>CM056092.1:16296842-16896842 GCA_002259235.3 Caenorhabditis latens | reverse complement strand
CTTTTTGTATTGAGAAAATTGTACATCCCTCGTTAACATATCTCATAACAACCGTTTCCTTGAACCTCTATTCCACTTCTACAGTAATCTCTCCCTAATTCTTCCTGTCTTTTCAAATACTCGTCTCCTCCTCCCCCGTTTTACTTACTGACCATGATCTATTTTATCTCAACAGAATAGAGGCAAGAAGGGTTGTGAAGGTTGGAAGCTCCTCGTCGGTCTTCTCGTGTGTGTGGTCTTCCGAAGACATCCAACCACTTCAGCCATTACATCCAGAATGCTCAAGTTTCTGAAGCCCAAATCGTCAGATGAGGGCAGCTCGAAGGACAACAAATCGGCGGCATCGCGTATGTGAACACAAACCAATTCTTGTATCATTTTGCCATCCCTTATTTTCCCAAAGTAACACAAAATCAGTCTTATCTTACATTCTCTGAAACTCTGCTCTTGATATGTTTAGTTGGTTTTTAAATACCTACAATTAGAAATAAGGACTATATTGATATAGTTTATTTCAACTAAGAAAAAAAGTTAGGGTTTTCCTCATTCTTGCGACGGATCGGGTCCGGCCCGGATTTCAATGAAAAATGTGAAAATGTTCTGTTTTTTGGACAAACCCAGCCCGGGCCAGATTTCGAAAGTGTTGTTCTTCCTTTTTTTCGAAAACATCTAACACAAACCATCTTCAAACACTGTGAGCCCCTTGGACTAAAATTTGCGGTTTTGGGGATTCTTGAGTATCATTATGGGATTGCTCATACTTTTCTGCACATTTTGTAGCAGCGTTCCAGATTACCGTAATCCCGATGAAACACCGTCTTTAGCTGGAAATTTTGTGCTCATTTTGATTTTTTACTCACTTCCAGCGTGAAATTTTCATGTCTACTGGGAAACTTGCCATTTTTCGCATTTCTCAGGAGCCCCTAAACACTCCTAACCTAACTTTACTCAAAAATAATTATCTGTATCAATCTGCTGTTCAATCTGGTTTCAAATCTTCAGTATTAAATCTTTCGATGACTATCCAACAGAAAAAATAGACAAAAATGGAAGCCGAGCATAATTTGGTTTCCTGCAGTTCTCCGGCCCAAAATGTGTTTTTCCCTTTCCTCCCAAATGTTTTGGGTATGTAAAAGAAAAAGAGAAGAGAATACCAATTTGTGTGGAACCTTTTGCCAGTAGATTGGAGCTAGAAGCTCTATCCAAAAAGAGATGGGAAAGGTTTTTTTCGAAAAAAAAGTGGATGGACACATTTTAGGGACCCAGGGACCCCACGTCTGTTGCATTGCATTAAAAAAAACGAGTCCTTCCATTTTTTTTGTTGCTCCATACTCTTTTTTTCTCATTTCCTACTTCTCTCTAACTCTCACTATCCTCATCATCATCATCATCATCATCGTTTTTGTGTCTTCTCTTTTGTCGACACTGCACAAAAATTGGGAGGCGTGGCTTCTCTTCTTCTGAAGCTTCAGGCGCTGACGACGTGAAGAAGAGACACATACACACATACACGTCTTCTGAATTCTTTTTACTTCTTATTCAAGCCTCGAGTTTTCTGAAAATGCTATCCTCATCGTTTTTTCGTGGAAGTATGAAAGAGCGGAAGAATGAGGCTTTGAAGAATCATAAAAGTAAATACATATCTGGAAGTTACTTAGAAACCGGTATGTATTTTTTCTTGGTTTTTTTCGATCATTCAACATTGGGTAACACTTCCAAACCCAGAACTCTCCTCGAACCCAAAAAATGATACTTTATGGTTTAAATCTTAGAGGGGTGCTGTAGGCATTTCAGAATTTGAAAACTTTCAGTGTTTTTGGATAGGCTAACCAACTTCCAAATATTGTTGTACAACACATCTTTATAGTATTTCGTTCTGTCTATACATTTGTGAACATTGCCCAACGAATGGAAACCAGTAGAGTGGCTGTAAACACCCGTCTGAGACAATTTCCGTTTTTTTTGCTCATTCGTCGTGAGGGTAGCTCCTTCAGAGCTCCCCTACTCATCTACTTGTGTGTCAGGCTAGACACTTTTTGACATTTCAGTTTAATTAGAATTGAGTGAGAAAAAGTAGAAGTAGAAGGAAAGTGCCTAGGAGGTGACGAAGGGTGGAAAAACGAAGAAAATAATGGAAGTTTACGCCCCCAGGGGAAAAATTTTAGAAGGAGTAGAAGGGAAAAGATGATGATGTTGATGAGCCAATAAGATTTTTGTGAAGATTTAGATTCTCTCAAGTGCTCCCTAGTTGGAGGCGATGGCTTTTAGAGAAAGTTTTCTTGGAAGGGTAGTACAACATTGAGAGGTCTTCCCAATCTGCAGTACTAATTTTGTGCATGGGAAGGTTGAGCTCAGAACTCAGGTCGTCTTCAAAAATACATAAAGGTCAACTCTGATTTTTTTAATAGAATAATGTATGTATGAATGTGAGTTCATTTTCACATCGAAAGAATTTTCAATTCTGCCTGAGATCCAATGAAAACGATTGCAGACGAATTTGGGCATTTCGTTGGCCGAATAAGGGTGGCCTAGAAATCCGACTGCTAAAAAATAGTAGAAAATCGAGGAAAACCTGAAAAACGAAAATTTTCGAAGTGAAATTTATAGAATGTTCCAGGTCTTCAGAAATGTCACAATTGTTTTGCCTGCGAAGTTTGGACCGAGTTAACAAATAATTTCGGTGTTTTCTGATTTTTGAGCTTGGAATTTATAGAAATCTTATTAATAGACTGGAATGTTCGGAGATCCTCTGAACTTGAACCCGGAACAGAAAAAAGGCTGGAGACAGCTGATCATTTTGGGATCCCGCCTTTCTCAGCGGTTTGTTTTGACACCACCAGTATGTCTATTATTTCTATTGTCCCATATTTCCTTCCACCAATCTGATTTCAAAATGATATTCGTCGCATCTCGCCGTAGTCTAAGTACCAGTCCGATGCCCCCACCACGTTATCAGCTACCACCGCCGCCACCTCAGCTCGCACCTCATCATCCAACTCATCGTCGTGTGCCAGCATGGTGCAACATGACAAGCGATGAGCGACAGGAGCACAAAAAGCAACTCGAGGAATTGCGGCTCCGTGAGCACATGAAAGAGCAAGAGAGTAAAAGAAATCGACGGGATCCCGGCGAGCAACAGCTGCTTACCTCCTGTGCCCCTCTTCTATCTCATGCTCCTCGAGTCATCGTTTTTGACTACGAGAACGAGAAGAAAGTCAAGTCCAGCAGGTTGAGGCGAAGCCGACTCGACAATTCCAATAACTCTGTTCTGTTCCCTAATCAAATGCCTACCAAACTTGATATTGTTGGCAATCTGAAATTCTCTAGCTCCACAGATGATGGTGACAAGGGAGACGAGGATGAGAACGGTGATGTCACCGCTTGTTTCGTACTCCCCTCACCATCTAGTTTTTCTAAATTGACTATTTTGGATAACGATGAAGATTATTGTGAGTTTGGGGTAAATTTTTGAGATATTTTGGAGATTGGAAAACGTTTTTTGAAAGTTTAAATTTTTGATGCCGAAAAGTTATTCAATAATGTAGTTTCTATTATGCACCTTTCCAAAATCACTTTCCTGCAACTTTTCTATGCACTAAAAAAATACAAACCCTTTTTATTCCTAATTCCAACTTCTATAGTGCTCTGCTAATTTGAAAAAGCTGATTGATCAAGTGATTTATTGTTTTCCCCCTCTCCTATCCTCTCCTGCTGATTCATTTATCTTTTCTCTCTCTTTCTTCTCATCTCTTTTTGTTGTTGCTTTGTTGATATAAAAACGACACAGAAAGAACAAAAAATCAGAGATAGTTTTAAAACAAAGGAAGAAAATTGAACTTCTCTGCTTTTCTTCACATAAAACACGCAAAACATATGTGATAGAAACAAAAAAAACCAATACCTTTTTATCCAAACATCTGGTCTTTATAGAAATCAAAAAACTCGGGTGCTGTGGAAGTTGTCACCATAAAATCTAGCCTAATTGTTGACCTACAAAAATAGGTAACTTGATATATGTGTCCGGGAAGTCTAGTGTCTTTCAAGTTTTCAAATATGATACCTATCGAACTCTTTTTTTTTTGCGGGTTCAGAGTTCGAAGTTGGAGGCTTTTTTGAATTTTGGTCAAGCCTTTAAGCAGAACTAGGTAAAATTATTCTGAAATATTCGAAAAGTTTTTCTATTTTTAACATACCTTAAAACCTGTATAAGAAGCTCCCGTTTATTAGAGAAGCCCCTGTGATAGAAGGACGGGTGCGGAGGCTATTTGAATAGTATAGTAACAGACTCGGGCCCGACCAGGATCTCCATACAAAAATTTAAAATTTGAATTTTTTTAAATTGTTTTCAAGATTTTTTCTGATTGTTTCAACTATCGATAAAAAATCAAGCGTACATAGGAATTTTGGCTATTTTTGATAAAAGTTTCAAAACTTTTTGAATATTCACAGGTAAAGTGCGCTTCAACCGTATGCGGATGGGTCAGGTTTCTGATCCGTAACTGATCCGTTACGGCTATTTTCACGACTGGCCAGTCGCGGACGGTCCGTTTCCAAAAATCGCGAACGGATAGAATACGGCTCTGTACTTTTGCGCGGGAAAGCAATGGTCTCGCACGCGGATGGTATACGGATTCGCGTACGGATCCATTACCGATGGCTGAGGTCTGAGGGACTAAAGACTGCACCTTCTTCCATCTATTTTTTTCTTACTGAATTATTTATTGTTCTTATTTGTTTTCTAATTTTGAGCTTTTTCTTTCGCGATCGTTCAAAATTTTGCTTTTAAAATTTTTTCTCGCGTGAGGATTGCATCGGAAGCCGTCGATACATTTGACTTTCCATGGAATTATCGTTAATTAATTACTTTTCAGATAATGATAAACGGCGACAAAAGGAAAAGATGGACGTCCGTGCTTCCGCAGCTGCATAAAATGGATAAACGACTATCAATGGAAGTAAGTATCCCCAACACAAAATAAGATTTTAATCAAATTTTTTAAGAAGTTCGGCAGTTAACGAGGGAAATGGTGCAGAGTTCAAATGGAACAATATGGTAAAAGGAGCTACAAAATTGTACCGTACTCTCAATATTCCGATTTCAGGGGTCCAAGAACGGTCAAATCAGAAGTCATCCGTCGTCTCCGTCCCAGATTCGAACCTATTTTTGTGAACCTAATTATCCCATTTATGTGGTTTTTATGTGTTTATGTATGTATTAATTATGTATTTAGGCATTAAATGTAACCTTTTTTCAGAATAAACAAAATAAAATATCTATTTTGTATGGTTTGACAGGAAAAACGTGGGTTTTGTAGTAAATGAGAACAAAAATAGAAGGGAGAAAGCGCTCGCCGTTACATTCAATCCGTTCGCGACCCGATCCGTTACTGATCGCATACGGATCCACATATGATTCCTATGCGGACCGCGCGCGACTTGCGGTGCATCCGTAACGGGTCGTTCGCGACTCACCTGTGTTTGTGAAAAAAATTGTGCACATTTTGGCTCTGGGCCGACGAGATTTTGCAAGTCTGCAATTTAATAAGACCAGGTCTAATGACGTCTAGGCAGAGTTCGAAAAGTTTTGTTTAAAAATGAGTACCTTTTTTGAATCCGGGCCGACGATTTCGGGCCGAGTTTGGCCAAGTCGGAGACAAAGGATTTTCAAACAAATTCTTTCCACGATTTTAGTATCTAAAAAGTGTTTACATTTGTTTTCCAACTGCTTCAGATACCAAATCTATCAATTCTCCGAAACCTAACTCATCGCCACTAAACCTAAAAAGACCAAACACGTCATCACGTGAACTCTTTCTCTAACATTTTCCTCTTCTATTCCTCCCATGGGGGACCCGACTTTATGTGCAGACGCTCCTTGGGCGTCGAGAGGTGCCCTATGTTTAGGGATAAGGAGATAAACAATGGTCCCTCTCGCCTCTCCAAGACCAAGAGAAAGTTGAAACAAAAAAAGGAGGAAAAACGACGGGCGAACATTTTGGTGGTGTTAGAAAGGAAGAAGGCTTCCTCTCTTCCGCATACTCTTCCCTTACGTCGCCCCTTCCTCCGTATATAATTGCCACAAATTCATCATATTCGGCAACATTTTCTGAAATTTCACACGCATTGTGCCTCCTCGGTTTTACGGTTTTACTTGGATGCTACAATTCACATTTTTTCAATCGGCGTTTCGAGAATCTGTTCATCTTCAATCGTGTAGGTTTTTTAGTTCTTTCTGGGTTGCGAACTATGGAATACAATTTTCGTGTAGAAATAATTCAACTGGATAAATGTTTTAAGCATATCATGACTTTATTTAGGGTTAATCACTTGATTACCGTAAAATCTGTGATAGAAGCAGCCGCCAGCCGTTCCAGTTCGCAGCTGTATTTCTCGCTTCCCAAAGAAAATATTAAAAAGCTACAAACTGACAAAATATAGCTTAATATGCATAGAATATTTCTTCAGTTGAAGAAATTTTTATATCTTTAAAGACAGCCAAGATAGGATGCTCCAAACTCTTATAAGCGTGTGCGCTCCAATTACTTCTGCAGTATGTATTTAGTTTTACTTACTATCAAAATCTCCACGAATTTCTGATCAGAACACTAAAAAAACCAAGTTTAAAGCTTTATTTTAAGCATAGTTATGCTATTTTTTTCGAAATCTTTTTGATTTTCAAATTTCCAATCTAAAATGTTGCTTTTTATTCTGAACTCCCTCTCTCTTAAGCCCCTCTATCTAATCCTCTCTAATCGTGATTTTCCGGTTGATTTTTTCTACTCTTTTTTAACCTAAATCTGGCTAGACACCTATTTTTGGGATATGATTTGTTAAATTTAGAATCAGGTTATTTTTAGAATCACACTTTTGGAACACAGGATGTTCGAACATGATGATTTTGGATTATAGGCATAATGGTAGTTTTCTGAGAGCTGATTATTTAAGGAACTTGATTATGTGGGTTATTCATTCGGAAAACGAGTTCGGTCACATTTTTTGAAGCAGAAACTCTACTTGGGTCATTCCTAATCGGAAAAACATGAAGAAAATCATATATTTCGACCTTTTTGTGGAAAAACCGAACGGGGTTGTAAAAAACTAGATTTTTGCAAAAGTGGTAAACTCTTTCACACTTTTTTGCTTCTTCTTTTTTCTTTCGCCATTTTTTTCGGGGCGACACTCACACAAAACTTTCTCTCCTCTTTTCGGAAAAAAGAGAAGAAAACATGAAGAAGACGTTGTTGAAGGGAACTGATAGAAATATTGTATAAGATGGAGAGACTTTGAGAAAAAATGAGAGAGAAAAAGAGCCTCTGTGTGCTCCCTCGGAGAGCTCGAAAAATGTCTCTTTCTTCATTTTCTAGCCTGTTTTTCTTGTCTCGGTCTCTCCTATGGCGCAGTACTATCTGGAAAACCACCACCTCCGTCCTACATCGTCTTCTTCTTCTTCTTCTTTTCCTTCTTCTGACATCGTCGTATATAGAGAGAAAAAGGGAGAGAGAAGGCAAGTGTGTGCTCTCATATGTGTGCCTGAGCCCCGTCAACTAGTCGTCGTCGTTTTGGAGAAGAAGAAGACGACGGAGCCACTTGGCCTCGGTGCCACGTCATCATCATCATTCTTCTTCTTTACCAACCATCCTCCGCCTACATACCCCCCGGCTAACTGATTATGTCGTCGAGTAGCAACAAAAAAGTGCAAGTCAAATTTTGTAGGTTTTTAAGTGAAAAAAGTATTTGGATCTTTGGATAGGCTCTGAAATTGAAACTGAAAATTTACAGTCATGTTTGCATTGACACATTTTCAGCTCTATTGTTGTCACCGTTGCTTATACTTTCAAAAAATCCGAATCGTCCCAAAAATCCATTCGCCTTTTTTTAGTTTTTTTCCCACTTCAGCCTCAGCATCTGTATTCCGTACCTTACTACAATCGTACCAAACCTGAGCTCGATAAATATAAATTATGTATTTGAAAACAAGAAAATCGTATAGTAATAGCTGTTTAGGGCTCTTGGTTTAGGGTTCTTGGGTTGTTTTCAAGAATGTAAATTCGAATTCGGAATTCCCCATTTGAAACAGAAGCCAATTAGTGAAATTCCCTCGCTACTAATTAAGAAGGGGGATCTGTATTTGTTTTCTGAAAATAACAATATCTTTTTTCAGTCAAAGAGTTCCTGGACAAGGCACGCGAGGACTTCAAACAACGATGGGAGAATCCGGCTCAGGTACGCTTTCTCTACTTCTTTTTGTTGAAAAAATTGATCCGATCGTTCTAAAAAATGTCAGTTCCACGTGTCAGCTACAGATACACACAAACTACTAAAGGCTGTGGAGAAGATCTACTGAATATTTAACGGGTGTATATATCGCTTTGGTCAATTTGCATATTCTGAGTTCTTCTTCTTTTTTCTTTTTGTTTTTTTTTTTACTTTTGAGTCCCCTACGAAAAAAAACCATTCAAAAATTGATATCTCGGTCTCTCTTGTTTAGGGGGTTATGGTGATGAATTGAGCCCGGAGACCTCAAAAAAGGCGGGACCCCCGGACCCCTTTCGTTAAATAAAATGTCTATTTTTAGACATGCTTGTTGGCTCTAGTTGGCTCTGGGAGCAAGAGAGAGAGAAAAGAGTTGTTGTATTTTGCATTTTGAGCAAGAGCCAAATAAGGGACAGGATAACAAGGCAAGCAAACATAAAACTAGGGAAAGACGGGGGAAAAATAGGAGAAGAAGCCTGTCATTTTGTTGTTAGAAGGCACCTCGTGGTTTTTGTTATCTGTGTAACTTTCTTCGAAGGACCCCCTTTTGGGCTGAAACAATTATTGTTCTCTCGAATTGATATGAACTTTACCAACTTCTCTCTAGTTGTTATATGTCTCGGCCTAAATATCTCTGAGTCATCTGTAATCCTAGAAAACAGAGCTACAGTAGAACTGAAAAACAGAGAAACATGAGAAAGAGAGAAGTGCACATACACACACAAAACCCAATTTAAATTTGAGAAGATTTCTCTCTTTTCTGTCGAGAGTCTTCAGAAAAGAGAAGAGAAATGACACCTCTTCTATCCCTTCATCGTTTTCGTCGTCGTCGTTGTCGCCCACGTCTTCTGGCTTATTCTGATTCTGAAGTGAGGGGAGCACAAGAAGCACGAGAAGAAGAAGAAGAGAATCGGAAATCAAATTGAGAAGAAGGAGAAAATAGGAGAAGAAGAAGAGGAAAAAATTTTGATACTTTTGAAGAAAAGAAAATACAGAAGCGATGCGTCGCGGTTACTACAGGAATGAACATGTCTGAAAATGGAAATCATGGAATTGAAGAAAGCCATCAGCTTCTCCTGAATTTTTAATTTTTGTAAGGTCTTTCTAAATCTGCTTTCTAGGGAAGGTCATGGAGTCAGTTTGGAGTTATGGGGCGTCATTTACACCATTGGAAAGCTGGAAAATCGCTGGTTTCAAAAATATATTCAGTGTTTGCCCTCGAGGCCCCCATGAGAAAAAACGAGGTCATTACCTTCTTGACGTGTGAAAAATATCGGCAGTGTGTTCGATGCGAAAAGTTCTAGAAAATAAATGCACCGATATGTCTCATACGGATTCTCTCCTAGTAACATTTGTTGGTAATATTTTCATTCCTGACATTTTATCAACCGCCGGAGGCGCGACAGCCACAGGCAAAAGATCCCTAGGCACCTGCGAGTGTCGCTTGCAACTGGATTATCGATGAAATTAGACCCCTCTAATAATGTGAAACACTGATTCTGTCAGTCTAACGAATCAAAATCAAGAATCTAGCCACCACCGGAAATGGTAAAAGTGGAATGTATGTTCTTTCACATTCCTCTAATCCAATCAATCTTAACAATCTACGCCGCTAATGTGAACAGGAGAATCTCCACATTCCTCTCATCTCATCGACGACTCATTCAATAGATTTATGGTCCACACTTAAGGAGGGAGACCCCCCTAGATATCTATTTTTAACCACAGGCCACGAGACTAAGTGCTCTTAATTGTGATAGAAGGGAAAGTCAGAATCAGAAGATATACCCAGTCCCCCATCTGAAGTTCGTTCTTCTGAAAATTGAGAAAAATAGAGAGAAAGAGCCGATAAACAAATGTGCGGTTCAGTGATCAGACTTCATCTTATACATCTTTTCATCTTTCCCTTCATTTTACTTCACCTTCAGAACCAAAACACCTGCTTTGACTTCTACTTCCGCATCACTTGGCATTTGAGTTTGCTGGAGTAGTTCTTAACATTTTACTCGTTTACTAGATCTGTGATTCGCCAAAAATGTTATGTGTCAAAACTTTCTTGGAGGAGATTTTAGGTTCACATAGACAAGGAAGAAAACTTTTGAATCAAAACTCTGAAAACTGATATCTGGAAAGAGCGAATTTTGGAATGTAAGAAAACATTTTACCTTAGAAATCTTCCACTGCCGAAGACCTATAACATAGCATGTCTAGACTTCCCGTTTCCCACAATTAGTTGTTTTCGAAAAGAAAAGACGAATCTAAGAATAGAATAGAGCAGAATCAGTTGATCAACCTGCCCAGTCAGCGCAATAAGTTTCAGGCACAGAGGTTGTACTCGATGATTATCCTGCTACCGGTTTAGTCTTATTAAATGCTTTTGATGTCTCAGGATATTCTGTGACCATTCACACAACTTAGTGGTTCAGAACCAACCTTTCTTACTAGGGAAGGTCATGAAGTCAGTTGAGAGTTATGAGAAGTGAATTATATCATTGGAATGCTGAGAAAACACTGATTCCAAATATATTTTCAGTTTTTTGTCCGTATTCGAAAAAAATCAATTTCAAAGTTTGGAAAAGTAGAATATTAATTCATATTTTACACGCGAAACTTGCAAAAAATATAAAAAATCATTTGTCATTTTTCTGAGCTTTGATTTAATTTTTCACGAATACCAAACCTCGCGGGCAAAAACTCAATATACATTTGGAATCAGCGTTTTCTCAGCTCTCCAGTAATATAGGTTACGTCAAATAATTCACAACGAACTCCATGACCTTCCCTAGTTAGATCTTCATTGTCCGAATAGAATCCAGTTCTCATTATTTTCCGATATATGGGTCATCATCCTTTCTTCATTACCATCCCATAACGATGCATGATGACTCCTAGCCTTTCTATTTCTCATCCTAATCATCAGTCCCCCTATTTTCTTTGCAAAAAAACCAACCTATTTTTGTCCCCTCCCCCAACGTAATTAAAGTTTAGGACCCCTCCCTCAGTCTTATTGGCTGCTCATCGCATCTTCTATCTCTTGGATCTCCACTCATCATCCATCCATCCCATTTCCACATTTTCTATATTTTATTTATTTTTAGAACACTCTCTCCCCACCACCTCTTAACTACTTTACTTCTAAGCTTCCGATCTCCATCACATTCCTCACATCTTCATAACATGCACAGGCCAAAAATAACTGAGTTGTCAGTAGGTGTGTGTGTGGCTGTAATTTCATTTTACCACTTGTTTTTTTGCTTTCTGTAGTATAGGTTACATTTACACAACTTTTTCTTAGAAAAAATGTTGTTGGTGTGGTGCCAAATTACAGATGTTGCATAGCACCGACACATATACACATCGGAAATATCGAAAAACTTTGGTCGTTTAGCGTGTGGTGTGCTGAAATCGGAATCCCGCCCAGTTTTCTCGGCTTTGACGTCTTCGCGGTTTCAGATATATAAATTTAGATTCTAGATGCATATGGTGTTGGTGGTTGATGTACGCTTCTCGTACTGAATATTAATTTAAATATCACCGGAGTGAGTTTGGAGTTATGGCGCGACCTATATCATTAGAAAGCTGAGAAAACGCTGATTCCAAATATGTCTTAAGTTTTTGTCCTTGAGTCCTGATATCCGAGAAAAACGAGGTCAAAGATAGGGAAAATAACCAATTCTCGAATACCAGGCCTGAAGGGCAAAATCTGAATATATTTGTTTCGAATCAGTGTTTTCTCAGTTTTCCAAGGATGTTTATTACGTCCCATAACTCCAAACTGAGTCCATGTGCTTTTTTAGTAAGATATCTCAGCGTTTTCTGATTATTTTGTATCTTTTGAATGTACTTTTGGCATTTATCCGAGCCTTACCTCATCTGTTGACAGAAATCCCAAAATTCTGATCTAAGACCTTACTGAATGTATTTCTAGTATGAACTCTAAAAAGTCTTGTTTCTGATTTTTCACCTGTCTAGCCTTTTTTCCTGACTTCCGTTTTGATTACCTCAGTGATTCTAGATTCTAGAAGCTTTCTAGGTCAGTGAACCATAAGTTTTCTTCTAAGATGCTTCATGGCGATTACATTTGCATTATTTGATCAGCAAAGCTAGTCAGTCAAATTTCATTTTTCATTCAACCAATGAGCTCCCAACATTGTTCACAAACCTTCTCGTTTAAAACCTTTCCACTTCTTTTTTCGAGAGTCCCGAGTTCCTTCCCCTTCTCCAAGCGCACCTCACTATTTTACGAACTTCTCTCTGTGCGGCGAAAATGTTTTCTCTCTCTCGCTTTTTTCTAATCGTCTCTCTCACTCTCTCCGTTGGTTTTGCCCCGCAGAGAGAGGGTTTTATTTGACTGACTGCTGCGACGCGTTTCTATTTTTAGAATCTTCTCCCCCCTTCCCCTTACTTCATCTCTTCTCGGGGTGGTCGTCCAGTCTGAGTCTCCTGCGCAAACGCTCGCGTTTAGTGTCTCCACTACAGTACTATTCTCTTAATCTAGAACGCTCTATCACTTCCGATCTCAATCCGCTTTTTTTCGGCGGTCTTTTTTCAAGGGAGAACCGCCCGCCCAGCGCCCTCCCGCGTGCGCAGCCTACTCTCGTCGTTCTTTTTTGTTTCGTCTCTTGTTTTACCGTACACACTTTCTACAACATCTTCTATCTAGCCAGTGACGTCATCTGAATCATACCGACACCACTGAATCATCTGGAGATCATCTGAAGAAGAGAGAAGGATGACCACACGCCCTCGATCTTCCTCTGTTACTCCAGAGGATACAAAAGAACGACGGAATGCTGAACAAGAAGAGTGGAGGCGGAGACTGTCAGCGGCAATCCGTCGAGAAGACGCGGGATCCGTGGAAGCCGCGGAAGCCGAAGACGAGGACGATGGCTGTTTTGTACTCCACCCATTGTGCCGTGCTGGTCCACTTCAGATGACTGTCCAGTCATCAACCAACACATCACCAACAACAACATCTTCTGCATCGTTTCAGTCTGCACCATCATCTCCCGGCTCGCCAGATGAAATACCGACGACCTCAGGCGGTTTTCCATTAGCCTCAGCCTTTGCGTTTCCCGTTGCTCCCATCTCAGCGCACAACATAACATCCTCTATCACAACTGGATTAGTGAAGAAGCGCAGAAGCTCATCGTCTCCAGAAGACATTTGCCGTGAAAAGATTCCTCATCTTCTTCTGAAAACCTCATCTGGAGTCGTGGTTCCCTTAGCTACAAGATCGCAAAGGGCGCCCGCGTTAACACTCCAAAATCCACCACCGTCGGCTGCTATTCGGACGGCGCCACCACCAGGATTCTCCAAAAATTCGTTGTGCTCACTTGATGACTCGGCGGAGCAGATTGAGGAGCTAGATGACAACTACTTGCGACGTCCAACAACTTCTGCGAGTGCACCAGCAAGTCCAATTGATCATCGACTAGCGGTAAGGTGGGCTCGGGGACGGAGCGCAGCCGCGGACACTCCAGTCAATTATTCGGCCGAGTTTTTTTGGATGAAGTCACACATGTCCGGTCATTGGACCCTGAAATGGTTCTTTCAGGTAAAATATTCTCTTGAATTCTACTCTGAAACTCTGAAACTCTAAATCTAATCTTTCCAATCTATTCTTAGAAACCAAACGACTCTTTGCATCTCTTCTCTCTCTCTCTTCTTATTTCTTCATCCAAGTAGAAGCCGTATCCAAAAATAGCATTTTTCTAAGAAACCAGAGGAAAACAACAATTTTTCCATCTGCCCTCCATCTCCTCGGCTCTCCATTTCCGAGTCGTTGAAGTCATGTGACACATATGAGTCTTCATCTTCTCATCCCAATCATATCTTTCTGATACAAAAAAAACAGATACGGACCAAAAGTCTGGGCAAAAAGTCATTTCCGCTTCGTGAATTCTTTGGTTTTCAAGTTGGCTTAGATGTGAGGTTTAGGGGAGAGAATCAGTGATAGAAGAAAAATATAATTGGAAATCAGAAGCTGTGATCAGAAGCCGTTGGCAAACAACATCGAGTTGTTATGGCTTCCTCGTGTTGAGCGCACAAAAAAGAGTCGAAAATAAGATATAATAGGAATAACTATGTTAGTACGACATAAAATGGAAACAGGAGTCTTTCTGAAAAAACAAGATATCGATTGTTGTGACAACATGATAAGAGACCTTCCATCAGTGATCACAATGCAGTTATCCTCCCGGTGACAATGATGTGTAAATATACAGAAAACTACCCAACTATTTGGTAAAAACTCCGAAAATAGAAACATGAAAAAAACACGTAAACATTGAATTATCCCTCTCCTCTGTGTTTTGTTTTTGTCCCGTTCTCCCTCTCCGATACGCTTGAATTCAGAAGATTCAGCAGATTTTTGTCTAGAATTCTTGAATTCCAAATTCCAACCATGACCGTTAATAACGTAAGTCTTCCCCGAATCGATTCGATTTCTACGGTCTGTCCTATAGTCATAAGGCTCTCGGCACTATGCGGCGTTTCCGGGGGGAACTTGCAATCCAAACAATTCTGTTTCTCTTCCGCTCTTCTTATCTTTCTCTACCGTCCCACTCCCGTACGGTCTTGTGTGTGTTTGTGTGTTTTTGGGTCTGTTGACACAACATTTTTCGACTCCACGCCGTTTTCTTCTCTTCATCTCTCTACATCGGATCATACCATTCAAGAAAAAAAGTACAATAGTAACTGAGTCCATTAAAAACAACAGAAACTTAAAATATCCGCGACGCGACCGCAACGCGTCCCCACCTGGCTCAAAGGCGCCTTTTTCATATTCGAGTTATCTTACATCGACCTGAGTTATGAACTTTGTCTCAGGTGATTGTTTGATACCTCAGATACTACTTGAATGACGCCATACGTGCCAGAATGGAAGTGTATTGAATATAATGCGAATTAGTTGAATATAGAAACACCCAAGAAATAGATTGAGATTGCATAGAAAAGTGAGCAACTCTGCTTCTCCTTCGACGTTTTCTTCTTATCCGTCGTTTCGCCACGCCTTCGTATATCATCACCCCGACAACTAGTCACCTGCCTTCCTCCTCATCCCTTTTGGCTAATCCCTTGCCAAGGGCAGTGTAGCACCAAATGACAATCTCCACGGCGCCATCATCACGCCGTTGTTCGTCCTCATCGTTGTGCTCATCTGAAACCGACGAGCTGACAACCAACACTAACACTTCCTCGTGTACGACGTCTTGCTCCTCGGAAGACGATAACGATGAATCTGAATCTGAATCCGATCTCACAACGCCGTCCTCTTCTGAAGGAAGTTGTGAGAGCTATGATGATGAGGAGGAGGATCCCGAAGGAGAAGAGGACCACTCGTTGACTCCACAGCCTAATGTTTGTGTGTTTATGTAGGATTAAGTTAGGAAAACTGACAAAATTCAAATTAAAGGCAGAACAAGTTTTAAAATTTTAAAACTTTGGGTCTATTTACATCTCTTCTAACCATTGCATATTTTCAGAACACGGCATGTCTCGACGATTTCGATCGGATAAAAACATTGGGAACCGGCTCGTTTGGTCGGGTAATGCTTGTCAAACATAAACAGTCCGGCAACTATTACGCCATGAAAATTCTTGACAAACAAAAGGTAATTAGACTGCTTATAATTTTGTATTTTTAACTTCTTCAATTTTTCTTTTTCAGGTAGTCAAACTCAAACAAGTGGAGCACACGTTGAACGAGAAACGCATTCTTCAAGCCATCGATTTCCCGTTTTTGGTCAACATGACATTCTCGTTCAAGGTACGAAAAGATTTTGAGTGGGCTGAAAACTTATGAATACGAATCCTAATTATATGTATGTATGTGTCTCTATACTATGTGGGTGGACATGAGATTCTAAGAAAACCGGGATAAACAAGTTTTTTCGACAAACAAACCTAATTATATAGCAAGAAGAAATAAGAAAATGCTGAAAAATGATTTTTAGTATCTGAAAGAACAATTGATTAAACAAGGTAATAATTTCCAGGACAACTCAAATCTCTACATGGTTCTTGAATTCATTTCCGGTGGTGAAATGTTCTCACATCTCCGCCGAATCGGACGCTTTTCTGAGCCACACTCTCGCTTCTACGCTGCTCAAATCGTTTTGGCTTTCGAATATCTTCACTCGTTGGATTTGATTTATCGTGATCTCAAACCAGAGAATTTGCTCATCGACTCCACCGGATACTTGAAGGTAGGCATATATATAACATTGAATAATCCGATTAGAGAGATATAAGATGGAGCGGATTATATGAGATTATTTCTTAGATATTTGTATTTTTGAATATCTCTTTCTTCACAATCAGATTCAATTTTATATTCAGATCACCGACTTCGGATTCGCCAAACGTGTCAAAGGAAGAACGTGGACTTTGTGCGGCACTCCAGAATACTTGGCACCAGAGATCATTTTGTCAAAGGGATACAACAAAGCTGTCGATTGGTGGGCACTTGGAGTGTTGATCTATGAAATGGCTGCAGGATATCCACCATTCTTCGCCGATCAACCAATCCAGATCTATGAGAAGATTGTGTCAGGAAAGGTGAGATAGATGACTAGAGACTGCTAGAAATACAGTGTTCTGTTACAGGTCAAATTCCCATCTCACTTCTCCAATGAGTTGAAGGACTTGCTCAAGAATCTTCTTCAAGTCGACTTGACAAAACGTTACGGAAATTTGAAGAACGGAGTTGCCGACATCAAAAACCACAAATGGTTCGGAAGTACCGACTGGATTGCAATTTATCAGAAAAAGGTGAGTCAACTGATAACTAATTATCCAATCAATCAACCCTTTTCGGAATGGAGTGAACCATGGATTTGTGGCAGACACTTAGAGGAGATTTTCATGAAATTTAAAAAATTAATGTTATTTTGAAACCTAGATAATCAAAAACTGTCCCTCCTCAAAGTTCTGAACAAATCCTTATATAGTGCATGTCTGTCTGTTTATCTGTCTGTCTGCATGTCCTCTATCCTTATGTTTCTTTTCTACTATTGCCTACCCCTTCTATTTACTGTGTCGTATCGTGTAGTCTCGTGTACTGATGGTTCGTTGTAGATCACACCGCCCTCATTCTCCAAAGGAGAATCCAACGGACGGCTCTTCGAGGCACTGTATCCACGAGTCAATGGTCCTGATGATACGCGTCATTTTGTAGAAGAAGTTCAAGAGCCAACGGAATTTGTGATTGCTCCAACACCGCAGCTGGCGGAGTTATTTGTGGAATTTTAGTGATGTAACATGGAGCATGCTATACTTCTTCTTCTACTTCTTTCTCTGATTACACTATACATTTAGAACTTGGTTTGGTTTTTTTCTTATTTTTTCTCATATATGTATGCAAGTGCGCTCCACTGCTAAGAGCTGCAGAAGCAAAATAACATATTGAGTTTGCATGAAATAGAGTAGAAGTGTTCTATTGCTATCCTTTCGAAAATTCTAACATTTTTCTTTTTAACTTACTATGCTGGCCAGGCCATGAGAAAATTGTATAGCTATTGTTTAAACTGTGAAAATTCATCGGAGCGCACTTGCATACTCTAAATCCCACACATGTTTTTCATCCTCACATTATTCTAGATCGAAGCTCCATTCCTTCCAAAATGCCGTGGTCCTGGTGACGCCTCCAACTTTGACGACTACGAAGAGGAGCCACTTCGCATCTCGGGTACCGAGAAATGCTCCAAAGAGTTTGCCGAGTTTTAATATCTCTCTCTCTGTCTTCATTTTTTAAGCCTCCCCCCGCCCATTTACATCAAAGTCCTTCATCACCTATTCCTCTGAAGATACCCCTCTATTTTATTTTTGTCTTGTCCCTCTCTACCTGTCCTCCGGTGGTTATATGTTGTACCGCCTAAAAAACTCTAAAAACTATTCCACCCCCTCAAAAATGACTCATTCTCCCAAATCCAGCCAAAAAAAACGTTCTCTTGATAGAAGATAGCCACGGTGCTCATAGGCTCTGCTCCACAGCCCAAGTTCCCACACCTTTCCTATCTGTTCTCGAGAAATATTATTAAGATGCTTTACTTTTTCTTCTTTCTCTTTTTCTCTATCTCTCACGTTTCTTCTTTTTTTTCAACTTATTCTTGTATTTTTACTAACTGAACCGCCTATAATTTAGGACACTTGGTTTTAGTGTTCACTGTCTTCTTGCCCCACGTCCCCCTTTCTCTTTTTCTTCCCACACCCCTAATAATAAAATGTAAAAATTATAGATTTAATGGATTCAGTGAAAATCCACGGAAAATCCTTACCCTATCAATATCAAAATATTCTAGTCAACTCCCCTCATCCCAAAATTTCCTTTTTTTCAATCCCTCTTGACCCGTCTAGTCTTCTTTTTTCCTGTTCCTCCCAACTTTTGTCTAGCAAAGTTGTGTTCCCTGTCCCGTTGCCACACCCTCCCCGTCTGAAAATGTTCTTCCTCAAAACACTAATTTTAATTATATTTTTTCATATAAATATATGTATTTTACATTTATTTTGAAAACTCTCTCCCTTTAAATGTTCCCCCCACCTTTCTCCTCTCTTCTTGTCATAAAGTAGTTTTGTGAAAAAAAAACTGTTTAAAGTAATTAGAAAACCTTAAAGAGCAAAAAAGGAGGCACAAGATGCTTCTGAAAATTCAGTAGAAAAATGCTTGAAGTCCAGACAATTTTTTATTGCAGTTTGACAGAAAAACCTGCATCCTCAGATAAAATTAACTGGATGAGTTACAAAAGATTGGGTGCTTACCGGAATGATTTTTTTATTTTTGAATACTTTAATTACTTCTATTTCAAAGGACGTCTTTGATAGCCATTCTACAACTATAGTCATCTTTTCATCAACCAAATTTCTTATTTCATATTCTTCTATACCACAAGTCACTAATCTATCCCTCCAGGAAATCAAACAGGTGGTCGCTCGAGTTCCGCCTTACAGCCACAATGTTCTGTGAGGTGGACTACGGTCATACGTCTACCATTACCTTTCTTAATTTTACCCTGTCTTCATATCGTGATGATTATCCTCATACGGTAATACTGAAGCATTTTCAATAGGATTCGGAATACTCTCCATGAGCTTTATTCGTAAAAAAAACAGGGAGCAGCATTTTATTTCTTTGGTATTTTCTTGGTAAATTGATTTTATTTTCTTGGTAAATTGGGTGAGTTATTACGGATCTTTTCTGTTGTTCAGAAATCTTTCTACATAGCACATTCTTTTTCTCGGCTGAATTACAATTCATGGTCAAGTGTTTCAAGTTTCCGAGTGATTTGTTTCTCTATAAGTATGCACTTACCAAAAAAGTCAATTCATACCATATAACCCAAAACAGATCGTTCCATTAGTACAAACTGATGCGTCTTGATTAGTTTTGTACAGAAATGAAACGTTCTGTTTCGGAGGTATTTTTCAATCCCTCCGGTTTGGAAATAGGGAATTTAAGTAAATAGATGAATAGATCGACAAGAAGTTTGTCGAACTTATTCGACACAAGTGATTTAACCGAAAGTTTCTTCCCATTTTATGATAGCGCGAAAGAAAAAGGCGTGGTCATTTTGATTCTAGAAGTTACGCTTGTTTACTTCATTTGTAGTCGTGTGGGGTTAAAACTGACCTTGTGGCGAGAAGAAAAGATAGAACATATAAAAATAAGAGAGTACTGGTATCTGTTCCGGCTGAGGTATTTTGTTGACACAATGTCTACGTTGACTTCAACATGCTTCTCTATCTGGAATCACCAAAAATCATCGTTATTTGGAAAGTTGGCAGTTTTTGAAATCCCCTCTAGAAAATATACCGGAAGTTTAATGTTATGTTTTTCAGTGGCAAACTACACTCCGATTCGGTTCAACATTGTTTGAGAGCTGGTTGCTTGAAAGTTCATATATACCTTTTCATCGAATGAGCAGGGGATTATCTCAAGCTAAAAAAATTGCCAAAAACAAGATGAGATATAATGGAAAGAAGGAGTTATGCGAGGATTTGTATTTGTAGCAGATTCTGAGCTATTTGTAGCATCTAAGCTACCATGGGAATGCTAGATATTAATCTTATCTTGTTAAAGTGTTATTAACCAGTGAAAAGAAAATTGTTTGGAAACAGACACACTTAGATGGGCAGCTGGTGTTATGGAGGTGCATCTCTACGCCTGAACGCAAAGAAATGATTTCGTTATATTGTCTGGCGAGCCTGCGACGCGTCTATCAAACATTTTTTCCAGTAGGAAGAGCTCTGGGATCACTAGATCCACGGAATCCTAGATAGCGATTTCCAAATAGAAACAAACCGGAGATTTCTGCAAACTCACCCAAAAATTATGGTACAGACTGAATTCAACAAAGGTGATCGCCTTCCATGGTTCAACCTAGCTTTGGAATGCCCGATAGGTTAAACCAAAGAAGCCAGATCAATTTTGTAGGTCTGTTCATGAATACATATTTCAGAATAAAATAGTTGATCCCTCATATTACGAGACATCGAGAATATTAACCAATCAAGTTTGAAGGATGTCTGTGTGGAGGGAGTATAACATCATCCACTTGAAAATCTGTCTGAGTGACACTGTTGCGTAGCGACTCAAAAGGATACCAAGTCTATTTTTGAACAACGGAGTGCCACTCGGTATCGTGCCACCAAGTGGACCAGTCCCGCTAAGAAACAAACACATAGAGGAGTATCTGGTGATAAGTGAATAACAGAACGAGAATTGGAGAGACAAACCCATAAAATGGAGTTGGTTTCTATAACAACAAGAGCACTCATGTGAGATAAAAAAGGATACATTTGGCAGATATAATACGCCTTCTTCATTTCCGAGAGCTCTTGTGACTTTTTTGTAGCAACAGAGAGATTTCAGCTCCTTTTTTGATCGAATCTCACCCGGAAGTTTTAGTATTACAGCAGTTCTAGTTTTTTTCTGTACAGCACCTTATAGAACCAGAGGCATATACCCCGACGTTTTTATTGTAAATCGCTCAGGATTTATACCAGTGTAGCTTGTCTAAACATTGCCTTATCTAACCAATTTTGACTTTAGAGTTGTCCTTGTTTTGTTTCAGAACGATACTAAAAATCGATACCCCTGTTGAACTAATTTCCCACTGTCAACAATTAAAATACCAAATTTCTGTAATAAAAAGCCCTGCTTAAATGACTCCATTTGTTTTACATTACAATTTTATTACGGTTAATTATACCTATGAAAATGGCTTATGACAAAAATTGGGTAGGGAATGAGTAAAATTGTGTAAGACTTGCGTTTATTGCAAGTCAATTCAAAACTTATATTTTTAGTCCGACTAGAAGCCTGACTTATGTTCTGTACAAACACTGCAAGATGTAACTCTGTTAAAATGATCTTCAGTTTTGCATTTCCAAGGTGGCTGGCATTCTGTGGTGAAAAAAAGAATATTAACTTAAAAATATATAACTTACCTCCAAAAAAAAAGACATTAGACACCAAAAGAGGTAACCTATGCCCAGTACAAACTAAATTCTCAATGATTAGTTTTGAACTGGAGGATAGGACCTACTTCGATGGTCTTTTAGGTTTGAATAAGAGCATGTAGTAGTAGAGTAGTACCAGTTGCCTTAAAACCAAGTTATATACATATCAGTGAACACAGTATCTATATTTGTATCCCCCTATACGAGTATTATCCTCATTAAAACAGCTCAGTGAGCCGTGCTATATACAGGATTAGTATCATAAGACGAGGCGATGGAGATCAAAGGAATGTTGCTATGGAAACACGTACTCGCGTGTGAAAGGTATAATCTCCTCCCACTTTCTTATTACATCTGCTCATTTTCTCAGAAATTTCTCCGGCTTTGTTGGTTGACTTCGTCAAATTCTCTTGGAATTTTTGAGCTAGGCGTAGGTATGATTTGAATAGAAATACCACAGTTATTCTATTTAGAGTTTTGTTTGCCTCTCTCAATTTCACACGCTATTTTTTTCCGTTTCAGTATTTAGAACACGTTGTAAAGGTGTTTATTGTTTCTTATATTTTGTCTACATCAAATTTTTGAGGTTACAAGTTTGTTGTTTCGACCTCTCACAATCCCGATAGATTGCTCAAATCTCAGCTCTATTCCTAGTACACATTCATGGCTCCAATTTACGAAAAGATCTCTTAATTAGAGGGTACAACCGACCTTTTACATGACACACTCAGAGCATGGGTCTTATTTCACAAGAAGAGAAAGGCCTCTTTCTTCTGGATGAGCTGTTTCGTACATTTTTACAAGAAACGAATAGTATTCAAAATTAAAAATTCGGTGAAACGTAATTACTGCACTTCTTAATTGGTATTCGTATTCCTATATACTCAGCTATCCTATTTATAACACAGGTATAGTTAATTCTACTATTCTGTGCCGACAATGTGGTGACGAAGCACCCTACACTGCGACTTATCTATTGAAATAGTGGCAGTTCGCGTGCTTCGAGATCACGTTTTGGGTCTGCATAATTGGTTTCTTATTTGGGCAATGGTACAAAACTGTGGTAACAATTTTGATTACGATGCCACGTTCCAAAAGAAATCTAGCTGTAGATTTGAAATCATCAGGATGTCAGCTTTTCTAGCATGAAAAATGCCAAAAAACGATTGGAAAGAAAATGCCTCCTTGGATAAGCTTTCCACAAACTCAATGTATAAACCAACAAAATTCAAGAAACTCTGTAAGTTCAATAGAGCGTGTCCAACATTATGTCTCCTGTAAATTCATCCCAGCTGACAACCTAGTGTGAAAATCTCCCAGAGCATACAGTAGTCGGTTAACTTATACTAGATCATTTTAGTCTTTGTTGGTAGTTTAGAGAAAACGCGCTCAACGGAACTCGTGGGAAAAAGTGAAATGTTTTACATTACCCCGTGCTGTCACAGAAAACATGTGTACAACCGATAAACAAGAACAAACTTTGACTGGCAGATACTGATGAGAGTTTTTCTGGTAAGAAAGTATTATCCCCCAAAATATTATTGTCCACATTTTCAGAAACGTCTCCCATCGATATTCTGTTCTGATAACCTTCTGGAGCCATCTGCCACTTGTGATATTTACCAAGACCTATTCTTCATCACCTCCCATCACCTATTCCTATGCAAATTTTCTATAACAATGCGTCGTGTCCATTCTCATTCCTATCTATTCGCCCCACACAACTCTATCTATTCCAAACCTGCAGGCGACCTGGTGCCGTCTTTCATCAACTTCCACTCGTTCACATGACAAAAAACAGTGGCAGTGTTGAAAGACGTCATCAGGTTTGTTTTACTTAAAGCTTGCATATTCAGTCTGGCGCGCCCTTGGCGCGTTTTTCTCAGGTGAGCTATGAGATATGAACTGGGGCTTCTAGGTTATTCTAATTTGACATCGGGAAAAAGGAATGACTTTCTAACAGTTAAACAATTTTTTTTGGTTTTGGTGAGATCGGAGAAGTACATACTTGTCAAGGCCCGGTCTGGGAAGGCCCGAAGGCCCGGCT
The DNA here is from genome assembly GCA_002259235.3 of Caenorhabditis latens. NCBI lineage: Eukaryota > Metazoa > Nematoda > Chromadorea > Rhabditida > Rhabditidae > Caenorhabditis > Caenorhabditis latens. The sequence goes on along the minus strand of CM056092.1, from coordinate 16,873,081 downwards.
GCGAAAAATACCTTCAGAACTTCTTTCAAATCTGAATCACAGTAGAAAATGAAACTGTTTTGTCAAAAAATTCAAAAAATAAACGTTTCAATTTTGAATTTTGGCGCCAATTGTCCGGGCCTTGAGGTATTTCATCACTTCTCCACCTAACCGAAACGCGCCCAAGGCATCCTAGAAGAATTTCGAATAATTTCGAAATAAATATATTTATCCTGGTGTTTTATTAATAAGGGAGATCTTCGATAAGTTTTCAGAAAGGGATGAATTTTAGATTCTGTGAGAAAAAAAGAAACGGAAAAAATGTAGAAAAAAAGGGAAAGATATGGGGACAGTGGGGGGACGGGGTGGTGGTGGGAAACAGGAATAGAGAATAAGAAGGTGAGTAATGCAGAAGAAATGATGACAATTGTAGGGAGGGGGAGAGGAAAGTGCGCTCTATTGATAGGAGGTGACGTATGAGAGGAGACATGATGATTTCAGGGGAAGGGGGCTGATTCTGATGATAAATGCGTATTGTGTTTTAAATCATTGGATAGCGCAGAAGTTGAGAATTTCGAGCATATAAATCTTTTTTGGATAGGCTCGTCCAGGTTTGAGAAAACCGGGTTTGAAAATTATCCAGAATTCCCCATTTCCTCAGTTAAACATCATCTCTTATGAACAGAGCGTACTTGAAAAGTGAAATTTATAAAAGTCTGTAGTTCGTATTATGCAATTAACTATCTAAATTAGTAAGTAAATACGTTTTGCAACCGCTAAACTGCTGAGAAAAGTTACAAAACGTTCCCAAAATAGCCCAAAATAGAAAGAATCAAAGGGAGAATTGTCAAGAGTCTAACAATTAGCACAATAGGAGTTGGTCGCATTCGGATCTCCATCCAGACTGACTCCACGGCACTCGGATAGTGGAAGTGACGACGTTTCGACGGATTGTTGGATTCGTTGCATTACCAGGTCAAGGAGACAGTCCACGGATTTCTCGACGTTCACGGCGGTGCTAGCAGAGGTCTCGAAGTATGGGAGGCTGGAAGAGAGAAGAAGAGTTAGAGAGGGGTTCTAGGGAAATTTTCAATTTATAATAACTTTTGAGATACCAGCATTTTTGAAGTAGCCTTGTATGCACACGGCCTTGTCATCTTGTAAGTAGATAAAACATTCATTTTTGTAGTTCAACATTTTTTAGAAGGTTTCTTAATAGGGAAAGGCTCCAAATGACCGTGAAGTTATAGTTCAAAGTTTGGACTATTGACAACTCATTACCTTACCGACGTGTGAAAAATATCGGCGGCGTTATGAGAGAGAAGGTGTGGTAAGGTAATGACTTGTCAATAGTCCAAACTTTGACAATGTTTTTTTCTCGAATACCAGATTTCGAGGACAAAAACTGAATATATATTTGGAATCAGCGTTTTCTCCAATTTCCAATGATATAAGGTCCCTATAACTCCGAACTGACTCCGTTAGTTTATGATGTTTCGTTTTTTGTAGTGTGTCTTGTGTCTGGAATGTCTTGTACGTGATCTTAAGAAGATTGTGGTTTATTTAGTTAATTTCTAAATACAATCCTTAGAGGGTGTCTAGCCTAGTATGTCTAGAATTCTGTTTGTACTTATATAAATATATCTTGTGTGCATGTTTTATTGATTCTCACTCCACATCCCAACTAGTGACGAGTCTAGTACACTTCCCAAGCCATCGACATTTTAACCGTCCCAGTTTTAAAACAATGTCTTACCCCAACTGATCCGCCAACTGCTTAGCACGTGCCGTGCTAACCTGTCTCCGATTTTCCAAATCCGCCTTATTTCCACAGATGATAATGTCCGGTTGCTCACAATAAGCGTGCACCTTCAACTGAGACAACCAGTCTCTGATATTCAAGAACGATTGCTCATTCGTGATATCAAATATCAGAATGAATCCCATCGCGTCACGGAAGAACGCTGTCGTCAGAGAGCGGAATCTGAAAATAGACATTCTTCGAATCTTTCTAGACGGTTACAATTATTCGTACATATAATTTCTTATATAATTGTAGGTGTCTAGACATGCTCCCTAAGGGGATGGTTGGAGTGAACAAGGTTTACGGTGGTTTTGATCTACGATGTTTTAGCGCGAAAGATGGGTGAAACAAATAGATTTGACCGATGATTCTGTGAGATTCTGCTGGAGCGCGATTGGCGCGTTTTTTGTAACATTGAGTTTGTTTAGTTAGGCGTCAAAGGCGCGCCAGATAGTCGAAATTTTCTGGAAACGTCGGTTATGGGAGTTTCGACGATTAAATGAGATTTGACTAATTTTATTGTTCTGGAAACGCGCTAACGGTGCCCCAGTTTTGTTGTATCTATAGTCTGAACTAACCTCTCCTGTCCTGCGGTATCCCACAACTGGAGCAACACCCGCTGACCACGCCCACCGAACCCGCCACGTGAACTCTTGTAAACCACTTTTTTCTCCTTGAAATCGATTCCGACTGTCGAGATGAACTGGCCGGTGAATGTGTTGTCTGTGTAGCGGTGCTGGAAATAGGGGAATAAATTTTAATGGGTTTTGTTACTCAGGACTACATTTTTGTAGTTGACAACTTTTTGATAGCTCCGCCCACTTTTGAGATATAACCGTTTGAAATTGAAATAATTCAACTCAGAGACGTTTTTGAGATACCCTCAGTAACTTGATATTTATTCAATGTCTACGATTTTTACTTCATTTTGTAGATCGAATCCAGATTTGTATTTTTGTAGTTGACAACTTTTTGATAGATCTGCCCACTTTTGAGATACACGCGCTTGAAACTGGCCTACCGAGTGCCACCAAGACAGGAAGGTTCAAACGCCTGTATCTCAAAAATGGGCGGAGCTATCAAAAAGTTGTCAACTACAAAAATGTAGCCCTATTTTCATTCTATCCATTCATCCTAATCACCATTTTCTTACTCACCAAAAACGACGTTTTTCCGACTCCCGAGTCTCCAAGTGCGAGAAATTTGATGAGATAGTCGTAGTCACCCATCCTGTTAATTGGTTTCAGTTTTCAGGTGTCACTAATTGGAAAATTTGAGAATAAAAGAAAAAAGAGAAGCGAAAAGAAAAGAAAACTGAGCTTTTCTCATTAAGAAGACTCAAAAGAAAGGGGAAAAGTTAGAAGAGTGGGCGGAGTCCCCGCCGACTCCGCCCACTTAATCTAATTTTTCTCTCTCAGAGCCTCCAAAAGAAGAAGAAGAAGAGGAAGGACTAATTCGATTTTATTCAAAAACTCAGAGAAAGAGAGTGTGGGATGGAGAGGTGGAAAAGAAAAAGAGAGAGAATTATGGAAATGTCAGGTGACACGTGGAATGAAGAATGAAGAGTTGGAGAAAGACTACAAATTACAAAGCGAGGCTCTGCTAAACAAAAAGGCGTCAAAGGCACGCCAGTCGGAATTTCATATTTTTTCAATAGTTTATGTTCAGAATCTAAAAAAATAATTCCAAAACGCGTCAAAGGCCCGCTAGACAACACGAATTTTTCAAAATACTGAAAAAATGCGCCAAATGTGCGCCTGACATACTACAAAGTAGACATTTTTCTGAAAATCCGAGATATGGAGATGCGCGTCAAATGTGCGCCAGCCAGTTTTTCTGAAGTTGAAAACGCTGACTACAAACTACAAGCCACTCCTACGCCTCACATGAGTTGGTGAATCTGAAAACGCGTAGAAGGCACGCCAGACACTAGTTTTTCCGCTTTCTGAACTTCTTTCTGGCTCAGTACACACTAAAAACTAGAAAACCGCGCCAAAAACACCCCAGCCAAGTGATTTCCACAATTTTTCTGATACGCCTGGCGCACCATTGACGCGTTTTGAGAGTCTAAAGCTAGTAGGAATTCAATAAAAGCTTTGAGAACGATTATTTGGTTTGAAAAAAGGGCGAAAAGAGTCAGGAAGACAGAAATGAGTCTCTCTTCGACTTCTTCTACTAGTAGTCGTCGTTGGCTTGGTTCTTTTTGCCCCGTGTGAGAGAGAGGCCTTCTTCTTCCGAGCATCCAGGCCAGCAGCCGAGACACGACACGACGTTATCGATTCCTGCCTCCTCCCGCCGTCTCTCCGCTTCTCCTTTTTTGGAGAAAAATGGAGAAGCAGCGAAGAAGAAGGGCCCCGCCGTCTCCCTCACTCTCTCCATTTCTTGATTATTTAGTATGGAGCTGTCTCTGCGTCTCTCTATCTCTACCTCTTCTGGATCCAAGATGTGAGAGAAGAGAGACGTAGAGAAATCAGAGTTTTTCGAAATGGAGAGGAGAGGAGCAAAGCGGTGTGGAAGAGAGGGGGGCAACGAAACGAAAAATTCCCATCTCAGGGAATAATTTATTTCGTCGCAGCTATCCGAGCTAAAAATCGGGAGCCAAAAATTTTTTTTGGTTTTTTGGCTCTCGGTGGGAAAATGGGAGTGTTTTGGCTTTTTGACTTGACTCCCCAACGGAGCCAAATTAGAGGAAAGGGGGAACTGGTTTGACTGAAAACAATGGGAGGGGGAATTTTACTACCGAAAGCAGAAGAAAAAAAGAAAACCGGCGAAAATTTCAGACAGAAAGCAGTGAAAACAATGATAAATAAACCGGAGGAGTTGACAGGGACACATATAAAAATCGATACGTTATCATATATATGGAAAACTATAAAGGGGAGAAAACAAGGAGAGAAAACGAGGGAAATGGTGAGAAACAAACAATAAAATATTTGAATAGATAGTGGAGAGGGAAACGAATGAATTAATTAACAAGAAAAAACGGGGAAAACGGAAATTAGTTAAGAGCTTTGAGTTGGGCGATAGCAGCCGTGATGTTCTCGATTTCCTTTTCCAGGGAGGCTTTCTGTAAGAATAGAGAGATTTTTGGAAGGGATTTTGATAGAAAAACGTAGAAAAAAGATAATTTTCAGAAGTCTTATGACGAGAAACAGCTCCAAAGACTCGCCAGTTCTTAGACTTGCGTACCTTTGACGCTTCTTCTAGCCGAAACCAGTTCGAACTTTACTGAAATCTCCATACTTGTCAAGACCCCGCTCGGCCGCATAATGCAAGATGCATATAGATGGAAAATTGATAATATTGGTTCGTTTTTTGAAGCCGGGCCTTGACAAGTATGGAATTTTCTAATTCTTCTGAAAATTCTCTGAAATTTTCAGCCATTTTTTGTGCTATTTCACAAAAAAGACGACAATACCTTCTCCTGATCCCGAGCACGAATTCCGGAAGGAACCTTCTGTTCGTAGTCGGCGACCGATTGAATATCCGAGATCTTCTTCACTGAAATCTGGTTCTTTTGCAATTTGGCTCCGAGCTTCTCGATCTGAAAATACATTTTTTATATCAGCATTCCATATCTACCCGCACCTCCTTTTCAGTATCGATGATCCCAGTGAGATTGATGTAGACTTGACAGCGACTTCCACACGCGATATGGGCGGATCCCTTCTCGATTTTATCACTTTCAGATTTCGAGAGAATTGTGACGGATTTACTCCATGTAAGGGTGGCGAGGAGTGGGGCGAGGTCTCGGAGCATCTCTTGGTCTTCGCTGGTTTCGGACAGGATTTGGACTGAAATAATGGGAATATATAGGGGAAGATAGAATTCATAGGATTCTGAATCCTCACTCACTGCTAATCTTAGTCCTTGCTGTCAAATCATAATCTGCTCTCAACGATCGAACTTTTCCAACAACTTCCTTGGCGAACTCAAACGCGGCCTCCAACTTCTCATCCTGATACTTCTCATATCTCTCAGTCAATGGATACTGAGCAACAATGATCGATGGAGACGAGTAATCCGAATCGGCGAGTCTTGGAAGACGTTGCCACAGCTCTTCGGAGATGAATGGCATCAATGGAGAGATCAGACGGAGACCAGTGTCAACGCAGAGGTGGAGGACCGATATGGCGATTTGGCGGAGATCAGCGTTGTCTGAAATGGGGGAAATAGTTATATGATAGAGGCCTTGGGGGATCAGTTTCCTGGTTTTATGGCAAAAACAAGTAAGACCTGAACTTTGTACTAGAAAACGCGAAAAGTTCTGAGAGAAAACGTCGACTACGGCTCAGACGCTGATGTTTTGGAATCTAACAGTCCAGGAGACTTTCTGGCGCACCTTTGACGCGTTGCCCGTCAAATTACTGTTTCAAAACGCGCTAAAGGCAAGCCAGACAGTCAACAACTGAATTTCTGTGATAATTTTACAGCTAAAACGGCTAGCTTCAGAGAAAGAATGAGTCTATTTTCAGATTCTTAGCCTCAATTACACACCTCCATAGAGAACTGGCTTAATAGCCTCAATGTAGACATCACAGAAGTCGTACAACCAGAAGTTATAGGTGACAGTGGTTGCCTGTGTGAAATTGTACACCTTCAACGTCTCGTTCGTCTCCTTGACAGCCTTGGCCAACTTCGAGAGAATCCATTTGTCGGTGGGCGTGGCTTTGGAGAGATCGATATTGAAAGTTGGCTTCTGATCAGGTTTCTCGGCGAATTGATTGAGAGAGAAACGAACGGCTTGCCAGATTTTATTACAGAAGAATCGATATCCCTGGACGCGGAGAACGTCCAAATTGATGTCTCTTCCCTGGGAAGTGTAGGCGAGAAGTGCGAAACGAAGAGCGTCGACACCGCATTCTGGAATTCCATCTGGATAGTCACGTGCTTGTCCTGCCTTCGCAACAGCGATCTCCTTCTCGTCGAGATTTCCGGAGAGTAGTTGGGATTGAAGTCCTTCGAGAGTGACTCCCCGGATGACGTCGAGTGGATCGATGACGTTTCCGAGTGATTTTGACATCTTACGGCCGTGAGCGTCACGAATCATTGCGTGGAGGAGGATCTCCTGGAAATTGATGAAAAAATAATTGGTTTTATAGGAAAAAATGGCAAAAATCTCAATTTTCAGCTCTCCTTGTTAAAAATAGCGCTAGAGACACGCCAGACAAGCTGTTGCCAGTGTCTGGAGTATCTCTGGCGCGATTTTTACTGTTAAAATAGATCTTTTTCATCAAAAAACATCTAATCCAGAAGTATTGAGCACTGATTTCAAGCCGATCGAAACCATGTTCTTTTTAATTGTATTATTGACGGTCAAACCTTGAACGGAAGTTTTCCAGTCAGCTCTTGTGCCATAAACACCATTCTAGCGACCCAGAAGAAGAGAATATCGTGTCCAGTCTCCAACACAGCCGACGGGAAGAACAAATCCATATCCTTGGTGTTATCAGGCCATCCAAACACGGCGAACGGCCACATTCCCGAGGAGAACCACGTATCCAACACATCCTCATCCCATTTCAACAAGATCTCCGCTTCTGGGACCTGGAACTTCTTCGCCGCCTTCTCACGAGCCTCCTGCTCAGTTCTGGCCGACACCCAATAGTTCTCCTCTGGCAACGGTTGCGCCCGCCCGTCGGCAAAGCTCACAAAGTACGCAGGGATTCTGTGTCCCCACCAGAGTTGTCGGGAGATACACCAATCACGGCTAGCCTCGAGCCATCGGTTCCACGTGGCTTTATGGAATTCCGGGATGATTTGAAGGTCTCCGTTGGCGACAGCGGCGACCGCTTTCTCGGCCATATGAGAGCACTTTACGTACCATTGTGGTTTAAGGATCGGCTCAATGACATCTTTGGAGCGAGAGCATGTTGGGACAACCATCGGGTTATCCTCTTTTCCTCTATACAATCCCTTCTCTTTCAGCGCTTCGATAACAGCATTTCTGGCATCGAAACGTTTCATTCCAGAGAATTGTCCGCATCCATTAGAAATCAGACCGTCATCCGTAATACAGTTATGGAATGGAAGATTCTGACGGATTCCAACCTCATAATCGTTGTGATCGTGTGCTGGAGTGATCTTGACGGCTCCAGTTCCGAATTCCATCTCGACAAACGAATCGGCGAAGATCGGAAGTTCGCGGGAAGCGATGAACGGATGAATACACTTCTTTCCAACCAAATGCTTGTATCTCTGATCGTCTGGATGGACGGCGATTCCTGAATCTCCCAACATTGTCTCGATACGTGTCGTTGAGACGACAATCTCCTCGTCGGATCCCTCGATTTTGTAGGCAAACGAGTTGAGCACTCCGAACTCGATTTTTTGCTCATATCCTGGGACGGCGATGAGTGTGGACCCGGTCAACTCCTTCTTGTCGACTTCGATGTCTGAAAATGAAGGAAAATTGAGGTTTTTGGTGAAAAATAGAAATTTTGGGCACTCGAAAGTCTGGGGTGGTGGAAAGAGGTTTTGATGGATTTTTGGTCAAAAAATCAGCGAAAATCGGTTTTAAAAATGCCTCAAAATCTTGCTTTTCGAGTCAAAATGATGATTTTTGATTTGCTAATATGAACCAATTCTCGAGGTTTTTTCGTTGAAAATTAACATTCGAAAGCGATCTTGGCTGAAAGAAACCACTCCAGACGGCTTTTAGCTTGTTTTTATGCGATTTTTCTCATTTTTCGCTGAATTTTGGCCCAAAATTGGTCTATTTCATCATTTCAGCCCGAAAACAATTAATTTAGCAAATTGAACCAGATTTTCCTGCTCGAAATCCGTTATTTTTTCACGACAAATCTCCAAATTTTCAGAGGTTTTCAGTCTATTGTTCTCTATTTCCTGGTTGTTTTTGGCCTATTTTCCCACACACCAGAAATGGCGGATCTCAATGCACAACTCCAGTTGACCAATCGATTCGATCTGTAGATAGTTCCTGACTCGTGCATCCGAATGAATGCCTCTGTGACAGCACGACACATCTTCGGATCCATCGTAAACACAGCGCGATCCCAGTCGACAGATGCTCCCAACTTGCGGAATTGATCATAGATGACGTCTCCCTTCTCGTTCTTCCAATGCCACACCTCCTGATTGAATCTGTCACGTCCCAAATCGTGGCGAGTCAGTCCACGTTCACGTTTCAGTCGTTTCTCAACGACGACCTGTGTGGCGATTCCAGCGTGATCACATCCTGGATTGAAGAGTGTTCTCTTTCCGTGCATTCGATTGAATCGAGTGATCGTATCCTCGACAGTCGTTGCCAACGCGTGTCCGACATGAAGAGTTCCTGTCACATTTGGCGGTGGGATACAGATGACGAACGACTCCGGATTGGCGCCTGGATGCAACTTATCAATGTATTCTGGCTTGAAGTATCCTTCCTTCTCCCACCAAGAATACCATGCGGATTCTACGTAGCTTGGCGAGTAGGCGGATGGAATGTCCGAGGAGACGTCCTTCTTGAGTCCTGGAGCAGTGTTATCTACAGGAACTGCAGTGGCGGCTGGGTCCTTTTTGGCTTTGGCCTGGAAATAGCAAGTATAGGATAAATTTAGCAAAAAAATCGAAAAATCGCTCGAAAGTTACAGTTTTTTAAATCAGAATCCCAGAAATTTTACCTCTTTAGCAGGCTTGTCACTGGCTGCTGCCTTAGCCTTCTGCTCAGCCAACTTCTTTTGTTTCTCCTCAAACTTGGCGATTTTCGCCGCCTTCTCGGCTTCTTTTTTCAGTTCTTTTTCCGTTTTCGGGCGATTCGGTGCGTCCGCCATGATTTTTTGATTACCTGGAAGAAAAATAGAATGATTGGGGTAGAATTGAAGAAAAGGCAAGTGAAAAAGAGGAAAAACTGAAGAATGGAAAAAATTCAACGAGTTTTCAGTATTAACATAAAATCTCATAGAATCCGAACGAAATTCCCAGAGTTCAGCTTGAAAAATCAATAATTCTATTCAGAAGCATATTTTTATATTAAAAAACCTGGCAGATTATGCCGAGAATCGTATAAGAAAAATTACCATAAAGTTGTCAGTTTAGGACCTAAATTCTCAGCGATTCGCGGCAAAATTATGACCAGCCGCTTGAAAAATAGATAATTCGAGTTTAAACTTAATTTTCATAACAAAAATCTACAAAAATACGTAAAATAGATTTAGAAAACTTAAAAACTAAAATAAAAATCGCCAAAAAATAAATTTTCTACTGAGTCTGCATTATTGCGTGAGCGTGTCAATGTACCACATCTTACGACACTTCGGAGGAGTACGGTCCAAAATCAACAGAAAATGTGAATAAAGCATTGGAACTTCAGATTTAGCTGGATTCTAATTCGAAAATTAATGAAATTAATCAAAATTATCAGAAAATGAATAAAGAACCTATTCTGAGTCGATTCATATACCGATTCCTTATAAATTCAGCCTTCCAATTTCGCAATTTTCGATTTGAGTCATATTGCGTCAGATTGGCATGAACTACGTGTAAACAAGCGTGCTTTCGAACGGAGAGTGACGTTGAGTGAGGCTAGGCTTGGTTTTTGAATGAATGAGTAGTCTTCCACCCTTTTGGCGCGTTTCTGGGATAATTGGAGGAACAGAAGTAGGTCAAATCAAGGATTAGGCATAGAAACACGACTAAAAAGGTTAAAGTGTGCGGAACACTGATTTCACACTTAAAAAATTTATTTTCTGAAAGAAAAAACGGGAAATCTGGGAAAAATTACCCCTACAATCCGAAACGCGTTTCAGGAACGCCAGATTTTGACTCCTCCGAATAAACTGTGTTAAAGACCAGGGTGTGTTTCAAAAATTGCATTTATTACAGAAAAAAATTCAATAAAAACGATAAATTATTCAAATTTTACTCGGTTGTACTTTGTAGATCAGTGCTTCTTGGGATGTTGACATGATGAGTCTGGAAATAAATAAAGTTTGATTTTTGAAAGATTTTAAAACTGTATTTGAAGAAAAAATCTAGAATTTTCTGAAAACTCGAAAATACTTCTAATGTTTTATCTATTAGCCCGGCACGTTTCTTACAACCGCGCTCTACCAAAACCGATGAAGCGAAATTGAGAGGCTAAAAAAAATACATTTTTCAAGAAAATTTCGGTGGAGCGCAGTTGTAAGAACTCTGCCGTGCTAACGCATTCAATAAACTCACTTTCCATCTCTCGACCATAATCTTCCATGAATCAAACTTCTGTGATTTGAGTTGGCCACACATTCCTGTTCGTATAGAATCCAGTCGTTTATGTCAAATCTGAAAATTGAGCACTTGCTCATTGAAAATCTATGAGACAGAAAGTTACAGATATGAAGAACCGGAAGTCCGAACAAACAGACACACAGACAGACTCCTGCAGAAAACTCACTCATACTGATGGATCCAAGCCGAATGATCCATAGAAGTTTGAAGTTTAAACATTTTATCATTGAAGCACAAGGCTCCAGTAGTCACCAATTCCAAATCGGATAAGTACACAATGGTAGCATGTCTCAGCATGTAGTCGGATTTATCTGAAAGATTTCAGGGTCTGCTTATTCAGATTGCGTCGTCTTTTCAACTCACCAACAGGAATCTTATACCTAATCCATAGATATTGTTTCTGGTTGACTCCTCCTGTTCCATGTAAGAACATATTCAAGTCAGCTGGTCGGATTTCGAGACTTGGTGCCATTCTCTCAGTGACTTGTCCTCGTAATTCACGGGCGTCAAATCCTTCAGCAACCTTTTGATGTCTGCCAGAGATATTGCTGATCAACCCATCGGGTCCTGGTACATGTGCCGGGAATTCTGGGGTCAGGGAGAAGGTGTCTTTGACGCTGGCTAGCTGGAAACAGAAATATGGTTAGTGTACGTGAGAGGCTAGTTAGGGAAGGTCATGGCGAAATGGGAAGTGACCTATATTATTGGAAAGCCGAGAAAATGTTGATTACAAATATATATTCAGTTTTTGCCCTAATATCTGGTACTCGAAAAAAAGAGGTCAAAGTTTGGACCGTATAAAATATGATATTAGGTATCAATATTTTCTCAACTTTGTTCAAAAACATACCTTCTGCAATGAAAACTCCGCTAAATGAATCACTTTCCCGTGCTGAACAGCTTCAACATATCGGATTGCAAAGTTCCGCCCGTCTCGAATTATTTTCACATTGTAGGTGATAGGAATCGATTCCTCACCTGGAAAAGGAATTTTAGCTTTGTTCGTATTTAGGCCATTTACTCACCTCCTCTAATAAAATAACAGTGCACTGCGTGTACATAGAAGCCTTCCGGAGCAGTATAATAGGCGGCTGACATTGCTTGAGCCAGGACATGTCCACCAAAAACACGGGCGGCAGGATGCTCCGAGTCGCATTCACCGCTGAAAATGATTATTATTACAAATTTTTTTCTAGAATCTTTAACAGTTGATCTATTCATATCAATCTGAATAAGAAAACGAGCCGTGGGCACGCCAGGAACCCTGATTTACACAATAATTGAAGAACTAAACACAAAAAACTGTTCAAAAACGTGTCAAAGGTGCTCCAGCAACGGCAAAAAACTTACATATAAGTGAGATCATCGATTTTCTTCAGTCGTCTCCACTCGCGGACCATTTTTCCTTCGAAGGTTATATTTAGACAGTAAGGAAGTGTCTATAAATAATGAATTGAACAAAATGAGGCGACTGCGGGGGGTACATGAACTGTGTTGACTATGTTGTAGCCTGGTGGTTGACAAGGGGAGACGCAGACACTGATAGTGAATCATGAACAGTTTTTCCTTAATGCAATGTGTAGCCTGTGATGAGTAGACTACAATGGAGCGTAGTGATCTGGAAGAAGTGATGGGTGTAGCTTTGAGAGCTGGTGTGACGTTGACGCGCTTGTTAACATGAGAGTAAGCGATTAATCAGTTATTTGAAGTATGTTCGTCTTTTATCTATTTATTTTGGATATGAAGGGCAGATAGCCACTGATACAACCGAAGGGAGTTCAGAAAAAGATATGACAGCGGAAATTTGGGGGGAGATGTGCTCGATTGTACTTTACACTCTCCCACTTGTCCCCATTCTCTTTCCCGCTCCCCCAATCAGATGATTCATACGATTGAGCCTTGAATCATTCTATCTTTTCTATTATTAATATTAATTTCCTCTACCCACACATCTATGTTTAAGCTCCGCCTCTTGTCAGTAAAAAAGCCGAGGCGAGCGCCTATATTTTATCTTTAATAAATTATTATTACCACAGCCAATTTAGCACAGGAGAGAAAGAGATTGGACATTGAAATGTATGAGGAATGAGAAAAAGGGAATTGGAAGAGGTTAAACGAGATAGTTTTGAGGGTAACAGGAAAGAAGATTGTTGAAGGAATTTAAGAAAGGGGGGAGAGTTGGAAACTCAAAATCAATTTCAAAATGAGACTGAGAAAGGTATGGTGCAGAAGAGTTGACGTGGTGTTGAGAGGTCTCCGAAGTTGGAAGAGGGGTCCATAAAGAGAAGAGAGACGAGGCGATTCTGAAATGAACGAAAACTTGAATTCTGGAACAATAAAGTGGTTTCAGATACTTACCTAACTGAAAGAGAAGACTGATAAAAGAGGGAGAGAGGCGACGATGGGAATCACATTTGTGTCCTCTCATCAATGTGTGATCTTCCCTAAAAAAGTTTTAATTAGAAAACTATCTATTTAAGTACAAGATATCAGTAACTTTTATCTCTAGTTCTATCATTTTCATAACGTTAGAAAACTTACCTTCAGACTTTAACAAAATCTTCATCTTCTTCCTCTGCCTCTGCCTCTGCCTCCTCTTCTTTTTCTTTTCCAATTTGGATTTTCTCGACTTCCGCACAGAAGTCCCATTCCTTCTTTTCCTCCTCATCTCCCAAATCAAAAGCTGCCTGTCTTTGAAGGACCGGCTTTTTTTTCTTCATTTTCTCCATCTCAACGGAGAAGCGAGTTGGTGTGCTTGGAGGTGCAGGTGGCACCTCCAAAGAGTCTTGTTTGGAGACGGTCGACATGGTTTCTTGAAAAAAAAAGAAATTTAAGGTAGATTTTTAAAATGAGAGAGCAGAAAGTAAATGATAAGTTGTGATAAGTAAGTTTGGAGACTGAAATTCCAGACCTAAGTTGTTGTTTAATTTTCCATGCTCTACTATATAATAGTAGGTTTAACATAGATTTGTAGATTTTTTTTCGCTTTTGCACATTTTTCCCGCCCACTTTTCATGAGAGAGGCAAAGAAAAAAGAATTTTCAGAAAGCGACTATCTTTAAAAACACATTTCTCATTATCGTCGGCTCACGAGCAGTCTCAATAAAGATATGTCTTCCAGAATGCCAACTGGGCCCGGTGGGAACGTGGCATTTGATAAACAACCCTGATTCGTATGATCAAGTGATGTTGATATACTTTTGGTTATGATAATTGGGGCTACGGTGGAGTTCTCAGGAGGGATAGGATATTTTTGGATTTAGAATGAGGATGATGTGAGGTTCAGTCAGAAGAAGAAATCAGAGGTTCAGAATTGTTAATTGGAATGAAATAATCGAACTGACACAGGTCTAGGATTAGTGATAGAAGGAAAGTGGGGTCCAGAGCTGAGCTGAAGTAAACTTTTGAAAAGGAAGTCAAAAGAAGTATATACGCACGTTTTTGGTAGGGAGTTTTGGTAGGATTGCTTCTCTAAGATTTTGGGCTTTTCTACTTTGTACCAAAAATCACCAATTTCAGAGAAGACTTGTTCAAACATTCTAGAAGGGTCCTACCGGAAATCTTAATTAAAGGAATTGAATACTCAAAAAAGACAATGAACCATTGGGTGCTCTGAGGAAGCTGACCAACGCACGTGTGAAAATTTGAGATTACGCAAGAAAGCTAATGCCTCAGCGATTCAAACTTGTTATAGCTTATTAAAGTTACAAATTGTCCTAATTGAAAACCTCCTTAACACAGGGTTTCAATATAGAAATTGTACTTTTCTTCAAAAAAGGAAAGAACGTGACCCTGACGAGAATCATTAACTCTTCTTAGCATTCAAAGGGTTTTGATAGCAAAAATTATATTATAAACTAATTTGAAATGCTACATCCGACAGATTCGTTTCTATGTTAATGATAGACTCCTTCAAAAGTTTGCCTAAGAAAAAACCACAAGTAAAGTGCTCACGTCAATAACTAAATGAGCACCAACAAAGATTTATTACAGCTTTTCTAAAACTCGTCATTCTTGTTTACAGATAGAAAGCTTAAATGTCTCTCGAGGAAAAAAAACATTGAGACACGGATCGATTTGCTCTCGGAGCTTCTATCTTTCTGCATAGCAACCTGATTAATCATCCTCAACTTCTCTTCCTTTCTCTATCTTCTCTTTTTTCAGATTCTAAACCCAAATCCTGTCTAATTAGTCCCCTCTCTTCTTTGCTTGTTCTTTCTCTGTCTGCTTGCCTGTTGCCGCTTCAATGGGGTAACGAGTCAACTACCGTAGTCCTCGGCTCTCCTCGGCTCTCCTCCGCTCTCCACACGCATACGCTTTTCGAAAAAGGAGGGAAGAGAGGAAGAGCTTGGAGCACCTGCCTTCAACGGATATATGTGAGGGATAGAGAAGATGAAACTGCACACATAATTATAGGGAAGGAATGGAACAAGGATAGGTAGAAAAGGTTTTGAAAATGCATAAATTATGCTCACAAAGATAGAGGAAAACGGAGGAAACGTTAACAATGATAAGGACGGGAAGGAAGTCTATCCACCTAGATTTTAGACTATTAAATCTGCTGTCAAACTGAAAATGACAGTATCAACATCAAAAACGTGTAAAATACCGTTTCCAGTCTTTCCACTTAGCGGCGATGTCTGTTTTTTAAAGAATATACCACTCGATTCTACGAATAACTGATTCTTAAATTAAGATAAGATGGAGTGGACACCTGTAAAGCATCCAGAAAAGTTAAATTGTTCGAGGAGAATCCAAAAATACGTTACAGTTGACAAAAAAAAGAAACAACTACCCGGTGTTCTGTACACCAATCTATCTATAAGATTAAATCAGTAGCATAGGTATATTGCTCTTTCCGACTAATTGTTCGCATCTGTCAAACCATTAATACTTTAATTACGGACCTGTGAACAAAGACACAGTTTAACTTACCTGCAATATGTAATTCCAAACAATCTAAATTCAAACCGTTTGTTTTGTTTATGCTCCTTAAGATGCATAACCCGAAAACCATAGAACCGAAAAATCTGAAAACAAACCTTTCAAATTAGAGAACAGACTCAAAATCAAGTCATCTCATTAAAAGCGAAATACAAACAAACTTTTTGTGTTTCGCTAGTAATGGTATAATTTGGTATGGTCTGTGGTGTGAATATGAGTACAGTAGATATGAATATCAGCAATGAATAATTGAGTAGATTGAATAAAATACAGCAAACTTGACCCGAAGATTAAGCGATGAGCAACGGCATAAGAACCTCATTTATACAGAATGGAATGGTTGTTTATAGTAAAATCGGATTTTTATAATAAGAGCGGAGTAAGGTAGTGTCAGTGGGCGGGGCCTGGTATCCGTAGCCGGTGGTATCCGGTGGAGTGGTGTTAGAGGAAAACAAATGGCCTCAACTACAAAAATATGAGATGAGATACTACTAATATACCGCCGACAGGGAAAAGAAGATGTCCAACTTCGTTATGCCGATTTCTTTAAACTGGAGGCTAGTGGGCATCTGGGTTGGAGGAGGTACATATCTAACTCATAGCGGAATTGCATAAAAACCTCAAAAAATTGCTAATCGGGACATCAGGACATTGAAAAATAGCAACAAAAAAATGGACTGGAATCGATATATTTGAATATGAAATTGGAAGATACCCATTGCAAGAAAACACATGAGCATACGCCCAAAAAGACCACCTGGCGCATCCTGTATTGATCCGTTTTGCCATTGCTCCTAGAAGGAGTGCCAACACTCTTCAAATAGTGTAACTCCCACCATCTGGTTGCTTCTGCGTATCCGGACTTGCAGAAGGACGAATAGGTCAAAATCGGAGCCATTTTTTGAGATTAATCGACGGAGAACTATCTGGAATTCTGAAACTTTGCACATTTACACTTTCAACACTGCTCTATCAGATGCCGCTATCAAAAACTTTGCAATACGGCTCGTTGGCTGGAAATTTAGGTCTGAAAATTTTTGAAAATCGCCATGTAAGAAGCATTCTGAGAACTTTTCTCTCTGAACAACCCTCAATGGAAGACAGCAATGGCGGACAAGTCGGCTTACGTGAGCGCTGGTGGATACATCTCCGGCTACATGGGATCGAATGCCTCATCGTCTGGATACGCACGGGAAGATTATGCATCCGGTGGAAGTGGTGGTGGGGCCAGCAACAAATAAAACCAAGGATCGGGAGGAAATACCAACCCAGGACAACAAGTCTTCAAGGCTCGCACCGATCAATCTTGCTATCTTGGACCATAAACGATGACTACGACGTCAAGAAGAGCCAACTGCCAGACGAAATGCAACTTTCTCTTTTTGGTTTCACTTCCAATAAAGTAGTAAATGAGAACATTCAATGTCACCAACTACCGGGTGTTTCTTCAACTTGATCCGCTAGAAAACCCATGTAGGTTTTATTTTCTTCATAACATTCGTCTTCAGGGATCCTGCCACTAAAACTGCACACAACTTCCATCAGCTACCAAATGATAACTGCCAACTGCCAGCATGCTCTTCGTTGTTCCAATTTATTTTTATTCAGTCTTCCCATAGCACAAACTTCTCGAAATTTCTTATCGATATTACTCTTAAACCCCAATACTCCATTAAACAGACTCTTCGAACAAATCAGGTCATGGACTATGTGCAAAAACAATGCATTAAGCCGATTTGCTCATAGACGATGACCTGATTTGGTATGGTCTGTGGTCTGAATGAAACAGTAGTAAGAAGTAGAAGTAAAATATAATTCAGACTTGGGCACTGAAACTTAGAATAAAATCTTAGGAAGAAGTAAGCTCAACTACAGTAGGAATATTTATGCCCACATTCTTCAAGACCTTTTCGTCGTACTAAAAGTTCGAATTTCTCACTAGCACTACAATTTAGGTGTGTAGAATGTCATAGATTTTGTTTATCGTAAAATTTGGATTTCAGAAAAAAGCGGAGGAGGACTACTCTTGAGTCATGGGGCGTGGCTTGGAAGTCAAAAATTGGATTTCAGAAAAAAAAAGTGGAGGAGGACTAATCCAGAGTCATGGGGCGGAGCTTGACATCGAGCCAATTTTCTGATAAGGGTATAAAAGAGGATTACAAAACGTATTTTTTATCTTGGTCAGTTGATTTTCCGGAATCGAAAATCCTGGCCAAAAGCACTATCCTTTACAATATATTCAGTTCTGAAAATTCAAAACTCAAAGCAATCGAATGTGAGGTATTTTATACCACTACTTGAACATTGCGTTATCATAGTAGTGGTGTATGGGATCTCTCATTTGGTTTGGCTTTGACCATTTAATAAAAGTAAAGGTTTGTTTCTAGTTTGAGTGGTAAAAGTAATCATTTCCGAATGAATCTGGAAATAGGGAGATCATTTTTGTTTAAACAGACACACAGACAAAGAAGTGTTATGATGAGCAAGGACTTTTATAGGAAGTTTACAAGAAGGAAGGTACCGAACATGATAGGAATCAAAAGTGCGGGAAACATTCAAAGAAATCGAGCAAGAAAAAAAAACGAAAACAAAATTTCCAAACATCATGTAACTAATTTTAAGATATTTATCTGAATATGTAGTTGTTCTAGTACCATCTCTGCTATGTTACAACACCTATTACATCAAAGAACATACAAGTTTCCACAGATTTCGGCAGTGTATATTTTGCGTGGTTCATGACTATTGTATTTTAGTTATATCGATGACTGCGGAACAAAATTTTTGACATCATATTCGACACTTTTGGCGAAGCTCCGCCTACCAAAATCGCCATCCTCATACCAACGTGATTTAAAGAGAGGGGGCGACAACAATTCTTAGAATCGAAAAAATCAGAAACTCGACAATTTTGGGATTATCTCTGATGTGGTGGATTGAATTGTTATTGATAACAAGGTGTTAGTTTGCTCACTGTGATTTCTCAAAGATCAATGAAATTACTTCTCGGTAATTAATAATAACAACAATGTGTGGTTTCTGGAAGAATACGATTTTCTGAGATTCGCAGAAAAACAACGGTTACAGACAGGCTGACATTTAAAAAACTATACAAAAACAACAAGCTAGGAAAAGTAAAAAAGATATAAAGTTAAGGATGGAAAAATCCAAAAGGATTCCTACATTCTTGGCTAAATCTTGAGTTAACTAAAAAAACCAATCGTTTGAGACTTTGAAGCTGTTCGAAACTTTGAAGTTCGAAACTTTGAAGCTTGTGGACATATTGGAGAAAAAGTTTATATGGTAGGCATATTTGTTTCAAATACTTTTTATTTGCATTCTATATTTATTTAGATAATTCTTTTTCAGATCACCCGACATCTGCTAACCTCATGCGTACAACGACACCGTTCTTTCAACGTCATAGATTTTGCTCCGTCGATGAAACGTAGCACGGATTAATGTTCAGGGTTTATAAAATGGAGAAGAGAGAAGCGATGAAGTAATATAGAAACGGAGCAGGTGTGGTTTAGAAGTAGGAATTTGGAACCAGTTTGTAATGAAACATGGATGAAATGAGAGGGAAGAAATGTTTGGGAAAGAGAGAGAGAGAAGGACTTTGGATCATTGGCAATCGGATTTTCTGACTTCAGATAAATAAGGTCAAACTAGAAAAGTTCTCAGAATTTGGCACTTGGTACTTTAAAGTCCGTAGATTCCGAATTTGAAATAAAATTTTACTAAATGTCTCTGCGAACCGAGTTACGAGCAGTCATACTATTTCACGTTTAAGTTTTTTCGCGTGACAAAATAAAATCTGCCGCTACCGATGGTTGGAAAACTGGGGATATGTTTAGGTAGACATTCCGGTAACACGCAAAAAAGCTTAACCATTTGAAAAGTTTGAGAGCTCATAACTCGGTTCGCAGAAAAATTTTGATGAACTCTTTTTCAGATTCGGAATCGACGGATTCGAAAGTGTTAGGGACCAAATTCTTGAGTAGTTTGAAAGAGGATTTCCCTTTTAAGATAACAAAAAGTTTTTTGGTTCATAAGGGAGAGCAAGTCATGAGAAGACTGAAATCCCTTCAGTTCCTGGAGCAGGAGCATCGATATTGCATCCTTGCAGAACAGAAGGATCGATGTTGAACAGACACTAAAACAGAGGACTCGAAATTTTCGGGGTCTAATTCCATCAAGATATTCAATCCAAAACATAATAACCCCGTCACAGCTTCAAACACTCTACCGATTAGGGAGACAACAGGTGCCAGTGGATCAGAGGGAGACAAAAGAAGCTTAGTGAGCATCACCTAAACGGTTTCTTTCCTATTTTAATTACGGTAGCTCCTTCTCCGGCTAATCCTCTCTTTTTGCGCTTCACGAACTCATTTCGAGAGCACGACAGGCTCTGTCTGTTCGTCTGTATGTCCTCCGATTACCTTTCCTCCTTTCACTCGGGTTTTCTAACTACCGTACCCCTTTTTTCCGCTCACTCCCCTATTCTAATCAACTACAAACTCCTCAGAGGGAATTTATCACCCATATTAACAAGAGTTGTACTTTGTCACGTGCGAAGAGAGAGAGTGAGAGAGTAAATTCACCTTTTCTAGAGCTTTCGAAAGATCTCAACCAGTTTTGTTTACGACTTTGGCATATTGATGTTAATTCGAGTTTTCAAGAGATCAAGTCTTACGGTGGTTTCTTGTTGACTCGGATTATTTGTCTTTTGGTCTGTGTGGATAGATAAGTCAGCGGGAAACTTGGGACTGGGGTGTCCTAGGCGCTATCTGTAACAATTTTTGAAGATAAACAAGTTTATACTACAGTAATCCAAAAATTGACAAGTCCACTCTTCTAGCCTTTTCAAGCGCCGTGTTGAAGATGGTCATTATTAAGCTCAACGAAAAAATCTACAGCAGTTCAACATTTGAAATTTCCACTTACTTTCCTTTTCTAGACACCATTGTTCTTGGAGCATCTACTGAATACCTCGGTGTCGGCATTGACACGCGGCATCTTGAATGACGTAACATGTCTTCGGACATTTATGTTAAACGGTTAGGATACTCAGTGACCCCCCTCTTGTTATAATCGTGTAAGCAATCTACCTGAGTCCATGGAATAGACAACCTTATAATAGGACATATGGTGTTATATAAGATGTGCGACATAATTAGAGAGTAGTCTTGTTTCGGGATGGACACCCGTGTCGCTGCTAAAGGAAGAACATATGGTGTGGGAGGGTAGTACATAATAAGAACTCAGAAAGTAAGGACAGGTGAGTGTCTTATTAGTCAGGGACCGATAAAGGATCAAGAATGGGAAGGATTTGGAACTTTGAGTGATAACCAGAGCTAACTCTGGATTTCCAGAAGAATGTCTGAAATAGACCTATGTGTCGCCCAGTTTAAAGCCTTTTTGGATAGGGAAATTTTAGTTTCTGGAGGATCCCTCGTGGTTGCTTCAGAACGTACAATTTCTCAAATCTTTTTTTTAACGAATCCCATCTGTCTAGGCTGATCAAGCTTACCGATTTTATACCATAGCTTATTCTCTTCCACAAACTTAAAATTTTTGTTTTATTTTAAATCTTGGAACGTTTCTCTCATCCTTCTTTGGCGACTTAACAAATACGTTCTAAACGCGTGCACGTAATTGCTCAGTCAGCTTTCGTACACCTTTCTAACCTTCTAACATAAAAGGTACGTGATACATCTGTTCTTACCGCCATGTCGGTCTAGTGTAAGAAAGACTTATGGGTAGGCAAAACGCTAACTGAGGGGAATATATTTAAAGGGCAAGTGTAGCAGATAATTAAAATAGATGAGAGAAGCCGTGTGCAGAGCAACACAGGTGTTGAGGAACTAGATACGTTGGATAAGTTGATATTCTGACACATCTGAACTTCCGTCCACAGTTTATTCCTTATTCTCATTAAACTTGAGTTAATTAAACTCTAATAATATTCAAACAATAGCATTTTCGTTTAATTCGCTGAGCTGTGCCAATTTTCTGTAGTTTTAGAAATTGTTGTCACCTATTCGACAAAGTTGTAAGATTCATTTGAACCTTCTATATAGTACAATTTGATTTCCGGGTTTAGGGTCTCCACTTTAGAAACTCCTTCGTTGAATTTTGTGATTCAATTTTCATAAAAATCAAATGCTCATCCTATCATGTTATGCTGGAATCCTTTTATTTTCCCAATATCGTCTTAGAAATGTCAAAACTTCAGCTTCACACTCCGAAATTCCTTTGTAGTCCAGTCCCTTCTTTTTCGAAATTCTTATCAAAATTTCCATCTTCTCTCTTTCGTTTAGAAAGCTGTGAGGGTGGGGCAGTGAGCGCGCTGTGTGTGTGGTGAGTGAAAATGTGCTATCTGCGGTTGGATTAGGTGAAATAGCATATGGGAACGAGAGAGAGGTAGTTGAAATTTGAAAGCAGAAGGTATGTGGAAAAGGTATTCTGGTGGAGGCTTGAGTTGGAGGTGGGGTTCTCGAGATGTGAATGAGGGAAAAATGATAAGGACTTATTGGGAATAAAGTAGAGAGAATCTTGACAAAGACAAGGAGGCATGCGAAGTGCAGATAGTACTACAGTACTATAACAGTATGAACTGTACAAGAGATGTTCAGTTACTGTATTTGAGACGTTGCTAAAGGTATAACTCGGCAAAGTAACAGATTAGAAAGACAAGATACCATAAATGCTGTATTATAATGACACCTGTAATAGAACGGCACATGTATTGTAACGTCACCCCTTCTATACTCAGAATTCATGAATATGACTATTCCGTTGTTTTTCTTGGTTCTAATTAGAAGAAGCATGCAAAGTATTTTCTAGATCAACAAATTGAACGTCCAAGAAGTTTTTGCATTTAATTTTAATGAGTTTCTGAAACCACAACATTTCTGTGGATAACAGCGAAATATATAACGGCGTTACAATACAGCTTTTACGATATTTAAGCTGTCAAGCTTTCAATAAGTGTGAGGAGGTGTCAGTGCCAGAAAGATTGTCAAAATATGACAAGGCCGATCTCAGATGTCACGAAGAACTGAAATCCACGCTACAGTTCACATACTCCACTTTTGATGTTGTAAACTTCTTCTGACTTTGATTTTTTCATTTAGGAATTCTTGATTTCTTCTTCTGACTCAATCCTACATCATTGCCATTTTAAATCCTAAAATACCCGACTCCTCCAGACCATGATAAAATTCCACCGTAGCCCTAATTATCACCGTCAAACCTACGTCAATGGGTCTTGATCATACGAATCAGGATAACGCTGTTTACCAGATTCCGTATTCCCCTTGGTCCGATTCCGTATTCCCCTTGGTCTACCCACGGATGATAATTGAAATCTGTTGACGTGATGAAAGGCACCGTGGCCGTTTCACATCATAAAACATGAAGAGAGTTGAAGATATCCCTACCCACGTCAATCGTACGATAGGCTCCGCCTCTTTATCTATAAGTATATAAAGTTGAGCTTTAGCTATATTAGAATCATTCTACTATTCCTTTTCTCTCATTCACTACTATAAAGACTGTGCTTCTCCAGGCACAAGACGGGCGGCATGGGGAGGGCTCCTTACCCATCAAACATGATATGTTCTCTAAATGTTTGATGTTAAAGAGTCCTCCTCAAGCGACAAGTTTGTCTTCTTTTTTAAAAAAATATTTTTCCATTCGGGTAAGTGGGGTATTGTAGGCTTGTGCGGTTACTGTAGATTAAAGGAAGGGTCTGTAATAACGACTTGAGCATCTTAATATGGAGAATCAAAAGAGCAATTTGCAGTGAGCCTCTCTCTGCTTTACTCGCATCATTCTTATTTTTCTGATGTTTTGTTGTGTGCTGCTACCGTATCCCAATAATTGTCTCTCCTTCCTCCTTGCTCTCCCGGAGCCTTAGATCAAGAAAACATCGCGGCACATTGATAAACAACACAAGGCCAAACCTCTCTCTCATTTCTCAAACCTTTTTCCAACAACACCTACCGTATCCAGATATCACCACTTTTTGGAGCAACACACTCTTTCACTCGTAAACAACTTTGAATCCAACACCGCCTACTTTTATGCTAGTTTTTCAAACTTCAAACCTTTTTCCAACAACACGACAGATACACGTTTTGCCAACTATCATATTCGTTCGTTCATTTTATTATCAATCTTATATTCGATTTCCACAACAGTCTGAAGACCTACTTCATATAACTATTATTCGAGCAAACAATCCGGTAACGTTTCAAAAATACGGGCGACATGGAGAGGTCTAACTATCTTCCTAACTAGTTCTGTCTAAGTAAGGCTGAAGTTAGCCCTCTTCAAGTTGTTAGCTCGGACACCTGTTCAAGGTTTGTTTCTTTCAATGAGTTGGGAATAAACGGAGGACTAAAGCGCCACTAAAAATATAAGAACTCTTTAGGAAAACTAAACATTGTTGTTGTATCTCGATAGAAATTAGCTAAATTGCTGATAATGGTCCTCACTTCACCAATAACTGTTTGCTATCATATCTCCCTGCTTGTGTCTCTCGTTTCTTTTGCTACCATATTCCAATAATTAGCCCCCACACTTCGTCGCCTGTAAACAACTTTGTATCCAGCTCCGATTACTTTTACTCTGGTTTTCCAAACTTCGACACAAGACTAAACTTCTCTCTCATTTCTCAATCCTTTCTCCAACAACACGACAGACGCATTTTACTGGCACAGCTATCATATTCGTTCACTTCATTTTATTATCAATCTTATATTCGATCTCCACAACAGTCTGAAGACCTACTTCATATAATTATTAATCATTATCTTTTACAGTTATTCTCATCAGGTAACGTTATCAAAATACGGGCGGCATGGAGAGGTCTAACTATCTTCCTAACTAGTTATGTCTCAGTTAGCCAGAAGTTTGACCCCTTCAAGTTATTAGCTCGGACACTTTTTGGGGTAGGTGGGAGACCACAGCTTTATTGAAACTATGATAACTCTCCAGCGAAACTAAACACTGTTGCAGTCTGAAGACATACTACATATAATTTTTATTCACTATGTTTGCTATATTTATCCTTATCAGGTAAGGTTTAAAAAATACGGGTGACATGGGGAGGTTTAACTACCGTCCAAACTAGTTGTGTCTCAGTCTGTACCTAGTTAAACCTCTCCAAGTTGTTAGCTCGGACACTTTTTTGGGTTTTTTTCATTAGGTTGAGATAAACAAAGGGAGCGCAAGAATGTTATGTAAACTATGATAGCTTTTTACAACAATGTTTGGGTCCTTACTTTACTAATCATTGATCATTTTCATATCTCTCTTCTCGCTCACTAGATGCTCATTGAGCTCTTCCCTTTTTTCATGCTTCATAATCTCTCGTTTCTTTTGCTACCGTATCTCAATAAGCAGCACCTTGTGGAGCAACACACTCTGCCACTCGTAAACAACTTCGAAATCAGCTCCGCCTACTTCAATCTGGTTTTTCAAACTTCACTATAACATCCAATTACTCACTCTCGTTTTTCGAAATCTCACGAATTTCTCTTAGCCCCGCCTATCACTCTATATTCCAAGTTTTATTCAACATATCTATCAGATTCTGTGAACGTCCTATCATTCTTACTGTATCTATTCTTTATTATCTTTACACTCATCCACTCTGAACAGGTAACGTTTCAACAGGCCACCTGCACCTGGGGCAGGTCAAGCAGATGGCCTGGTTCAACACACTATTCCTCTCAACTAACCATTGCAGTTGTTAGTTAAAGGAACCAGTATGTTGAACAAGGCTATAAGTCAGCTCATTTTATCCCCCGGTTAACCAGTTTGGTTTCTCTAACTTTTTCAGCGTTTTAGTTATCTATATTAATTTTAAATATTCTGATAAGGTAATGTTTGACCCCTTTTCCTTAAGCAGGCCCCCTGGTCTGCATCTATAATACGGGGCACTCGTCATTTACTGAATTCGAAGTACACGCTATTATACATGTAGACAAGGGTGAAAAGTCAGCTAACTTTGGTTTTCTTATTTTGGGCGGGTGGGATGTTATTCCCCTTTTCTTATACTTGCACCAGGTAAGTTTGAAAAAACACAATCTTTCATAACTATTCAATTTTCAGGTTGTTGACGACGCTTGTTATATCAGTCCCTCTACAAAGCTATATGAACATCTAGTATTTCCTATAAAATAAGAGTAAACCCCTCATGAATCAGACGACGGTTCCTTCATACTAACGAAAAGTCTTCTATATTTTCTGAATCGCTATTTATTCTGAGCAGGTATTGTTCTATTCTCTAACAGCCGGCGGTTAGTGTGGGCCACATTCAGTTGGAGCAGGCCAAGCAGACATTCTGGTTCGACACACCATTTCTCGACACTAACCATTGTAGTTGTCAGTGTTGGGAAGTGGTATGTCGGACAAGGCTCTAAGTCAGCTGGTTCAGTTTTTGATTTCGGTTCGCTAGTTTGGTTTCTATTAATTTTTCAGCGTTTTAGTTAATTCTATATTAACTATCAGTAATTTATTTTGCCATTGTCAGTAATGGAACTACCTAGAAGTGTATTAATTCTAAATATTCTGATAAGGTAATGTTTGACCTCCCCTTAAGCAGACCCCCTGGTCTGCATCTATAATACTGGGCACTCCTCATTCCCTGAACTTGCAGTGCCCGGGATTATAGCGGCAAACAAGGGTGAGAAGTCAGCTAACTTTTTTTCCCTTTTGGGCGGGTGGGGTTGATTCCCTTTTTTTATACCAGGTATGTTTGAAGAAACACAATCTCACATAACTATTCAATATTTAGATTGTTGACGACGAGTATCATCTCTCTATAAAACAGAGTAAACCCATCATTACACCAGACAGCCTGAGCGGTTTCGTCATACTAATTATAAGTTTTCTAAATTGCTATTCATTCTGGGCAGGCAATGTTCAATTCCCTCACCCAGCGTTTCAGTTTGTCAATATTGAAAGTCACGCTCTAAGATAATTTTTACAATATCTGTTAATTTCCGGATTTTTCAAAGATCTATTAATTCTAAATATTTTGATGAGGTAATGTTTGATTTTCTTATTTTGGGCCGGTGGGATGTTATACCCTTTTCTTATACTTGCACCAGGTAAATTTGAAAAACACAACCTCGCATAATTATTCAATTTTCAGACTGTTGACGACGCTTATCATATATCAGCTACATTGAATATCATTCAGAGAGATTATTCCCTATCTTTGATAACTTTTCAATTGTCTATGATGCAACTACCCAACAGTCTATCAATTCTATATGATCTGATAAGGTGATGTTTTTCTTATTTTGGGCGGGTTCGTGTTGATTCCCCTTTTTCTTGTACCAGGTGAGAATGAAAAAAACACAATCTCACATTATTCATTTTTCTGATTGTTTCATACTATTTATGTCAGTCTCTCTACACACCTATATGAACGTATATATATATATATATATATATGAGGTATGACTAAGCCCCTCATTATATCTGACAGCCTTGTGCGGCCCCTTTATACTAATTAAATGTCTTCTACATTTTCTGAATTTCTATTTATTCTGAGCAGGTAATATTCAGGTGATGCAGCACTTTATACCTAATAATCTATTAATTCTAGATAATCTGATAAGGTAATGTTTAACCCTTTCTCCTTGAGCAGACCCCCTGGTCTGCATCTATAATACTGGGCACTCGTCATTTACTGAACTCGAAGTGGCAGCTATTATACATGTAGACAAGGGTGAAAAGTCAGCTAACTTTGATTTTCTTATTTTGGGCGGGTTGGGGTTGATTCCCTTTTTTCTGCTACCAGGTACGTTTGAAAAAACACAATCTCACATAACTATTTAATTTTCAGATTGAAAGGATCTACCATAATGATATCTCACATCAATCTATCCCACTATATCCTGCTGCTGCTATTCACATCTATATTCCCACTCTTGTTTTATATTTTTTATTCCTACTTATTCAACTATTATTTCAAACAAAAACAACCGAATGTGAGGACATTATGTTCCAGCTGAAATACAGTGTTGGACTCGCTATCAGTTGGGCTATATATCCTCGCATTTGGTTCAGTTTTGACAGTTTTTTGCATGTTTTTTGTAGGTTGCATGAACAAAAGCAGAATCTGGTGTTATTTATTACCTTATGGAATTCACAAATACTGATATTACTAAGTTATCTTTTATTCTTTATTTTACCTTCCCCTCCTCTTCTTACCCGTCTATTTCTTTACTACCAGCCTAATATTCCTTGCAGAAGCAGCCGAATGTGAGGAGCCATATGAATAATCTGAAAGACAGTGCTCTACCTTCAGATTCTCATTGTATCCTCACATTTGGTTTGGTTTCGATCTTTTATCGACTGAGGTGAGTGTCCTTAATAAAACATTTTAGGTTATAATGGAAAAACGGTATCTTTTATCCTATAATTCAATTCAAAGACAACGATTTTTCTGCTTATTCACTATCAAAAAAGGTTTTTCTACAAACTGAGCTGATGGCCTGGTGTAACCGATACATCTACAATCCTGTACTGTGCATAACAGTGTTGTACATGTTTCGGTTGCACTATGCTTTAAATCGGCATATTTTTTATTTTGTTTTCGGGATTACTTTGGGGCACCACATTTTTTTCATTTAGGCTAGCCAATGTATATTATACAGATACACCGGCCGGATTATATATCAGTCGTTTTGCCGTAACTATAGTTATATATGCATATATTCCAACTACCTGTCCCAACTTGGGGACAAAGCATCTGTCAAACCACTAATTATTATGTCTCCTACTTTTCTCTTGCCTTCCTTTCTAATCCTATGACTCATTAAAAACATGTTTCCGAGGTAAGCTTTGGGATCGCTAGATATGTTTAAAGAATTATGATAACACATGATAACTAATTGGAGATGCTTCTGTTTGTTT
The DNA here is from genome assembly GCA_002259235.3 of Caenorhabditis latens. Classification (NCBI taxonomy): domain Eukaryota; kingdom Metazoa; phylum Nematoda; class Chromadorea; order Rhabditida; family Rhabditidae; genus Caenorhabditis; species Caenorhabditis latens. Next base: position 16,844,202 of record CM056092.1, on the reverse strand, counting down.
CCTGCTGATCTGATATATCTTTTTACCAGAAAACTCTTCTTCCAATGCTCCTTGTAGACATTGAAGTCTAACCTACTTTGCTTCTACAAGATAAGTTCCTAGAAGATTCCTACTGTACTTTGACATTGAACAATTTTCAGAACGCAAACTAAAGAAGTCCTGTGAATGGTGCAAAGTATGGTTTCAAACTATCTCCCCCTACTATCTTTCTATTATTCAAATAAGAAGCAATCGAGTGAGAGATGTCTTAGGGGGATGTGAAAAGAAGTGTTGTTCACACCATCACATTGTCCATGATAACTCACATTTGGTTTTGTTTCTTTATTGATTTTTTCTTTTTCAAATCATACAAATTTGAAAGCGGTACATATGTTATAGTATAAGGATCTTTCCAGGGACCAATCGTCATGCTGGAACTGTGCACATATCTTGGCAACTACAGACACCGCTATAGTTCCTTTCATATTTTACCAGAGTTTTCATTTAGAAAACCTACTGATAACGGAAAGTTTAATTAACAGACGACTTGATCAGGGTACATTATTTCTGCTTAACTAATTCCAGAGAAGGCTAGTTAGCAGTCTTAGTTCGCCTGGATTAAGTTACCCAGTCTGTTTTTTCTAAATGTTGTGTTGTACCGTTACGCACAAGTATACATTTTAAATTAATTTTGATTTAATACTTTTATCTGTTTCAGAGATGTCGTGGCTTTGGATAATGTAAGCTCACCACATTCTGATTGTATCTTTAAATTTTTTTCAGAAGTTCGTACCGCTTCACTGCTATTAACATCAGTTTTTACTAGCAGACTGTCGCGCCATGGGCGCTCCCCGTTACATCTATTTCTCCAGTCCCCTTTCTACATCTGATATTCCTTATTCAGAAACTATCCGATGTTCACTCACTCTTTTTGATGTAACTGCTAATGTAGAACAGTAACATCAAGGAGTGGGTGATCAGTGGTTGAGATTCTTTTTGTTCTGGTAGGAGACTTTCTATGCATGTCTTTGTCTATGTCTGTCGGTGGTATTGTCAGTAAGCTCTATCTTGAAATTTACTGATGTATCTGGATATTGGGCACATCATCTCAAAAATCTCACACGACTAGAAGGAGGTAAACCTTTTATTGTTAATTTGTTGTGTAGTAGAGCAATCAATTCTTCTCACTGGTCTGCTTGCTTTCAAAAACGGATGATTCAACCAATGATTACGACTAGAGTAAAGGTAAGTGGGCATGTCTTTCCCGGTTACCATGGAAGCGAATCTTCCAAGGCAGCTGCTTCCAATGCGGAAAGGAAACACACCGCCAATCATACGTTTTGTGAAAATTTATGCTGGAAAAAGGAGGCAATGTTGGAGGCGGATGGAGATATCAACTATATCTTTAACTTCTGAAAAGGTTCTCAAAAATTGGATTAAAGTGCTGATGGTTACGAAGTGAGAAAGATACAAACAGTACTGATATTGTCTTAGTCCTGTATGATATTTCTTTCATTTCGAGTCATGAGCTTGGAATAAGATATAGCATAGAGCAGCTCACCCGGTGATAAATTTTGGAGTTCTTCGCATTAACTCAGCCGACGATTACGACTAGAAAGAAGGACATATACTACTGTTCATCTGGTTTATAGTGGAGAGAGGGACGCTTCTCTCTAATAGAGTCGTGGGAATGGAATATTGTAATAAGAAAAAGAGTCGAGTGGTCGTGAGCGAAGCGGGAATATGGACTAAATCAACGTGCCAAAACTATTCTCGAATGGAAAGTGGGCGTGTCCTTTTCGACAGCTGCTTCCAATGAGAAAAGGACACATTTCGGTTCTGGTAAGAGAGTTAATCCTGAACACCTGAAGAGTCTCCCTTCCAATAGGTTATGTGGGCGGAGCCAATAGCAGGCTGCTCGTGAAGGCAACCGTTTCCCTTCTCTGGCCAAAAATAATCCAAATCCTATATTGGTCTCTCAGGGGAACAGCAGGTGTCGATGGTCTCAAAAGAGACAATTAAAAGATGAGCGGTACAAAACATTCTTCGTGACTCCCGCTCTTGAAAGCAATCGCGTCCCTTCTCTAATCTATACTAATCCAAATTCTATTTTGGTCTCTCAGAGGAGCAGCAGGTGTCGATGGTGTCAATTAAAAGATGAACGATACAAAATACGGCGTGCTATCGTATGCCTGGAGGGAGGTAGTCATATTTAAAAGCCAGGTGTCTATGGACGGAACCGGTTGAAGGTTGTGTAGATTTTCAAAACGAAGATTCAAGGAGGCAAAACGATTTGCTTTGTCTGGGGTCCACACTGCATTTGTAGTAGCCTCCTAAAATGTTGTTTTAACAATCTAAAATTTCTAAAAACTTGTTTTCTGGAATGAATGCGTTATAATTGGTTGTCGTACTTCAAACTCAATAAGTCAAACTGATTTTGGCAACAGAAATCGGTTTTCAAAAGGAAAGAGATAGTTACCGAGGCGGATAGCTGAATAGGTTTTTTTTCTGAAAGTATTTAATGCTTCTATGTCTTTTGTGAATTAAAGTGCTGATGGTTACGAGGTAAAAAAGGAAGGATCAAATCTGATAATCTCTCAGATTTGAGCTATTCCGTTTTTAACTCGAGTCACGAGCTGTTAATAAGACAGAGTAGTAGTGAGCTGGATGCTGGATATCATTCGGAATAAGGTTTTATACTCCGCCAACCAGCAGTCGAAAATGTGGGCGGTGTCTGAATGCTGCTCCCGCCCAAAAGAGGAATGGGTGTAGCTAGGCTGCTTGGGTGTCCAAGGATGCAATGCAGCCGTTGAGTAGAGTGTGCTTATTAGTAGACACGGGAAGGGAAGAGGTGTAATCAAGGAGGCCGGTATATTTGCATATAAGTTGAAATTGGGGTCCTGAAAAATCTGAACTTTTATCTTCTGGCTCTTGGTTGAGCTGGTTAAATTTGTTTAAACGTGAATCCCATACGTTTGAAACATACTCCTAGACTTGAAAAATGAATCAGACCAAAAGTTCAGGTTTCGATTATCAAGGGATCCCCAAGACCATCCAAGTGATTTTTTTGGCTGTAACTTTCAGGAAAGTCTAAGGATGATCTGAAAAGACATTCCTGAAATGTTCGAAATCCGCCCGACACTTATGAGCTCTCAAAGTTTTGATCTGATTTAACACAGGCAGCCTCATTTCCTCGCTTGGAAACCATTCCCAAAATATCCCTGACTTGGGGTTCCCTTGTAATTTATTCAAACAGATATGTTCATAGGAAAAGGATTATTTGAGAATGGACACTCCACTCCCATCACACAACTAATTATACGTTTTGGAAGTGGTTGGATGGATCTATAAAATTCCTTTTTAATATCTTAAAAGGTTCTCAAGAAATGTATTAAAGTGCTGATGGTTACGAAGTAAGCGAGATACATACAACACTGGTGTTGTCTCAGGTTTGCATGATTTCTCACTTTTTTCGAGTCATGAGCTTGGAATAGTTTGTAGCAGAGAGAGCAGGTTTACCCGAGTGATACATTTTGGAGTTAAATTGAATTGGAGATACACACCCACTGAGGTTTGAAAATAGGCGTGGTCATTAGTTGTGATGTCTATTCGTATAGTCAGATGAGAATGATATGCGCCAAGGGATGTTGACAAGGTCTAGAGGGGAGTACTCGTGATAAGCCAAATGCTTCTCGTAGGTTCTCAAAAGTACAACCTAGTGATTTCTCTCTGCATGGGCTTGAGTCCATTGCTTCAAAATTGTGAAAACGAGATGATGATTAGTCACACACGCAAAGACGCTTCTCAAAAACCCACCAAAGGTTACGGCTTGGAGCCTCAGACGCTACTCTGACTGGATGATATGAAAGTCATCGTGTTTTTCGTGAGTCGAACGGGAACTGAGTTGACCAATATTTCTGGATAGATAAAGAAAATTGAATTAGACGATTCATTGCTTACTTGCGTCTAAAAAGAAAAAGTTGCTGAAAACGCAGTAGTGCGACAAAATCCATTCGCATGATTTTATCCCATTAGTTTCACAGTCCCCCGTTCAAAAAGTGTGATTTTGAAGTCTTGTCAAGGATCTTCTATCTGTAAATTTTGTTGGTTTCCAAGAAATGTTTGCCGCTTGAATTTACTGTCTTAGACCAATCTTTTCATTATTATTGCAGACAATATACTTGAGAAACTTAAATTCAAAAAATATGCTGATGGTTACGAGGGCAGGCAGATGTGTTCGGAACTCATCAAGTTCTAGAGAGTTCCAAACGCATTTGCCTTTACTCGGGCCATGAGCTTCGAGTATAGTAGGAATTAGAATAATACGTTTAGTTTGAATGGAAAACTTTGAAGTTTGAGTAATGTTAGGATGCTGGCAAGGTAGACTCCTCCCACTGTTTTGAAAAAGGGTGGGATCTCGGAAGTTCAGATGACCAGAATTTCGTATAGCTGGAGCGAGATAACATGAAGAAAGTGGGGATGTTGACAGCAAGAGCCAAATGGGAATACTCATGATTAGAGACTCCAATCTCAAAGACACAAAAAATCATAGAGCAGTTAATAAAAGGGGCGGGTGAATAGACAGTAGGAAAAGATAGGGAAAAGTAGAATCATTTATTGGAAAAAAAAATAATTGTTTTCAAGAGTGTGTGGTGTGAGATGTACCGTAAATACTGTAATATAACGGCATGCCGTTATATTTTTCAACAGCCTCTGAGAGAAGTTTTGTTGTTTCAGGAACGCATTATAATTAAACGGAAAAACTTTTATGGACGTTCTATTTGTTGATCTAAAAGATGATAAGCCCGCCGCTTCTAATCAAAACCAAAAAAAAAACACCGGGGAAAATCATACCAATGTATTCTAAGTATAGATGAGGTGTCGTTCTATTCCTTATAATACAGTATTTACGGTATGTGAAAGCGTAATGTCCGAATCCAAACTTTCTGTAACTACACATCAAAACACAAATTTGGCTTCAGAAACACGAGATCTGATCCACCACCTTCTCTCCCAATGGGTAGTAGGTATTTTGTTTTTTGCTTTGCCGCTTGCAACTTGTTCAAACTTTATATTTTTTGATAATTCTTTTTTAGCTGCTTAGGTAATAACTTTTTCTTGCATCTTGCCAAATTCCATATTTCTGGAGTCAAAAAGAGCCGAGTTGTGCTCAGAAATAGGTGAAAAAAGCGACAAAAAAATGCCAACTTTTTGTCCGCGATTTGAGCCATTAATAACTTTCCGAATTCTCGATGAAATTTTGATTTTATTTTTTTAATCGATAGGAAATGTTTGGGGCAATCTTTTATTAAGAACCCCCTTTTTGAGATTACATACTTCTAAACGAGTTATAATCGATAGAATGGAGTCAACTTTTTATTTTGAGAAAATTTTCGGTTTTTTGATTTTTCTGTTTTTTTGCTTCACCTCGATTATCTCGAGTTCTACTCGATGTTTTTACATATAACTTGGTAACTAGACGTAAAATTAGACGAGAAATCGCATTTTCACGATCCCTCAGCCCGGAGAGTATAGACTATTACAGCGCCATGCTCGATCAGTCTAACCGGAACCGACACAGATAAGAATGGTTGGGGAAGTTAATTTCATAAAAAGTACCCTGTTTTATCCTGTTTTTAGGAATTTCAATTACAATTTTATCGATTTCTAACCCGGGAGGATTCAAACCCGCGTCTACTGAGGAATCCCTCAGCCCGGAGAGTATAGACTATTACAGCGCCATGCTCGATCAGTCTAACCGGAACCGACACAGATAAGAATGGTTGGGGAAGTTAATTTCATAAAAAGTACCCTGTTTTATCCTGTTTTTAGGAATTTCAATTACAATTTTATCGATTTCTAACCCGGGAGGATTCAAACCCGCGTCTACTGAGGTATCCCTCAGCCCGGAGAGTATAGACTATTACAGCGCCATGCTCGATCAGTCTAACCGGAACCGACACAGATAAGAATGGTTGGGGAAGTTAATTTCATAAAAAGTACCCTGTTTTATCCTGTTTTTAGGAATTTCAATTACAATTTTATCGATTTCTAACCCGGGAGGATTCAAATCCGCGTCTACTGAGGTATCCCTCAGCCCGGAGAGTATAGACTATTACAGCGCCATGCTCGATCAGTCTAACCGGAACCGACACAGATAAGAATGGTTGGGGAAGTTAATTTCATAAAAAGTACCCTGTTTTATCCTGTTTTTAGGAATTTCAATTACAATTTTATCGATTTCTAACCCGGGAGGATTCAAATCCGCGTCTACTGAGGTATCCCTCAGCCCGGAGAGTATAGACTATTACAGCGCCATGCTCGATCAGTCTAACCGGAACCGACACAGATAAGAATGGTTGGGGAAGTTAATTTCATAAAAAGTACCCTGTTTTATCCTGTTTTTAGGAATTTCAATTAAAATTTTATCGATTTCTAACCCGGGAGGATTCAAACCCGCGTCTACTGAGGTATCCCTCAGCCCGGAGAGTATAGACTATTACAGCGCCATGCTCGATCAGTCTAACCGGAACCGACACAGATAAGAATGGTTGGGGAAGTTAATTTCATAAAAAGTACCCTGTTTTATCCTGTTTTTAGGAATTTCAATTACAATTTTATCGATTTCTAACCCGGGAGGATTCAAATCCGCGTCTACTGAGGTATCCCTCAGCCCGGAGAGTATAGACTATTACAGCGCCATGCTCGATCAGTCTAACCGGAACCGACACAGATAAGAATGGTTGGGGAAGTTAATTTCATAAAAAGTACCCTGTTTTATCCTGTTTTTAGGAATTTCAATTAAAATTTTATCGATTTCTAACCCGGGAGGATTCAAACCCGGGTCTACTGAGGAATCCCTCAGCCCGGAGAGTATAGACTATTACAGCGCCATGCTCGATCAGTCTAACCGGAACCGACACAGATAAGAATGGTTGGGGAAGTTAATTTCATAAAAAGTACCCTGATTAATCCTGTTTTTAGGAATTTCAATTAAAATTTTATCGATTTCTAACCCGGGAGGATTCAAACCCGCGTCTACTGAGGTATCCCTCAGCCCGGAGAGTATAGACTATTACAGCGCCATGCTCGATCAGTCTAACCGGAACCGACACAGATAAGAATGGTTGGGGAAGTTAATTTCATAAAAAGTACCCTGTTTTATCCTGTTTTTAGGAATTTCAATTACAATTTTATCGATTTCTAACCCGGGAGGATTCAAACCCGCGTCTACTGAGGTATCCCTCAGCCCGGAGAGTATAGACTATTACAGCGCCATGCTCGATCAGTCTAACCGGAACCGACACAGATAAGAATGGTTGGGGAAGTTAATTTCATAAAAAGTACCCTGTTTTATCCTGTTTTTAGGAATTTCAATTACAATTTTATCGATTTCTAACCCGGGAGGATTCAAACCCGCGTCTACTGAGGTATCCCTCAGCCCGGAGAGTATAGACTATTACAGCGCCATGCTCGATCAGTCTAACCGGAACCGACACAGATAAGAATGGTTGGGGAAGTTATTTCATAAAAAGTACCCTGTTTTATCCTGTTTTTAGGAATTTCAATTACAATTTTATCGATTTCTAACCCGGGAGGATTCAAATCCGCGTCTACTGAGGTATCCCTCAGCCCGGAGAGTATAGACTATTACAGCGCCATGCTCGATCAGTCTAACCGGAACCGACACAGATAAGAATGGTTGGGGAAGTTAATTTCATAAAAAGTACCCTGTTTTATCCTGTTTTTAGGAATTTCAATTACAATTTTATCGATTTCTAACCCGGGAGGATTCAAACCCGCGTCTACTGAGGTATCCCTCAGCCCGGAGAGTATAGACTATTACAGCGCCATGCTCGATCAGTCTAACCGGAACCGACACAGATAAGAATGGTTGGGGAAGTTATTTCATAAAAAGTACCCTGTTTTATCCTGTTTTTAGGAATTTCAATTACAATTTTATCGATTTCTAACCCGGGAGGATTCAAACCCGCGTCTACTGAGGTATCCCTCAGCCCGGAGAGTATAGACTATTACAGCGCCATGCTCGATCAGTCTAACCGGAACCGACACAGATAAGAATGGTTGGGGAAGTTATTTCATAAAAAGTACCCTGTTTTATCCTGTTTTTAGGAATTTCAATTACAATTTTATCGATTTCTAACCCGGGAGGATTCAAATCCGCGTCTACTGAGGTATCCCTCAGCCCGGAGAGTATAGACTATTACAGCGCCATGCTCGATCAGTCTAACCGGAACCGACACAGATAAGAATGGTTGGGGAAGTTAATTTCATAAAAAGTACCCTGTTTTATCCTGTTTTTAGGAATTTCAATTACAATTTTATCGATTTCTAACCCGGGAGGATTCAAACCCGCGTCTACTGAGGTATCCCTCAGCCCGGAGAGTATAGACTATTACAGCGCCATGCTCGATCAGTCTAACCGGAACCGACACAGATAAGAATGGTTGGGGAAGTTAATTTCATAAAAAGTACCCTGTTTTATCCTGTTTTTAGGAATTTCAATTACAATTTTATCGATTTCTAACCCGGGAGGATTCAAATCTGCGTCTACTGAGGTATCCCTCAGCCCGGAGAGTATAGACTATTACAGCGCCATGCTCGATCAGTCTAACCGGAACCGACACAGATAAGAATGGTTGGGGAAGTTAATTTCATAAAAAGTACCCTGTTTTATCCTGTTTTTAGGAATTTCAATTACAATTTTATCGATTTCTAACCCGGGAGGATTCAAACCCGCGTCTACTGAGGTATCCCTCAGCCCGGAGAGTATAGACTATTACAGCGCCATGCTCGATCAGTCTAACCGGAACCGACACAGATAAGAATGGTTGGGGAAGTTAATTTCATAAAAAGTACCCTGTTTTATCCTGTTTTTAGGAATTTCAATTACAATTTTATCGATTTCTAACCCGGGAGGATTCAAATCCGCGTCTACTGAGGTATCCCTCAGCCCGGAGAGTATAGACTATTACAGCGCCATGCTCGATCAGTCTAACCGGAACCGACACAGATAAGAATGGTTGGGGGGAGTCAGTAACTCACGTTCATAAAAACTATTGCCAAGAAGATAGTGGAGTTACCATCCAGCACGATGTAGATGGTGGATCCAAGAAGAAGAGGTGAGGAGACTGGGGGTCCGTGGGCGGTCGTCATGATCGTCATGTCCACTCGACATTAGCTCATCTTTCACGACGGTCGATGTGCTTCAGCACTGAAAAAGAAAACATTGATTCGTAAACGAAATAAGCCAATAGGGAATATAAGTACGAGATGAATAATGGTTATGGCGATATCTTATTGTTAAAGATGACCCAAAAGAGAAGATGGAGGAGTCACCATCCAGTACGGGCAGAAAGCGGAAGACTGAGCCAAGACGATGAGATGAGGAGACTGGGGGACCAGTGGGCGGAGTCTAATAGAAAGCAGTCATCTGGTTGTCTGAGAGGATGAGTGATTTCCCATGAAGATAAGTGACCAGGTGGTTTGGTTGAACATTATTGAGACAATTGGAGAATTCAAACGAATAGAATGAAATGAGAAGATAGTCACCTGGTGAAGGACAGGTGCGTCATCTAATCAGACCGTTCCATGTTCCAAGTTACCCTTCAAAGTCATGCGTTTGCACCGATTTCCCAAGGAGATAAGGTGGCAGATGGCAATATGTGAAGAAAATCTGACTCAGAGAATGTACCGAGAGAGAGACAATGTGTGAATTAGCTATTTACTCGAACTACCGCAGGCGGAATCAATAGTGGGGGGGTCAGAGAAAACTTTAGTTTCGTAAGACGATGACAGTAATTAAAAAAGAACTAAGAATATCGGTATTTATGATGTTTGATACTTGGTTGAATTTTGTAGAAAATGGCATTGTGGCTCAAATGTACGAAAACAAATCAGAAAAATGCAGCAGTTTGAAATTTTGAAACTATAAGCCCTAGACCGTCAGGCTCAAAATCTGAAAAATCTCGTAAATGCCGACAATGAAAACCACGGCGAGAGGTAACATCTACTGACGAGAATAACGGAGCACCAAACGTGACTCCGCCACCGCCCAAGAGTTCGAAATTCTTCATTTTGAATGCGAAATTGACAAAAATAGCGACGAGAAATGTGCGCGCGCCCGTTGGTCAACGCGGCAACACAGTGACATACGGTGTGAGTCTAGTCACATTGTCTCTCTCTCTCTCTCGGTACATTCTCTGAGTCAGATTTTCTTCACATATTACCATCTGCCACCTTATCTCCTTGGGAAATCGGTGCGAACGAACGACTTTGAAGGGTAACTTGGAACATGGAACGGTCTGATTAGATGACGCACCTGTCCTTCACCAGGTGACTATCTTCTCATTTCATTCTATTCGTTTGAATTCTCCAATTGTCTCAATAATGTTCAACCAAACCACCTGGTCACTTATCTTCATGGGAAATCACTCATCCTCTCAGACAACCAGATGACTGCTTTCTATTAGACTCCGCCCACTGGTCCCCCAGTCTCCTCATCTCATCGTCTTGGCTCAGTCTTCCGCTTTCTGCCCGTACTGGATGGTGACTCCTCCATCTTCTCTTTTGGGTCATCTTTAACAATAAGATATCGCCATAACCATTATTCATCTCGTACTTATATTCCCTATTGGCTTATTTCGTTTACGAATCAATGTTTTCTTTTTCAGTGCTGAAGCACATCGACCGTCGTGAAAGATGAGCTAATGTCGAGTGGACATGACGATCATGACGACCGCCCACGGACCCCCAGTCTCCTCACCTCTTCTTCTTGGATCCACCATCTACATCGTGCTGGATGGTAACTCCACTATCTTCTTGGCAATAGTTTTTATGAACGTGAGTTACTGACTCCCCCCAACCATTCTTATCTGTGTCGGTTCCGGTTAGACTGATCGAGCATGGCGCTGTAATAGTCTATACTCTCCGGGCTGAGGGATTCCTCAGTAGACGCGGGTTTGAATCCTCCCGGGTTAGAAATCGATAAAATTTTAATTGAAATTCCTAAAAACAGGATAAAACAGGGTACTTTTTATGAAATTAACTTCCCCAACCATTCTTATCTGTGTCGGTTCCGGTTAGACTGATCGAGCATGGCGCTGTAATAGTCTATACTCTCCGGGCTGAGGGATTCCTCAGTAGACGCGGGTTTGAATCCTCCCGGGTTAGAAATCGATAAAATTTTAATTGAAATTCCTAAAAACAGGATTAATCAGGGTACTTTTTATGAAATTAACTTCCCCAACCATTCTTATCTGTGTCGGTTCCGGTTAGACTGATCGAGCATGGCGCTGTAATAGTCTATACTCTCCGGGCTGAGGGATACCTCAGTAGACGCGGGTTTGAATCCTCCCGGGTTAGAAATCGATAAAATTTTAATTGAAATTCCTAAAAACAGGATAAAACAGGGTACTTTTTATGAAATTAACTTCCCCAACCATTCTTATCTGTGTCGGTTCCGGTTAGACTGATCGAGCATGGCGCTGTAATAGTCTATACTCTCCGGGCTGAGGGATTCCTCAGTAGACGCGGGTTTGAATCCTCCCGGGTTAGAAATCGATAAAATTTTAATTGAAATTCCTAAAAACAGGATTAATCAGGGTACTTTTTATGAAATTAACTTCCCCAACCATTCTTATCTGTGTCGGTTCCGGTTAGACTGATCGAGCATGGCGCTGTAATAGTCTATACTCTCCGGGCTGAGGGATACCTCAGTAGACGCGGGTTTGAATCCTCCCGGGTTAGAAATCGATAAAATTTTAATTGAAATTCCTAAAAACAGGATAAAACAGGGTACTTTTTATGAAATTAACTTCCCCAACCATTCTTATCTGTGTCGGTTCCGGTTAGACTGATCGAGCATGGCGCTGTAATAGTCTATACTCTCCGGGCTGAGGGATACCTCAGTAGACGCGGGTTTGAATCCTCCCGGGTTAGAAATCGATAAAATTTTAATTGAAATTCCTAAAAACAGGATAAAACAGGGTACTTTTTATGAAATTAACTTCCCCAACCATTCTTATCTGTGTCGGTTCCGGTTAGACTGATCGAGCATGGCGCTGTAATAGTCTATACTCTCCGGGCTGAGGGATTCCTCAGTAGACGCGGGTTTGAATCCTCCCGGGTTAGAAATCGATAAAATTTTAATTGAAATTCCTAAAAACAGGATTAATCAGGGTACTTTTTATGAAATTAACTTCCCCAACCATTCTTATCTGTGTCGGTTCCGGTTAGACTGATCGAGCATGGCGCTGTAATAGTCTATACTCTCCGGGCTGAGGGATACCTCAGTAGACGCGGGTTTGAATCCTCCCGGGTTAGAAATCGATAAAATTTTAATTGAAATTCCTAAAAACAGGATAAAACAGGGTACTTTTTATGAAATTAACTTCCCCAACCATTCTTATCTGTGTCGGTTCCGGTTAGACTGATCGAGCATGGCGCTGTAATAGTCTATACTCTCCGGGCTGAGGGATACCTCAGTAGACGCGGGTTTGAATCCTCCCGGGTTAGAAATCGATAAAATTTTAATTGAAATTCCTAAAAACAGGATAAAACAGGGTACTTTTTATGAAATTAACTTCCCCAACCATTCTTATCTGTGTCGGTTCCGGTTAGACTGATCGAGCATGGCGCTGTAATAGTCTATACTCTCCGGGCTGAGGGATACCTCGGTAGACGCGGGTTTGAATCCTCCCGGGTTAGAAATCGATAAAATTTTAATTGAAATTCCTAAAAACAGGATAAAACAGGGTACTTTTTATGAAATTAACTTCCCCAACCATTCTTATCTGTGCCGGTTCCGGTTAGACTGATCGAGCATGGCGCTGTAATAGTCTATACTCTCCGGGCTGAGGGATACCTCAGTAGACGCGGGTTTGAATCCTCCCGGGTTAGAAATCGATAAAATTTTAATTGAAATTCCTAAAAACAGGATAAAACAGGGTACTTTTTATGAAATTAACTTCCCCAACCATTCTTATCTGTGTCGGTTCCGGTTAGACTGATCGAGCATGGCGCTGTAATAGTCTATACTCTCCGGGCTGAGGGATACCTCAGTAGACGCGGGTTTGAATCCTCCCGGGTTAGAAATCGATAAAATTTTAATTGAAATTCCTAAAAACAGGATAAAACAGGGTACTTTTTATGAAATTAACTTCCCCAACCATTCTTATCTGTGTCGGTTCCGGTTAGACTGATCGAGCATGGCGCTGTAATAGTCTATACTCTCCGGGCTGAGGGATACCTCAGTAGACGCGGGTGTGAATCCTCCCGGGTTAGAAATCGATAAAATTTCAATTGAAATTCCTAAAAACAGGATAAAACAGGGTACTTTTTATGAAATTAACTTCCCCAACCATTCTTATCTGTGTCGGTTCCGGTTAGACTGATCGAGCATGGCGCTGTAATAGTCTATACTCTCCGGGCTGAGGGATACCTCAGTAGACGCGGGTTTGAATCCTCCCGGGTTAGAAATCGATAAAATTTTAATTGAAATTCCTAAAAACAGGATTAATCAGGGTACTTTTTATGAAATTAACTTCCCCAACCATTCTTATCTGTGTCGGTTCCGGTTAGACTGATCGAGCATGGCGCTGTAATAGTCTATACTCTCCGGGCTGAGGGATACCTCAGTAGACGCGGGTTTGAATCCTCCCGGGTTAGAAATCGATAAAATTTTAATTGAAATTCCTAAAAACAGGATAAAACAGGGTACTTTTTATGAAATTAACTTCCCCAACCATTCTTATCTGTGTCGGTTCCGGTTAGACTGATCGAGCATGGCGCTGTAATAGTCTATACTCTCCGGGCTGAGGGATTCCTCAGTAGACGCGGGTTTGAATCCTCCCGGGTTAGAAATCGATAAAATTTTAATTGAAATTCCTAAAAACAGGATTAATCAGGGTACTTTTTATGAAATTAACTTCCCCAACCATTCTTATCTGTGTCGGTTCCGGTTAGACTGATCGAGCATGGCGCTGTAATAGTCTATACTCTCCGGGCTGAGGGATACCTCAGTAGACGCGGGTTTGAATCCTCCCGGGTTAGAAATCGATAAAATTTTAATTGAAATTCCTAAAAACAGGATAAAACAGGGTACTTTTTATGAAATTAACTTCCCCAACCATTCTTATCTGTGTCGGTTCCGGTTAGACTGATCGAGCATGGCGCTGTAATAGTCTATACTCTCCGGGCTGAGGGATACCTCGGTAGACGCGGGTTTGAATCCTCCCGGGTTAGAAATCGATAAAATTTTAATTGAAATTCCTAAAAACAGGATAAAACAGGGTACTTTTTATGAAATTAACTTCCCCAACCATTCTTATCTGTGTCGGTTCCGGTTAGACTGATCGAGCATGGCGCTGTAATAGTCTATACTCTCCGGGCTGAGGGATACCTCAGTAGACGCGGGTTTGAATCCTCCCGGGTTAGAAATCGATAAAATTTTAATTGAAATTCCTAAAAACAGGATAAAACAGGGTACTTTTTATGAAATTAACTTCCCCAACCATTCTTATCTGTGTCGGTTCCGGTTAGACTGATCGAGCATGGCGCTGTAATAGTCTATACTCTCCGGGCTGAGGGATACCTCAGTAGACGCGGGTTTGAATCCTCCCGGGTTAGAAATCGATAAAATTTTAATTGAAATTCCTAAAAACAGGATAAAACAGGGTACTTTTTATGAAATTAACTTCCCCAACCATTCTTATCTGTGTCGGTTCCGGTTAGACTGATCGAGCATGGCGCTGTAATAGTCTATACTCTCCGGGCTGAAGGATACCTCAGTAGACGCGGGTGTGAATCCTCCCGGGTTAGAAATCGATAAAATTTCAATTGAAATTCCTAAAAACAGGATAAAACAGGGTACTTTTTATGAAATTAACTTCCCCAACCATTCTTATCTGTGTCGGTTCCGGTTAGACTGATCGAGCATGGCGCTGTAATAGTCTATACTCTCCGGGCTGAGGGATACCTCAGTAGACGCGGGTTTGAATCCTCCCGGGTTAGAAATCGATAAAATTTTAATTGAAATTCCTAAAAACAGGATTAATCAGGGTACTTTTTATGAAATTAACTTCCCCAACCATTCTTATCTGTGTCGGTTCCGGTTAGACTGATCGAGCATGGCGCTGTAATAGTCTATACTCTCCGGGCTGAGGGATACCTCAGTAGACGCGGGTTTGAATCCTCCCGGGTTAGAAATCGATAAAATTTTAATTGAAATTCCTAAAAACAGGATAAAACAGGGTACTTTTTATGAAATTAACTTCCCCAACCATTCTTATCTGTGTCGGTTCCGGTTAGACTGATCGAGCATGGCGCTGTAATAGTCTATACTCTCCGGGCTGAGGGATACCTCAGTAGACGCGGGTTTGAATCCTCCCGCTCTAGAGTATATCACAGTTTCTATCATTTCCAAGAAACTGGATTTCAAAAACGCGTAAACATGGAAAATGAGAAAGATGGAACGTTTTTCAGATTTAACACTTAAGCTAAAAGAAAAATGAAAAAGGTATCTGTAAAAAAGATGTAAAATTTCAATCTCTTTTGAATGGTGGTAATATCTTCTCTTCATCTTCAATGGTAACAAAGATATTCATTTTTTCCTAAAACTGGAATTTAAAAACACTATAAATCGAAAAATGAAGGAGCAAATTGCCCAAGAATACCTCAGTATCAATTTCCAACAAAAATAATTTCAAACATTTTATTATCTCTTTTATAAAAAAATTTTTAAAACTTAAACAAAGACGGAGGGGAAGGGGGGAAATCATTTTTTTCAAAAACCCGGATCAGTTATGATTTCGGCAGGTGCGGTTTTAGTAATGAAAGTGACAATGTGTTGAAGGGAAATTCATGGACACGTAGGGGGGAGAATGTGGGTAAGTTTGAAAATTCGAAAATTGAATGACAGTATATCATGAGAAATCATGGAGAAGGGTAAGGTTGTTAGACTTTTCGAAACGTTTGAAACGGTAGAGATTATCTTTCATAATCCAGCATGAAATCATCGACAGCATCATCTGACTCGGGCTCCGTGAGCCAAAACTTTGCATCTCTTCTGACTCTTCAGGATTGTCGGGCGACTGAAGCGCAGAGCTGAGCTTCATTCATGTTACACCATCCACAAGAGGCTTGACAGTTTTCAGCCATCCATTGACGACGGCGAGTGCAGAATTGTTGGCCTCGCCAGTAGGCACACGAGATGTGGCGATCGTGGCAGCCTGGAAATAAATGGAGTTAAGGTTCACTGCGTAGCGACTCAGGAGGATAGGGAGTTTGTTTAAAACTGGCTACACACTAACGGAATAATTAGCCAGCTAACTTTTTTGAAGTTTGGTATTTCAATTTTTATTAGTTCTAGAAACAATTGAATAGATGCTATTCCGAGAATAGTGAATGGTTGACTGTCATATAAAATGGCTCCCAATCCGAAAATCGTTGAATACACCTTGTTTTCCGGTTTTTTAAGAAGTTTGAGCGCATAAGGTGTGTAAAAAACATACAAAATAATTGAATAAATCATGAAGGAGTGTTGAGGAAAGAAAAACTCAAACTGATAATTCTGAAAATGTTTCTATAATTGGCAAAGTGAATGATAGAAACTATTATGTTGACAAAAAAGTTTTCAGTACATGCTTAACTTAATTAGTATTATGTAAAACGGGTGTGCTACTTGCCAATCTAACATACTTATTGCACACATTACTCACCATCTTCTTAACATGTTTATAAATATAGAATCCGATGAATATTAGCAGAGACTGGAAGTGAAGACAAATGCTCTTTATCAACCTTATGTTCGCGGTTTCTCCGAAAAACGGAACAAATTCGCTAGGTTCAGTTCCATTGGAAGTCTCGGTGCTTGTGATGTAAAGTTTCATGTCTCAAAAATAAAAAATGCGAGCGTAGTAGGTCAACGCGGCAACTCAGTGACATACGGAAGTGAGCCAACCGTACAATACTGCATTTATCCAAAAATATTCTTGTGGGCTCTGTCTGTGGATTTTTCTGTTTCTTTTTCAGGACTTCCGCATTTTATTTTCACTTCCAAAAATACAGGCTATCATAAAAAAGCGCCGAGGGCGCGCCAGTATAAGCTGGTAAATACATATAAAAATACATTGAAGTTGAAAAATGGGGAAAATTTAATCGAATTTTTCGCAGGAGTTTTCAGAGATCCAAGAAAATCGTACCAACAACAACGGGACGTAGAAGAATGGTCTCATTCTCTTTACTTCTGCATGTCAAATTCGGTGGGAAATCGTCGGAGTTTATAGCAACGGAGAGGGCGTCTGGAACAGTTCTCTCCATACTTGCAAAATATCGGCCCGGCCCGGAGTCAAAAAATGAGCACAATTTTTTTTTAGCCGGCCCGGAGCCTCTGTAGATGTTCCGCAAAGTTTGATTTGATTTTGTCTGATGACAGGTCCATATATGTTCCTATCATTTGAGCTATTAACTCTCCATCTCCATTTTCAACTGAAAACTACAAGTGTCGCATTCTTTATGGCCAGTACTGTATCTTCTGTATTTAAAAAACCCCCCATTCTCAGCATCTTGTTCCTTGTATTAATGATTTTCAACCTGAATAAATACAATACAATAAGAGGAGTCCGTCAGAAGTCGTCGTCTCTCGATCATTCACTCTCTGCCGTCCTACCGTGTCTACCGATGAAACCTTTGCAACTGCCAGCTCTAGAGAAGGCTAGATTCATTTCCATACTCTAACATTGACCATTGCCCCCCCCCCTTAAGGTGTCAAGTCATTAATGTCGTTTTTCCCCGTTTCAATCTTTTCTTTGGCTTCTCGTCTCTCTTTCTCCTCAATTTGCCATTTCCAGTATCTCATGTGATAAAAAGTGGGCGGAGCCTCCCTCCGTCACTAAATCCTCTTGATTACTTCTATTCAATTCTTCCTCTCCTTTTCAATACATATTTTTCTCAAAAAACCAACGAAAAAAGGCAAAGAAAAGAAAAAAGAAATAATCCAAGATGGCTCATAAGACCAAGGAGTACATGTGGAGAAACAGTGTGTAGATCAAAGAGACGCAGAGAACAACGAGAGCGTGAAGAGACGAGGGGTGACAGATGGGATTAGGATTACATGGAAGGAGAAAAAGAGAGCAGAAGCCGTCCTCTTCTCCCGATGACCGAACGAAGGGAGGAGCTGGGCACGTGCAGACAAGAGACTGTAAAGAGGGAATAGACGCAGAGAAAGAGAAAGGGACCTCCGACCATGACTACCACCCAAACATCCTTTGGAAGAAGAAGACGTTGTGTGTGTTTCGAAGCGTGCTTTCCCCCCTTTTTTCCGCTACTTTTTTGGTTCTTTTCTTGTGTCGACCTTTCTTTTTTATTGGGAGCTTTTTCCTTTCTCTTCTGAATTTCTTGTGAACAACGCCGATTTTAGAATTGAGTTATCTGAGCAGGGGTAAGAGCTAGAAACATGAAATTGGTACCATTTGAAAGCTGAGGATTCTGAATCTGTGTCAAATTTTGGAAAATGTGAAAATTCGGGGGAGATACAAGGGTTTGAAGTATTAAAATTGATTCTTAAAATTTTTTGAGTAATTTTCTAGTTATTCCGTTACAAACCCATATTTTTGCAAAATACTATTATACCGAACGCTCTAGCTCTCTATGCTCTCCCTGTATCGCTCCCTTTTTTTGTTTTTTGAAGTTACCATCTTAAAACCGCCATATCTCAAAAGTGGGCGGAGTAATCAAAAAGTGGTCAACTACAAAAATGTAGATCCGGGTTAGATCTTCACAACCAATATAGATGTAAATTCGTTAGAACTTTTCGAACAATATGATGTACTCTTTATCAATTTTACCCATTTCGGTCAAGAAAATTTACTTTTTTTCAGGAGTCTTATCACAAAAGTGGGCGGAGCTTTTAAAATGTAGTCAACTAGAAAAAAACTACTAATTTGTTCTAAATGATTACTTAAAAACTGAAATTGTGTATCTCCTTTCGACGATAATTTTTTAATAAAACATGTTTGATGATTATCCTGTATTTCTTGGTCCTTCTGTCCCTCCTGTTTATCCGGATGTCTCTTTCTCTTCCTTACCTACTCAACCATCTACTTCCAGGTATGGACCATATCACGTTACTCCACGAGAAGATCCGGAATCATATAAAGTCCGTCGACACTGGCAATGCAATCCTACTGTTCTCCTTCACTGCATTGGTAAGTATTGTAGTTTGTAGTTTGTAAGACTCCCTTAAGAAAAACTCAGAAACTATGCGATAGTCTTACTCTTACTGTCAGTAAACGTGATTACGTTTTCAAATTTAGTTTCGAATTTTATTATTAGGCTCCGCCCTCAAAACATAGTACTGCGATTGACTACCCGTCAAAGCTTGTACCGCTACTTGATTCGAAGCTATCTTTTGAGAAAAGAGATGCTATTTTTTGAGAGAAGGGGGCGGGGCCTAATGAAGACAAGACAGTAGACACATTGTAGTTTGTAGTCTCTAAGCAACTCCCAATTCCTCATTTCCTATTCCTTTCAGGCAGTCTTCGGTATCTGCCTCATCGGTTCCCCAATCATCCGCGAACAGTGGAACAACTTCAATCGCCAAAATCACAACCACCACCAGAATCCACGTGGCGCTTCAGAATCTAATCGTCGAAGCATCCCCTCCCAAATCAAGTCGGGATTGAAGAGAAAACGACGATTCGCGAAAAAGGACATTCGGGCGATGGAAATTGAGGAGAAACAACGGAAAAAAGAGGAGAAAAAGGAGGAATCGAAGGCGGAGAGACAGAAGCAGAAGAAGGCGGAAGGTGGGAAACAGAAGCAGATTCAGAAGGCGTCGACGACGGCGAAGAAGCCGAATTCTGTGGAGACGGGACGTCAGAAGCAGAAGTCTGCCACCACTGGAGTGGTTAGAAATGTCCCGAGGAAGAGATCATAATGGATTGATTTTCCAGTTTTGACTACATTCTGAGATACTTTTCATATCGCTTCTCCTCGCTCATTTTTGCAGTTTTTGGACAAAAATCAGCTTTGTAGTTTGTAGTCTGTGAGCCTCAGTGAAGATTACTGAGGTTAACTGACTACAAAGTACAAGAAGAAAATTCAAAATTCGCAAAAATGAGCGTGTTTTTTAAACCAGTTTTCTCTTAAATGATTTTAATAATTTTACCTCGATACTCTTCTCTGGCTCCTTTGATCTCTCTCTCTCTGCAATAAATTAATCTGCTCAATAAAAAATATTTACAAAGAAAAACTGAAGATTTTCAGAGAATAAAAAAGAACGAAACAGATTAATACAGACCATACTTGTCAACGGGCCGAAACGGGCCGACACGGGCCGGCTCGTAACTCGCGTCAAAATGAATATTATGAGCTGAAAAATATACCAAAATGTAGGTCTCGACGAGTTCTATGTCCGTGACCTACTACGGGCCGGATGACTATTTGTTAACATGCCGCGGGCCGGGAAAAAGTGCCAAAAAACGCGAAAATGGCCAAAAAAGCCATTCTAGCCCGGCCCGCGGCATGTTAACAAATAGTCATCCGGCCCGTAGTAGGTCACGGACATAGAACTCGTCGAGACCTACATTTTGGTATATTTTTCAGCTCATAATATTCATTTTGACGCGAGTTACGAGCCGGCCCGTGTCGGCCCGTTTCGGCCCGTTGACAAGTATGATACAGACAGTATTTGTTTAGAAAAAAGAAATAAAAATTACAAATTATTCAAAAAATCGATTAAAAATGCGTAAAAATTGATAAATTAATCCTCGAGAAGCCGTGCCGGCAGTTTTCGTGCTCTTCCACTTCTCGTCGTTATATCCGAAGAGGGGACTACGGATGATGACGTGGATGATGACGTCGTGGATTCCGTCGTTTCTTCACGTGTCAGACGTGGCATTTCAGATGGAAGAGTGAGGGCGGATGATTTGGATGGAGTGGACAAGGCGGATGCGGATGGTTTTGGAGAGGAGTGTGGGGTGGGTCTGGAAATGGGTAATTGAATTTTTTTAATGCTGTAAAAAGACCACGCTCACTTTGGGAAATCCATTGTTTGGATGCTGAAACGTCGATTGTCAAGTCAAAATCTTCAGTTTTCTCAATTAATTTTTAAATTACGGTTGAAAAAATACAGTTTCGAAAGAAACTGCAGAAACGCAATTGCGGCAGGGAATTGTGGGCGGGGCTTTTAAACTGCAAGCGATAAAATTCCAGCTGATTATTTAACGAGCAACATTGAATTTCAAGATTACTCGTATTTAACCAATGTTTTTAACGTTTTTTGCGAAAAATTCAGCTGGAATTGCAGTTCAAGCTCCGCCCACAATTCCCTGCCGCAGCGAATCCCTGTCGAAACTTTTATTTTTCACAGTAATTGAAAAATTAATTGCAAAAAAACCAAAGATTTTGACCATCGACATTTCAGCACCAAAACAATGGGTATCCCAAAAGGTGGGCGTGGCCTAGCTTCTACTGTAAAACCTACACTTTCTGCTCCTCCTCCTCCTGCTCATCTTCATTCGTTTCCTTCTGTTTCTTCTCCTTCACTGCCGACTCATCCTCAAGTTCCTTCAGATTCTCCTCAATATTCTCTCCCTCGTATTCTTCCACGTGTCGTCTATCATCGTCACCATCAGAGTCCATATCGTCCTCATCGATATCTCTTTCAGCTCCATCTCTTTCTCTATCCTCTCCTTCCGTCTCATCAATTCTCGCTCTTTTCCTCGGCCGTCCTCTCACCGGTCTCTGAAGTACCCACGATCGATTGATCTCTTCTGGAGTCGTGCCGTCAGTCAATCCTGGATCCGTGCTCGCATTTCGAACGAGTGTTGAGATCTTTTCTCGGTAGGCGAGACCGATTCGAGCGTGTTGGCACGATTGAAGGCGATTCAGGAGGGTGAGACACGCGTCTTCCACTTTGCACACCGCGTTGAATGTGTAGATGTCCTAAACATTATATTTTTCGTTTTTTTTTCGTGTGTAAATCGGAGAAAAACGAGCAAAAAGTGATAAGAAATAGAGATTTTCGACTAGCTCCACTCTGTTGCGCCGCTGTTGAATTTCATTTTTTATCAATTTCGAGACTTTTAGCATTTTTGTTCATTCTAGACTATCGTGATGCATTCTGAGCCAGTTTTAAGCTTTTTAGGTTATGATTGTGCATTTAGGA
This sequence comes from Caenorhabditis latens, assembly GCA_002259235.3. Lineage (NCBI taxonomy): Eukaryota > Metazoa > Nematoda > Chromadorea > Rhabditida > Rhabditidae > Caenorhabditis > Caenorhabditis latens. The sequence continues at coordinate 16,822,034 of CM056092.1, read as the reverse complement.
GAACTTTGGAGCATTTTTGAGCATTCTGGTGAATTCTAGATCATCGTAATGCCTTCTAAGTCATTCTAAAGCATTCTAGAGCATTCTTGTGCATTCTGAAGCATCATAGAGCATTTTGCATTATTCTAGTGCATGTTTGTGCATTTTAGAACATTTTTGTCCTCAAAATTTAACAAATTATATCATTTTTCATGATTTTTTGAATGATTTGCTTCAAATTTCCAACCATTCATTCCCCAAAATCAGTTTGAAAAGGATACCCTAAAATTCTGTCGTTCCGTCAGTCGTGTATACGGTTTCTGACTGATATAGATCCGTGGGGGCGGGAGCGACGGGTCGTCCACGTTTCTTTCTCTATTACTACCACCAGACGGTCCAGGTATCGACGGTTGTGACTGTGACGGCTGTGACTCTGTGCCGCTGGATGGCTCCTCAACTTTCTGATAATTCCGAATCGGTTGTCGATATTTTGATCGATTCCTATTGGGCGACGATTCCATATCAGTATATCCATCAACAAATGGCTGAGTGCTTCCAGCAGCCAACTGTGCAGCAAGGGGCGGAGCCAGTGCACGGGTGCCAAACGAGGCCTTCACTCGACCCGGCGGCATGTACGTCTTCATCTCAATCGGACGTTTCTGGCCTCTTTCAGAAGCGGCGACGACGGTAACGACGTCTCCCAACAACTTTTGAGATCTCATTCGACGTTCCTCGAGATCATGTATAAACATTTCTGGATTATAGATATCAATGAACTCTTTCGAGGGGATTAGAGAAGTTGGATAGGGATTTCGGTTGTGGCGAACGAAATGGATGTCGTCGAGATCGTCGTGTCGGGATGGTTCATGGTAGAGACAGTAGTCGATGGTTATACGGGCACCTTCTCGTTTTGAGACGATCTGAAAATTTTAGACTGAAATTGGAGAAATGAGGTTTCAGAAAAACCGTTTTAATTCGATTTTACAGAGGAAAACTCGAATTTCTCAGCAAAAAATCTCATTTTCCGTCAAGTTACACCCATTTCAAGTTTTGTGGAGGCTAACTGACTATAAACTACAACTCTCAGTTAGCCTCAGCAAAATTTCAAAGCGGTTAGTTTTTGACGGATTTTTTTCGGTTTTTGGTACAAAATATAGGATTTTTGCAATATTTCACGATTAAAGGCAATTTCCTTACCCTCCAATCAAAAATTCGAATAAAAGCAGTACAATGGCATATCTGTTGTTGTAGCCGTGAGGCTCTTCCCACACCGGTCTTCGCCAATCGATCATCGTGAATACATAAATAATACATATTCTCATCAGCCAATCCCATTCGTTTCATTCTATGCTTACTGTTGCTGTTCAGCTCACGGAGGTAGTGCTGAAAATCGCCAATTTTTTCAAAATTTTAATTAAAAATGCCAAAAAATCACTAAAAAATAGATTTTAACGATAAAAACTGTTAAAAATAGCATTTTTCTCCCCTTACATCAAATAAATTGACATCTTTGAATTCGTATCTCTCGATTGTCAGCTTTCGACCATGATTATACAATAAATGAGCGATTAGTTGATCCTGAGACGGCAGATTCGTACTTATGAGTTGTTCGTGACAGAAGTTGCACATTGACTGAAAAATTTATGATTTCAGACTTGTCAAAAGTCAGCCCGGCCCGTCGGCCCGGATTCAAAAATGGGTACCCACTTTTTACCGATTTTTTTTGAAATTTTTTGAAAAATAGAGTAAAAATGCTTAAATTATTGTACAAATTCACATTTTTATTCAATTTTGAATTTTTATTCGAAAACTATGCTTTTTTCGAAAAATTTCAAAAAATTCCAAAAAAAATTCAAAAATTCAAAATTTTTTCAAAAAATGTTTCAAAACGGGCCGAGCGGGCCGGGCCGGGCCGAGATTTTCCCGATTTTGGCCCGCCCCGTGGCAAGTCTGTATGATTTGAATATATGATCGATATTTTATGATCGAAAATATATTATTGATATTTTACTCAATTTTTCTCAATTGTTAACTGAAAAACGGGGATCACGATTCTATCATTTTTTAGATGAAAAAAGATCCGAGATCACGAAGACTAGCTGAGAAACGGTTTCCAGCTATACCTTGGCCGATTTCAGCTAAATTTTCACCAGAATAGATCAAAATCGCTTAAAAATGGACATGAAAGACCAAAATTGGGAATTTTCGCAAATTTCAGCTGCTTTTTCACCAAGTTTATTCGATTTTTCTTCTTTTAAAGCTTTTTAGAGATCTACTAACCATCGGAAACGGTTTAGTTCTCCGAAACTTCATCATTCCCGTCGAATTCTCAGCATACAACACCTCATCAGGTGTCATATTCATCTTTCTCTGCTTATCCTTAAACTTTTGCATTTCGAATCGTTTCCGATATATTTTATTGTGTCTGTGATCCTCCAAAGTGGCCTTCAACACCTCGTATGTCGGAAACAAGATCACCGCTTCCGGACACTCTGTCTTCATTCTCTCCACCGCTGCGATATACAGATTCTCGAGTGGAGTATCTGTGAATTCAGCCAGAAGACGTGCATCATAGACAGCGATTCGAATCGTGATTTGAAGTTCGTCGAGATTCTGGCAGGCACTCGAGTGCTCTTGCACTTCACGGATCCCATTGAAATCTGGTGTCGTTCGGATCTCGCCGAAGCAGTGGTCGTGTATGCAACGCCAATTCGTCCAGTTTGTGTCGGATACCTGAAAAAATGAGAAATTAAGGGAAAAATGGGAGAAAATGAAGAAAAAAGGCAGTTTTGCGGTGAAAGTGACTACAAACTACAATTTCGACGAACCTGGGTTTCAAAAATGTAACTTTTTCGAAATTGTGGTTCGAAAAATGTCAAAAATCAACCGGAAATCGACTCAAAACAGTTTTCCGGGATATTTGAGAGCCTTTAACTGAAAAAAACCAGGAAACAACTATTTTCAATCGATTTTCGGTTGATTTTTGACATTTTTCGAACCACAATTTCGGAAAATGTCAAAAACCAACCGAAAGTCAATTCATAACTATATATTTGAGAGTTTTTTACGAAAAACTCAAGTTTCCCTGTTGATAGCTTAACAATTTGTGGAGAATGCCGAATTTGATTCTTCTGAAATAAAAACTATGAAGTTCTACAAACTTTTAAGCGAATTTCAGACTCAAACAGGAAAAAACACATTTTCCCCTTTAATTTGTTGCTAAAAATCAGTTTTTATGTGAATTATTGGGCAAAAACACTTAATTTTCACAAATTTCCTACAGAAAAGCAGTTTTTATCTTGAAAATCACATTTTTTCTACGTTTTTCAATTAAATATTCAATAAAACCCACCCAATCCTTAACGGTATACAAATAACCGTTACACGACACTTGTCGCTGACATTTCTTATTAAAACACGAGATTAATCGAACAATTGCTCCATTTTCCTGTGTTATCTGATGATTTTTGCTCAATAAATCGGGCAAATTGAGTGAAAAGTAGGCTTCACCGTCTCGAACGGGCAGAAATGATTGATAAGCGTCAGGGTCATCGTAATCGACGATTTGATGCTCGAGAAGCTCCTCCGATTGATAATATCCACCTTGTTCTTGCTCCATAACCTCTGTTGTGCCCATCCATTCGACTTGTTCCTCTTCTATCACTTCTTCTATGATTTCCTCGCCTTCTTGTATCGCGATATCTTCCGCATTCTTTACAATTGCGTCTAGAGTTGACATCTGCAAAAAAACAGAAAAAAGTTTGCGAAAATTGGTGAAAAATTCAGTTTTTAACTTAACATATATAAAAATCGAAAAAATATATTTAAATTCTGGGCGGGTATGCAAACGCGCTCCACGGGCACGCATTGGAGACCGGAGACGCAGAGAATCAGCTTGCGCAATTCTCGTGGGTGTTGACGCGTTTTCGGTGATCCCTGACGCGTTTTTGGTGTCTGAGCACCGGAACACTTGTTGGCTCCAGAAACATATTGATTGACAGTTTTTATTCTGAGAAACTATATTCGAGAACTATAAATAATAATGACAACCAAAGTAGTAGAGGTCCCACCTAGCTATGATTCAGAAGACGTCGAGCAGAATGTAAGAATCTTTTTTTCAATAAGTTTCCGTGTTTCTCATTTTAAGAAGCAGAAGCAAGCATATGTTGAAATTGATAAATTTAATGTAGATCAAATATTCTTCGGTTTAGGCACCTGCATCCTCACCACAAAACGATTCAAGATATGTATCGTCCCGGGCGTCACCGTATAACACCAACCCGATTGAGATGGACTGCCCACACTGTCAGGTACAGTTGAAAGATATTTTAAAAATCGATAAATGTGATGATAGGAAATTCCCTTCCTTCTTTTGGGCCACGCCCCTTTTCTGAAAATGAAATGAGAGCTTCGGATGAGCATTGTGCTCCAAAACTGTGCTGGATCGTCCTGAAAATTGATTCTAGGGTACTTCCAAACAAGCTGATTTTGAAAATCGTGATGATTTCAAACGGGAAGTCATGGAAAATTAGATAATTATAATTCAGAAAGTCTTAAAAACGAGATAAGTGCAAAAAGATCCATATATTTTTTTTGGAGCAAGTCATAGCGCAGGATGTTGCAAATTTGAGAATTGGACTTCTGCCTACTAAAATATGATATCTTAAGACAATGATAACTAAAAATTCCCCCAAGATAAGATCACCAATTTTTTCGAAAACCTCGTTCGAGCAACTTTGATGCTAAACATAGCTAATTTTAGAGCATTTCTGCATAGTATAGTTGTGAATTTTAGATTTTGCGGGTCTGTAAGTACTACTAGAACATTTCCATAAAACTGTTTTTGAACATTCGGAAATTCACTCAAACTTGTTCTCCTAGCGACTACAAACTATACTCATCAATCTATCTCACATAGCTATTCCAGAACCACATAGTGTCTCACATCGAACGTTGTGCCGGTATCCTTCCATGGATAATCTTTGCCATCCTCGCTTTCCTCGGTCTCTTCCTCTTCATCATCCCCTGGTGTTTCTGTTGTGTTCCATTCTTCTTGGATCAACTTCTCGACGTCAATCACACCTGTCCGGCGTGCAAAAAATTCTTGGGACGGTTCAGTCGGGTGTGAACCGTATCTCTTTCATGTTTCTATGTACCTTTAAACTGAAAATCTATACTTTTTACCACATTACCACTGGCGTCATCTTTGGTACCATACGAAATCGCTGAGCATCAACTCTTGTTTCACCCAATATGATTCCATGTAACTATATCACATTTCTCCCTTCCCCTTCCGCTTCTATTTTCTATTTTCTGCCAGAATTCCCCCATCACCTGTTCCTCGTCCCGAGTACTTCTCTTGCCTTGCATAATTTCCAATTCTCTATACAACGATGACATACTTTGTGTAGCTTTAAACCTTCTCTCTAGCTGCTTGACTTGTCCCCCAACTGCTTCGTTTCTCTCTCTCTGTCTGGTACTATTTCCGAATTCATAAAAAATTTCATTATCACGAAAAGTATGAGAAAAAGCTGTTTAGTAGGTGTAAAACATAGGTAAAAATTCAATAATGTAGAACTTTTTTTGGCTTAGGTGGATTTTCCCAAACGTCTGTAGGTTCCGATCCAAGCGCGGCATGATGGACAGTAGTGTTCGGCGTCTTTGAATGTATCGACGCAGAATGGAACCTGGAATTTCAATAATAAGCAAAAGCGCTCTATTGGACTCTACTTTCAGAAACCAGATAAAAATAGGATAAATATAACACATTGAACGTACCCAAAGGATAAAGAGTGGAAAGATCAAGATGCCGCAGATGAGAAGAAGGAAGAACGCGACGTAGGTGCCGAAGCCGTTGACGAAGCGGATCTCTGTTTCGCCGTGGTTCTGTAATCACGTATTTGAAGCGTGTTTGAAAGAAGAGCCTGGAGCCAATAGGCTTTCAGGCTACAAACTACACTTTTGAGCTCACCAAATACGGTTGATCACTCACCTTACAACGTGGACAATCTAACAGTTGTGGTCGATCGGATAGATATTTTTTGGCGTTCACAAGCATGGACGGCGTGTGGGACGCCGATCTGTAATTTTATTCATAACATTTATTCAGAGGATGATTGTACTTTATTTCCTTTTTACTGTATATCTTCCTGCGCCTTTTGCGCATTTTGATAAAGAGAGACTGAAATTGCGGTGATGTAGTCAACAGTATTATGGAGGATACTGGAATAAGTCCCCGTTCTTATGTGCCTATTAAAAACAACGGAAAAAAAAACGGCGAAAGACGGAAAACACTGTTTTTTGAAGGTGAATAACCCTCGATTAATAAATATAAAAAAGTTCAATAGCAAAAATTATACGAATATTTGAAATGGGACAGTTTTTGTAGTTGACAATGGTGGTCTACCCCGCGCATTTTTTTTTCGAAACGTTCATTCAATTAAGAAAGCCGTCACGGTAAATATTTCAAAGCCATCCGCTCTAGCACATTTAGCACTGAAAAGCACTGAAAAGTTAGAACTGTTTCTAAGAAATATTTATTTTTCAAAATCTGAGAAAATCATACTTATCAACCTACTTCGTGCCGGGAAGAAGTGCAAAAAATGCTAAAATGGCCAAAAATCCATTCTAGCCCGACCCACGGCACATTATCAATTTGCTATGTAGGTCCGTAGTAAGTCACAGACATAAAACTCGGTGAGATCTACATTTTGGTATATTTTTTCAGTATGGCAAAAACCAAAAAAAGGACTTATCAACTTGAAAAATAAACAACTAGGATTGATCTGCCTAGCAAACTATGATCAGGGGAGTGTGAGCTCTTGGAAATACTATGGAACTTTAACAAAAGGATAGCACTGGAACTCCTACCAATCGATGAAATATTCAGTGCCTTTCAGTGCCTTTCAGTACCTAAATTTGATTCACCTTAATTTCAGAAAACCGTACTACATACGTGTTACAGTGACGGTCTTTCAAATGTGCCAATTACAATATGTTTGTACTGTAACATAGGCGCTGCTTTCTGTATCAGCTGATATCAAATAAATTTCCCTGTGTAACCATTTCAAAATTAATCTCAACTTTGACCTCTTCCCTTCAATAGTTCAAGTCCATCATAGTTACTATGTATTATTTGTCCCTGCCCTTCCCCTCGCCCAACCATTTTCTGCACAGTTCTCTTGCTCAATCCGAGATTTCTCAAGTGTCTCGAAATAATCGCATGTAGGAAAGCCAGGCAGTTGAGGAAGCGAGAGTAGTAATTTCTTATTTACATTGATGAGCGAGAGAGAGAGTATGTATCTTCTTCTTCTACTGACTGCTGCTTGGGAGACAGTAATTGGTGATTCGAAAAGTGTCAAGTGCTACTTCTCGGTAACAGTGAAAAAGTAAAGGGTAGCGGGAAAGATAAGGAAGATAAGGGGGAAACGGAGAAATTCCACAATGGGTTCAAAACTTTGTATGGAATTCTCTCTTGTGTGCTTTGAACTTGTCTTCATTCCTAAAAGAGGTAAATTTGAGGTTTCGACCCATAATGTTGTAAAATATAGCTCTAAAGATTCAGAGTCAGACTATATTAGAAAATTCAATGAACATTCCTAAAATTCCAAAAACTAACAACTTTAAGGGAGAATTTGCTAAAAATTGACTCATAGGCTGTTTCGATCATTCTGAATACGATGGTGGCAAAATCTCTTGCCCACCCCTGCTAAGCTCACTCAATTGATTTTCAATTCTCGAGATTTTACGAAATTTGATCATTTGATCCCACTTTCTTAGTGTTTATTTAGTTTGATAAATGGTTTAGCCCATTTTGAATTAGGATGCTTGTAAGAATGGCATATAGGGAAAATGATTGTGTTTTTTCTAAAATCAAGCAAGAAATTATCAATGGAGACTAACAAGAATGACAACTAAACTCAAAAACAATTGTTGAGATCTTGGACATCAGGACATTCAAACCCATGAACAGACATTATCTAATACAAAACCTTGCACCCTTTAGGAAACGCTAGTCAGCTGTATTGATTTCTAAGAATGTCTAGGTTAAGATCAACATTTTTATATTGGAAGTACTATATTTTAATTTTTGAGCTTTGTTTTTACAATGATAACATTTCTTATAACTTTCATAGTTCTTCAGATACGCATCTCAAACTTGTCAGTGGTGCAAACGTTGACCTCGTTTTTCTCGAAAACTAGGCCTTGAAAGCAAAAACTGATTGCATCCAGCGTTTTCCAGCTTTCCAACAATATAGGTCTATAGCTTATAACTTCACGGTCACTCGGAGACCTTTCCTAGAAAGGACAAGTCCCACCTTGAAAAATGGGCTTGAGTAGAAATAAAGTATCAACAAGGCGGTAATGAAGAGAAGACCTAGCTGTGATTTTTCTAGAAAATTTATATTAAAAAATTTCAAAACTAGTATTGTGACGGTATCCCAAAAATGTCCACATTCTAAACTTTTAATCTACAAAAATGAAGATCTTGTTCGATCTTTTAAAAAATACAAAATTTCGTATTCAGGGACCAATTGTATCTCTCCAGCTAGTTCTTCCCTGTATTTTTTCCAAAATCTAGATTTCTAATTCCGTAATTCCGTAGCTCTGAGTACAGACAAACAGTATCGATTTCAAATTTACGTCAGTCACCATCAACCTCCTAATTATTTAGGTCAACATCGAAACTCTTTCCTTCTTTTTTAAATTCTTCAAAGGCAAATCAAGAAAAGATACTGTACCTGTGAATAGGGATCGGATGAGATCGATTTGGAGCCATGACTGTGGTAGTGTCCTGGAAGTGACTCTTCTAGGTAATCGAAGAAAACGAGAAAAACGGAAAAAGGGGACGAGGCAAAAAAACGAAACGAGGGGGGTGGGGGCAATCTTTTTTGTTGCTATATATTTGCACACTGTATTTCCCCTTCTCTCTGATTTTTCTAGAGAGAGAAATAGAGAAGAAGCTCTCTCGGGGAAGAAGAAGAAGAAGTACTTGAGATTTCTTGAGGCGCACAATACTACATGACGCACTTACCTGTTAGCAGTAGTCAGACGGATATAGAGGGGATTTAGTGTGTGGGGTATGGAGGAGTAGTGGAAAGAGAAAGGTATTTTGACCATTTTTCATGAGATCTTTTCGAGATGGGTGTAGGTGACTTTTATAAATACTAAAAAATGAAAGCTTCAGCATGAACCGAAATTTACTTTTTTATGTAAAATGGGTAATAATTGACACTGGCGAGAGAGCACACTTGAGATACCAGCAAAAGGTCAGGTTGAGTTCAGTTGATAGATCAGAAACATTTAGTTCAAAGCTTTAGTATTTCTATTAAAAATGTTATTTGGTTCCTGCTGGGAAGGCTTGAAGACGCATTTGCATAGCTCGGCATTAGAATGTGGACTAGAGAAATACTGTGACAGATTACCAGCCAGTCTGGAGATATGGGTCGTGACCTGTATCGTTGGAACGCTGTGACAAAGTAATACCTTGCAAGGGGTCCAAACTTTGAATTATTTTTTCTCGAATACCAGGCCTAGAGAGCAAAAACTGAATATTTATTTGGAATCCGCGTTTTCTCAGCTTTCCAATGATATAGGTCACGTTCCGTATCTCCAGACTGACTCTTTGATCTTCCCTAGTAAGCTGTATGGTGACCAGTAAGTTACCAAGCCTCGTTTCAATGAGGTAAGCTTTATTATTCATCAAAGCTGCTCAACTTTGTCTTAAAATGGGAGCGAGATTGCCATGAAAATCCCTGAAGAACTCATCAATTCTTTTGTGACTCAAAAAAAAACACTTATAGTCGATATATATGTTTTTTGATAATTGTTAATCATGCCCAAATATCACATATGAAACTACTCTGGGAAAAACAACAACAAAATCTACACCAATCCCGTCAAAACAGTGCGAAAAAACACTGACTCTCATATTCCTGTTAGTAGACTCTAGCTGCTTGAAAACCAGTCCGGTTCACACACAAAACTGTTATAATCTCTAAATATATAATACACATCACATCATTGTTAGGTATGAATACATCAATGAAAGTCACAGAAGGTGAGAGTGAGTTCGAAATGTTTATACATCAGGGCTGGGCAAATTATTTGTTTGATTATTTGAATTATTTGAAATTTGAGATAAAAGTCAAATAAATTGTTTCAAATAATTATTTGAACTTTTATTTCAAACAAGTTGTTTGACCAAATAATATTTGACAAATTCATATCAAATAAAATTATTTGACCAAAATATTTCAAAATTTTCAAATAATTTGAAATCCATTTGTGTGTATCATTTGTGATAGGTTTTTAATCCAAAATGCCAAAATGTTAGGTAAAATAATTAATTCCAGCTTGAGAAAGTCTTTCAGGACGGAACATTTTGCAAAAAAAGTATTTTTTATGGGTTTCTAAGTATTAAAAAATTTAGTGCTCTTGTTGACGATAAAAGTGTTTTTTCCAGTTGTTTGAAATTATTTGAAATTATTTGGTTATTTGAGAAAAAATTTCAAATAATGTTTGACCAAATAAATTATTTGAAAAAAAGTTCAAATATTATTTGATCAAATAAATTTTTTGGAAAAAATTTTCAAACATTATTTGGTCAAATAATTTATTTGACTTCTCAAACAATGCCCAGCCCTGTTATACATTCATCTCACACCAGTCAGTCCCAATTTCAGTTGAGACCAAGTGTTATCTGGTCAGATAGGAGTCGAAATAAATTATTTATTCGTACAATTCAAATCTTCGAATTCTCAAACTTTCTGCTTGAAAACTCATAAACATGTCGAATAATCTCAAGACTGTCCAAATGCTTCTCCATCATATCTGAGACAGTCAAGTTAGACATTAGATTGAATTTCGGGTGTCTTCCGAGTAGTCCGATCGCCACAACAATACACATCAGGGCGGTGATTCCATACGTGACAGGGTAGGAGTCGAACTGCAAAATTATCAAAGTTGTAGTTTGTAGTTTTTAGACACAACCAAAACTTTAAGCATTTTCTATCAAGCGACTTACCTGAAACATATGCACCATGTAGAATTTCTCCATGGGGAAGGTGGAATGATAGGTGTCATCGAGGAACTCGGATAGTGGAATCCAGAAAACACTTTCCACTTCATTAATGCTTAGGGAGAAGGTTGGGGGCCTTCTGAAACAATAACTATAAAAAATTAGAAATCGGCTAACTTTGAAATAGTGTAATAGTGTCACTTAGTCAGTTTTAGGCTTAACTTTTCAAATTCTTGTTTTCCTGCTAGATTGAACCTAAATTCAATAAATATAAGCTTCAAGCTAAAAGCTTAAAAACTGGCCAAGTTACAAGACAGTTTGTATAACTCTCCTTTTTTGAAACATTTCGAAAAGTTCCGAAACTCTCTAACTTTGTCAATTTTTAAGGTATTTAGCTGATTTTTAGCTTAAAATATGCATGAATATGAAAACGTTGTCAACTACCAAAGTGAAGATCTAAATTTGACCTATCTGAAAATAATACGTTTCACAAATTTCAACATATTCTGAGATCGGTTATGGCGGTTTAACAAAGAGTGTCAATTTTTTAATGGTGCCGCTAAGGTTGTAATAGAGACTCAGCTAGCGGTGTCTTTTCGAAGCGGTATATCTCGGTTCGCAAAGGAAATATCAAAACAATTTTAATGAACAAAATATAGCTTGATATTCATATAATGTTTCTTCAGTTAGAAAATGTTTCATATCTTTAAAGACAGCCGAGATAGAATGCTTCAAACTCGTGCTAGTGGGTGCGCATCTATAACAAGTTTTACGGTATTCTCCGAATGTTCACCGATTTCAAGCCGATTTCAAATAATTTCAAACAAGCTATTCCTCATAACAATTTTACCAGACCTGGACCACTTACCTCAACAAGGCGACCGTCGGATGAATAAGTATGCCGAATCTTGCTCGAAACGCGGGCAAATTTCCCAGAACAATATAATCGTCTGACTCAATGACACCAACTTCCTGCAATTCAAAGGTTATGTAAGAAAGAAAGAGGAAGTGAAGGACATTTCTCTCTTTCTCTCCGTCTCTCTTATCCACACACTATTTCTCTCTAGAACACCTTTTTGTTCTCTTCCTCCGCCAATCGTTCGATTCGGTCACTTTTTTCAAGAAATGTTTTTCACCATTTTGTGACTATCCTGTACTAGTTTTCTCCGTCTGCTGATCCGATAATTACTTTGCGTCATTTTGGAAAAACGAGGCTTCTTCTTTTTGTGACAGGTCGTTATGTATGGAACGCCTATTTAGTAAGTAGTTGCATAGTATTCTCTGTCTGTGTTCTGTTTGTCCGGATTTCTGGATTTCAGAAGAAACACATTTTCTAAGTATAGCAGGACCAATCTGTTCTTCAAGAGTCAGTCGGATTTGTCAGTCTGTGTGTCTTTCAATCCGGAAGTCCTATCTTTTTACAAACCGTAAGTATCTATAAAAATCAAGTCAAGCGGATTCCAAATCTGTTTTCAAAATCCTTCAACATTTTCCCAACTTCATCTTTGTCAATATCCACTTTTGAAAATGTGAATACTCAGTCAGAATCTCTGACTTTCCAAACAGCGCCAAAGGCACGCCAGTTTCCATCAGAACTCCCTTGTGGTCAGTTTAAGTGTATAGCGTATATTATGAAATCCGTGGAAAACCAAAAAACAGCAATTCTTCAAAATTTTGATAACGCTTTTCAGGCGCGCCAGACCTTGTCAGCGAGATTAAAGCCTGGATAATTGACGCTAAAACTCAGAATTCAATTTTTTGTATTTTTTTCGCGAAAAGATCAAGTTCATTCAGAATTAGAAGAAATTTTGAAAATTATCAAAAATGTTCACATTTTCAATGGAAAAATTACAAAAAATTGGCTTTTTTTGGGCCTTCCCTATGTCGGGTCTTGACAAGTATGCTGCTGTTCATGATCTGCGCCAGAGGTACGCCAGACTACTTTTTAATTGTTTAGAAATCTTTAAAACATACGTGAGACCTTAAGATTCAAAAACCCAAAGAACTTTGCTATCAGCACAATCTATATACAGAGGGTTTGATCTGATATTTTGATGTTCTGGAATGCCCAAGTTCATATCGGAACACCCATGTCAAGTCATCCCCCCATTCACACATATTCCCATTGGACACCCTCTTCCTCTCCCGACACTTTTAAGTGTCATTTTGATTGTCACTTCTTCTTCTTTTAAAACTTCCCCCCTTGGACATCTTCTCTCCATCCATTCCCAGCCACTTTCCTTCTTCCTCAGCATTTTGTCTCTCAAGAGGATAAATCTTTCTCTTTTACCTCATAAGCTTCTCGAATCGCCGTCCGCCGCACATCATTCGCATCTTCATCATCCATCATACCGCCCGGGAAACAGACCTGCAATCGGGACTTTTCTCTTTTTTTGTTGCTTTTTTCTGGAGGGATAAGGCTTCGGAAAAATGGCACGTTGGAAATTTGCTTTTGAAAAAAAGACCTACTTGGTTGGATAGCTCGAAATCGGAAGATTTCAAAACTGTTTTATAATTTTTTCTTTATTTTCAAAAACGACTGAAAATGTTCCCCAGTTCATTGCGATCCCACTGACTCCCCTTTTTTGGACTTTTTTGAAATCTAGGTGATTTGAGAAGCCTACTGTAAGTAATCCTAGATCCGATCCTTGAGATTACTGTAGCCAACTAGCAGGATTCGTAACTTATATATCTAGAGATTCTGAATGACGGGATATCACTCGACCCTACAGCGCTACTGTAGTTAATCCTGGGGATTACTGTAACAACTGGATCCTGATTTTTGGCGGGTTACGGTAACCTATCCTAGTCGATCCAACCAGATCCTACAAAATGGATCCTGTAGAAATCCATTCTAGGGCCCAAAGTCTACTGGTTCTCAACTGAAATTTCTTCTTTTCAATTTTTCGTGGTTTCCTAAAAACCTCTGACCGGTTGGTTACCAGTTCATCACAAATTTCTATATAAAAACCCATCGAACCGTCACTAACCTCTCCTGGATGCCTTCTCAATTCACGACTTCTTACACATAGAAGAACTTTCAACTCGTCAGTTCCGTTGTCATGGATGAGGATTAGGACACCGGCGTCCTGAAAAATAATATCTCTACAAAGCTCTATTGATTCCAACGCATTCTAGACGCGTTAGCGGTACGCCAGACTTGTGAAGTTCCCAATAGATCACATTTCCTCACCTGCTCTTTCTGTGGTATTGATGGTAAATCAGTCAGATCCAACTTCTGCTTCAACTCCTCCGCTCGGCTTATTTCACATCGCATTTTTAGACCTGAAATTTATAAAATTGGTGTCTTTAATCAAATTGCGCTCCACTGAACTAAACTGATATTTTGTTATACGGAGCGCATATGCATCCTTCCTCACCGCCTATTTGTGAGAAATAGAAGAGAAGAATGGAATCTTATCAAAAATCTAAATCTTTTTTTGTTGGTTGGGGTGTCCTTTTTCGGGGTCTTCTCGGTTGTCTTTTTCTTTTTTACATACCCGACACTTTTCTTAGAAATAGGAAAAAGAAGAGACACTAACAATGTTCTTTCTTGAATTTTTTGGAAAAATAACGTTTCTGTAGCTTTATTTGGTTGCTTACTATAGAATCTTGGTTAGCACCTACAAACTACATTAAGTTTACTAAGAAATTATATTTTAGTAGATATTTGTCGTATGCTCGGGGCTTTTAGGTTGAAAGTTCTGTTTCTCCAGTAGTTGGTGATTTTTACCAATTTAAAAAATTTTGAATTTTACTAAAAATTTACCGGGAAATTTACCGAAACGTCCATTTAGCGGTAAATTTTCGGTAAATATGAAGTTTTGTCTTGCACACGAAACCGGACATTTCGCAACCAGACGTTTTGCAACCGGACGTTTTGAAACGGTTTCAAAATGTCAGGTTTCGTGACCAAGAAAAATTCATATTTACCGAATTTCCCGGAAAGTGATTATCGGTAAGCACACACTAATTTCTACTAATCTCCTGTAGTTTTTCGATCCCGAATTGATTTCTAGCAATCCTATTTTTACTGTAATGACAGATTCTGAATTCTTATTAAATTCTGCATTGCTTAGATTTCCGTATCACCAAATTTTGAAACCGGGAGAAGAATCTTCAAAAAATGTTACAATTTTCGCTTGCAGTTGAAAAATTCTAGCGGTGTTTGGGACCGAAAATTTTGAAGAATTCATTGCAAAGCTCGGTTTCGTATCATTTTGAGCCATTTTGGGTAATTCTAAATTTTCTCAATTCTCTGAATTTGGCTGTAAAACTTGAGAAGTGCTCATTTCAAGCTGAAAAAGTCGGTTTTTTGGCCAAATTTACCCCCGTAAATCCACTAAATTTTGGAAAAATTGAATTCTCGATATTCCGGTCAAAAAACCTAGTAAATATCACCTTCCCTTCTCAATGCCATTGACTTCTAACCCTTTTTCCTCCAACTCTACCTCAAATATTTGTCTCCAGCACCCCCTTTCACTTAGTAATACAAGTGTTCTCTCCCCATTCCCCCCATTCCAACCACTAAATGACTCAGAGTCACCAGCCCCCAGAAAACAGAGAGCCAGTTTTTTGTGATCTACACTCATTTTATTTTTTTCTGAGTTGATTGTAAAAATGGATGAAAATGAGAGGAACAGCTGTCTGGCTAATTAGTGTTTTGATGATTGCCGCAAGGGATCTTCACGAGATTTTAACTGTGGAGAGGCAGGTGGTGTAACCTTTTGATTCCTCGGGGAGCGGCTTAACGGAGCCAGTTTGGTCAAAGCGGGATTTCAGCACAAAAATATTATAATACCAAAATAAGCCCTAAATATCAATACCAAAGCACATTCTACACGTGTTCGACACTATATCACGGCTGTAGTTTTCGATCAAGTTTTAAAAACTTGCGTTTTTCTGATAGATCACATCTAGATCTATATTTTTCTAGTTGAAAACTTTTTCCTAGCTCTTCTAGTTGTAGAGATAAAATAGTTTATAGTTATGTTCTAGTTTTAATATTCCCATTTTCAAAGGGATATATCTCAAATCCTATAAAAGCTATGAGGTAAATGTCAACTGCAAAAATGAAGTGCTAGATTTGTTCCACCAGAAAAAGTAGCTATCTGAGTTCATCCACTTGATCTTCTGTCTTCTTTTCTTATGATTTGTTACACCTTTTGGTATGTATGCGCGTTCCTCAGCCTATGCAAACATGCTCTTCCGGATTTTCACACCGCTTTGTTCTTACTAATTGTTGGTCTTTATCACCCATGGACGCCTAGGTGTCCGGATGCCTTATCTGGTATAGGTCGGTGAGTCCGGATGTCCTGGCTTGGTTAGGCTAGGCCTGTCCATCTGTTTATCTGTCTATCGAGATGTCCAGATGCTCTGCACTTTCCACCATCAGCTTTCCATCAGTCTCAAAGGACCAATTCCATTACGATTTAATTGCTCTCTCTATCTCTATCTCTCCGAACCCACTGAACCCAACACCCCGAAAAATCATAACACATGTCGATACGATAAGTGTCCGTTTCTCTTTTTCTCTGTGCCTCTCGTTCTGATATGATCTCGCTTCACCTCGATGAACCCTAAGAGCAGATGTCTTCTTCTTCTTTCTTCTGAAGGAGAGGACACGCAGCTGGTCGACACGTGGGGGTCAGATCAGTCTCTCCTCGGTACTCGATTAGACGAACATGCTATTTGTCTGAGTGTTGAGGCTTAGCAAGGTTTTGTAGTTTGTAGTCTTTTCGCACCCTCTTGACTACTGCCACCTCATTACCCATCCTCTCTTTGCCTATGCACACCTCTTCTACCCCTTCCTTCCATCAAATACCATGTTTATTCAACAGATGAGACAGTCCCTTCTCTATAGAATGACGGGTGCCCAATTGGAAAGACATTGATTGATTATATTGTCTCATTTCTTTATTCGATGCTTGTCGTCCCCCCTTCCGTTCTCCTCTTACAGTAATATATTCATGATTCACACGCTATGTTGGACGAATTGGTGACTAACAGGGCTAAAAATGTATACAAAAAGATTGGAAACAAGTTTTGACGGCAGGTGGAGTTGAACCCCGGTAGGTTGTGTGCAGTGATGCTTCTGTCTACAGGGACACCCAAATCCAAAATTTTACAACTTTTGCAATCTGAGTGTCTAGTCGATTCAGAATTTTATAAGGATTCCATATATTCTGACTGTTTTCGATTTGAACAGCTGGATAAGAAGTTAGGAACCAAACACCTCCGTAAAGTTATCTTATCGTAACATAGGTGTTGACCTTCCCTTCTTCCTTGTTTATTTTTTGTTCTATTAGTTGACCCCACCGCTATCTCCTCCTTTTGCACCCTTACTGCTCTTCTTGACCAGAAAAAGTTCGAAAAAGTGCATAGTCCTCCTGTTGCACACGACCAAGACACCAGCAGAAGGTATCTCACATTACACTGTGTGTGTGCATGTGACCCCTTAGCACGTGTCATAAATTACACCCTTTGTTTCGTTTTTCATTCATTCATAAATTATGATGAGGGGGTAGTAGAAAGGGTACCGTAATACGAGGGGGAGTGATTTGTGGTTGGAGATGTTTTTCTTGAGATTTGAAAAGAGACCTTGTTGGTTTTTTGAAGATAATTTGATTTGTGTAGGTCATATGAAAAATTTGAAAAGAAATTGGAAATCCTCGTAAAATTCTGCATCGACTATATACCCAAATTGCAGAAATTGGAAAATGTTGGGTTTGGGTGCCCCACTGCACACAACCGACCACGGTTCGATTCTTCCAGTGGTCTAAGTTTTTTTGTTTTTCGTTTTTCTAGTTTTGGCTGAGCTAATGAGGTTGAGAATGCCAACCAACTCTTTCTACCCTTCCTGAAGCTGGTTTTTTTTTTCGAAAAAGGGGGCGGGGCCTCTATTACCCCGAACCACCGCTACCTATAGTCTTGTCAACATGCAAAGAACAAGTTGTTCCCATTTTCCAGTTCAACAAGGGATCATGTGCCAACCCATATCATATCAAGTGTGTACTCTTTCTCTCACCGAGTGATAATGAGTGAGCAAACAATTGGGATCCAAATATTTGTAACGTCTCTGCGTCTCTCTGTTTCCCTCTTCATCTCTCTGATGACTTGTTTCGTAATCCATGAGACATTGAGAAGGAGGGGAGGAGACACTTGTCAATTGACACGAAATTCGACGTGAAATGTGCTATTCATTTTGACAATTTGAGAGAAAGGGAGGAGACGCGGATAGATTAATATTCATTAGGTGGTCGAGTGGGGCTACCAAAATTGCTTTTCTTGGATTTCCGTCTTTTTTGAGAAGTTTTCGAGATTTTTAGTTTGTATTAGCTTCTCACAGCTGTGCTCCACCGAAATGTCTTGAATAATGTCTCTCAATTTCTCATGCTATTTTTCATCTTTACAGTAGAGAACGGTTGTAAGACGTCCTTATACAAAAAACTGGCTAAATTTTAGGTATGCTCAGAAACTACAAACTAAAATGTTTTCCAGTTTTCTTCCAAAATTGAGAGGTGAGACTTTCTACTGGTGTGTATGATAGTCCTGTTTTTTCATATCACTAAAAATTTCAGATTCTCGACCACACCGAATAATTTAGGTGTTTGAGCTTTTTTCTTTAGTTTGTCTGAGTGTCTGAATGTCCAGATATCTTTTTCAGTTACAGTAGCAAAGGGGTGCGACATCTCTCAATAAGAACCGCGACGCGCACGCAACGCGGGGAAAAATTCAGAAGTTTTCGTTAGGGACCTTAGAAGCTTCTTTGGTAACCACCAACTCCTATGATTTCAAAAAAACTCCTATGATTTCAAAAAAAAAAAACGTTTTTTTTTTCTTTTTTGTCCCTAATGAACTTCTCAATCCCCCCTTCCTTACAAAATCTTTCTTTTTTCTCAAAGTCTTCCCATTCCAATTTTTCTCCAACAACTCGAAATTCGGAAATCCAATTTCAAATGCATAGTTCTAGTGTCTCTTTTCTCTCCCGTCACCACTTTTTTCTTTTCTTTTTTCTCATAAAAAATGTTGTTGGGGCCTCCAAACATATGTACGGGGGACTCATAGAGGGGGAGGGTTTACGCAGAGAATACTCTTTTTTCAAATGCTCCTGGTGGTCTCTTCTTTTCATAACTTTTAGTGGACACTGGAGAGGGTTTTGTAGTTTGTAGTCTGTCAGTCTCGGTTTATGAGGCTCTGCAACTATAAACTACTAAACACTTTTTACAAGTGACCATCAACCAAAAAGTTTCGGAAAACTTATTTTTTCTTCAATTCTGAACAATTCTGCACAATCCCACACATTCTCACAACAAGAACGAAAATTTCTTGTTGATGGGCAATCCATCAAAAAGCAACTAATGGTTTCTCTGCTCTTTCCCCCTCCCTCGAAAGAAAACTAGCCACGTGTCAATTGACAACAAGGGAATTACAAGAACAAAAGGATTTTGTTTCCGACAAAGGACAAGAACGATTCAAACAACTTTTTTCTGAGAATGTTGTTAGAAATTCATTTTCTCTTGTTTTGTTGTTGAGTCTTAGTTTAAGCAGACCGAAAATGCATCATCGTTTAGAACAGACCTTTCCCAATGCAGGGAAAGAACTTTTTGTCAGGGCTTTGGGACTACAGACTACAAAACTTTTCTGAGCATTATATTATCGGTGATAGGGTCTCGTAGTTGAAATTGGTGAAAAACCGTATGTTACTACAGTTTTTCGTGCTTTCTACTACGAGAGCCATTTGATGCGCCTTTAATACCCCCTGGCAAGTGTACGCGAACCAATAATAGAAAAGCTATGGAGGAACCAACCTTCTTGTCTGAGGCCCCCAACCTATTTTGACGGATTTTGATGCCCTCGCTGTGAAAAATCCACAATTCAGCGTAAAGGTTGTTAAGCAATTATGGATTTTCAAATACCTACCTGTTGAACCTAAACCTCACCTAGGAAAGTTAGGCCGTCTCTGTCTATCCCTATCAGCTGACAAGTAGACCTGTCACTTTCACATTTCCTTCCGTTTCCTCCTCCAGAAAACCCAATCCATCATTTTCTTCCCTTTTCTCCCTTCTTCTTTTCTTCCACAAACCAATCCTTTTGTCATTAGTGAGCCCCCTCCCCCCTTTCCGTAGCATCTCTCACTCTGCGTCTCTCACTCTCTCGGTCACTCGGGCTCCCAAGAAGAAGGCACACCGAATTAACGTCGTTTCAAAACCGCAATTTAATCTGAGGCGGTGGTGTCGTCTCTCGTTTCTGTGCACTCTCTCGTTCGGGGACTCTTTTAGTCCATCGAGAAGAGACCATAAAATGGTCGCTTCCCCTACTAAGTAATCCTTTATTTTAGAATTTTTATGAGTTATTTTATGTTCTGAGAAGTGGAATAGTGAGAAAAAAGAAAACAAAAAAGTTTTGACGGCAGGTGGAATCGAACCTCGGTAGGTTGTGTGCAGTGGTGCCCCTGTCTACCCCTGTCTACAGGGGCTCCCAAATTTTTTCAATTTTTGCAATTTTGGTATCTAGTCGATGCAGAATTTTACAAGGATTCTAAATATTTTATTTATTCCCTTCTAACTCATCACCGAACAGAGTTATCCTCCAAAAACGTCCTTCATGAGCTATCTCCTAAACAGAACACTATAGAATGACGCCTTATTGTCGTGGTGAATGAGAAAACACTTGAAACTAGAACTGGTCATTCGATTGGGAATAAAGAATAAAAGAGAAGAGTATGAATATAAACATACACTCAAATTACTGGTCTACTCCTCCTCCATTCCCATTCTTCGCTCATCAAGAGTATCCCATTTCATTTCTCACACTACTCTCTCATCTCTAGTCACTTGTAAGCATTTTCAGGGAAATTTTAGAAAATTAGGAAGAAAAAAAACAAACCAAAAAATTTTGACGGTTCGTGGAATTGAACCCTGGTAGGTTGTGTGAAGTGGTGCCCCTGTCTACCGGGGTACCCAAACTTTTCCAATTTTTGCGATTTGGGTGTCTATTCGATTCAGAATTTTATAAGGATTCCAAATATGTCAACTATTTTCAATTTGAACAACTGGATAAAAAGTTATTGACCAAAAACCGTTTTTCCTTCTCTTTCTCTCTCTCTCTCTTTCCATATTCTCCCTCCAAATCTCTTTTTTTACAATTCCCGAATTCCAGTTATGCACAATAGTTAAAGATGATGATGACAATGGCGAATGCATCCGAATTCGGTTCCGAAGACCACTACGACACTCCATGGGAATTTCTAGCCCGTCCCAACTCTGTCAGATTCTCAACGGCTGATGTGAGGCTGTCGACTACGGCGACAGGCGATGCAAAGGTGTCTCCGCATGGTAAGTCTATTAGCTACAAACTACATTGACTACAAACTACAAACTTGAGTTAGTCTCAGCGAAAATTGAAATATAGGGAAATTTAGTGACAGTTTTATTAGAATCGTCAAAATTTCCATTTCTTGGATTTTCTTCAAAATTCCTTTTTTCCGCAGAAAATTCCAAATTTATGTTTTTTGATGAGGCTAACTTGTTATGTAGTTTGTGACTTCTTAGCCTCAGTAAAATTTTCCCTTTTTGAGGCTAACTCTCTCCTATAGTTTGTAGTCAGTTAGCCTCAGTAAAACTTGGAATCAGCGGAAATTGAAAAATGAGCTAATTTTGACAGTTTTCTGAAGGTTTTTAAGTAGGGAATCGTCAAAATTTTCATTTTTGAATGTTTTTTTTTAATAAAAAACTTAAAAAATTGGTTTAAATTTGACCACATACGACTTTTAGTAGTTTCGCAGAGCCTTCCTGAGGAATACTGTAACTACAGTAATCCATTACGCTCCAAGTTTCATAGTTTGTAGTCTCCCTCTAAACCTCTTCATTTTCTTCCAGGCTCACCTTCAATGTGCTCCAGCTCCTCGTTCGTCAATCAACTCGTTCAATGTGGCAACTCGGCAGTGGATAGAAGGAAAAGGGAAGAAAGTAAACGGAGACGACCTGTAAGTTTATTTTATGAACGAATTTTTGAATTTACAAAAAAAATAGTTTCAGAGCGACTCTGAAATCTACATGGAGCAAAACATGAATCGAGTGGAGGCGGAGAAACGATTAGAGCACCGTCACCTGGGTGATTATTTATTGAGATCACGTGGAGAGGGAAGTGCTGCGTTGTCATTGAGAGCAACTAAGGGAGTTGTTCATATCAAGATTGAGTGGAATGGAGAGAAATGGGTTATTGGTGAGTTAAACAGACTACAAACTACAAAAAATGAGAAAATGTTGTTTTTACTGAGGCTAAACAAGATTTGTAGTTTGTAGTTCCTTAACCTCAGTAAATCTCAATAGGAGGTTTGTTGAGGCTAACTGACTACAAACTACAAAAGTGTGCTAGCCTCAGCAATATGTTGGAGAAGTCCAATTTTATAGAGTTTTATCAATAGAGCGCGATTTCTGCACGCAAATTTTAAAAATCCTTTTTTTTCCAGGCGAAGGTCCTCTATTCCGCTCTATCAGCTCCGCGATCTCATTCTACCGACGTCATCCTCTCCCGATACGTGGCGCCGACCATTTGGTTTTGAAGCACCAATTAAAGCCTAATTAGTATTCTCCGAGATGCAAATACGCTCCACGGACAACATGTCCAGTAGAGCACATCTTCTTCTGCCAGTGTTCTCTCTTGCTCCGCCTTGTCTTCTTCATCCCAAAAACCTCAACAAATGTTTTCCGGTTTTTTAAAATTTTAGCTTTTTTCTTTAAAATTTTCAGTTTTTCGCTGTAAATATTATATTTTTGTGACGCTTTACGTGTATTTTCCAAGCCAATTTCAAGCCAATGAATTTTGTCTCACTTTTCTGATTATTTTAGTCTTTTTCAGATTTAAAAATGACCCAAAAGCGAGAAATGTTAGATTTTGTTGAGGCTAAACGACTACAAACTACAAAAAAGTTAGCCTCTGTCAAAAAGGCAAAATGTGGAAAAAATCTTCCAAAAACCAGGAAAAATGAGGAAAAATGTGGAAAAAATAAAACAAAAATTATTTTTCAAAATGACCACATGTCTTTCCAATCATCTTATCAATCGTTGAGGTGACTAGAGTGTAGCCTGTGCGCCGAAAACCGATTTTACTGAGGCTAACTTGGATTTCTAGTTTGTAGTCGGTTAGCCTCAGTAAAACTTCAAAATTATTTAATTTTGTCAGGTTTAGACGATTTTCTGTGAGGAAAACAATGAAATACTATTTTTACAACATAAAACAAGAATAAATAACACAAAAATCAATCAAAGCGCCTTCAAAATCTTGGCATGATGTTCGAAATGATCTCCCATAAACGTGGAAATGAAATAGTAAGAATGATCGAATTCCGGTTGCATTCTAACCACGAGTTCAGCGTATTCCGTCTCCTTCAGGCTATCGGATTTCAATTGCGCCAAGAAGTTATCAGCACTTCCCTGATCGACAAGAATCACACGACGTGGTCCCGTGTACGCCTTCAGAACTTCCGACGCGTCGTATTGTTGCCACGTGGATTGATCGTCTCCAAGGTATCCGGATAGAGCTTTTTGACCCCATGGAACGGTGATCGGGTTGCAAATCGGAGCGAATGCGGAAATCGATTTGAATTTTGAGGGGTTTCGGAGTCCGATGGTGAGAGCCCCGTGACCGCCCATCGAGTGGCCGAAGATTCCAACTCTAGCCGCATCGATCGGAGCGACTTTCGGCACAACGTCCTCCAACAATTCCTTGACAACATAATCATACATTCTATAGTTTTTCGCCCATTTCTCCACGGTAGCATTCACATAAAACCCCGCCCCTTTTCCGAAATCCCAACTGTCCGAGTCGCCTTCGACGTCGACGCCACGTGGCGATGTATCTGGGTGGACGACGATGAGGCGGTGCTTTGAGGCGAATTGCTGGAATCCGGATTTCTCCATGAAATTCGCGTGGGTACAGGTGAGACCGGAGAGGTAGAAGAGGGTGGGAAGCTTTTCGTTGTCTTCATGATCCGGGATATAGACACCGAATGTCATGTCGCATTGGGTGGTGGTGCTGGAAAAAGGTTTTGAGAGAGAAATTAATTTTTTTAAATAAAAAATTCAAAGGGTACCTGGCATGTTTATAGACGAATTGACGTCCCTTGAAGCTCCGATTGCTTGAGACCAACGTGGCAGCCATTTTACGAAGAATTTCTGGAAGAAATCAATCGATTTTTGGGGTTTGACCAACGGAAACAAAGGAAATTGATAAGAAAACTTGATAAGGAATTCTCTGCACACTTTATAGGTTTAACTATACTGAATTTAATATTAAAAAGTTTCTAGAATTACAGAGAATATTTTAGCTCCAAAAATAGTTGAAATCGGTTCAGGAATTCAGTAGTTTCAGACGGTTGAAAATTCTTAAAATCAACTTAAAATTGAATATGGCAAATGCGCTCCATTGACACGCGTTAGAGAGTAGAGAGTGCAGAGAAAATTTCAGTGATAAATGATAATTTTCAGTTTTTCAGCCTTTTCCTGTTGTTTTTAAGTGGTTTTTGGACATTTTTCTTGGTTTTTTGTATTAAATGCATCGTTAATGTTTTGAAAACTTATATCTTATTTGAAAATCCCAAAACGTAAGAAAATTAGCGCAATTTACTAATTTATGAGGCTAAGGGACTACAAACTACAAAAGTAAGTTAGCCTCAGCGAACCCAATTGTGCAGGAGTGGAGAGAGGAGAGATTGATACATCAATCTTTTTTTCAGATATTTTTACAAGTTTTCATCAAAGTAAAATAAATTTCTTTAAAATACAAAAAAAATGCAAAAAAACGAGCAAAAAACTCATATTTCCAAACGCTCTCCTTGAGGAAGCTCCTCCTTCATTCATTTCAGCTCCTCAAATTTCCCACCAAAAGCTGACGCTTCCGCGCCCTAAGGAACTTTGGGTCAACAAAGAAGACGAAAGAAGCCACCAACCAGAATCAATAGACTTCTTCTTCCACTCTCTTCACCCGTGTCTCTCTTGTCGTCTGACCAATGAAATTCTCTCTGCGTCTCACCTCGCTTCCGCCCATTTTCTATGTGCTTTTCGAAAAATCGACCGACCGATCATATGTTCTCTCCATCTCTCCGCCAACCCGCAACGTTTTACTTTCATTCTTTCGAGATAGCGGAAACTGTACTATTTCATCTCGTCATTTTTTCATCAAATCTTGTGATTTTCTGTGTATTTTCTACGTAACGATCACCTAGAATCTTCTCAAAGTTACTCAAATTTCATTGAAAAGTCAAGAAAAAGTATAAACAGGTGCCAGTTTTTAGGTGTCTGACGTGTCTTTGAGTCCTTTTTTGCGCTAAAATGAGCTCAAATGGTTCAAAATAAGTTGTCTAGAAACTTGAGAAGATGAGATATTTGAGAAGAGGAGGAACTTCTCGAAATAAGCAATTTTTAGACTGTCTGGTGTGTCTTTGACGCGTTTTGAAGCATACTGCTCACGATATCGGATAGTGAGATCAAAATCATCAAAACGATCGAATTTTGAGTTTAAATTCGATTTGCTGAGGCTAGCTGGCTATAAACTACAACATTGAGTTAGCCTCAGCAAACCTGAAAATCATTGGAAAAGTTGATTTTTTCAGAATTTAGAGCACATTTATGCTCAAATATCACTAAATAGCGCTGATTTCCCTATTTAAGTTTCAAAAACGGAGAAAATCCGTAATTTTCGATAGTTTTGCTGAGGCTAACGACTACAAACTACACTTTTCAGTTAGCCTCAGCAAAAATGAAAATTCCCAATTTTCTGCGTTTTCGTTCATTTTTCTTGGATTTTTCAACAGCTTTTTGCAGTCTTTCTTTGGGTTTTAGGCTTTAAATAATTATATTTTCTCAAAAAATCATCAGTTTTTGCAGAAAGTCTGAATTTTTCAATATCAGAATGATTTTTTTTCAATTTTGCAGTTTGCAAGCTTGAAGAGAAATCCCAAACCACGTGTACTTTAGCCCCTTCTGGCCTCTTCTTGTGGTTACGAGGTACTAAAAAATCCAATTTAAATGCTACTTTTTTCTCTCATCTTTCCACTTTTTCCTTCTTTTTATCCGTATTTTCTCTGAAAACTTTTTTAAACTAAAATTTTCTCATTTTCAGAACCATGGCGTCAATAGAAATGCACTCGTTCACACGCGATATGCAGCCGCTAATGGAGGAAGCGGCTAATAATTTCACTGAGGAAAAAGTGAATACCGCATTCGGACAGGTGAAAGTATCGATTTATGGAGATCGGAAGGATCCGAAGAAGGTTCCGATGATCACTTTCCATGATTTGGGTCTTGATTGTGAGTTTTTAATAAGTTTTACGCTGAATGTTTTTTTCTTCAAAAATTGCCTAAATCCGGTGAAAAACGAGCAGTATCCAACTTTACTGAGGCTAACTCACTTGTGTAGTTTGTAGTCAGTTAGCCTCAGCAAAACTTGAAATTAGCCGGATTTCACAGAGTTTTATCACATTTTTACGTTTTTTAGGGTAAACTAACAGAGATTATGATCATTTTCATCCAAAAATTGCTTGAAAACACCGAAAAACAACCAATTTACCAGGTTTTCCCTGTTTTACTGAGGCTAACTCACTTGTGTAGTTTGTAGTCAGTTAGCCTCAACAAATTCCCAAATTTAAGTTTTTTTTCACAAATTTTCTTCAAAACAACAGAAAATTGGCATAAAATTGTCAATTTTCGTCGTAAAATCCGATATCTAATTAAAAAATTACACGAAAATCAATTTTTCCCCATTTCCAGCCGAAAGCAACTTCCAAAACTTCTTCCAATTCGTTTCGATCGCCGAGTTCGCCGACAAATTCTGCATCTACAATGTTAATGCGCCTGGACAGGAGATGGATGCTCAACCACTCCCAGAGAAGTAAGTCGAGTTTAAAAAGCGTCAAAGGCACGCCAGAAAAATTCAAAAATTGCTTTTTTCAGCTATCAATACCCAACAATGGACGGAGTGGCGAAGACAATCGAAAACGTGGCAGATCACTTCAAACTGAATCAATTCATCGGATTCGGTGTCGGCGTCGGAGCGAACGTCCTTCTGAGATATGCGGCACAGAATCAGAATCGTGTGATCGCTTTGATTCTTGTGAATTGTTGTTCTGGAAAGTCAGGATGGGTCGAGTGGGGATACGAGAAGTGGAATGCATCGTATCTTCGTAAGGTTGGAATGACAAAGTTCACAGTGGACTACTTGATGTGGCATCACTTTGGAAGAAATTATGATCGATGCAGTCCGGATATCGTTCGCCAATATCGTGTCTTTTTCCAACATTTGCCGAATCCGAATAGTCTTGCGGCGTTCATTGAATCATATATCCAACGACAACCTCTCCCGATTTCTCGTGACGGAACCACCGGTGTCCAGTTGAAAGTTCCCGTTTTACAACTCGTCGGAGCGGGAAGTGCTCATATTGAGGACACTGTTGAGGTCAATACAAAGTTGGACCCCGCCAACGCTGACTGGATAAAAATCTCGGATTCATGTGGCTTGGTACTTGATGACCGTCCGGATGCTGTCACGGAGAGCATGATGTTGTTCTTGCAAGGTCTCGGATACTTCCCCACACTGAATGTGATGAAAATGACGAAGAAAATGCAGGAGAATGGTGGAGGATTTGCGGCGACGACGAGCAGTGCTAATGAGTGTTGATACATTCTTTTTACTCTTAGAAATCTGATTTTTTCCTCCGTTTCTTCACTTTTCTCTCTCTCTTCTCCTACTCGATCCGAAAAAATTCTAACATTGATTTCATTCTTTGTGTGATTCCAATTCCACTCTGCTTTAGAGCTTTAGAGCCATTTTTCTCTTCTCATGTATTTTCCTACGCATTTGACACTTCTGAAATTCTTTGTCTGCTTTTTTGTAACAGAAACCTCTTTGCCTTTTACGACGCCTTTGTATACTTAATAAAGCATTTTTCGTTGAAATTTGTACGGAAAATTTGAAAATTCAAAAATAAGTTGAATTTGTTTTTACGGAGGCTAACTTAACTTCGTAGTTTATGGTCGTTAGCCTCAACCGCAGTGGATTTTGTTGAAGCTAACTGACTACAAACTACGAAATTCAGTTAGCCTCAGCAAAATTCACTGCAGTTTGTTGATGCTAAGTGATTACAAACTACAATTTTGACTTAGCCTCAGTAAAATTGGAAAACAGGGGTTTCATGTTAATTTTGCTTTTTTTTTTCAATTTTCTAACATTGTAGTTTGTAGTTTCTTAGTCTCAACAAATGCGCTCCAGTGTTCTACCCCTCACATAGTCCAAACAGTACTGTGCATTCTCCAAAATATCGATCTGAACAATCAAAAATGACGGGAGTTTTCCGTCTTCTGAGGCTTCCTTGGATAGTAAGAAACATTATTTTCAGGCAGTTTGAGTTTTATGATTTGTAAGTTTTTATTGTCCAGTAGTTCGAGATTTTTCTCATTTTTTCCAGATTCAATATCTCTTTGTGCTCGAAAAGATGTAAAACATATGTAGCCTCATTAAAACTTTTGAAATCTCTGAAAATGAGAATTAGAAGGGTTGAAGGTTGGGGATCCCCATTATGGGGAATCGACTTGATCGATAAGCCATTTAATTGCATTTGGAGACTGGATTTCGAGAAAAGAGTCCAATCAAAGACGAGAAATGAGTATGGACACAGGACGGTTGACGGGATCAATATGAGAATTCGACAGGATGGAAAGCAATTTTTTATTGTGGAGTATGGCAGGAAAATGGTTGGTTTCTGGAGAAAAAGCGACGAGAAACAGTCGAAAATTGATGAAATTTGGGTTTACTGAGGCTAACTCAATTTTGTAGTTTGTAGTCAGTTAGCCTCAGCAAAAGTTAGCCTCGAAAATCGTTGCTGATGCTACAAATTACGAAACTTGATTAGCCTCTCAGTAAGGCTAATACACCTGTTTTTTAGCCTTTTTTCTTATAAAATATATAAAAATGGCTTGAAAAACTCGGATTTTAATGATCTTTTTTCAGAAACCACCAAAACTGCTAGCAAAAACAATACTAGACTTTTTCATCGCTCAATTCTCGTTTCCGATCGACGACGTCTTTTTCTATCGAAATGATTTCTCCGAATTGGATTATCAAATCTTTAAGAGTATAAAAGAAGTCGGAAGTTTAACAATTCATACGGATAAATGTGTGGTAGATGAGAATTTGTTGAGAGACTTTCTGGAAAATGTAAAAATCAAGGATGAATTCAAAATAGATCTTCGGCACCCAGGAAGTCAAAATTTTCAATGCGAACTGAAATTGGAGTGTGATAAATTTGAAATCTGGTCGAACGCCAGATGGATGACCGGAGACAGTTTTCTCGGAGCGAATTGCGCTAAAATTAATCTAAGGAATGTACTATTTACTCCTGATGTCTATGAAGATTTCGTAGCTCGATGGTATTATTCTGATAATACAAAACTGGAAATGGTGCATGTTTGGTACAAAGAACGATGGGAAACTTCAGATTTCAGTCGATTCTCTCCGAAACCATGGGATCCGAAGCAGAGAGATCAAATTCATAGAGAGAAAAATGGGGCTCAGATGGACTTTGCGGATGGATTGGATATTTTGAGAGCTGATGGAATGTTGGCCACTATCATGGATTCACCGAGAGCTTTCCATTTTCAAGTATGGAAACAACGATTCACTGTTTGGAATGAGAGTTAGGGTTTGGATGAATAAAGCATTAAAAACGAACAAATTCACGAAAATCCGTCTAAATTGACAACTTTCAACATTAACTGAGGCCGAAACTGTATTGTAGTCTGTAGCCAGTTTTTATCACTTTTCTTATTTTTACCTGTTTTTTTATTTGATTTTCGATGAATAAATACTTTTCTACATTTTTCGAGCGTTTTGAATCGCAAATAACGGAAGAAATTAGCATGAATAATGCTGAAAACGCAAAAGTTACGAAAAATTTGTTGAAAAAAAACCTAATTTTGAAAACGCGCGCCTTCCCCCCACGTGGCCGCCTTGGCGTTTTCTAGACCACGCGGCCGTGTACTCCTCCCAGGAAACCCGCCATATTTCGTATTTAATTTCAAAACACAGAAACAACACGATAAGCACATTCCAGAAGAAATATTGACGGAATAAATGGATAATCCCGACTCAACCAGCGAACCGTCATGGCTCGAACTTTTTATCGACCCTGCCGGCATATCAGCGGCGCTTTTGGATCCGGAGAAGAAAAAAAGTATTTAAAAAATAGAATTTGTGAATTTTTCAGTATTTAAAAAGTTTTCAGACCTTCCACGACTACTTATTCAATTCACGGACAAGGCATTTTTCGCCGAAAGAGAGAAAGATAAGGGAAAACTAGCAATCGAGGAATTAATGCTTTTCGAGAGGAAATCAGCGAGTATGAGGCTCTGTGCGATGGCCACGTTCGCCGCGTTGAACTATGATATCGATTATATTCTTGACAAGTTAGTAGAGGCTTAGAAAATTTGTAGTTTGTAGTCTTTGATTTTCAGCATCACCCGGAACGAACTGCAAACATTACGAGTACTCGCTGACAGTTTCTATCGGATTTATACTGATAAAAACCTTGACGCATCGTTCGGAAACTGGCTTTTCTATCGTCTCGTCCTATCGATTGATCGACGAAACCGTCTGACACCTCCACAGCCACGTGCCACGATAGCGAGTACACTGAGTAATGGACAGTTGATGCCGACTGATCCGGCACTGTTGAGACACGAAAAAACACAACGGACTGTACAGGAATTGAGGGAACATGTGCTGAAAGCGAGAGCGTTTGTAACGGAAATGTCGGAAGCGGCGAAGGATTTGATTGCTCCCGGTCCTCAGTGCTTTTTGAAGCCTTTTGTGGAGTTGGCGCCGAAGTAAGCGGGGGTTTGAGTGACAAAAAAGAGAAAAAATTGAGGGAAAAATGGTGAAAAACAGTGAAAAGCAGTGAAAAACAACATTATCAAGTCTTACTGAGGCTAACTTGTCTTTGTAGTTTGTAGTCATTTAGCCTCAGTAAAGTTTGCTGAGGCTCAACAGTTTGCTAAAATTCGACGTTTTTCCTCAATTTTACACGCCTTATATACCGGTAATTCGAAGAAAATCAGTTTTCCGGAGCACTTTTCTTACAAAAATTCATTGAAAACCGTTAAAAAATGTCGAAATTGGAAGCATTTCAAGTTTTACTGAGGCTAACTTTATTTTGTAGTTCGTAGTTTGTTAGCCTCAGCAAAGTTTACTGAGGCTAACTGACTACAAACTACAAAAATGAGTTAGCCTCAGTAAAAAACGAAATGTTCTCAATTTTCATCGGATTTTCGCGTTTCTGTTTACTGAGGCTAACTAGTTTTTGTAGTTTGTAGTCATTTTGCCTCAGAAAATTCCCACGTTTTATTGAGGCTAACTGATTATACAATACAAACTACAAAACCGAGTTAGCTTCAGCAAAATAGAAAATTCTCCCATTTTTCAACTTTTTTCAGAGCAATGACAGCAGCATTCATTGGCAATCGCGACGTGCTCATCGAGAGTCCATCTGTCGATTTCGAAGCGGATAAAATCCTAATTCCAGCCGCTGACGTGGCGAATAAATGTCTCAGTGAACTCGTCACGTTTCTTTTCACTTCTGGAGAACTTCCTGAAGCGAGAAAGCATCTCCATCGAATCGTCCGACCGAAATGCACGTATCCAATGGTGGCGATTGATGAAGAGGTGTTTAAATCCTATTGCCAGATACTCAATGTGCAGGGAACCCCTTATTCAGTAACTCCCAACACTATTCGTCCATTTGTGTACGATTTGAACACGTTGAACGATGAAAGTATGCGAAAAAGTGAGCTATATCGATACCGAGGGGCTAAAGAGACGACTGGACAGCTACAAAGTGTATATCGGGCTGAGAATGCGGCGTTGTCTGTGGTGGATGGAAATACGGAGTGTATTCGGGATGCGGTGAAAACGACGGCTGAGTTGGAGCGATTTGCGAAGATATTGAAGAAGAGAATGGATTTGTTGACAGGTTGGTAATCGAAAAACTGCTGAAAATCTAGAAAATCCGGAGAAAAATGAAGTTATTTGAAGCATTTTGAGTTTTACTGAGGCTTAGCGAAATTGTAGTTTTTGTAGTCAGTTAGCCTCAGTGAAGTTTGCTGAGGCTAACTGACTACAAACTACAAAGCGGATTTAGCCTCAGCAAAACTCCATTCCCCAAAACTTTGCAAATTTAATTTTTTCAGACAAGCGACGCCGCCAAATTATCCGTGCCCATCTTCAATATTTATGCGGCTCAATTCCAGATTTACGTGATATTCTGAAGACGAATGGGGTTGATGTTTCGGAGCTGCGTACATTTGCAGTACCGTCAGAGCATCGACCTCTTGAAAGACCGCCAAGATTAGAGCAGTTGGCGAGTGAGTAGAGTTGGAAATTGGCATAAAAGCCCGATTTTCGCTCGAAATTGTTGTTGTTCTTAGTTCAAAAATGGCCAAAAGGTTGGCCGAAGACTAGTCTGAATTGTGTTGGTATGACGATCGCACTTAGCTTGTATAGGTGATTGCTGGCCGAGGCCGTTTCCAAACCCACTCGGGGGAAACACCTTCTTCTACAGCCTCTCTTCTATAAGGACACTAGAAGATCTCCTAGATCTCACGAAAGGGCCTTCTCTCAGACCTTCCCGGGAGTTTTGTAGGCCATTAATAGGCCTTTGAGTTTCTCCCAACCGTCTTCTTCCGGCCAACCTAGATTTGAGTTGCGCGGCGGCGCTTATAAAAGGGTGTGTGTGTAAGCAGCCGACATCTCGCGGGTTCCGCCGCTCATCGCGTTTTGTGTGGTGGCTGCGGCGAGAGAGTGTAAGGTGTGGGGAGACGCAGCGTAAGGATGTGGGGAAAGTCTGTGGGCGATGGAGAATAAAGGGAATTAGACTGAAAATAAAGGTTTCTTCTATAAAAATAGAGAGATGTAGAGAATTTCAAGCTCCTTATCAAAAACCACTAATATTTTTCAGATCTTCTCCGCGGTAGCGATCCATTCTGGTCTCTGATGACAATATTTGATGTGAATGCTCTGAAACAAGCACTGATAGAACTTGGTCCGTTCTGGTTCCCCACCAAAATGCACATCTCAGAGTTTCTAATCGAAAGTTTGGAAAAACGAGTTAACACTCCTGCATATACTCTTCAACGTCTTCTTCTCGCCAAGTTGTATCAACTATCGCGAATGCATAATTTCCAGGGATTCGTTGAGAATTTATCAGCGTATTCTGTTGAATTGGGACAAGATATGAATATCGATTTGACTTTTGAATCGATTCACGTGAAGGCGATGATCGGGAATGAGCGTATGCCATGGGAAATCGAGTATTTTGAGGCGACAACTCAGGAGACTTCACTTATTTTTAATCCTGAACATATTAGAACGACAGACGGAAGTGCTAGAATGATTAATCAGGTGAAAATTGCCATTATTAACTCTTAAAACGATGAAAATCCGCTTCTTTTTCGGTTTTCACTGAGGCTAACTCATTTTTGTAGTTTGTAGTGAGTTAGCCTCAGTATACTTTGCTGAGGCTAACGGGTATAAACTACAATATCGAGTTAGCCTCAGTAAACCTTTAAAGTGATGTTTTTACCGGTTTTTAGTGTTTTTTTTTCAGAATCTTTTAGAATTTTTTGCTCAGAAGTGGCTCAAAACACTGCGAAATTCTCTTGATTTGCTTAAAATGCAGGGTTTTGCTCGGAAAATCACTGAAAATCGGGAACTTGACTATTTTTGCTGAGGCTAATTCGATTCTCACTGTCAAATCTTCATTTCAGTGTCTCTCGTTAATGCTCAATCTAGGCGATCATCAAGTCGTGTTCGAGAAAGGAGGACAGTAAGTTTTTCAGCTATTTTCTCCAAAATAATAATACTTTTTGCACCAGAATACCCATCGAAATCTTCAAATGTGTCCCAATCGCCCGAATGTTCGGCGCATTTGTCAAGTCATACGACGAGCTAGTCACTCAGAAAAAGTGCGCCGACGGTTTCTGGCGTACGATGACACCGAAATTCGTGGATTCTCAGCCGACACGTGGATTGAGACGTGGCCACGACGCGGAGATGAGAATTCAGGCGGCACGAAAGGAATTGGTCCTCTTGTTTCATATGTTTTCATTGTTGAGAGAAAAACGACTCGTTGATTTTATTATTGCCTATGCTGTATGTTTGCATAATAAGTTGATGTTGGCACAGAAGAGTTCGCATTTGAAAATACATGCGAGGTTGTTGAGCATTTATTCGCCTGATACAAAGTGAGTTCTAATCTGGAAAAGTTCAAAAACTACAGAGTTACAGCCAAAAATCAGAAAAATCCTTCGAAAACTGTGAAAACTGGCGAAATTACGATTTGATTGAGGCTAACTTGTTCTTGTAGTTTGTAGTGTTAGCCTCAGTAAAGTTTGCTGAGGCTAACTGACTACAAACTACAAAATTGAATTAGCCTCAGTAATATTTTAACTTCGTAATTTCGTCAGTTTTTGACTAATTTTTGTTAAATTTGGCAGTTTTTTGGTAGTTTAGACTCAATGATCTCAGGATTCTTCAAAATTTCTTTATTTTTAAAAAAACAATTTCAGCTCAAAACTGGACATTACAAATCTCGACGACGTCCGCCAACTTCTCCAACTGATGATCGAAAGAGCGTATTCCATATCCAACACCGATCCGGACACAATACGAACATACGCTGATTTTCTATATGTCGAGAAGGATTATCAAGGCGCCGCACAGAAATATCTGGAATATTTCGCAGCGAACGATATGACGTTTCGTCTTTCCACGTCTTCCGATATATTCGATGACACAATTATCAACAGATTACGTATTTGTACCGCCCATTCCGGCTTCTTGACAATGTCTCTGTTGACGTGTCAATGGCTACAAGTGGGAAGAAAAAACGCGTATCAGAAGGCGATTCAGCTGTTGAAAAATAACGAAACGAGAGATGTTGGAGCGAATTGTGCGGAGTTTGTGACGGATGTCGCTGCTGTCGAATTGTTGAGTCAACATTATCAAGCGAATCGAATGACAAAGAGTTTGAACACCTTGGTAAGAAAATTGATGTGGAAAACTGATTTTTTCGGTTTAAAATGCGTTTTAAATTGAGGAAAAATGTTGAAATGTGCTGAGGCTAACTCGGGATTGTAGTTTGTAGTCACTTAGCCTCAGTAAACTTTGCTGAGGCTAACGCTACAAACTACAAATTAAAGTTAGCCTCAGCAAAAAATCAAAAGTGTTCATTTTTGACATTTTTTTAACGGTTTTCAATGAATTTTGGTAAGAAAATTTATTTTCTCCTAATTTCCCGTCTAGAATTCGTATAAAATTAAGGAAAAATGTATAATTGTGCTGAGGCTTACTAAATTTTGTAGTTTGTAGTTGTAGTAGTCGTTAGCCTCAGCAAACTTTTTCTCATTTTTCAGTACGCCGGAGCGAGTTCCCTCTCCGCCAATCAGAATGTGCCTGGAGTGTTAACGAAGGAAGAACAAAAACGAAGGACGTGCAAACTGCTCACTTCACTCTCATCCATTTATTTCGGTCTCCATGTTTAATTTATTTTTCCGTTCTTTTTATCTTTTTATATTGTTAGAATCTTTTTGTTTTTGGCAATTGTTTGCGGGTTTTTCTTATATGATTCGAGAAGAAAATGACTTTTTTGCTTATTATTTATTACTTGTTTAATCTGGTGTTTTGTACCTTCAAACCACATATTTCGAAGTTTTTAATAGATTTTTCAGACTTAACATAAGGAAAGACAGTAAAATACGGTAATTGGGTAATTGGACAAAAAAGTTTAGGTAATAGAGATCAGATTAAATGGAAGATCATGAAAAAATAGAAATTAACAAAATACAAGGATTATAACACCATTTAATTATCAACTTTCGCTTTCTTTGCTTCTGGATTTCCTTCAACAACGACACCTCCATTTGTTTGTTGTCCATCTGGTAGCATTCCTTCTGGAAGTGGTCCATCATGATCGATATGCATGTCTCCTCCTTCCTCGTCTTCTCCTCTCACGTTCTTCGTTCCACTCATATCGACGAATCCAAATCCGACGTAATCGTTGGCGATGTCAGCGGCGGCTCTGAAAAATGGAAGATTTTTCATCGAAAATTGAGAAAAAAAGATACATTTGGAAGATTTTTGATTTTTACTGAGGTTAAGTAAAATTTGTAGTTTGTAGTCTTAGCCTCAGTAAATCTCAATTTACGTTGTTTTTAGTCAATTTCTCACGTTTTTTTGCTAGTGTTTTCCTTATATCAACCCTCACCTCGCTCCGGACATCCAAGCGCCCTGAATAGTGGCCGCATAGCTGGAAGAAGTGTGTTCACCAGCGAAATATACTCGATTCTTTCCATCGGACGTCTTCAGCGGCTTCATCAACTCGTCGAAATCGGTCTTCTCCGTTCGCAAACTCATGAAACTTCCCGATCCGAAAGCGAATTCATCTTCATGCCAACGCGTGATATGGGCACTTAGAGGCGTTCGTGGACAATTATTTCCGAATACTTTGTGAAGAGTCGCCAGTGCTCTCTGGATGATGACGTCATCTGGAGAATCTTTACACGAATCGCCGACCATGTACGTTGTGAGCACTTTTGAGCCGGGAGTTGATGACCAGATACTCAATGAGCCACGTGTTCTTCTGGAAAATTAGAAGAAATATCAAAATTTTCGAAAAAAAGCATGGCGAAATTGACGATTTTAACTAAAAATGACGGAAAACCCTTGAAAATTCATCACATTTGAAATTTTCAAGGTTTTCGATATTTGTAGTTTGTAGTCTTAGCCTCAGCAAACTTTACTGAGGCTAACTCAGCTTTGTAGTTTGTAGTCATTAGCCTCAGCAAACCATACAACTTCCTTGTTTTCGATTGGATTTTCGTGATTTTAAGCTTGAAAATGACGAAAAGCAAGCGTTTTTCGGTTTTTTCGACAGAAAATTAATCAATTTTCTTGTATTTTTCGCTCGTATTTTTAAACTAACATATTCGGCGAGACCGTCACAAATTGAGTCGCCTGATTGTTGGCACGACTTCCAGTTGCCCAGAACGCTTTGTCAAACTCGAGAATACATTTATTGATGAGTCCAGAGCCCATATTTCTGATGGATTTTACTTTTTCGGCCGGGAGTGGTGGAGTGAATGTCGGAGCACGTGCATCACCAATGATAGATCTAGAAAATCAAGATTAGATCCAGAAAAGTTAAAACGCGCTCTATTGATAATCTAGGTTCAAAATCACTAGATTATCACTAGAGCGCACTTTCCACACTAACTTCTTGAGTACACCAATCGGAAGTGTTGAAATCACAATAGCTGCTGTGAGCTCCTCGATTTCTCCATTTCCCTTTTGCACTCTCACTTTCACATCGTCAACTCCACTATAATCGATATCGACTACTTTGTGATTCAGATGAATATCAAGATTACGTCGTTGGGTGATACGAAGAAGAAGTTCCGCGACTCCTTCGGTCACTGAAAACAGAGAAAAATACAAATTATCATTAGAGCGTACTTACGTCTCGCCGCAACGCCGTGCTCTTTATTCACAGCACTATCACACGAGAATTGCACTTTTTCCAGCTGTGCTCCAATCAAGTATTCCTCGAATCCCAACATAAAATTATAAGTGTTAAAATCGGATCCGGGGTGCATAAACTGCTTGGCCTGTGGGTGCTCGTTGAGCAATTTCCAATGATTATCCGCCGCTTCGAACGCATTTGACACCTCATCAAACTTCTGGATCGACGTGGCAACATCTCGTTTCAACGATCTCCGCATGATTGGATCATTATCCAAAAGTCCCTGCTCTTCCAACTTTTTCAGTCTGTTCTCAGCCATCAATGCGGTATTTCGGAGATTTTTCATCTGATTATAATGTTTCTCACGGGCACGGGCGACCTCTTCAAGTGATTTACAATGATTAAAATACTTGATTAGTGTACTCCTCTCGGACAAGTTCATCAGATTCTCGTAGGCTCTCTGTCGAGATACGAATAGACCGTTCTCGTCACGATGCTCTCGTTGATGAGCCTCCCAATTGAGTGCTCCTTTCGCTGACTCGTAGTGAGTCAGGAAAAGATGGATTTTGTCATCATTCAGTGGTTTTCCGTCGACGTATATTGTGGTGTAGTCGTAGACGCCGTGCTCTTCGAGGCTTACCTGCAAAAACATGGAGGAATTAGATCTAGGAACACTTTATTACACTTCTCGGCTACTTTTCGCTACAGTTGCGCAGCACTAACGCAGCAGTTATTCGTAGAGTTTACTCCTGCTGCGTCAGAGGTGCACAAGTGTTGCATGAAAGCTGTATAGTTGCTGCATAAGTGCTGCCGACGTGCTGCATGCGATCATTGTTTCTCGTTTCTAATCAGTATAGTTAATTTGTGAATATAATAACAGGTATAACCAATCATATTTATTTTGAGAAATGATTTTTTTTTCAAAGTGAAAGCAAAAACAAAAAACTTAGAAGCATTATTTAAATTCCATGAAGGCCAACAATCGGTTAAAGTCTCCAAGTTCCTTTTGCCTGAAGCCTCAAAAATCCAATTTTTATCGAATATGTTGATCAGCTACATTGTTGCATTTTTTCTGATGATCTGAAAGTTAAGAGCAAAAGTAAAGAAAAGGGGTTTACTTCAAAACTACCAACCGTTCGTTTTACTTCCGATTTGCCCTTCTGTGACTCGTTTTTGGTATCCAGACACATATCCTTCTTCTGAAAAATTATATTTTTAAAAATAGAATGGAAATAAATGAAAAAAATTGTTAAA
The DNA here is from genome assembly GCA_002259235.3 of Caenorhabditis latens. Taxonomy (NCBI): domain Eukaryota; kingdom Metazoa; phylum Nematoda; class Chromadorea; order Rhabditida; family Rhabditidae; genus Caenorhabditis; species Caenorhabditis latens. The sequence goes on along the minus strand of CM056092.1, from coordinate 16,783,215 downwards.
CTTGTCAAATAGACGAGAAATAAACATTGGAAAAAATGAAAAATTCAGCCAAAGTCCAATTTGCATTGGAGCGAATATACAGTTGCCGCGCAACTGTTGTGAGATTGTTGCACAACTGGTGCGCACCCCAAAAGCAAGGGAGCCACTAGTCGCAATACCGTGAATGCTGCATAACTGTTGCAGATGCGCTGATTTGTCGTTATTGCGGTGGAACTGTAGCGATCTTGTCGCGTAACTGTTGCAAAAGCTGTGAAAGCTGCGCAACTGTAGCGGAAAGTAGCCGAGTTTTTTGTAAGAAAAAGCTGCCAAAAACGGCAAAAAATTGTTTTTGAAAGTTTTGCTGAGGCTAACTTTAATTTGTAGTTTGTAGTCAGTTAGCCTCAGTAAAAGTCGAGTTTTGGGGATTTTCGGCTGGAAACAGTTCAAAATAGACTGTTGCTAAGCAAAAATCATTAAAAACAGCCAAAAAACAACAAAAATGAACATTTTCGAAAATTTGAACTGACTACAAACTACAATTTTCAGTTAGCCTCAGTTAAAGTTGAAAATGATGTAATTCGGCAAGTTTTAGACCGTTTCAAGTGATGTTTCTCTAGAATTGTTAGAAATCGTCTTAATTTCTTGTTTTCCAAATGATTTTCCACAAAAAACCGCTCAAACAGCCAAATTCAGACACTTCAGGTTTTGTTGAGGCTAACTTTTTTGTAGTTGTAGTCTTAGCCTCAACAAAACTTGAAAGTCTCAATTTCACTCATTTTTAGTGAATTTTCATCATTTTTCCATTGACACTTACCTGATGAAGCAACGTAGTCATCGGCGAATCCTCTAATTTTCTCAACGTATCTCCTCCAGTCTCCATCACCTGTTTACTGTCCGTCTTGATACTATGAACTCGTCCACCAATTCGACCCCGTCCCTCCAAAATTGTCACATCGAAACCAGTTGAAATCAGTTGATTGGCCGCCGAGATTCCAGCTGTACCGGCGCCGATAATAATCACTTTTCGACGATCTCTGACCATGAATCGAGTGATTCGAGTGGATCTGGTATAACGACCGAAATTGATGAGCCCGTGACGAGTCAGAAAGTGCACAACGTTCTGAAAAAACGAAATTTTGCAATTTTGCCTTACAAAATCATGTAAAAATGCGGAAATCGGCCAGTTTTGAGTTTTGCTGAGGCTAACTCGGTTTTGTAGTTTGTAGTACCTGAATCAGATCTAAATCCGAATTAAACGGCGGGAAGATATTATTCCGAACATCCGACGCCGTACACTCTTTTTGTGGATTATATTGCCACGTGGCGAGTGTCGAATTACGAATTAAAAGAAACACTTCGACAGCTGTCTTGTGTTCCCATAACTCGGGGAAGAACGCGAGTTCATGCTCAGTTGGACGGTCGAATGGGAGACGAGCTTGACGGGCGGCGGCGGCGAGCGCTGAAAAATATAATTAAGATGTAATTATTTTAATAAAAAAACAGACAAAGTTCATTGAAAACCGTTGAAAAATGTCAAAATTGGAAGCATTTCAAGTTTTACTGAGGCTAACTAGTTTTTGTAGTTTGTAGCGTTAGCCTCAGCAAATTTCACTGAGGCTAAGTGACTATAAACTACAATCTTGAGTTAGCCTCAGTGAAATCGATTTTTCGCGTTTTAGATGACTTTTAGTATATATTTCGAAACTTTTTTGGTCTTCTTGGGAGAAAAACAAGCAAAAATTGATTATGGAGCCGTAAAAACAGAAAATAATCTCAAACGTTTTCATGTTTTTACCTACCATTGTCATCAATAGACGGTCCGAATTCTTCTCCACGCAGCTCATCATCTACATAATCGGAACTTGTGGCTTCCGATGACATCCTGTAAAGAAAGGAACAACTTTTCGAAATATTCCGCGAAAATTGAATAAAAAACGAAACAGTTAAAATGAGCAGTAGTTTTAAACGACGAAATGGCTATCGTACGCGTTTTGATCCGATAGATCGAACACATAGAACGGTTTATTCTGCCAAAAACTTTTCTGGAATATGGGCGGTGAAAGAGTGGGGGAAACACAACGAGAATTTGAAAAACAAGAAAACAGTGGAAGGAAAACAAGGGTATAGCGAAAAGCAAAAAAATTTTGTGATTTTAACTGGGAATAGAATCATAATTCACCGTATTTCAGACAGAAATGTTGTGTTTTTGTGGGGGAAAATGGAAAGAAAAACGAACAAATTGATGTATAGAATTTTGATGGAATAGAAATATGGAAAACGAGGAAAAAATCAATAATCATCGTAATCGTCGTAGTCATCTGCACCTCCGTAGTCATCGTACATGTTGTCGTTTCCTTTAGTAACCTTGAGCGTCGCTTTCGCATTTTTCTTGCCAGCAGCAGATGGTGCAGCGGCGGCAGGTGTCGCTTTCTGGAGGAACAGATTCATGGATTAAGCATTTCAATCTCCAGGAAAATGAGCAGAATCGCTAATTTTTAAATCAAAAATGAAGAAATTCTGTCAAGAATGAGCAAATTCAGACTTTGCTGAGGCTAAGTTAATTGTGTAGTTTGTAGTCAGTTAGCCTCAGTAGATTTTACTGAAGCTAAAAGACTACAAACTACAAGAACGAGTTAGACTCAGCAAATCTCAAAACTTGCAATTTTAGGTGATTAAGAGTAAAACTGCTTCACATTTCTCATATTTTCCATCTCGCTTACCGCTTTAATCTTTTCGGCGGTCTTCTTAGCAGTACTGATTTGTTGGAGATAGGTGATCATCTTTTGGATATCGGCAGGCGACACTAAAACGAGAAAATTTCAAAATTTCATAGAATTTTATTTAAAAACTAACAATTCTCGGTGATACTTCCCAAGAGTCGTCCAATCATATCTCCATAATTGGCTGCTTTATTCCGGGAAGCCAAGAATTGTCCGACACGTTCTCCCCAATACTCAAAATCGGCTTTCGATGTGATATTCTCGTATTTCTTCGCATCATCACCATCATCGTCACCGAACAAATCACGAGCCAACGCTAAATCGTTCTGCTTCTGAATCGCCTCTTTCTCAGCGGCCGTTAGCTCTCTTCCGAGAGATTCCATTGCGAACGCTGGCGCTTTTTTCAGAGTTGGTGCGGCGGCGGCGGCGGCCTTCTTTTCAGGCACATCGACGGGTTTGACAGGTTCCGGTGCGGGTTCCACACGTTTTAATGTGGATACCTCGGGCTCGAAATCGTCGTCGTCCCAATTGTCTGCCATATTGCTTCCTAGGGGGTTCTGAAAAGATGCAATTCGATTTTGTGAAAGAAAATTCGAAGAAAAGTTAAAAATCATGAGAAAAACGCTAAAATACAGTTTGGGATGAGGAAAAGTGCATATTTTTGGAGTTTTGGATGAAGAAAAGTGGGAAAAGTGCAAACAAGCCATTTTATTTTTTAAAAATGTATTTTTCGAGAAAGTTATTCAAAAATAGGGTTCTTATCGCTGAAAACCCTCAAAAACTTGCAAAAATAACAAAATTTAGCTATAAATGACGTGGAACTAATCAAATGTCGTTCCCTATGAATTCAGCCTAATACCGACAAAAACTCATTGAAAAATTGCCAATTTTGAGATTTCTGCTTTACAAACTGAGTTTTAAAGCAAAAATTCATTAAAAACGAGTGAAAATGTCATTAAGAACTTTTTCCACCATGTTCATTCAATACATTGACCTAAAAGCTTTAAAATTCCTGAAAATCGGAGGATTCTCGCGAAATAAAAAATCGATAAGACCTCACACATCATGCAAAAAAGTTCCGGTAGTAATGAAACCGGTTTAAAAATCAATAATTACCACAAAGGCGCAATTAAAATAGTTCATTGACACAGCCGCGCCGGCAATGTGTTACGCAATGTGTGCGAACACCGCACGCGGTGTTTGCGGACAATTGTTGACAGTAGACTAGCAGAAAAACAATTTTACACCGAAATAAACGAGGAAAAGGCAATTATTTCTTTGAAAAACACGAAAATGACAAAAATTCAGCAATAATTAACCGGAGAATGGGTCGCCGGATGAGGGACGAATGTTGAGCTGTAGTGGTGGCAGGCTTTGCGTTGAGTCATGTGTCGCCCGTGTTCTGAAAGCATTTCGAATAGAAATGTTCTAGAAATGGATACTTACTACCTGTTAGGAGGGCTTCCGAACACATTCTGTCGGTTTTGGGTGTGATACGGACTGCCCATTTGGCTTACTGTTTCTCCGAATGTTGGGAATTCAGTGGGGTCTTTTGGTGGCGTAGAGTGTCTGAAATTATGAGTGGAATCATATTTTTCCACATTTTCTCTTACTTTCTCGGCGTGCTCATCGGTGACAACGCCGCAGCACCTGCCGACGGGAAAGAGCTACTAATCGGTCCATTGAAGCTAGATTTCGCGGAGATCGGAGGTGTAATTTGGGAGGATTGAACGACTGGATGGCCTTGAGTAGCTTTTCGGAGCAATTCGGATCCTCGATCGAAGCATGCACGGACTAGTTGTTGGAGGCCTTGATGGAGGGAATATTCGAGGAGGACGGCACCGACGCCCTAGAAAAATGGAATATTTGAACCAAAAACTGCGAAAAAGTGTCAGAAGATGACAAATTTCGAATAAAAATCAAGCTTTGTTGAGGCTAAGGAAATTTTGTAGTTTGTAGTCGTAAGCCTCAGCGAAATTCGCTGCGGTTTGTTGAGGCTAAAGACTACAAACTACGAAACTCAGTTAGCCTCCGCAAAATCCACTGCGCTTTGTTGAGGCTAACGACTACAAACTACGAAATTCAGTTAGCCTCAGTAAAATCCGCTGTGGCTTGTTTGTTGCTAAGGGAATTTTTTAGTTTGTAGTAGTGGTTAGCCTCAGCAAAACTTGAAAACTGCAATTTTAATGTTTAGGGAGTCAAAACTCCTAACTAACCGCATAAAGCGCCCAGAATCCCTCGGTCTCCAGCACTTTCTTCACACAATCAAAGAAACCCGAGTACTTGACACTCATAGACACAGCCGACAAGCCCGTATCCATATTATCGATTAAAGATCGTGTTCCTTGAATATACATTCGATGGAGAATAGTTTCAAATGGATAAAGTATCAAATCGGTCAACACCATCGATGATGTTTGAGCGAACATTTGAGGGAGGAAGTCGTGGTACGTCGTTTTTTCGGACGGTGATTTCCGGTTGACATATCGCTGAGCCATACGGAAGAATTGGTTGTATAGAGCGGTTTGGAGCATGTAGTGTCCCACTCTGAAAGGAAAAATTTGGAAATTTAGTGGAAAGAATAAGATACATACTGAAATCCAGCAGTCGGAATTGCCAAATGAATAATCGAAAACTTCCGTGAGGCTCCAGTTCCCGACGAAACGAAATATCTCATTCGATCTACTCCTTTCACAAGAACGTCAAGGATTTTGTTGTCCTCGCCTCCGATTCCAGATTCACTCTGAAAAATGGCTCATTTATAGTGGAATTTCAGGAAAAATCGAGTAATTTCAACTTTTGCTGAGGCTAATTAATTTTTATAGTTTGTAGTCTTAGCCTCAGTAAAAGTCAAAAGTCACTAATTTTTGGATTTTTCCGGATTTTTAAACCGGTTTCTGGTAGAAATCAAAATGTAAAAGATTTAGATCAAATTTTTGATCGAAAAAATAGCCGAAATTGTGCAATTTCAACTTTTACTGAGGCTAACTTATTTTTGTAGTTTGTAGTCTTAGCCTCAGTAAAACTCAATTGGAATCTATTTTTGCTGTTTTACGACGGATTTTTTGCTATTTTCCGTTTGTATTACTCACCCTCACTGTCTCAATAAAAGAAGAGATATAAAATGGAGTCATCACCACAGAAGTCACTCTGAAAACCACGAATTATTATATTTGAATTTCAAACTATTCCACAAACTGCCTACCCTTTCAACACAATATGTTTCCAATACTTCTCTGTACTTCCATTCATCACAAAAGTACGTGGCAGACCCAGCAAATCGCCCAAAACTATTTCCGTAACATTTGTGAGTCCCCAGAGGACACTGGAGCCCAGAGCTCCTTTCCAGAATGTCTGAACGCCTTCTTTTGCTACAGAATTACAGATGACTGGGATGAGGGTGACAGGTGTCAGGTGGAGAGAACCAGCGTGTTGGTGGACTTGACATTGTCGCCGGATCACAGAACACGGGTGGGAAATCAGGGATTTCGTGATGACACTGAAAAATTTAACCTGTGAAAATTGCGTATTTGACGTGGAAATTGTTTGAAATTAGTGGAAATTTAGAAAAAATCTGTCAAAATCGCTGAAAACAGCATGGGTAAATGTTTGCTGAGGCTAACTACATTATGTAGTTTGTAGTTGTTAGCCTCAGTAAGCATTACTGATGCTAAGCGTGTACAAACTATAAATAGAGTTAACCTCAGCTAAACTTGACTTTTTTTTTGCATATTTTGCAGTTTTGGGCTCATATTCAGCGATTTTTTAATGAATTATACTTATTTTTCATGTTTTCTTGTTAAAGCTGAAAATATTCAAGCTCCGCCCATTTTTTAGGAATATTGTAATTTACAAAACTTCTATTTCGAATAATATGAGATAATTACGAACTCTGAAAGTCCCAAAAGGGCTCCAGCCAAGGGATCAGTTGTCCCCGATTTTCCAGGAGGTGGAGAATAATTTTGATAATTTTGCGGGTCTGAGAATCCGGAGGCAGTTGATGGCAGCTGATGAGATGATGAGGAAAAATCTGAATCTTTTAAAACTATTTTCAATTTAAAAATTAATTTAAAAATACCATTCTGATACTGAAAATCGTCCATATCATTGTTTGTGCCGTGCGGAAATGCCGACCGATTTCTGATGAATTGTGTGGGCATTTTTGTACTGAAATATTTAAATTGAATAATTTAAAAGTTTTGTGAAAACGTTAATAGAAAACTAGAAGAATTCCAGCCCAAAAAGCTCCCAAATTTGCACCAGAAGATGACGGAAAAAAATTGAAAAACGCCCGCAGACAATGCAAACGCGCTCCATTGGACTCTCTATTTTTTGGTGAAATTCGATATTTTTCAGAAAGTTTTTTGATGTTTCTACTAGTTTTTCAGTGGTTTTCAGTGTTGATTCATGTTTAAAAATTAGTGGAAAACTTTTTTCAATTTAATTTCAAAAAATATATCGAAAAATATGGGTTTTCACCTATTTTTAGCTGGAAACAGGATTTTTCAGTTTTTTAGTAATAACTTCGTTTAAAATAAGTGTTTTTCTGTAGAGTATAGATAGAAAGATGGACAATTTCATTATCTACATTTTGAATATCAGTTTTGATTTTTCCGACCCGGAAAATTCTAATTTTATAGATCTTCTTGACATTCTAGCTTGCTAGCCAACCTTCTATCTCAGAAAATAGCGCTAAGCGTAAAGAAATGTTTTATTCGTTTGTTCATTTACTATCAAACATATTAATTTTTAATTTTTTCAGCACAAAAATGCCGTCAACTGGAGCAGAATTGCTGAAAGTCAACGACACGTGTCAATCAAACAGGTGGTGGAAGACGAAACAGGATAAAAAGTGAGTTTCTGACCTTCTTAATTTCCCCAAATATCGATTTTTCCAGACACTCAACAATCAAAAAAGTGAAGACACTGAAGACATCATGGGACAAAAAGATGGAGGTGAAAGCGAAGAAAGAGATGGTAAAAGCGATTCAGGACAATATTCGTGACCGAAAAGTACAAGAGAGACAGGAGAAGAAGGAGAGAAAAGAGGAACAAGAGAAAAGACGATTGGAGAATGAGAGAAAATCTGAAATTGTGCAGGTAAATATGTAGAAAATTAATGAATTTGCGGGATTTTCTCCTAAAAATCGAGAAAAATGATCGAAATTTAACGAAGTTACAAGGATTTAGGTTTTGTTGAGGCTAACTCAATTTTGTAGTTTGTAGTCGCTTAGCCTCAACAAACTTTACTGAGGCTAATTCAAGTTTGTAGTTTGTAGTCAGTTAGCCTCAGTGAAGTTTGTTGAGGCCAAACGACTGCAAACTTCAAAAAAGTTAGCATCAGTGGAAGCACATTTTTTGAATATTGATTTTCCAACGATTTTCCATCTTTTCTTTATCAAACTAATTCATTTTTTTTCCAGAAAATCACCAAGATCCACAAGCTGAAAAAGACAAAGAAACGTCAACTCCGCTCGATTCAGATGCGTGACACCACTCAAGTCTCCAAATGATTCCATCGCCACGTGGCTCTTTTTAAAATTGTTGATTTTTGAAAATTCCATTGTTATTGTTGTCTCCCTGAATTGTTTCAAATCTCGTCTTTTTCTTTAAATTTTTATTGAGAACATGTCAAATTATTGCGAAAATTTAGAGGGGACTTATAGCTTCAACTACTCATATTCTTGGGTGCAAGTTATTAGAATTTTGAAAAAGATGGGGTGAGAAAAATAAATTAAAAATAAGTGAATGGTAAGTTTGGGTGTGTGTGAAAATGATCTAGCTCTCAAGACGAAAAAATTATGAAAAAAAACAAAAATCCCTAAAATTATCCACCGGCCACAGAATCGTAGTTGCTTCTCTTCAACTTCTTGTGCAATTCGAATTTCCAGACAATTCCGGAGCCAAGGATACAGATGATGATGAGAACGAACACGGTGATCTGAAAAAATGGAGAAATTTTAATTGCTCCATCGCACAACGGTTGACTAGGCGCCAAATTCATTTGTCGTATTTTTGAGGCGGAATTTATAAAAACCGCGAAAAATTCAAATCTGACCATTATTGATTTTTAGTTCGAAACGAATTATTTTTTCATTCAAATTTAGATTTCAAAAGGAATTCAGTAATTCATATCATTTTTGATATAAAAATCTTCAAAAATTCCGAGAAAAAGCTAAGTTAGATTTTACTGAGGCACGTTGAGTCCCTGGCTACCTATGCGAACACGCTCTAACGAGAAACTACGTGGAAAATAAAATATTTTCACGTATCCTAAAATTTTCTGTAGGAAAATAGATTCTAATGTTCACCGCCACGTATTGCGGACCATGTTTTTTTCAGAGCGCGTTTGCATAGGTAGCCTGGGACTCAACGTGCTGAGGCTAACTGAATTTTGTAGTTTGTAGTCGTTAGCCTCAACAAACCGCAGTGATATTTGCTGAGGCTAACTGACTACAAACTACAAAACTCAGTTAGCCTCAGTAAAACTTGAAATGCTTGTATCTTCCCTGTTTTTCAGCGGATTTTCATGATTTTTGGCTCAAAATGAAGGAAACAAGAAGAATTTTTTGATGAAACCTACCATAGTGGTGTTAGAATCATCAGGAATTGGTGGTTGAGTCGGTTTCTGGAATATGAATGATTTCTTCGTGGCGGTCTCCTCTTTCTCCTCCTCTTTCTCTTCTTCGATTTCTTCTTCTTTTTCCTCTTCTTCCTTTTCAATTTCCTCTTTTTCTTTCTCTTTTTCTTCCGATTTTTGTCTGTCTTTCGGTGATTTTCCATTCGATTTCCCCTTCGTTTTCTCCATTTTTTCCTCTTCTTCCTCTTCTTCTTCCTCATTATCATACTCCACTTCCATTTGTTTCGCCTTCGATTTTTGCGATTTTCTGAAAAACTTTCGTTTTTCTAGAAATGGTGCATCGGCTTATGGTGTTGTCAATTTTTAAAATTTTCACAATTTGAGAAAGCGCCAGAGGCGCACCAGACTTCAAATTGAAAAAAAACTTAATCAGAAGCTTAAAAACGCGCCAAAAACGCCCCAGCCTGCGAGAACTTACCCTGAAGATCCTTTGGATGGCTTCGAATTCTTCGATTCTGGAATCTGCTTCGATGCCAACGCTCTTCCAACAGCGCTTCTGTCAGAGGTCTGTAATATTTGTAGTTTGTAGTCTTTGTAGTCTTTGTAGTCTCTCACCTTAAAACACGTTTTCACTTCCAAATTTTCGGACCGAAACACGGCACATCCAGTGGGATCCAACTCCTCCGGAAGTGGATCCTCTCCGGTGAATGAAGCACATCCGAGGGTACGGTACGACGACATTATTCCGAGTTTTGATTTGATTGTAGCCTAGAAGGAAGAAAGTGTGCTCTAATGAGAGTCCAGTAGAGCGCGGACTCACCGTAAAACAGTACTCTCCAGTGCATGAGATATTCTTGGATTTCGTGGTTGTTCCCATTGTTGTCACCTCTACGAATGCAGTACATTTCTCCTTCTCGGGTACTGTAGGTGTTGGCTTCTCACTGTTACAGTAATCCGTACCGCAGATACATGACTCGACGCCCAGAAGGGAGGCTGCGTCCTGGAAAAAGTTTTGTAATAAAAAAAATCGCCTTCTTACCTTCATTTTAAACCAAAAATCATGAAAATCTGTTGAAAAACAACGAAGATACAAGCTCGTTAAGTTTTACTGAGGCTAACTGAATTTTGTAGTTTGTAGTCAGTTAGCCTCAGTAAAAATTCAAAATCGTTGTAATTTGTTCATTTTTGAGTGGTTTTCAATGATTTTCAGCTAGAAATAAATGAAAAAAATCTAAGTTCTTGAAAAACGCCTAAACTTTAAGAAAAAATATTATGTGCTCGAGTATTTTCGGTTCTTTTCAGATGATGTTTGCGATTTCTTTCTATTTTTTGTGACAATATCATGAAAATCGAGAAAAACTGATATTTCAGTTCAAAAACCACTCAAAAACACCAAAAACTGACAAAGTTACACCCATTTCAAGTTTTGCTGAGGCTAACTGACGACAAGACTACAAACTACAAAAATGAGTTAGCCTCAGTAAAAAACTGAAACGCTTGCAACTCGGCGATTTTTTGTCGGATTTTTACAGTTTTTGGCTCAAAATCTTCCTAATCCTCTTACCTTTGCTACAGTATGATGCATGGCTCCGGTAATTGGCGGTGCCATACACGATCCGATGGCTCGTCGCTCGATGAGTGGAACCGATGCATTCGTGCACCCCTTCTCTACTTGTTTCGTCACGTGATTAATCACGTACGTGCACAGTTCTCCAATACACGTTTTGTCGTTCCGACAATGCGCTCCATCGCACACACATTGGACCTGCAAGTTTTGGTCAGTGTAAATGCGCTCTACCGCTCCATTATGTGACCTACCAACTCAACATCCTCTCTTTCGACTTTTCGTAGTCTTCCACGTGTATTACACAAATCTTTTCCATTGCAGAAACACGTGAACGGCTCCTCGGAATCCTCTGCATACTCACAGTGGTCACGGATGTCTTTCGCCAACATTGATCCATTCACGCAACCCTGAAAATCACTAGGTGAGGATAAGATAGACTACAAACTACAAATTTAGAACGAAATTTGAAAAAAATCGGGTGAAAACTGACAAAGTTACGGTGGTTTTAAATTTTACTGAGGCTAACTGAGAATTGTAGTTTGTAGTCAGTTAGCCTCAGTAAAACTTGGAAAGCCTCAAATTATGCGAGTTTTAAACACATTTTCAAGATTTTAAGTGTAAAATGTGCAGAAATTTCAAAAAATTCAAAAAGATCATAAATTTTACACCAAAAATCATGAAAATCGGTTGGAAACTGACAAAGTTACAAGCATTTCAAGTTTTACTGAGGCTAACTCACTTGTGTAGTTTGTAGTCGCTTAGCCTCAACAAACTTCATTGAGGCTAACTGACTACAAACTACAATACTCAGTTAGCCTCAGTAAAATTTAAAATTACCGTAACTTTGTCAGTTTTCAGCCGATTTTTTTCAAATTTCCTTCTAAAATTGTAGTTTGTAGTCTCCTCCCACCACGTACCTTCACAACTTCCGACTCTCCCCACCGCGCGGATCCCCATCGTGGTGCGTATTGTGACACCATACAGTAGTCTCCTTTACAGAAAGAACCCATACAATCCATTCCGACACAATCGTGACATTTCACCGCTTCTGAGATGGAGATCTGGAAAGTGCGCTCCATTGAGAACCGTTTATCAGTGGAGCGAGTTTGCTTACCTGAGCGATGAATAGTAGTAAGATGGAATGGTTTAATCGCCACTTTGTTTTTGGCATTGTTGTCAGATCTTTCACGTTTTTTGGTGGTTCTGAAAAAATATTACGTGAACAAAAAAGGTTACGGTAGGATAAGAGAGAGAGAGAGAGAGTTATCACTGGAGCGCAGTTGTTAGGTCACTGTAATGCATTTACACTGACCAAGTACACTGACAAAAATCAAATATTGGTCAGTGGAGCGTACTTTCTGAGAGTTACTGTAGCTGACGTGGGATGTCATATGCATAGGTGATAAACAAGACCTATTAAAGCATTAAGAATATTCGGTCATGCTGAAAAAATATTCTGAAATTTTTTGAAATTTTTTTACGCTAAGATTTCAAAATTACAGATTCGGAGGGGTCTGTTATTAGGCTAGGGAAAAAGTTTTTGAATATTTTGAAAACTGAAAAAAAAAATCAAATCTATAATTTTCTGAGTTCACCCTTACTCTATTTTCAAGAATTTTGTAGTTTGTAGGTTGACTTTTTTTTAAAAGTTGCACCTCGACCTCTTAGCGTGAGAAACTTAGTAATAATATGCAGTGTACTCATGAATAATCGGTTTTTGTGGTTTCTGTAGTTTGTAGTTTGTAGTTTGTGGTGTCTAAGCTAACTCAACCAACTAGAGTCTCACAATTTCAAAAAACCAGCTGGGAGAGTTTTTGTAGTTTGTAGTTGAAAAAGAATTTGGACACTTTTCGTACCAAATTTTGACTTTTCCATAATATGTCAATACGGGGCTCAAAATTTTGGAAATGTTCTGCTGATCTTGAAAAACTTTTTTATTTTTCTCTTCGTGGCCTAGGAAACCGGATATGAGATTTCTAGGCCACGCGGTTCGCGATTTTCACCAATTCTTATAGATTTTTCCTCAGAAAATTATAGGTTAGGTTTTTTTCCAGTTTTCAAAATATTCAAACTTTTTCTCCCTAGCCTAATGACACACACCTAGAAATCTATTCTTCTGAATCACAGGTGCACATTTTCTAATTAGCATGAAAAAACATTTCTAAAAATTTCAGAACACTTTTTTCAGCATGACCGAATTTTCTTAATGCTCTAATAGTTCTTGTTTATCACATCATCTGACAACACACATCAGCTACAGTAACCCAAAGCAAGTACTTACTTATATTTTGGTCAGTGTACTTGGTCAGTGTAACTGCATTACAGTGACCTTTATTTTTCCAAATACATTTTTCAAGGGAGTTTCCGTGGAGCGCAGATGTAAGAACTCTGCAGAACTAATACAAATAGAAAGGTCACAATCAAGTCATGATGATCACCGTGTAGCGTTTCCCAGGGGGGATTTTTGGTCTTATTAGATGACTGACTGATTTTTAAAAAGGTACTGTAGTTATAATGAAGTATGACAATGACAAAACATTTTTTTAAAGTACTTGAGCTCGAGGGACTTGTAGTTTTAATAATTATAATGAGCTATGACTAGGCACTAGGCACAAAATTCCAGCAGACTAGAATTCCCCAGATGACAAAAAATTTGCAGAGGAGTCAGAATCATCTGGAGAAGAAGGTGACGTTGCACACATTTTTTGAGTCATAAAAAAACGGAGAGTTGTATAGCCCGGAGCTGAGGGCAAAAAGCAATGTCTTCTTTTCTCGGGAGAAGAAGAAAAAAGAAGAAGGCGTTATGGGGAGGCGAGGGAGCCTACATCGATTCCCCCCTCGACGTCGGCTAACGGACGCGGAGGGACACGAAGAAAAAAAAGAAGAAGACGTGAGTGAGCACAAGCGAAAAAAGTGTATGTGGCTCCAGGAGTATACATACACAAGAGAGAGAAGTGCACCCTTTTCTCTCCGGCTTCCCGCCCGTTGGACGATTATGGAAAAACGAGAAAATGGGAGTGCTTTAGCAGGGAGGGGGGAGACTATAGGGTTTCATCATTTTACGGGAGGGGAGCCCCCCTTTTATTTGGGAGGAGGAGTTGGGGGAAGGAGTTAGACGGGGGGAAAGGGGGACAGGGATTATGATGAATTGGGAATAGGGAGACTTGGAATCAGGGTACTTAGCGTTGAATCTTTGAGATCGGTTGAGATCGTCTGGTGCGCCTTCGGCGCGTTGTTAACATCGGTTGAGATAGCAAGACAAAATGTGTGCCTGCGGCGCTAGATCCGCGTAGTTTGCTATCTGGGGCACCCTTGGCGCTAAAATGTCTAGAAAAGTTTTTTCAGCAAATAGAGGAACTTTTGAGATCGGCTGAGATCGTCTGGTGCGCCTTCGACGCGTTGTTAAGATTGGTTGTGAGATAGCAAGACAAAATATGTGCCTGCGGCGCTAGATCCGCTTAGTTTGCTAGCTGGGGCGCCTTGGGCGCGAAGTTGTCTTACCTAGTCAGTTCATAACCAAAATGGCTTCGACAATAAAAGGAGACCCCTAGTAATTTTTTTTTCAAATTTCCTAACAAGTTTATAGTTTGTAGTCTGACAGCTATTCAGGTTGTAAGCATTAATTGAAATTTAGGAGCTGTCTTTAAGAGTCTAAAACTTGAATCTCTCATATTCTATTCTTCATAACTCCTCCCACTTTCCTCAATTCTCTTCCCTCTTATGCTCAGTGTCATCAATCAACCGACATCCTTCCTTCGGCTTCCCCCTATGTTCTCTTCCATTGGGTTTAGTTGGTGTTTGGTTTGAAATATAATCTTACATTCTTAGACAGCCTTAAATTTTTATTGAAAAACCTTGATAACTGCAAGATTTTCCAGATCTACTAAGGCTAAGCGGACTAGGACTTTCTCGTTTTTGGTTGTTTTTTCTGCAGTGCTTAGAAAAAATGCGGTAGGAGGAAGACAATAAGAGAACTGGAAGAAAGGGGAAGTTATGAAAAAAAGAAAAAGGAGCAAAGAAAGAAAAAAAGTAGAAGGGGGTTGAGAGATGAGACGGAACGATAGCCTTGGAATGATGTCATCTTGCTTTGAGCTTTGGTTTTGGTGTAGTTTGTATTCAGTAAGCCTCAACCAACTGGAGGAATTTTTCTACCGGACCCGAAGAAAAAGAGAAAACCAAACCGAACTTCACTCTTTCTGACGGTTAGCCACTATAAGGAAGTAAAACCTAAAAACTTTTATCTCATTCTGAAAAAACAGTTTCTGAGAAGACACCTTCCTAATTTCCGGTACATATCCTTTTCTATTGTCTTTTTACCAGTACTAACTGAGAACCTACATGAACATCAACCAATGCCAAACATCTAGTTCTTATCACCTGAAATCCTATAACTCCGTCTTATTCGAGAGAGAGAGGGGACATGTAAAACACATAAACATTCATAAATCCCAGGTGTTTTAAATGAATTCTCGTTAGTCATAGTTTGAAAGTGTCATGTGGGTATCTTTATGGGATCTTACATTTCAGATACATTCTGAAGGAAAATGAGTTTTGAATGTGAAGCAATTCTAGAAAAGGATATGACAGACGTGAAGGACGCGTTGTGGATACGTTACATGAGATCTGTATCAGAGTAGCTTAGAGACGTAAACGATTCCTAAAAGTTTGACAAGTGAAGTCTTTGGAGACGCGGCTTTCAAACAATTGATAAATTCGGTTATAGGTACTTTCGACTATGTAGAGTCCATTTCTGCCATCAAAATCAACTAAATGTCTCTGCCAGCCGAGTTATGAGCTCCTCAAGTTTTTACATTATTAAGCTTTTTTCTGAGGCACACATACGGATCTGCATAAAAGCGGCCGACTTGGCTTGACCATATGAAAAGTTTGAGAGCTCATAACTTGACTCGCAGAGGCATTTAGCAGGTTTTGACCGCAAAAATGGACTCCCCGTAGTCGGAAGTACCAATTACCGAATTTATAAATTGTTTGAAAGCCGCATCTCCAAATACTCCCCTCGTGAAAATCCCGAAATGTGAAAGTACGCCCTACTGCTCACATCTATCAGTAGAGCGATTTAACATACCAGCGCGACTTCTGATAACGCGTTTTTTTAAATCCCTATACTATGAATGACATCTCTGTATCACCTTCCCTTTATCTAGCATATTGAAAGGGGCGTGGCTTAAAAACCAAATTAAATTCACAAAAGGTCAACCACATTCCTTCTAAACAAAAGTGGGCGTGGCCTAAATCCTGAGCAATCCCATCTTGCTCTTCAAGTGGTTTCATTTGTCATCTATTTGCAATATACGATTTATTGCCGTTTTTGGTGTCTAAATTGGAAGGATTTCCCGAGACGTCAAAAATCAAGAAGTGACACCATTCTAGGGGATTTACAACATCCTAAGGATAACAAAATTATTCATTTGAGCAAATTGTCATGTCCGCAAAAAAGAGGACGCAAGAAATCCTAATCGGTGTATACGAAAAAAAGAGAGAAGGAGAAAATGTTTAACTTCCTGTCCACCCGTCGTATTAAATTATGCACATGTTAGATTAGCGGCTGGCGTGTCGTAGGCGCGGTGTATAGGGGTATGGGGTAACTACTTAAGTGTGTGCTACCTATTTCGAATTGGCCAGTTAAAGTCTGGCGTGACGTCAGCGCGTTTGAATTCTGGGACGCCTTCGGCGCGTTTGCATCATGACACGCCATTGAAGAACTTGGTAAATCTTGTGGTGGTTTTACTCCGTTTCAGGGCTTTCAGATTAAAAAATTGCTGTTTCATTGACTTTATCAAATCTCCATTTTCATTTTTCTAGTGGACAACTTTTCCATAGCTCCGCCCACTAAGGGTGCATATCTCAAAGGTGGGCGGAGCTGTCGAAAAGCTGTCAACTACAAAAATGAAGATCAAGATTTGATCTACCAAAAAAATATAGGAACAAGATTACAACGGAAAAATATCTCAAAATGTCTCTAATTTTGAATTTTTACTTAAAATTTTTTTTCGAGTTTTATGAAATCAATTTTTTAGCTTGAGACTTCCAGACTACAAACTACACTCTCATCTGTTATGAGTGTTTTTCTTCTCCCGACTTACTTCTTTATGTTTGTTTTCCATTATTTTCCTCCCTTATTTTTTATCCATCATCTATGTTTTTTCTGTCCAAAAAAAGGAAGGAATCGAGAGATATTTCTCATATATACACAAGGAAAGGGAAGACTTGCATCGAGGAAAAAAATCTGAAGATTACATTTCAAGAATGACGAGGGACTGGAAATCATCTAAGGGGACTACAAACTACAAATTTTTCTTGGTCAGTGTAAATTTGTCAGTGTAACTTACTTGGTCAGTTACACTGACCAAACAGGAAGAGGGCTCCAACATCGAAAAAAAACTTGTAGTCTGTGTAGTTTCTGTAGTTTGTAGTCAAGAAGAAGTTTTATTGAAAATGATAATCGAATTAAAATCAATCTTCTTTCGGTGCTGCATCAATAGACGCCTCAAATTCCTCGTATTTTCTGGAAAATAATTTTTGGAAAATTGAGATTGGGGGACTAGTTCGGCATTCTAGGCCACCTACTTCCTCACTTCCAGACGTAAATCCTCATCAACATCGTGATAGCCACTGGAATTTTTTTCAACATTTTACATTTTTTTCGAAAAAAAAAACAATTTGACCTACCGATATCTTCCGGTAGAAAACGAGAACAACCGAATGACCAGAAAGAGGCCGATCGTGTAAATAACAACAGGGATTATTTGGAATAGACTTAGAAGTTCTTGAAGTGTTGGCTCTTCACGAGATTTGAATTCATTTATTGAAATTCTAAAAATACATTAAATTTCACAAATTTTGAGCTAAAAATCACGAAAATCCATCCAAAAACCATGAAATTACGGTCGTTCCAAACTTCACTGAGGCTAACTCAACTTTGTATTTTGTAGTCAGTTAGCCTCAGCAATCTTTACTGAGGCTAAGCGACTACAAACTACAAAAAGCAGTTAGCCTCAACAAAAACAGAAATCCTTCAAACTTGGCTTGTTTTCAATGGATTTTCGCGATTTTTAAGTCAAAATGTCCCAAATTTTGTAGTTTGTAGTCGCTTACATAAATCTAGCAAGCGTCACCGCTAAAATCAACGAAACTCGACAACCGAAGAATATGATCGCTGTTGGGTTGTCCTGTAATTTTTCCTTCTCAAATTTCCAGATTTTTTGACCTACACAAATCGCAAAAAATCCAGAAACCATTGTAATCAGTGAGGCCCCGTGAAAAATCGCCCATATCTGATCGGGCACATCACGGTACTGAAATGAGGGGATTGCCACGTGGCAAGCAGAAAAAAACTCACAAAAATCACAAAAAGTTCGAAAAAGAGGGAGAATAGAGTGAGGGTTAGATCTAGAATCTGAAAATTTTTAAAAAGGTTTTTTTGAAAAAACCCAAAAAATTACCATGAAAATGAAGAATGCAATAATGACATGAGAGCAACAGAATACTGTGTAATAGACGCTATTCGGGGAGCCGAGCTCCACCAAATTTCGCATTTTATTGACTAGAAAATGATTAATTTTAGTGGGGGATACAAGAAAAATGAGTACACGTGGCAGAATTTTGACTAAACGAAATACACGTGAAGAATCGAAATATCACAAGAAAAAAAAACAAATTAAAAATTAAAGTTATGACTTTTTGAGTCCATAATTATTATCCGATAAAATTTGTCGCGTTAAATTATTGATGTGTCGGAAGCGATCGGGTCCCAGATGAATTCCACCGTACCAGCGAGTCACGACGACCTGGAAACTAGGGAAAAATTGAAGAAAATGAATGAAAATCGGTTAAAAATCGATTTAAGTGAGGCTAACCGAGTACAAACTATAAAAGTGAGTTAGCCAGTAAAAATCGAACTTATACAGACTAAATTAGAGAAATTTGCAAAAATCGGCTGGAAACTGGCAAAGTTACGGTACTTTTCATTTTACTGAGGCTAACTCAAAATGTAGTTTGTAGTCAGTTAGCCTCAGTGAAGTTTGTTGAGGCTAACCGACTACAAACTGATTTATTTTCGTAGCGTAATCATATAGGCGTCAGAAAAACTGATAATCACAATAATCCGGTTGTAGTGATTATTTTACCTGTAAACCTCAAAAATCTGTGTAAAAAACGTAAATTTCTCAAAAAATCAAGAAAATTGACAGAATTTGAGAAAAATTAAGTTTGACTGAGGTTAAGCCGAATTTGTAGTTTGTAGTCAGTTAGCCTCACTGAAGTTTGCTGAGGCTCACCGACTATAAACTACAAAAGTGAGTTGGCCTCAGCAAAAATCGAATTTCTCTTATTTTCGCTGTTTTTCAACGGATTTTGGCTAAAACTGACCATAACATTATCCGCCTTCATTCGATCCATCAATTCCAACATTTTCGAACTGGCTCCGTGCTCTCCGTCATCCGCACAATCATGATAATGTATCAGTTTTCCATTCACTTCACCAGTATATCGATACGCCGTTATGTTATGAGTCGCCCGGCAGATTTTTGAGTTTGACAACAGAATTTGCATTACTCGATCGACCTGAAATTGATGAGGCTTAACATTTGTAGTTTGTAGTTTGCAGTCTTACATCTTTTTTACTCTTAACAACTGCTAAATGTGCTTGAAATGCACTTTTTCGATCAGTGAAGACTTCTCCGTGCTGGATATTCATATCATCAATTTCTTCTGGAATCACTGAATTCGCCACGTCTTCTGGAGAATCGGATTCCGAAGTTTCGAGTTCCTCTGGTGGTAAATCCTGAAAAATAGAAATAAGCGTCGAAGGTGCACCAGTTTCCACTAACTTGAATAAAATCCTGAATCAATGAAATCCAATTGAAAATTACTGGAAATCCGATATTCTCCACGTAGATCTCATTCAGATTATTGTGAAGAATCTCTTTTTGCTCTCGTCGTAAAAATGGACCACTCAGTTCGAATATTGGAGGTGATCTGCAAATTTGCAGTGAATTTCGATCTATTTTAAGCTAAAATGAGCGAAAACTGTGAAAAATGAACAAAGTTACGAGGATTTTATGTTTTACTGAGGGTAACTTACCACAAACTACATTATTAAGTTAGCCTCAGTAAAATTTGCGGAGGCTAACTCATTTTTGTAGTTTGTAGTCGTTAACCTCAGTAAAAATGCAGTAAGTGATTGTCGAAATCGCAACTTTTTCTAGTAAAAAAAACTTACGTTGAAGGATAATCATCTGGCAGTGTTATCGTCATGCTGATATTCCGATCGAATTTGAAAATCAATTGTTTTTCCGTTGATTCCTCTAATAAGTCGGGAAAAATCGCGGCAATCGATTCGATTTCAGCTAGTCGTTGTTCCGAATCGGTCATTTTTATATTATTTTATCTGGAATTTTTTATTCAATTTTGGATTTGTTTTATGAGAAAAATATTACAAATAAATATAGAATGAATATAACAATTTATTTCTAGACATGCAAATTTTCCGAAGCACGAAAAATGCGCAAACCTACGGGTTAGCGCGTTTCTCGTGTCCGAGCCGAAAATTATTTTCAGAGATTTCCAGCCGGTTTTCCATCAGTTTTCGGGGAACTTTCGAACTTTTTAGATGTTTTCAATAACAAAAATGTATGAATTATTGATTAATATCACGTTTTCCTCAATATATCTTCAACTCAACATTTCAACACCCCCAAAATAACTCGTTTCTAATTCTCAACTCTATTTCCAGATCTCATGAACAATTTATCAGTTACTGGGACAAATGGCGGGCTATTCGCAAAACCGACAATAGGAAGAAGTGAATATGGGCGGGTCAAAGTTGCGTTGGCACCTGGAAAAGGGTTCATGGATTGGCTGAGGTTGACAGCTAATAAGGTGGGGAGTTTTGAAAGAAAATTGATAGAGAAATGAACACAAAATTTGAGATTTGACGATCTTTCAGCTCAAAAATCATTAAATTCTAAAAATTTACGATGATTTTTGTTTTGCTGAGGCTAACTCATTTTTATAGTTTGTAGTCAGTTAGCCTCAGTGAAAAACAGAAAAACACCTAGCACCTTACCACAAACAACAATCTAATTAAATTCTCGAAATAATCATTCAATTTCCGGCTCTCCCTCTTTTTTTATTCACCGCTTCTCCCCCTCTCCACTGTCTGCGTCTCTTCTAGCTTCTGAATTCCCCCGGAGCGAAAATTTCCTTTTTTTCGACACTCACAAGACCAAAATGTGCACTAGGCTAACAAAATTTATTCGAAAAGTAGGTTTTTAGAGGTTTTTTTAATAGAACTTGTTGGATTTTTTCAATAAAAAATTCTTTCAGCATCTCGCAAAACGAATAACGGGTGGTGTGGATCACGAGGAATTGATGAAGCATGACACAAAAGAGGACTGTTGGGTGCATTTATTTGGAACGGTAAGGAAGCAAAAAATCCCAAAAAACGGCGAAAAACTGACCAATTTTCTGTTTCGCTGAGGCTAACGACTACAAACTACAAAAATTGGTTAGCCTCCGCAAATTTTACTGAGGCTAAGTGACTACAAACTACAATCTTGAGTTAGCCACAGCGAAGTTTCAAAACGCATTTTTGATGAATTTATGATTTTTTTTTAAAATCAGATTTTGGCAAATTTTTCCATTTAGTAATAAAATAAAGAGAAATTTTCATGCAAAAATCACAAAAAAAACGACCGAAACAGTTTGTTTTCTGTTTTGCTGAGGTTAACGACTACAAACTACAAAAAATGGGTTAGCCTCAGCAAAGTTTGTTGAGGCTAACTCAAAAATGTAGTTTTTTATAGTCATTTAGCCTCAGTAAACCATATTTTCCCATATTTTGGTACATTTCCTTAAATTTTCCATGTCTTTCCAGGTATACGACGTCACAAAATACCTCGATTTCCATCCGGGCGGTATTCCCGAATTGTTACGTGCCGGCGGTCGTGACGCCACGCCCCTTTTCAATCAATATCACGCGTGGGTCAATTATGAGAGTTTTTTGAAGGCATGCGTCGTCGGACCGTTTTGTGGAGATTTGTCAAAGTGTAGGTGTTAGGAAAAATCGAGATCTGGCGTGCCTCAGACGCGTTTTTTTCAGTACCGCCACCGCTGCCACCTACAACATCAGGTGACACGAATAAACTCGGTGTAAGCTCTCCTTATAGCACCGATCCCTTCTTTGAGAATGGGTTCGGAAGTCGTGTCGAGACCATCGAGCACGGGATTTCAATAGAATACGATGAGTGGGTGGGACTCACTGAGCAGAATGTGATTGTGTCGTTGACACCTGTCCACGTGAAGACGTCGATCAATACACGTGGCGAAGAGAGTTCAGAAGAACACGCACGTCTTCGAGTATTGATTCATCATTTCTGGCAGCCGGCGATGGAATTTGAATTCGAATCGACACAGAGACTAACGCAGCAGAAATATGAACTGATTGTGAAGAAAAATGGAGTGGAAATCCGGTTTCCGGCGCTCGAAAATCTAGAAGACGTGCTGAATCGAGAGAAATGCAAAATTCGACGGCGACCCGGGTCATCCTATCATTCTACGAAAATTATCGATTTATTCCGATTGAATCATGACACTTTGGTGTTTAGTCTGGAGTTACCTGAATATGTCACTTATCGGATACCGCTGGGATATCATGTGGGGGTGAAAGTCAGAAGAGGAAGTTAGTTATTTTGAATTCACGAGAAATTTCAAATTTGAAAGAAAAATAGTTATTCCTAGAGAAAACGTTGCACAAAAACCACATTATTCTCTGTTTTTAGAATTGAAAATGGCGAATTTTGAATCAAATTATCACGTTTTCAAGTTTTGCTGAGGCTAATTACGTTTTGTAGTTTGTAGCCGCTTAGCCTCAGTAAAGTTTGTTGAGGCTAAGTGAATACAAACTACAAAGGGAAGTTAGTCTCAGAAAAAAGTGCTGAGGCTAAGAAAATTGTGTAGTTTGTAGTCAGTTAGCTTCAGTAAACGGAATTTTGTTTTTTTTTTCGTTTTTAAGAGACACTGTTATTTTCAGCTATCAGGCGCAACGAATTTTTTTAAGGGTTTGCTGAGGCTAATTACGTTTTGTAGTTTGTAGCCGCTTAGCCTCAGTAAATACTAGAAACATAGATTTTTCCAGTTTTTCCAATAAAAATCTAGTTTTTTCCCATTTACAGATGGCAACGTGTACCGCCCGTACACACCGATCTCCAACCCGACTCCCCAACGTATCGACCTGATGATTAAAATCTATCAAGACGGAATCTGTACTCCGTCCATCGAAAAACTGAATATCGGTGACGAGCTGGTGATAAGTGACCCGATTGGGGACAAAGATTTCACTGGATGGACTGAAAACTCATCACAATTGATTCTGTTGTCAGCTGGAAGTGGAATCACTCCGATGATTGATTTACTGGAGAGACGGATTCAGAAGGCGTCGAATTCTGAAGTCTACATGATAATGTTCAATAAGACGGAGGACGATATTCAGACGGTGAAACCAGATGACAAAACGTGGAAACTCGGAGACATTTGGAAGACGTTCGAGGGAGATGAGAAGATTGTGGTGAGTAATGCTCAATACTTCTCGAAAATTAAAGATTTCCAAGCTAAAAACGGCGAAAATCCGTTTAAAAGCAGAAAATCGCCGATTTTCAAGTTTCACTGAGGCTAACTTATTTTGTAGTTTGTAGTCTAGTCAAATGTTAACCTCTGCGAAAAGTACTTTTTCCAGCTAAGAAACGTCCTCTCCGCTCCGAAATCTGAAGAATCTGAATATCAACTTCATGGAAGAATCACTCCGGAACTTCTGAAGGCCATCATCCCCACGTCATCTGAATCGAGACGAGCATTCATTTGTGGACCCGATGGATTCATTGTGGCGGCGAAAAAGTGAGTTTTGTTGAGGCTAGAGGCTACAAACTACATTCTCGAATTAGCCTCAACACACTTTGCTGAGGCTAACTGACTACAAACTTCATTCTTGAGTTAGCCTCAGTAAAACTAAATTAGTCATTTTTCTTCGATATTTTCCGAATTTTTATCTGAAAACGTGTCAATTTTCGCGGAAAATTCGAATTTTCCCACTTTTCAGCGCTCTCGACTCACTCAACATCTCAGCAGATCATGTACACATATTCCAAGGATAATCACGTTTTTATTTGTTCATTTCATTGATTGATATATATTTATAGTACATTATATAGTTATTATTGTCAATTTCATATTAGGATTTTTGCTTCTTTTCAGCTGTATTATATCATTTCATGTGTCAAAGTTTCAGAAAAATCTCGGTGATTAGAAGAAAAGTGGGCGTGGCTTGTTTTGGTACTTATTTTGTGGTATTGGAGGATGATAGCAAGAAATGCAAGATTGGTGTGGGGTTTGGGGAGGGAAAACCGCTTTTTGGTATAAAAATTGTAGGGAAAATAAGAAAAAAACGATAATAATTGAGATTTTAGTTGGTCTCTATTCGTGGAGAGCTGCCACGTCGCCAATTTTTGAATTTGGCGAAAAGTCCGGTAGGTGAGAGGACGGAGCATTTTCCTGAAGAATTGAAAAAATAATTTTTTTTTCAATTTTTGAAAAAATGATTTTTCCCACTCACCCCCTTCCAAATCATTCAACGGCGCCTTCTTCTTTCTCTGCGAATATCTTCTGATAGCGCTGTGGAAGTCGTCGATCGGATGATGACGTGGCGACGGCTTCTGAAGGACGGATTCTGGAGCGAACGCCTCCTGAATCTCGGCGACGAGTCCCACGAGAAGATCGTCCACGTCGTGATCCAAAGCGACGGAGATCTCGAAATGCTCGAATCCCATTGCCGCTTTCGCTGCTCGCACTTCTGAAAATTACGAAATTTTTTTCTAATCGATCGATAAAAGTGGGCGGAGCCTACCTTGCTTTGTGACAGTCCGTTTTCTCTCCAAATCAATCTTATTTCCGGCGACAAGCATTGGGAGGTTACGGGTTCCCGGGCGGTCTCGAATCATCTGAAAATCAGTAATTTGAGATTTTGTAGTTTGTAGTTTGTAGTTTGTAGCCTCTAAGCCCCACCTCCAAAGCCAACATGGCCTGTTTCCAACTCGACTTCGAATCGATACTGTAAACGACCAAAAACGCGTGAACCTCATTCGTCAACCAGCACGGATCGGCCATATCCGACTCAAAGAACACGAGATCACACTCCACTCCGCCGATACAAATTGATACCGTATTCTCGTAGTCTTCTGGAAATATATGGTTGTTTTGGTGGCCGAGAAGTTTCTAGGCCACACTTACGAATCTCATCGGCGAAAGCGTTTTTGTATTCCGAAGTGATTAGTTGAGAGATCAACGAACTTTTTCCGGTGCCAGTGTCTCCGACAACGTAGATCTGAAAAAGCAAAAAAAAAATTATTAAAAACGGCCAAAAATAACTTTTTGAAAATTTGCTGAGGCTAACTGACTTTTGTAGTTTGTAGTCTTAGCCTCAGTAAAACTTGAAACGGCTGTAATTCCGAGGGGTTTTGATGCTTTTGAATGGTTTTTGGATAAAAATGTTTAGAATTTGAAGAGCTTCAAGGTGGTGCAAAAATCTTATAAAATATATTTTTTTCAAAAATTTCATGATTTCAAAATTTGGAAAAAAGACATCAAAACTGCACCTTGCTAGGAAAAAGAGCAAAAAACCGTAACTTCAGTCCATAAATCACAAAAATCCGTCAAAAACCGGTCAAGTTACAGTGTTTTGAATTTTTTGCTGAGGCTAACTCACTTTTGTAGTTTGTAGTCTTAGCCTCAGCAAAACTTCAAAACCCCGTAACTCGCTTAGTTTTCATCCATTTTTCTTGATTTTTGTCTCAAAATGATCCTCTCTAGACACCCACCTTATAAGTCTTGTGACTCGTCGACGCATTCGTCAAATCCGTCAGTGTCATCTTGTTCAACTCATCCGAGATGGGCGGTTCACTCGCCTCACTCTCACTTCTGGATCCACGTGCCGAGTCGGTGGAGACCGATACCGGGAATGGGGATGGCGATTTGTCGGATTTGTAGGTGGGCGTACGTTTACGGCGGAAGGAGTCGCCACGTGACACGACGGCTCCTTTCTCGTCGATTTTGAATTGACGGACTCTGGAATTTGTCAAAAAATAGTGAAAAACAGTAGAAAACACCCAAAATCCATCAAAAAAACTAAAAATCCAAGATTTTCAAAAAGTGGCCATTTGGCTCAGTGGGAAAATCCACTTCTCAGCTGTCACCCCGAGGGTCCGGGGTTCGATCCCGGCCCGATACAAAACTTTTTTTGCAAACTTATTTTTTGTCACCAGGCGTCTAGACTCACCTTGTATAATCCTCTGAATCGGGCAACTTCAAGAATCTCTCCTCCAATCCGCTATTCTTGGCCTCTGGCCAAACATCGGTACGTGGTTCCATAATTCTTGATCTGGAAGAGAGAAATGATGTTGGGAGAGGGGGATATGACTGATTGAGACATCTGGAGTAGTGGTGGTTTGTATAATTTATAAACAATCCGCCCACAGGAAGACAAAGAAATCGAAAAAAAATTGGGAAAATTGGGATCACGTGGTCAAGGAAAGGGATCAGAGATCATTGACAAGAGTCAGTGACACTGACAAAATGCTCTGACAAAATACACTGACCAAAAAATATAGACATATTCCGGAAAATTGAAAAAAAACTATAAAAATCTGTCTGAAGCAAATTCCATTAAGTTTTTTTTTCCTAAAAATATATTTTTCAAAATGTTACTAAATCGGAAAATTTAGCAAAAATCTGATTTTTTACTTTAAAAATCTCAGAAATCCGTCGAAAACTGATTGAATTAGAGCGTTTTGAAAATTTGCTGAGGCTAACTCAAAATTGTAGTTTGTAGTTGTAGTCAGTTAGCCTCAACAAAAACCACTGAGGCTAATTGACTTTTGTAGTTTGTAGTCTCAGCCTCAGCAAAACTTGAATCTACCGTAACTTTGCCAGTTTTTGCCCGTTTTTCTTGGTTTTTGGCTTAATTTAGTTAATTCTATTAAATTTTTGTAGTTTGTAGTTTGTAGTTTGTAGTCTCACTAAAACTCACTTCTGAAGTGATGGCCTTCTGGAAACAGTCGGCGTGCTGCGACGCCGTTCGTGTGGCCCAACATCATCGACTGCCATTCGGCGGACCTGAAAATAAAAATAAAGTGGACATCCAGATACACAGACACACAGACAGACACAGGCTGGTGCACCTCTAGGCGCGTTTACCTCAACTTGTAGAAGCATATCTGGACTGATGAGTTCCGTCATTTTTCTAGAAGATTTCATTTTTTCGCGGAATTTTTTTGGAATGGTTAGGAGAAAATGTGAAAGGGAAAAATGAAGAAAAAAGAAGGCAAGAAAAAGTGGGCGGAGCCTATTTTTCTGAGAAAAAAATTGGTAAATTATATATGTGAATAACTCGTGTCCTGGCGTAATTCTTATTTTTGTGGTTTTTCGGTTTCTAAGGGTAAAAATAGATCAAAAATGGGAGAATTGGAATAATTAGAGGGTTTGGTGGAGAGGTATGCGTTATAGAACGAGATGAAAAAAAAAGTTATTTTTCGAAATTTCAGAAAAAAAAATTTGGATAAAAGCAAGGAGGGATACTGTAGTTTGGGAAATTACTGTATCCTGTCAAACTGCATTTTTTAGATGAATTGTGTAAGTGCGCTCTACTGAGAATCGGAGTAGCAATTTGATCAGTCTGAGCATTGGAGTGAGTACTGTAGCTGGCTAATTTTCGGTAAAGAGAATATATAGAAAATGGAAATGCGCTCTATTGAATAAATACAGTAAAAACATTATTTGAAATTTGGCGGTCACAAATACAGACATGGCGACACAACGGCAATTTTTCATCGAAAAAATGAAAATTTTTGAGGGATTTATTCTATTTCTGAATCACAGTCAAAAATTGCCTTTTTGCGGAAAAAATTAAAATAATTTGAATTTTGAATTTTGGCGGAAATTATCCGGCCCAGACTTTGACAATTATGAAAATCTCAGTTTTCCAAAAATATATATTAGGCGCGCTTTTTACAGCCGCGCTCTACCAAAACCCAAGAATAAAGTGTGCGAAACTGAGAGACTCAGAGAAAAAGAGACATTTTACAGGGGGATTTCGGTGGAGCGCAGTTGTAAGAAGCGTGTCGTCAAAAAACGCGCCTAAGTCACCCCAACTTACTTCACTCAAAATATTCTCAAAATAACAGAGAATTTGCATTTCGATAGCATCTATCAAATAGTAGAATAAGTTTTCCACCCGAAAAAACTTATTTTATAAGTTTTTTCTAAAATATATAAGCTTGTCACAAAACACGAAAAACTCACGGTATGGAAAGGTGTGAAGTACAAGATGTTTTTTGATCTACCTATTTATTTTTTGCTTGTCTCCGAGACTGTACTCTTTCTGTCTTTTATACAACCTTTTTAATATAAATATCGGTGTCAAATGACGTCAAAACGGGGCGGATGGATAGCCGAAAAAATAAATATTGTAGGCGGTCTAGTAGGGGGGAGGAGGTCAAATTTGTCTTTGGACAATTTATAGATACGTCAATCTGGACACAGGGCAGACTATACAAAAGTTGCAAAAATTGTGTTTTTTTTCAATAGTCAGTTAGAAATCTCCGTGCCTAAAATCGTGGACTAGAAAAATCTAGGCCACAAGTTCTAGGCCGTATAGCTAACTGTCTTCACCCTGATTTCATTATACTTTTTGTAGTTTCTAGTCCAGTCTCTTGGAAATGGTCACTGTAAAAGCACACTGACACTAAAAATAGTCAGTGTACATACACGCTTCTTACAACAGCGCTCTACCGAAACCGAAGAAAAGTGTGTGTAAAATTGAGAGGTTCAGATAAAAAAAGAAATTTTCAAAGAAATCTCTATAGAGCGAAGTTGTAAGAACTCTGACGAGGTAATACACTGACAAAAAAGTTACACTGACAATTTTTGTCACTGTAACTACCAACTTTTTACACTGACAGTCTGCGTCCTCCTTCATGACTACAAACTACAAATAGTGAGAGCATCTAAAGTTATTCTAAATACGTTCCGCGTGTCACAGAGTCTCTCTGAGATTGCGCTTCTAACGAAATTTGCAAAAAACGGAAAAAGAAGAAAAAGAGTGGAGAAGACACACGTCTTCTTCTGTTTTTGTCTCTCTCCTTCTCACTTTCAGACTTTTTCAACTGGAAATTGAATTTTCAGTTGAAAAAGGGGGGAACGGAAGGAGCACAGGAGACCCCTTGTGTCAGAAAACTTCGGTTGAGGCTTGAAAGGAGTGTTTGTAGTCTCTCTAATCCTAGCAACAAAACCAAACAATTTTGGTCAGTGTAACTATTTGGTCAGTGTAAAGAAAAAACTTACACTGACAAAAAAGTTACAATGACCAAAAAAAGTTCTGACAATTATTTCATGGTATTTTGGTCAGTTTAGCCCCGACAAGTTTCTGATAGAAAATTCAAGGATTCTTGACAAAACAGACGCTTAGAAATAGGCTGAACCATACTTGTCAAGCCCGGCCCGGATAATTGGCGCCAAACCTTGAAATTCGAATTTTCTCTCTGTTTTTTTGAGAAGATTCAAATTTTCGACTATACTTCTGAATAAGAAGAAATTCTGAAAAATCATAAAAATGTTCATTTCCAGAGAAAAATTCGAAAAATGTCAAAAAAAATTTAACATTTTTTTTCGAAGCCGGGCCGGCCCTTGACAATTATGCTTATTTCAAATGACCTGTATATATAATTGTATATAATTGTTTTTTCTGCCGTTTTTTACAGTGTAGCCCGATAAATTTTCTAGGTCAAAACGATAATTCCATTCTAATAGTTGGGCAAAACAGGTGCTTACTATTAGAAATAGGTTGAAAATCAGAGAATACCTTACAAATCAGACACCGAAATTCCGATGATCATAGAAAAAACACTCTGAAAATACTTTCAGAGATCTCCCATGGACTATCAGGCTCCGCCCCTTTTCTCAATCATCTGACTTCCACCACCCTCAACTGATTACTACTCCTTCTCTCCCTTCATCTATCCAATATCTTCATTTCAATCAAACTGAGGGACCCCCCTGACTAGTGGAGGAAAGAGAGAGCAGTTGATGTCTATCCCCCCCCCCTCTAGTCACAAGTATATATACTATGATGAGTGTCTTGTTAACACTAAACCAACCATAACATGAAGAAATCACATAAAAATCAAATGATCACTAGTCTATCGTTGTTTTCTCATGTTTTATGAGGTTCCGATAACAAGAAGAGTCATATTTCATGAAGTTTACCAGAAAAATTTTGTTATTTTTCAAGAATAGATAGAGGGGATTGCTGGGATCATTTTGAGATAAAAATCAAGAAAAACGACCAAAAACTAACAAAGTTACAGTGATTCCAAGATTTGCTGAGGCTAACTGCGTTTCGTAGTTTGTAGTCTTAGCCTCAGCAAAATTTCAAAAATACTGTAACTCCCTTAGTTTTCATCCATTTTTTTTGATTTTTGTCTCAAAATAATCACAGTAATCCCCCCTCACCTAATTTCCAAGTTATTGAAAATAGGTTAAATATCCAGCCCATTTTTGGTCAGTGTAACTATGGATAAACTGACAAGTGTTAGTTACAGTGACCATTTTTCTGTTACTGTAAGAAAACACGCCAAAAGCGCCCCAGACACTCAGAAACTGTGATGAAATCTAAAATCTAAAATCTTGTTATTGAACGATGGCGCGAACGGTCCAGCGATTATCTCAAAACGCGTCAAAGGTGCGCCATAGACACGACAAATCGTACAAAGCGTGAGAAAAACGTGAGAAAATTCCAGAAAAAAGAATCCAAAGTACCGCCCATGAGCGTGTACGATTTCTAACAAAGCCTATTAGTGTATGTGACATTTAGAAAGTAAGTGTCCCAAATGATTTTCCAGAAAAAACAAAATTACCCAAATTTTCAAAAATAATTATTTTTAGGATCAAGAAAAAGTGCAAGATTCTTAATTTTGATTTTTTGAGCCAGATGTCTGTCTGTGTCTCCTCGTAAAATATGTCCAGATGTCCCCACTCACCTCAACCATTGGTTTCGGTCGATGCTTGAAACTTTGTGATCTTGCCGGTATATTCCTCATATCGACACACAGATGGTAACCGTCACCAGTCAGAAGTTCACGATGAGATGATTCGGTTCTGGAAAATTGGAATTTATAAATTATTGGGGTTAAGCAAAAAAAGAAGGAAAAAAAATCAAGGAATGTTATGGTCAGTGTATTTTTACAGTGACAAACTACAGTGACCATTTTAAAGAGACTGGACTACAAACTACACGAAAAGTATCCAAAAATAAAATCAGGGGGAAGACAGTTGGAATTATGGCCTCGAATTGGTGGCCTAGTTTTTTCTAGTCCACGATTTTAAGGAGCGTTGAATGCAATATAAGTTCGTCAGTGTAACTAACAATTTCAATGAGATCACAAACTACAAAAAACGATGGCCTATATTTCTTTCGGTCAGGAAATCTAGGCCACGCGCAATGGGGTTGTGCTCATTTCCTAAAAACTAAAAACTACAAACTTACTTAGCCTCAGCAAACTTTCATTACTGAGGCTAACTGCGATTTGTAGTTTGTAGTCTGTTAATCTCAATAGAATGTGCTGAGGCTAACTAACTGCAAACTGTGTTTTCGAGTTAGCCTCAATAAAACTTGGAGCGATTTTTTCCTGATTTTCAGTTTAACATTTGTAAAATTTAAGGCATTTTTCGTAAATCTGTAACTTTCAGCAGTATCATCAGGAATGACTAAAAACTACAAATTCCCCCTTAAGCCTCAATAAAATGAAACGTGAAAATTCACAAAAAAAAGAGAAAAAAAACTTTTTGGGCTCTCCTTGAAATATGATCCAACTGAATGGGAAGATTCATCAAATTGGCGCCAACTTTTTCTCTTTTTTCTTTTTTTTGAGATTGTGGCACCGCCCATCTTTCTTACAGCCCAGCCTCACACCGGAAACAACAAAGAAATAGGAAAATAACAACAAGAAAAACAAATCTATTTTTACTCTCTTTATCAATTTCTTATCAGCTGAAAGTGAGGAGACAGTTGTCTGTGTTCTTTTGGAGGAGCAAGAATTTCAGATGAGTGATATATATATAGATTTGGGTTACTGATGCTGGAAGGGGAGGGAAAGCATCAGAAATCTATTATTACCGGAAGAAAGGAGGATGTGATGATTGATAAGAGTTAGAGTTCATACACCCAAAACATATATTGAAACGTTAAACAGACACTGTTACCATAATAAAATGTCTTTCAAAAGCTGATTTAGCTAGGTTTTATGATTATTTCTCTTTTTTACAGAATTGAATCTGACCTACAGCGACTAGGCTTGGAGGCATGTTGCTTCTCTGGCCCGTTTTTTAGTGCTTATTTTTCTGATTATTTTCATTAATTTTAATTTGAAAGTAAAAACAAACGGGCGGCTAATTCCCGGAGGGACACCACTATTCTAAAAATGTTAAGCAACATTGGTCCGTGTAAGTTTAGGTCACTGTAGCTGTTAACGGGCGATTTTTTTGCACACGTTGCCCGTTTCATTTCTTGCAAACAGCCGTTTTTGTTGCCGGTAATTGCAAAAATTAAAGGGAGACACCACTATTCCAAATTTTAGGATGACTCCAAGAGAATTCTTTTCCCTTGCTTTCTGAATCGATTCATGTCAAACAATCTTTGATATTGGAACTGTCGCCAAAAAAAATGTCTGTTACAGTGACCAATTACAGTGACCAAACTTATACTGACCAAGGATGCTTAACTTTGAGAATCCTTGGACTGATATTGCCCCTTTTTTGCCGCTACACTGACAATTTTGACTTTAAAACTTGGAAAGTTCAGTTACTCACTCTGACCACTCTCATTTTATAGATACCTAATTATTGGTCCATCTAGAAGTTTTTCTTTAATGTTCCTACTTAAAACTCGGTATTATCGGTTCACGAACTCATGTCGGAGAATGTTAAAGGCGTATTTAATTTGTTCAAAATAATCTCAGATCTACACAGCTAAATACCGGTATTTGATTTTCATAAACTACAAGACCGTATCTCCGAATTTCCCAATAAATTAGATGCGCCTTTAAGACCGCCCGGCACGAGTTCATGAACAGATAATAGTAGAAAAACAGAAAGAATAAAAAGGGAGATCTGAAGTAGGTCAAAACAGAAACCTACAAACCCATACTCCCGGAAATTGGAAAAAAATAAATTTCCGCTCTTCATTCATTCCTGTTCTCTTCTCAAATATATCCCCATTCTCCAAAAAATGAAACAATCTCTTTCTCTTATAACAAGAATGCAATAAAAAGTATGAAGAAGAATAGAATGACGTCACTCTCTCTATTCTTCTATTCCAACAACTTTTCTCCCCTTCCCTTCGAAAAATGGACCTAATCCTGTGGGAAAGTGCAGAGGAGAGAGGGGCCCTCCAAGGGATTTTAAAATAGAAAGAGAAAGAGAAATATGTGGAAAAGAAAGAGAAGAGGAAGTGCTGAACCGGAGCGTATTCAGAAGAAGTGCTTCAGAAGAGGTAGTGGAGGAGGACAATGTGACAAGAAACGCGTCAAAGGTACGCCAGACAATTGAAATTGAGGGTTCGAATGACTCGGCGAATGTTAAAGTATCATTGTCAGCTCATAGAGACGGAATTTGAGAATTTGAGATCGCGTTAAAGGTACGCCAGACATTTTTTATGACTTTGACAATAAGATAAAAATGGAAAACGTGTCAAAGGCACGCCAGAAACCTGAATATGTGGGAAATGTAGTTGTTCAGATCAAATAAATGACTTAGACAAGCGCGTCAAAGGTGCGCCAGACAGTTCAGATGAGCATGGAAAAGGTGACTGAAACACTGGAATCTCAACGCGCCGGAGGCACGCCAAATACCCCTGGAAAACATAGCTAGGTGACTTAGAAAAACGCATCAAAGGCGCGCCAGACGAATTTGTATAGAGAAAAGCACAACAGAAACGAGTCAAAAACACCCCAGTTATTTTTCTCTTTGAAAAAATTAAAAATGGATTCCAAATGTGTTCAAAAAAGCGTCAAAGACACGCCAGACTCAATTTCATTTTGTTCATTTTGCAGGACGATTCTGCAGGAAGTTCGAATAGAAAAAGAGGACCTCCACTCGGACAACACAAAGAGAAGGAGGAAAAGGGGAGGGGGTCATAATTTTAGTACACTTTTGAAAGAGGGGGACCCTTCGCTCTCAATGAAATATACGAAATAGTGTAGGGATTGGAGAGATTTAGAGAAGAAGGGAGAGGAAGAGTTGCACTTTTGAAAGAGCGGATGTTCAGCTGTTCGAAACGGCTGGGGCGCCTGTGGCGCGTCTGAGAATGTCTGAGATTGCGTTGGGGCGCCTGCAACGTGTTTTGAACAATTACAGTGACCAAATTACAAGTAACCAATTTTTTCCAACTACAGACAACAAACTACATACAACTACCTAAAGCCTCATGAATTATTCAACTATTTTATGAAAAAAATTCAAATTTTTGAGTGACATGTTTCAATCAACAACAACAACAAAAATGTTGCGTGTTCAGAATGGAAAAAATTAACGAAAAAAGCCAACTACGTCACAGTAAATTTTTTGATTGATTAAAAAAATATATATGTGAACAAACAAACAACAATGGGGGGAGAGAACTGAATAATTGAAAAATAATTCAGATGAGGAAAATAGGAAAAGTGAGAAGAGGGGGTTTATAAGATGGTCAAGTATACTAGATGATTTAGAACGGTATGTATTAGACGGTACGTTTAAAAACTGGTGCGAGTTAGAACCGACAGTTTTGAGCCTTCGCAAAAGAGTTTTCTAGCTTAGCCGTGTAGTCCTCTCGGACAAGACTTTTGTAAA
The DNA here is from genome assembly GCA_002259235.3 of Caenorhabditis latens. Classification (NCBI taxonomy): domain Eukaryota; kingdom Metazoa; phylum Nematoda; class Chromadorea; order Rhabditida; family Rhabditidae; genus Caenorhabditis; species Caenorhabditis latens. The sequence continues at coordinate 16,748,420 of CM056092.1, read as the reverse complement.
AAATCCTCGTTTTCTCGTTTTTTCAAGAAATTTCCGTAGTTTCTATTTTATTTTTGCGATATAAATTGAAAAAATGAAAGTTTGAGCAAAAAACTTGTCCGAAAGGACTACACGGCCACTCTGAAAAACTGTACCGCTTTCGAGTCGGAAGAACGCGAATTGTGGCGTTTAGAGTGATTTTAAATATAATATTAGAGGTTTCTTAGAATTTTTAGAAGTATCAGAATCTGCAATTGGAGAAAATATGACTTCTGTTCTCCGGATAATTCCAATTTAGTGCCAATTTTCCAACCCGAAATCACAAAAACTGCCCCCCTTTTGAAAAAGTCAAGAAGAAAGGAGAACGCCGTTTTGAAGGCTAACTGAAGAAAAGAGAGAGATTCAAAATGAGAATGGGATGGGTGTCCTTCTTCTTCTTCTCAACAAGAAGAATCGAGGTCAATTTGAATGGCAGATGACACTCTCCCTTTATTACTCTCCCGGATGGATTGGAGGGGGAGAGGCCATTGGCTCCAGACCTCCTTTAAATCAAGGAGGATGAGTCAGTGAGGGGGAACAAATTACTCTTTGGGATATCTGGTGGAGGAGCAAAGAGTTTAAAGTTGCACTCTCATCTCTTTTATCAAAATGAGAACGGGGCGTTTTAAACTGTGACGATAGGAGGTGCAATTTGAGTACGTGTCTGCGTAAATCTTAAAGGTGGGCGGAGTTTCAATCATAGCTACATATCTTTCAGGGTTAGCAGATTACAAACTACAGAATTTCGGGTCAGTTTGACTTGAAAATCGCAAAAATCCATTTAAAAATAAGAAAGTTTGAAGGAATTTTTGTTTTGTTAAGGCTAACTGATATTTGTAGTTTGTAGTCAGTTATTCTCAAAATAGTGTGCTGGGGGCTAAGCGACTACAAACTACAAATCACAGTTAGCCTCAGCAAAACTTCCAAACAGGTTTTAGACGGATTTTTGGGATTTATAGACTAAAATTACAGTTTTTTCTCTTTTTCTTGGCTTATCATGAAAGGTTTCGAAAATTTTCTATTAGATTTTTACACCGTCTCGAAGCTCTTCAAATTCTGAACATTTTTATCATAAAACCATTCAAATCCGTCAAAAACCTTATGAGTTACACCCATTTCAAATTTTGCTGAGGCTAACTGACTACAAACTACAAATCTCATTCAGCCGCAGCAAAACTTCAAAACACTGTAACCTGGCCGGTTTAAGACGGATTTCCGTGATTTTTTCTCTACAAATAGAGGTTAGCTTTTGAAAATTGTCAGTGTATGTATCAGTGTAGGTTCATAATGAAAACGGAAATAAACATTTTTGTAGTTTATAGCCTATGTCCGGGGCAAACAACTGTATAGCAACTGACGTACCACAAAGCTCCGCGTCGCCTCCTAAATCACTGCTCTGAATTTTCAAGTCCCGCCCCCAATCCACTACGTCACTGTGCTCTCATGGAGGCTCTTCCCATTCTATTCTCGGCAATAATGTCACATTTATTGGATTTCGGTTATTTTTCATTCCCCAGAGGGGAATAATGATGTCAAACATTTTGCAATTTTTTCTATCTCTTTAACGGTCACTGGGTATAGGGTATATCAGTGCTTCCAAAAAGTGGGAGGAGTCTAGGCCCCGCCCCTTTTTCTAGTACATTCTCCAGAATCCATTTGACCTACACCCATTGAAAAAGAGTCATTTTGAAAGTGGAGGACCATTTGTCAAATAGAGAAAGAAGAACAAATAAAATTTGAATTTGGTGGCATTTCTCAAACGGGCGGTGTGTATATTTAGGCGGGACAAAAATAAAATATATGCGAAGATATAGATGACGTCATTGAGTAATAGGAAGGATGGAAGAAGACAGCTGGTCAAATTGGAACGGAGAAGAGACTACCTAATTGATATTCTGAAGGGGGTTGGTGATGGATGGATGGATTTTTATTTTACCGATTGTAGTTTGTAGTCAAAAATGGTCAGTGTTTAAAATTGATACACTGACGAACAAGTTACAGTGACAATAACCTTACACTGACAACATTTTATTTTGTAGTTTGTATTCTCAGGAAAGTTTTTCAGGGTAAAAATTGTGATAGCTGACAGGCTTAGTACCATCAAGGTTAATAGAATTCTGGCTAGGTCAGAAGACTCCGCCCACTTTCAGACAGTTAGATAAATGTTGCTTTCAATGACATACTTACACTGACAACTTTTTCCGAAATGTCACTGGAAAATGGTCGGAAAAATCAAAATTCTGAGAATTCACTGAGTAGCGACTCGAAAAATAAATAAAGAAAAACGGGAAATTCGAGTTTTCCGATTGGAACTGGGGAATAAAATTGAAATTAAATGTTCAGTGATTTTTCTGTTTCACTGAGAATTAGCAGCGACTCGAAATATACTCAGAAACCCAAAAAACGCGGAAAATTCTGAAATTTTAAGACAGAAAAATGATTATATATAGGACGGCTCGCTTCTCACAACCGCGCTCTACCGAAATTAAGGAAAACTGTGTGCGAAATTGAGGGATTCAGAAGAGAAGAGAGGGCATTTCGGTGGAGCGCAGTTGTAAGAACTGTGCTGAGCTCATACCGAATAGAAACTCAAAAAAACCTAAAACTGACAAAAAAATATAAAAGGAGGAGAAGAACAACCCGTGGTTCTTCTTCTCCTGTGAAAATTGAGTTTCTTCCACTTTGTTGAGCCCCCTCTTGTCCTTTTTCCTTATTACGTTCCCTTTTTTTGGCCGTTTTCTTGTTAAGCGACCAAAAAGTGATGTACTAGGTACGAAATGGGTGCTACGTGGTAAAACTAAAAGTAGGTGAAATACTTGCAAATGAGAAATGAGCAAAAATCTATAAATCTCTGCTCCCAAATGGCTAAAAGCGAAAAGAGTTTCGACTAAAACACTAATCCTCTTTCATTCTTTTTCTCTGGAATGACGTGGCATTAAGAAGTCAAAAAAGGAGAGAGAGAATGTCAAAAAATCTATGGGATTAACGGGGAGTACAGAAAACAAACAACTTGTTAGATTTTGCCATTGTGGGAGGAGGGATTGAAAAGAACAAAAATCACTTGATTTTACAGAAGTTAATAAAGAGATTGTAGTTTGTAGTTACGTGGTTATTGTAAAATTTGCACATACACGATCTAAAACGCACTGCGGGCAAACTAACCAACAAAAAACTCAAAAATGGTAAGTTGGTTAAACACTGACCGACTAACAATCATACTTGAAAACCGGGTGGACACTGCTCATAAGTGGCTACAAACTCAATAATATGAGCTAAAAAATATACCAAAATCCAGATCTCGGCGAGTTCTATATCTGTGACCTACTACGGTTCGGATGGCCTTATGTTCATGTGCCGAGAATGGCACTTTTGACCTTTTTTGCGTATTTTTAACCGTTTTCCGGCCCGTCAACGATAAAGAACTTGTTGAGATCTACATTTTGGTATATTTTTAGCCCATAATGTTGAGTTTCAAACAAGTTATGAGCCGGCCCGTGTAAAAATAGAACCGCCTCAAAAGTAGATCTATTCATGATCAGTAGAAAAAGAAATGATCAAATATTTGCAAGGAATCTAACAACCTAGTTTTTGATCAATTTTGAAAACAAAAAATATACATACAGGAAGACCGGTTTTTTCCCAAAATTACCTTCATTATTAGTGGGTTTTTCAGTTTTGCAAGCAGTAGTGACTACGCATTTCTTAGTTAGTCTAGTTATTTTTCTAGATGACTCAAAGATTCCTAGAAATGTATCAATATTTTTGGTTAGGTATTACGAAGCAGACATAAAAGTTGTGTAGGTTTTACTAAAGCCTAAATCAACAGTTTTTGTAAAAAACAACTGAAGCTAATTCAAAAACTTGTCTTTTTTCTCTGACACTCTTAATTTTGCACACTATTTTATTCGGCTTCGGTAGAGCGCGGTTGTAAGAAGCATGCAGTGCTAATAGTACCGACAAGCTCACGTTTCTGGGTGCACAATGTAAAAAAAAAACAAAACACTTTGTGGTTTGAAGTGTCTAAGCCTCTACAAAACCCCTATCTGCAAAAAAACTGAAAAAACGACAATTCCACAGAAAGAGCTTAACAAACTATGGAACTGGGTGTCTTAACACAAAAACCCCCCTTCTTCCATGTTTTTTTTTCAGAGAAAAGGGTTCCCGGGGTGTCCATTCAAAGAGATCTCTTCCTTTTCCAAAAAAAGAAAACTAGCAACAAAAAAGGAAAACAGAAACTAAGAAGAAAAAAAGTGTGTCTTCTCTTATTTTTTGTCACTTCTTCCGTGGCCGCAGTGCAGGGTGCTCAGGATAATAGAGTTAAGTAAGAAGGAAACAGAGGAAAAAGAAAAAGAAATATGATGGACTACAAACTACAAAATGCTAGTTAGCTTTCGCAGAAAATGTCATTGTAATCATAAGGTAGTTCTGCTCAGAAACTGTTTTTGGAGCCAAAGTTTTGGTATTGGATCGGAAAAGTGGGAATTGCCTGGTTACAAGCTATTAGGCTTAGATAAAGTATACATGCAACGGGCCCAGCCAAACTATATTTTGAACGAAAATTTGCATTTTTTCATTTTTTTTATACTTCGAAAAATTGGATTTTTTAAAATATAAAATCTTTTAAAAGTTCAAAAAAATTCCTGTTCTTGAAGCCAGACCTTAAGACTTTTCTAATGGCCCGGCCCGGCCCAACCGAAAATTTGCAAGTATGGCTAAAGTTGTCAATGTATGCGTCAGTGTAACATGATTGTCACTGTAACTTTTTCTTAAAAACCAATTTTCAAGATTTTCTTCTTTCAAATCATAGCATATTTGATTGAAAGAAGCTGAAAACATGCAAAAAAAACGGCAAAATTGAAACAAAATCACCAAGGAATTAAGTGAGGCTGACAAGCCTAAGTTTTCCTACGTGACAGAATGCAGAAACAACAACATGGAGGACAATTTTAAGCTGAGAAAATTAGCAGAATCCTCCTAACTTTTATGAGTTGTGTTGGAAAACCCAAGAGAAATGGAAGAAAACAAAACAAGAAGAGTGAGAAAAGGATAACTGGGGAGGTTAATAAGTGGTGGTGTGTCTGTTGACCAACACTTATCCAGATATGTGAGTGAGAAGAAGACTCCCAACCCACCCAAAAATCACTATGACTCATATTTGGAATTGTGGCTGGCGCGCCGGCGGCGTGTACACATACTGTAAGATATGAAAGTGAGACAATTTTCAAGGACACTGGCGCGCCTGAGGCGCATCAAGAAGCCTGTTAACACGTTCAGTTCACAATAAGACAGTAAGATATGGGAAGTAATTCATAGAGTGTCTGGCGTGCCTACGACGCGTTGTGGTATCGGTAGACGGATAAAATGGGGAGAATGAGCCATTTTTATAGGCGCGCGGTAATCATAACACGGAGAAAAGCGGAGTCTAAAAGAGAGGACATGATTTTTATAAGAAAGATCAATTAGAAGTCAAGAGGAGGAAAGATACCGATCTTTTGAAGAAAAGACCAAAATTGTTCGATTTTAAGCATTAGTAACGATTGTTGTAGAAGCTGATTGTTTTAGGTAACAAGAAATCAATGGGATGTCCAAATTTGAACCGCCAGGATTCAAACTGGTAAAACATTTTGGAATTGAACACAACGGATTCACATTTTGGTAATAATAAAACAACCGTCCAGCAGAACTGTGCGAAAGTAGCATTTTCGAAAAAAGAAGTAGGAAATCAAAAAGGGCAAAAAATCGAAACGGAAGAATTTTCTGAAAGGCAGGAGGAAGTTGGAATTCCGCACAGCTCTGCCGTCAAGGTTACAGAAGGATCATTTTTGGAAGTCGCCGAAGACAGAAGGGAAAATATAGGTAAATATAGCTAATTGAGTTCAGTTAAGAATTGAGGTCTTTTGTAGTGCAGTGTGGCCGTAACAAACTTTAAACAAGTACTAAAACTCTGAAGAACCCATTTAATGGCGATATTTTCACTTCCAGATGTGCCCTGAGTCACAGTTGAAGAGACTTGACAAAAGAAAACTGGTATTACTGTAGTTGTAGTCTGTAGCCACTATCTCACCTACTCCCATTAATCTCACATGACCACCACCTGCATTCCCATGATTCCAGTCCCAATCAAACGATTTTATTTTTCAATTCGAAAAAGCAAAAAACTACTGGGAAGAACGGAATGTGTTTGTTCACTCTCAAATAAAAATGATCATTCTCTCAAATAAAAAACAAACGAGAAGAACTGGAACAGCTCTAAATCAGTTGACCATCAATGATCCAATTCTCTCTCAATTGCCTCAGGGGGGAGGACAACTTATTCCAGGAAGTGAATGGGCGGATGAAAACAAAACACTTCATTTTGGAAGGGAGAAGAGAGAGATTTCTTAAAGAGGAAGAAAACACTTATTTGGAAGAGGAGTTTTGCATAAATAATAATATACTTGGAGAAAGAAGATTGGGTGAGTCATTAGTGTGTGGTTGATTATTTTTGTCACTGTCGATACTTTGAGATTCCGGTGGAAAAATTTAAGATTGCACTGGCAGCAAAATCTTTATATTGTAGTTGAGACTTTTTGGTTAGGTTTAAAGATATCGAACGCGCCAAAGGCGCGCCCGCTGTAAAAATATAGACTTTTGGAGCTAAAGTTCTTTCCCAAAAATGCGTCGACGGCGCCCAACTGCATTATCAAAATTAGGAAGGAGGCGCTAAAGTAAGACTGAAAATTACAGTAACTAAAGTATTTTCATGGTACATATTGAGTTTCAGAGCAAAGTAGACAAGCCAGGCGCCCTCAAATACAGAAAGATGTACAGATTGGGTTGACTTTTCTAAAATAGTGTATCAATGGGCGTGGCTAGTTCTAGTTCTAAAGTATATAAGCTCCCTCGAATTAGAATCGCGCGGAACACGGAATATCTTATTTCTATAAGGAGATATCAGATAGTTGCCAACAGACAAAATATAGGTGAACATTCATAAAATATGTCATCAGTTGAAAAAAGTTTGATAGCTCGTGAGGCAGTTGAGATATTGTGCTCCAAACTTTTGCTTTTTACGGTATCTTGAAAAAATTGTTAGCTTTCACGCTAAACTAGCAAGGTTTTTGAGTTTCTGTCCTGATCATCCAAAAATTCCCAAAAAATGATGGCACAGTCACAAGACTCCACAAAACGAACAAGTCATGCAAAAAGAAGTTGAAGAGTGAACAAGTGTAGACGGGCGGTATGTGTGTGCGATGCAAAAAAGTTCTCTGTGACAAGGCTCTATCCCCCTAAATCTCTCTCTATTCAAAAGCAAACAAAAGTTGGGAAACGAGGGAAAAGAGACAGTTCATATCTCTAGCTTCTCTGCGTTTCTCACGTTCACACACTCTCTTTTCTCTCTTCCCGTAAGATCGTGGCGATCGAGTGGGGCGGTGGAGGAAAGAGCTCTAACTTATACATATATACAGAGAGAAATGGGGGAGGTCTAACACTAAGCGAAAATAACAAGTTCAACTTGAGAGTGAGAGAGTACGTAGATATGAGAGTGTGCAGAGAAATCAGTGGGGATGACCTTGAGACACCTGGAAAAAAGTGAGAGGGAGAAAGTACATACTTCTTGTGATATAGTCGTCTAGAAGGTTGAACTTCTTTTGATCAAAAAACTTGTTTGGTTCGAAACGCGTCTAAGGAACGCCAGACATCCAAAAAAGAAACGAATTTTGCTGGCCTAGTTTGCGAGATATGAACATTTCAGCATTTTTGAGTGGTGGCCTAACTTTTGCACTTTTGGTTTTCTAGGCCACGAATTCACTAAAATATTCGGTTTTTAGCCAATTCTTCACAAAAACAGTCATTTTCAAGGTTCAAACTGCGTTTTACAAGTCGTGGCCGAAATTTCGCTTTTTTGGTTTTCTAGGCCACCGTCTGAAATTCACCTAATTTTTTAGATATTTAGCCAATTTTCTTCAAGAAAAGTTCATTTTTCAATAGTTTTTAAAAAAGGAGAAAAACGCGCCAAAGGTGCGCCAGGTTCAAAATCTGAAGAATTTATTTGAAACGCGCCAATGGAACACCAGCCGCTCGAAAAAAAGTTTGTAAATACTAGTTTTAAGCTCCGCTAAGCCAATACATTACAGTTATGAATTTTCACACAAATGCGTCTCAGGCACGCCAGCTGATTTCCGGAGTTGATCGGGGAAACGCGTCAGAGGTACGCCAGATTCTCAAATTTGAATTTATAAACAAATGCATTAATACAAAGGTGTTGTAGTCAATCACGAAGATGCAAAGAAACACGTCACAGGCGCGCCAGACACTGTGAAAACTTGGGAATTATGAAATAATGATGAAAAAAGTTGCTATTTTTGAAATCTAGTCAGGTGTCAAAAGTAAGAAAATAGTATAGTTTATTGAGGAATGTTGCGAAAAGAAGAAAAAAGTACTAAAAGTGGGCGGAGTCTGGGAGGCACAGGTAATTTGACCCCCGTTCTGGAGAAGAAAAAAGTGTGTGAGAAGAGGTATGAAAGTAATAGGGAGGTGGAGAAAGAGAACGTGAAAAAAGGAAGATAATTTTCTGGGAGAGGCATGGGGACTATAAGCTACAAAATACCGTATCGAAAAATTTTTTCGCTTTTTTCGGTGGCTTTCGAAAAAATTTTCGGTTCAAACTTTTCGGACAAGAAATATCAGGATAGTTTTCGAAAACAAATCGCACGAATACGTCTCAGGAACGCCAACTGATTTCAGAAGCTGCTGGAAATCGCGTCAGAGGTACGCCAGATTCTAAAACTTGAGCATACAGATACATTAATACGAAGGTATTGAAGTGAACCATGAAGATTTGAAAAAAAACGCCGCAGGCGCGCCAGACACTATCAAAACTTAGGAATTATGAAGTAATAATCGAAAGGCTTACAGTTTTCATACAAATTCATAATTTTGCCTTTGAAAAAAAAACGTTTTTTCAGACTGTTTTAATATTTGAAAATTATTTAGTTTTTGGTTTTTTTGCGAAGTTTTCCAAAATTTTTCGGAAATTTATTTGCTGCACAGCCCTGATTACCGTAACCAACGGAATAACTAAACTAAAAATTAGCTGAGCCACTCCAAAATTAGTGTAGAGAGTGGTTAACGATTACAACAATGCTCACTGACTACAAACTACAGATTTGCAGGTAACAGGTCAATTAATTTAATACTTGAGCCACTCTCCAATTTGCGGCTCGTTAACTACAAACTACAAAACTAGGCCTCCGCCAAAAAATCAAAAGGCTCCATAGATCTATCCGTTCAAAACAACTGCTCGTCTCTAACAGCAACATGATAATAAAACAAAGTGAGAGAGACATCAGACTAGTAGTGTGTGGTCATCAGCTGGCCCCTCCAGGCTCCTCGAAAAAGTGGGCGGAGCTCAAGTTGTAATAGTAACGTAGTGAAAAGACACCGAGCAGGAGAGCAAGAAGAAATCCGAACTTTTTCGAAACGCGAACAAAAAATCATCAGTTGTCGGGACGTCTTTTGAAGTTATTGGTGGGGAAACAAAAAAAGAGAGAAAGAAAATGTTATTAGGTGGGTGGTTATTACGTATATACTATGAGTATCGACTACTAGGTGATTGGATGATCTGAGGAGCATCATAAAATATATCGAGAATCCATTACAACTTTTATGAGTCGGTGCAACCAACCTGCATAGAGACTACAAACTACAAAGTAATGTGGAATAATAGGAAATAAGTAAAATCCTATCATTTGAAGGCGTGTGTCTCAAAAGTGAGCAGAGCTATCAAAAAGTTGTCAACTTCAAAAATGTTCAAAATTGTGTGCTGATCAGTTCTTTAATTTGTATTTTTTCCTAGCTCCGCCCTTTTTGAGAATTGCCGTTTCAACCTGGAGACAGGAAGTGCCGCAGATTTTAGTGTACCAAAATATGGTGTCTGGCGGTGAGTACTGGAATGGAACGCGCTCCACTAGACTTGGAGGTAAATTCAAAATGTGGCATTTTGGTACGCACCTAACTACTTTTTGTGTTGATTTCAGTTTTTCCGCGTTTTTGGTCAATTTTTCGACTGTCGCGCTTCTTTTCGGAATAAATTTTATTTCAAAAATTTATTTTAAACTTTGCGCAAAAATTCTCGCTGAAAAAGCCACACCAAAATGTTGAAGCCGTTTTTCAAAACTTGAAGTCACAAAAATTACTGTGAACAATTTTTTGCTGTTTTAAATCATTTTTGTGAGGAAACTACCCTGATTTCCTCCATTCAAAATCCTTTCCGTTACAGAAAGACTCATGCCATCAAGTATTCTGATGAATATCTTATCAAAAATGCAAAATCTTTGCATATTCTACAACTAATCTTACTAATGGAAGAAATAATAATACAAAAACCCTCACAAATGAATAATTCCCAATCATGACTAACCTCAACTGTGAAACCAATGCCGGATCGAAACTTCGCACTTCCTGAAGACGTGGATGACATCTCCTCATTATTTGTGGTGTCATCGGAGTGTAGATGACGTTGCCAGTGGCAATGTCATCTGGAGAGGCGGGCAGCTGACGGCGGCGGTGGATACTCATGACTTCTGGAAACAATTTGGATTAGGGATGACGGGGAAATGGGATGAGATGAGGGGATAGTAGGACGGAAGATTAAGGAAAGAGAGGCAAGAGGTCAAAGAAAGAACGTGGTATAGAAGAAGTTACGAGATATTGGTAGAAAAAAAATTTGTGAGGAGAACAATAAAAATTGTTAAAAAAGTACATTTTTACATGAATCGACGCAGAATCTCTTTGAGATTGGTAAAACTAACTGTCCCACAAAATAACTTTTTTATAGGATTAAATAGACCAAGAGTAGAGCTCTATTTTAGTAGTTGACAACTTTTTAGTACGGACACTCTCTAGCAAGTTCTACAATCTACAAAGTAAATTATCCCTCAAATCGACTGATTTCAGTGCAAAATAATGCGATTTTTGAGCTGTTGACTTGAAACTACTATAACTCTCTAGGAAGTACACGTGCAAAAAATTTGTCAACTGCAAAAATGAAGCTCTATTTTTGATATATACGATCCATTTAAACCCTACTGGGTGTGACAATCAGAATTACCATGACACGCTCTCAAAATTGGACATTTTTAACTGGGTCAAAGTTTCCAACCTTCTGACAGGTACCGTTCCGTAACTCCACGGCCACTTCGCGACTTTCCCTAATAAGATAGTCATTAAAAAAGTGTCAGTGGCCTAAAAAACAAACCATCAAATACTGAATTAACAAAAAGAACCTTGGACACATTTTATGGGGAACGTGCTACAGTAACTAAATGACTCAATAAACCAGTTTGCTGTGACGGTAAGCCAGATTCTAGTTTGAAGGCATCTGAATCCTCTAAGACATTCTGTCCTTAACAATCTTGGTCTCTAAATAAAAAAAATCCAGGAGCAGCTCCCCCTTTTCTTGTCCGTCATCTCTTGTCAAAAGTGAAAAAGAGAAAAGACATTTCCATGTCTTCTCTCCGAATGAGAAGCAAAAAGAAACATGAAAGGGGGAAGGTCTCTTTCTCCTGTCCAAGGATAATTATTCGGAAAAAGGGGGGGAAGAAGAAGAGGAGAAAATGGGACATGTCAAGAAATAAGGAGCATGGGATGAAAAGACGGAAAAGATGGGGGGGACGGACTCCTCAGGGAGAGCTAAAGACAAGTTAAGAGGGGGGATGTGTGACACCTTAATGAGAAAAATAGATCCCTACTTCTTTTGAGAGAAAAAGAGCTTCGAAGGTTACTGTAAACGAATAATTTCATTTCAATTACTGATGAGGCTTAGAGACTACAAACTACAAAAATCTAGCTATTATGTTGGGGAATAAGGGATTCTCATTGACCCACTCGGACACCTCAGAAATAGTAAGTGCCAATTTTGAGTCGCTCCGTACTCAATTTTCAGGACTATAATCAGGAAGGGTTGTTAGAATACACACCAAGTCGTTGTGCAGCCAAAGCCTGACTAACTCCATGAGAATCTTGTTACAAAAATTAATTAACATAATATTCCGTGTTCTCACAATAATTCATCTGAAATTCCAGAAAAAAACAAGAAGATATGACTCACACTGGGAGAACCGGAATTCAAATTAAAATTGAGAAAAAAATATAATATTATCCCAAATGTTATTCAATTAGTTTTTAGTGACATTTTCGAATGCTTTGCACTCGAAAAAATATATATATGGCAACATTAAAAAAAAACAACAGAAAAAGGAACTACTACAACCTGTCATAAGCTCAAACACATTATTTCTTATTTCCTTTTTCTCTGTAAAATGTCACATGAAATATCAAATGTTAATCTAATTGTTGAGTCTCTTTCAAACGGAGGAGGAGGAGACAGGTGATTTCTTTCTTTTATGTTCTCCATATTCTTTCTTAATTTTTTTCAAAAAGAGGAGAGCATGTGAAAAAGTCACAAAAAATTAATTGAATAACATTTGGGATAATATTATATTTTTTCTCAATTTTAATTTGAATTCCGGTTCTCCCAGTGTGAGTCATATCTTTTTGTTTTTTTCTGGAATTTCAGATGAATTATTGTGAGAATACGGAATATTATATTAATTAATTTTTGTAACAAGGTTCTCAAAGAGTTAGTCATGCTTTGGTTGCACAGCGACTTGATGTGGCCTATTCCAATAACCCTATTGATCATGAAAATGAAAAGGAAAAAAGCTCATGAAAACTGACTACGTACCGACTCAAAATTGACACTTACTTTTCGATTCTAAGAACTTTTATAGAGACTAATTTGTGGATGATTCGAGTCTAATCTAAACTAATTTTATCATGTAATTAACTATCTATGTTAGGATATCTAGTCTTTTCATTTGTTCTAACGTTTTGAACCCACAGGGTCACTTTAGTCCATATTAATTCAAATTATTTCCCAGCGAAACCAGAAGCTTAGTGGAGCGCGTTTGCCCACACCACTTGACAGGTTGTCAATTGAGTCGCCGCTCAGCCAAATCGCAGGCTAATAACGTGGAAGAGGCACACGGAGTAACAATATTACATTAGTGGGCGTTGCGAAATTAGAGTGAAGTCCCATTAAAAAACATCCGTGGTAGCAAAAACAGGGCGTGGCCTAAATATAAATGTTCTTATGAAAAAAAAACACATACCAATTCTAAAAATATAAGTACACCTGGGTTAAGTAAATTCCTCCCCACCCTCTCCAAAATAGGGTGTGTCATCCGATACATTTTCTTGTTGTCTTTTAAAAAAGAGACAAGAGGAAGAGCATGGAGAGATGAGGAGGTCAAAAGGTTCAGGTAACTGGAAGTAACATGGAAAAGAGATATATTGGGAAAGAGAGAGAAAAGAGAAAGAGAGGCGGGGCGATATTTGGAATTCAGAAGGATGTGCACTCCATTGTAGGGAAAGAATGTAAAAATCAAAAAATCAAAAGCTAAAAATTTTGCTGAAACATGAAAAATAGAGATTTGCGATTTTGACTGGTAATCCGTTTGTAGTCGCTTATCAGACATAGTGTCAGTGTGAAAAACCCGTTTGATGCTTCTTAAAATTCTGGAAACGCTAAACTTCATTTGACGAGAACTATGGAGAGAGTCATACGACAAGAACATGGGGAAACGTAAATCTAGCATGTGTTTCATGAGTTTGTTTGGAAATTTATTAAATATTAAAAAAAATTAAATTAGTTAATTGAAGGACAGACACAATATTCGTAAAAGAGTTTCGACAGGTCGAAATTGGAAAGTCTGGCGTACCTTCGGCGCACAACACGTACTTTATCAAGTTACACTTCTACCCTCTCAGTAACACAGATTATTATATATTAGATTTTCTTTCTTAAATTTAATTTCTTCAAAAAATTCATTCTCATAGTTACATTCAATCAGTTCATTTTTTCGCTTAAAATTGATTTCATTAGACTTTTTATGTTCGTTTTTCATGTGCATATTATTATTAGGTTGTCCGAGCAAATCATGTGTAAATTTATGTGCAGAAGCAACGTCATGAATACTCAAAACTGGAAATATAGACTCCGCGACGTTTTGACACTAGTCATTTCGCAACTACGACGTTTTGCAACCGCGTCCTATTTGTAAATTTGAATCAGTAGAAAACGTTGAGTATGTCTGGAAACATATTTGAAAACAATCAATAATAAGAAAAAATTGTGTGACCCATTTTTTACAAGACTAGTTTAAACTGTTGGTAGTGATATGATTGCGAAATGTCGTAGTTGTGGAATGTCGCGGAGCCTAAGCATCAAAAATAATTGCAAGTATGAATCACGAAGGATATTCATACAGCGTCCAACATTTCAACCCAGTAATTAAAGGTCCAGCATGCGATATTTAAAATATTTTGCCTTTCGTGCCGACCAGATTTTCTTTAACTCCTTTTTTTACAGCCTTAGTCAACCCATCTTCCACTAGCCCGATTTCCCAAACTCTTGGATATAATGAAACACAGATAGTCACGAGAACTAGACCTCAAAAACCTACAAAAGCAACAAACCATTTTTTTTTTTTCGTATTTTCTAGTCTCCTTTTGCAATAAAACCCTTTCTGCCCTTATTGCTATAAAATTCGATCTAGCGCCATGCGGAGGCAGTTCAAACTGTTCAACACAGTTCGATGATACCTCGCCTTCTTCTATTTTTCTCCCTTACTGGTGTTGCTGTATCGATTATTGCTGGTGGAGGTGGTGGTGGTGGTAACGACGATCACAGTGGTCACTACAGTCACAGTGATAGTAGTGATAGTAGTGACAGTCATGAGCATCGACCACGCCCCCATAGACCTCGTCCGCCTCGACCACAACCAGGTAGACCACCCCGAGAGAAAACGAATTGTCCCGCTAACTGGTTGTTATTCGAGAGGCCACAAGGGAATTGGTGTGCTCAGGTAGGAAGAGGCTTAGAAACACCACAAACTACAAATCACAGGTTTTTGTGGCTACCCTCGCACGAGATCCAGCAGAAGCGCAGTGTCAAGCACTCGGAGCAACGTTGACTGGGTTGCAGTCGAGTTTAGAGAGGCAGAGGCTTGCAGGTGTGTAGTTCTCTCCCTTATTGGGGTTACTGTATCCAATAGAACTTGGATTTTTTAGAAGCCGCGCGTCTTCTTGCTGTCCAACACAATATTTGGGAAGGCGCGGTGTGGACTGGAGGCAAGGCTAAACCAGAATGCACCTCACTCAGTGCTTGTCCAGACTCGAGATATTCATTCTACTGGGCCGATGGACACACTCTGAATGGGACGGATGGATTCGGATGGCAAGTAGGAAATCCTATGTTGGAGTATTATTGGTCAGACCATTCGATAGGGTGAGTCATCATTTCGGAGCACTAGGGTATCTTCATTATTTTCTTTTATTTCAGAATCTCTGGGAGCGCTACTCTTATATTTCAAAAAAATGGTGGAGCCGTCTCTTTCTGGCCCGGATTTGTGCATGGACTGCTAGATGATATCTGGTACACTAACCCGCAGGTTATGTATGCTTGCGGGAAGTTGGCAACGTGAAAAAGATAGTAATAAAGATGTTTTTTTGTTCACCATGGCTTTAGCACGGTTCTTACAACCGCGCTTTCTATGCAGACCAATTCCCATAGAATATGGCCATAAGAGAAAAGTTTCCATGGTTTTTCCCTGAATCAAACTATTCATACAATGTTCCATAACATGACTGTCTCGGGGTTCTCAGGGAAAATTGTCTTAATCAAAAACTCTATGGTCTGAAACCATTACTCTTGAGAAAACAAAACATATCGACAAGTTTTCGTCTCCCATCCAAAATTCTGCCAAACCACGAACTCCCTTCCTTTTCTATCCATCATAGTCATATTCTGCTTGATTACTCCAACTGAGTCCTT
Source organism: Caenorhabditis latens (assembly GCA_002259235.3). NCBI lineage: Eukaryota > Metazoa > Nematoda > Chromadorea > Rhabditida > Rhabditidae > Caenorhabditis > Caenorhabditis latens. Next base: position 16,732,525 of record CM056092.1, on the reverse strand, counting down.
CCGAAAGAGACCTGTGTCTTCCTTATCCTCCTCTGTTTTTTGTCCTCTCATGATTCCTTTTTTGATGAACTTGAATGCACTACAAAAACGAAGACATCAGAAGCCAGGAACAAGTCAAGGCCTCCACAGGAAGCAGTTGAGGAGAAGTATCCGTCGGATTGTTTGACATTCGAAAGGCCACGAAGGAAATAGTGTGTTAAGGCGAGAGGTAGCCTCCGTTAGGGTCAAACAATCAAAATCCAATGTCGCTCCTGAAACCAAATCACAGCGGCGAATTGATTGCAAAAAACCCCCGATCCTCTACTTTCCGATCGCTCATTAAACCGTTTTCTCAGTGAAAGCACAACTCGACCTTCCTTTTCTTCCACAATGAATCCTAGCCTTCTTCTATTTTTTTCCCTTGTTGGGGTTACTGAATCCATTATTGTTAGTGGAGGAGGTGGTGGTGGTTATGATGACCACAGTGGTCACTATAGTCATAGTGATAGTAAAGATAGTAGTGACAGTCATGAGAATCGCCCACGACCTCATAGACCGGGACCAAACCGTCCACCTCGACCACAACCACCCCGAGAACTGACAAACTGTTCGACTAACTGATTGCTGTTGGTATGACCTCAAGGGATTTGGTGTGCTTATGTAGGAAGAGGCATAGTGACACTACAAACTACAACGTTACAGCCTTTCGTGGGATCTTTTACTCGAGACGCTACAGACGACATATGTAAAACAATGTGAGCAACATTGACTGGATTGCGATCGAGTGCAGAGAGACTGAGCTTGCAGATAATTCTAGTTTGTAGTCAAGCAATCCAAAATCCAGGTATTATTCAAAAGCGGCTAGACAGCTTACAGTCTAACACAATATGAGAAAAGGTCCCATGTGGCTCGGTGGTCGAGCGAAACCCGAATGCACCTCACCCCGTGCTTGTCCAGAATCGAGAAACTCGTTATACAGGACCGATGGCTTGGGAGAGACGAATTGGATGGATCGTTCCGGTGAATCGGAGAGAGACTATTTGAGTAAAAACTTGGCATTCTGTGAATTCGTGGCAAGTGGTTGAAACGATACCATAGAGTTTAGGTTACTGTAGTTTGTGAACATTCGGCCTAAATGTGTCTGTATGCCTATATATTGGAATATCGAGAAAATGTCTGATAAGATATCCGAAATACCCAAAGAGAGGGCCAGTAGATTCGGTAAATCACGAAGGCTATAAATACAGCGTCCAGCATCTCAAACTACTAATTAAAGGTGCAGCATGCGATATTTAAAATATTTTGCTTTTCGTGCCGACCAGATTTTCTTTAACCCCTTTTTCTACAGCCCTAGTCAACCCATCTTCCACTAGCCCGATTTCCCAAACTCTTGGATATAATGAAACACAGATAGTCACGAGAACTAAACCTCAAAAACCTACAAAAGCAACAAAATTTTTTTTTGTATTTTCTAGCCTTCTTTTGCAATAAAAACCTTTTCGCCATCGTTGCTATAAAAGTGAATTAGCCCCGCGCTGAGGAGTTCAAACTGTTCAACACAGTATGATACCTCGCCTTTTTCTATTTCTCTCCCTTATTGGGGTTACTGTATCGTTTATTGTTGGTGGAGGTGGTGGTGGTGGTTATAATGACCACAGTGGTCACTACAGTCATAGTGATAGTAGTGATAGTAGTGACAGTCATGAGCATCGGCCACGCCCCCATAGACCTCGTCCGCCTCGACCACAGCCAGGTAGACCACCCCGAGAGAAAACGAATTGCCCTGCTAACTGGTTGTTATTCACGAGGCCAGAAGGGAATTGGTGTGCTCAGGTAGGAAGAGGCTTAGAAACACTACAAACTACAAATCACAGGCTTTCGTGGCTACCCTCGCACGAGATCCAGCAGAAGCGCAGTGTCAAGCACTCGGAGCAACGCTGACAGGGTTACAGTCGAGCTTAGAGAGGCAGAGGCTTGCAGGTGTGTAGTTCTCTCCCTTATCGGGGTTACTGTATCCAATAGAACTTGGATTTTTTAGAAGCCGCGCGTCTTCTTGCCGTCCAATACAACATTGCAGAAGGCGCGATGTGGGTTGGAGGCAGGGTTAAACCAGAATGCACCTCACCAAGTGCTTGTCCAGACTTGAGGAATTCGTTCTACTGGACCGATGGACACACACAGAATGGGACGGAAGGATTCACATGGGAAGTCGGGAATCCCGCGTTGGAGTATTATTATTTAGACCATTCGATTGGGTAATTCATTATCTCTGTGTATTAGGCTAACCTCATTATTCTCTTTTTTCCAGAGTCTCTGGCTGCGCTACTCTCGTATTTGCTAGAAATGGTGGAGCCGTCTCTTTCTGGCCCGGATTTGTGCATGGACTGCTGGATGATGTCTGGTGTCCTGCCCAGGTCAGAATGTATGCTTGCGGAAAGTTGGCAACGTGAAAAAGATGATAATTTTTTAATTATGGAGGTAGTAATAAAGATTTTTTTGGCTTTTTCTTCACCAACGCCTCTGCAGGGTTCTAAAACCGCACTTTGCCTAAACAGAAGGAAATTGTTGCAAGGAATTCCGGTGGAGCGCAGTTATAAGAATTGTGCCGAATTATACATCCATGTTTGCCGACTTCCATGTGAAGAATGTAGTCACAAGAGAAAAGTTTCCCTGTTTTCTCCTGAATTAAATTTTTTGCACAATGTTTGATAACATGACTGTCTCAGGGTTCTCAGGGTAAACTGGCCTAATAAAAACTTTGTCGCCTAAAACCATTGCCCTTGGGAACAAGATGAGACAGTCATCTCCTCCCAAACAACTATTTCTGCCAAACCCTGAACTCATCCTTAACGTTCTAACCATCAAAGATCAAAATGTCGCTCTTGAAATCAAATCACGGCGGTGAATTTATTGCAGAAACCCCCGCTTTCCCTCTTTCCGATCTGTCATTAAATCGCTTTCCCTATAAAAGCACTTTTCCTCGACCTTCCTTTTTTTCAACAATGAATTTTAGCCTTCTTCTATTTCTCTCCCTTATTGGGATCACTGTATCCATTATTGTTGAAGGAGGGCGTGGTGGTGGTGGTTACAACGATCACAGTGGTCACTGCAGTCATAGTGATAGTAGGGATAGTAGTGACAGTAATGAGCATCGGCCACACCCCCATAGACCTCGTCCGACTCGACCACCCTGAGAACTGACAAACTGTCCGACTAACTGGTTGCTATTCGTTAGGCCACAAGGGAATTGGTGTGCTCAGGTAACTAGAAAGAGACTTAAAAACACTACAAACTACAGGTTACAGGCTTTCGTGGGTTCCTTTACTCGAGACGCTGCAGACGACATATGTAAAACAATGGGAGCAACATTGACTGGATTGCAATCGAGTGCAGAAAGGCTGAGGCTTGCATGTAATTGTAGTTTGTAGTCAAAAATTCTGAATCCTGAGTCGAGAATCCAGGTATTATTCAGAAGCGGCTAGACAGATTGCAGTCCAACACAAAATGAGAAGAGATCCCGTGTGGCTTGGTGGTCGAGCGAAACCCGAATGCACCTCACCACGTGCTTGTCCAGACTCAAGGAACTCGTTCTACTGGACAGATGGACACTCTCTGAATGGGACGGATGCGTTCACATGAAATGCTGGAAATCCTGCTCCGCAATATGGGTATAAGGATGTACATCACGTGTATGGCATTTCCTCATGCACTACACTTACTATCGTCAGTAATGGCGGACAGATCAATGGGTATTGGAATGGGTTGATGATGATATGTGGTGTAATGCAAAGCAGTATATGTATGCGTGCGGGAAGAAGGCGACGTGACAATAAGATAATTGTTTTTAATGTGGTTTTGTTAATTGATAAAGAATTCACTCTTCTTTCTCACTGTAATGTAGTCATGTTAATCTAAAAATCGAAGACACTACCACATGATATCCCATAGAGCGTGTTTGCCGGTCTAAAAATATTCGAGCTGATCTTTGATAAAATTTCGCAGATTTTGTCTCTTCCAACCATTGTAACCAAAAAGTCGCTTTCTTAGTTCCGTATCACAAAGTTTATCACCTGAAACTATAATGCTTGGAAACCAGAAAGATACAAAACTAGTCCTTCCCATCCAACATTTCTGCCAAACCATGAACTTACTTCCTCTATTCTCTATAGCCCTCTTCTGTTTTATTACTTCAATAGAAACTCATCGACGACGATCCAGAAAGGATGGAAGACACGATCACTTCCTGTCCATTGAGTCTTCGTTATCTTCTTCTTCTTCGTCTTCTCATGAATCCTCTTCTGACGAGGTTGAATCCACAAGAGGCTCCGGAAAACGAGGACATCAGAAGCCAAGACCTCCAATAGCACAGGAACCAGTTGAGGAGAAGTGCCCGGCGGATTGGTTAACATTCGATAGGCCACAAGGGAAATGGTGTGTTAAGGTGAGAGGACTGATTGTGAGACGGTTTTTGAATGAAAATTGTCAGTAGAGCAAGACTGCACCCCTCCAAACTTGCTATAAGTAGTCATGGCTCCGGGACATTAAAGGGAAAAAACGTACAAGAAGGGAAACGAACGTACATATCACCATAATTAGTATAATCAACGCGTACAAGTGGTATTTTTCCTATAACGCTTTGAAAATTGTCCTATAATTGGTGGCGGAATGTCTGGTAACGAAGCGTCCCGGACCCATAGCTATCCGTTACGCTGTTACCATCAAAGATCACAATTTCGCTATTTAAAAATCTTACAGCGGAGGAATAATTATTGCAAAAACTGTGTAGACCCCTCATTTCTGCAATCACCGCTTTCCCTATAAAAGCTCGACTCGACCTTCCTTTTTTTCAACAATGAATCTTAGTCTTCTTCTATTCCTCTCCCTTATTGGGGTTACTGTATCTATTATTGTTAAAGGAAGGGGTGGTGGTGGTAGAGGTCGCTATGACTATGATAGCGATAGTAGTGACAGTCATGAACATCGGCCACGCCCCCATAGACCTCGTCTGCCTCGACCACAACCAGGTAGACCACCCCGAGAGCATACTAACTGTCCGGCTAATTGGTTGCTATTCAAGAGACCTCAGGGAAATTGGTGTGTAGGGGTAAGAGCTAGACTACAAACTACAATCCATATTCACAATTTTCAGACCTTTGTTCACCCAACCATGATCGGCATAGTGGCTTCTGAGGAACAGTGTAAATTACATGGAGCAAGAGTGACAGGATTCCAGTCAAGTGAGGAGAGAATGAGAATTGCTGGTAAGAACCTAGCTGAGCAAGTGTAGTTTGTAGCCTGTAGTTTTCAGAAGCCGCACGACAACTCGTTATTCAGAATAACTTAGTAAAACCCTCAGTGTGGGTTGGCGCTAGAAACAAGCCTGAATGTGGTTCTCGAAGTGCTTGCCCAGACTCGAGACATTCATTCTACTGGACCGATGGACACACTCAAAATGGGACGGATGGATTCGGATGGCAAGCAGGTAATCCTATGTTGGAATATGGGTATAATGATGTACACCGAGTTAATGGAATCTCCGGATGCGTCGTTCTCTCCATCGGTAGAAATGGGGTGACTGCATATGAGGTGTGGAAGGGATTCTTGCATGGATTGCTGGATGATACCTGGTGCCACGCCACAACGAGGTTGTATGCGTGTGGAAAGGAAGCGACTTGAGAAGGGGAGATAATTGGTGGATTATGATAAGGAATAAATATGATTTGAAGAGTTTATAAATAAATGCTTGAGTTTGGATATTGAGCCTCTGTCAAAAACATCTAAACTAAAATTCTCGCTTTGAGAACAAAACGTCACATTGTAAATCCGAAAACCGGAACTGTTAGTAACAAGTCCAGACCAAGGGACGAAGCGATAGAAATCTCTCTCGAAAATCAAGGCTCACATTCCTAAGGCTATAAGGGGGAACGGTGTGTTAAGGAAAGCAGTAAAGACTACGAACTACAACGTAGAGGGTAACTTCACGATTACTTGATGTGATCAGTTAAGGTTTGACATCAAAACTTAAATCACCGTATTCCATAGATCAAAATGTCGCTCTTGAAACCAAATCACGGCGGCAAAATTATTGCAAAAACTGCGTAGACCCCTCGTTTCTGCAATCGCATCAAAAACCGCTTTTCCTAAAAAAAAATGCACGACTCGACCTTCCTTTTCTTTAACAATGCCTTCTTCCATTTCTCTCCCTTATTGGCGGTAGTAGACGTTATGACAGTTGTGAGCACGGGGGATCATGTCCTGGGAGATCACCCCATGGAGGTTCTAGTGGAGGTGGATTGAGAAAGAGTCCGGATGATGATTTTTTGTATTAAGTCCAAATCTTGAGAATAGAAGAAAGCGTCAATGGCACCCCAGAGCCTCTTTTTTCGAAAAAGAAAGCTTTCAAAATCATACATCATACTACAAATTTGTGTATGTACCTGTAAACAACCCATTTTCAAGAAATTTTGAGAATCCCGCCGAGCATGACACCATGACGTTTGTCTTTGTTGCAGAAAAGAAAAAATATGATCTGCACCCAAAATAGGATAACTGAATTGAGATAATTGCATCAGTGGGCGGTAACAATAGAATGAAAACTAATAATAATGTTTTGAGGGGGGTGGAAGACAGGCCTAAGAATAGATATATCTTATTTGTTGAGTTGGAATTAATTTTAAATGCCTTCTTTTGGAAAATTTTTCTACAAACAAAGAGTAGGGTGTTTAGACGACTAGGAACGGCAATTTCAACTACAATTGGCATCGAACCATGGCTTAGCTGATTTCTGTGACAATCTCAGGACACTATCTAAAAGGTGTGTAAATCTCCAAATTATCGAAGCGCCTATTAACTCAAAACATCTCATCAAAAAGTCCAAAGTAATGAAAATAAGTATTTTGAGAGACCAGTTTGATAAGAGATCTGATAGACGTACCTTCCTGAAGAACCGGACTGTTGTAGTAGACCAATGTTGTTGATGTTGATTATTGGGTTCTGAAAATGGAAAAAAATTAAATGAAAAATAGACAAAGGTTTAAGTTGGAAATGAAAGTATTGGCTTCAAATATTAGTTCATGACGATGATGTAAATTTTAGATTGAAATTAAATTAAAATTTTTTGAGGTCGCCCATTCGAAACAGAGCATTAAAGACAGGTATACATTGATTGCATTGAACCACCCGCTAAAAATAATTGCACTAGAAGTAGCTATTTGCAAAACTGGTCCAAAATGACATTACGAATTGAAAATCTCAATTTCCACATAATTCCGCAACGCATGACAATAATTTCAAGATTTTCAAAAAACGAACGCGCAAAAACCAAAAAGAAATGAAAAAAGGAAACTTCTGACTTTCAGCAAGAAAGGCATGAAATTCGAAGAGAAAAAGTCATAAACACACCCACATACAAATACAAAATAAGAAAATTCTCTCACTCTTTAAGACAAATTCCTTCTTTTTCTCGCTTCATTGCGTGCTTCTTCGTCAGAAAGGGGGGATAAAATAGGAGGAGAAGAGGAGAGGAGAGGAGTGACAAATTAATTCAATATCACATACACTTTTAATTATTTTTTCTTATACTGCTCTCTGTTTTTTCTTTTTTCTTTTTGTTTGCACTATTTGGGAACAGAGAGAGAGAAGAGAGAACGTTCAACTTTTAAAGGTTTGTCAGGTGACTACAAACTGCAAGACTTCGAAAATTTTTGGCCCCGCCCCCAAAGCAGAGCTGAAATGACCGGTGCACGTTTTTCGACCAGTTTGAGAGGTCTTCCGCGAAAAGTGTGTGGCACCTCTTGTTTCGGAGGCGGAGCCTAAAATTGATACGAAATTTTGCCGTCCGGAAACACCGAATTGGGACTACAAGAAGAGTCTTAGATCCAGATCTTCTCTTGATGATGTGGAGCGACTACAAACTACATTCAACTCTTAGTCTCTCTCCAAGATGTAAAACTTGTGTGTACATACATACACTGCCTAGTTTTATAGTCCCAAAACTTTTTATGACCAAGCTTTCCGTCTCGGCTTCTGACTTTTCTCATTTCTAACAAATCTCATGTTTTGGAAACATGAATATTCTCCTTTCCATACTATTCTTCTCTATTCTATCATTCTATTCTGCTGATTGCTACGAGTTGAAAATGATGCTGGTATATGGGGAACCTGTGGAAACCACAGATTCTTCTATCTCAGAATTAGAGATATCATGGGAACAATGTTATTCAAGATGTTACAAGGTGGGAGAATGTATGGTAAGTAGGGGAGGAGAGAAGTGACTTACGAGACTACAAACTACGAAACTAGTAAATCGTATATAACATGGGAACTATTATGAGAAGAGTGGAAAACCTGTAGATTTATTTTGATCCAATGGGAGTTGAAAATGGCGGGATCCCAATTTCTGACAGCACTAAACCAATGTTTTGGTACATCATTATTTAACCTGCTAAATCTGGCGCGCCGTCGGTGCGTTTTTCGACTATGTCGCTCGTTCAAGTGAAAACTTTTTCGATGATACTTTATATTTTTGAAAATAAAATAACGGAAGTAACATTTACAGATTGCCTTCTACTATTCTACTACATGTAAACTCTACGGTTCCAAAACTATCAAAATACGCAAATTGAACTCAGCTTCCAATAAACTGTTAGCAATCAAGGTAGTCATATGCATAACTGACTCAAATTCTCAATTTCACATTGTTAAAGAGATATCTGGAAAACGGAACATGTCCTCTGACCTCATGGACATCTGGAACTGTATCTGACTTGTGGATTGAAAACGAGCAACTTCACAACAACACCTTCATCACAACCAGCGATTCATCTATTACAATCTCGAGAAGTACTTTTGAATGTGAAAATGGAACAAAACTATTCCAGAGGGATGAGAACTACGTTTGCATCGGATTACAATTATTTGATAATCCGCCATGTAATGATCATGCATCTGCAATCAATATGTGTGAACAAGGTGGTTGGTTGAGTATTACAGGACCAAGGGGAAAGGAGGAGTTTAATTATTTGAATGGTAAGTCATTTAGATTATCATATCCGCTGGGGAACACAAATGGAACAGTGCGATGGCACATACTAAAAATTCCATGTGAAAGGGCTAACATTCGAAAAGTTTGAGAGCTCATAATTCGGCTCACAGAGACCGTTAGCCGGTTTTGATGGCAGGAATGGACTTCCCGTAGTCAAAAGCACTTACAACCAAATTTATAGATTGTTTGAAAGCCGCGTATCCAAAGACATTCCCTATAAAAGAGGTATATCTAAATGAAATTTGTTAGATCAAAAAACGATCTACTTCCTCTCGGGACCCGTGAAAGCGTACAATATTTTCTGGATTGACGGAGAGAACGGTACACTGATAGATGAAACCATTGGTGGCTACTACAAGACGAATCTATGTGATGACAAATATCCAGACCAATGCGCTTACATTGGGTATGAGGGCTGTCATATAAAAATCCGACGTGCCGGGTGAGAAATATCCGATTATTTTTTTAAATTACAACTTTCAGATGTGCATATGATACGAATAATAATTACTGTTGGAGGGGTGCTGCGTGTCGAAAGGGATTGACTCAAATTAATTGATATACTTTCTAAAGCAGCCTACAAACTACAGTTAATTTCTTTTTTTCACTCTATTAGTAATGCGAACCTCAGATGTAATCGCACTATGACTTTTTGGGATTAGAGATCATTTTAGTATTTGATGAGCTTCCTGTCGTTTCTCTTTTTCAAAATGAATATTTTCGTTTCTATTTTATTTATCTACTGTGTTCCCTTCAGGGGCTATGACAAATTATAAAAACGAGACAGCTCCCATTTTTCCAACTACCTACAAATCCGTCTCTAATGGAAACAATGTTTTATGATTCAAAACTCTCCATTTAATGTACTTGCTTCTAGTCAGACATTTTCTCCAACATTCTTTGTAGAAAATGAATATTTTCTATTTCACAATAGTATTCGCATTTCTTTCTAGCTATAAGCAAGTACTGAATTGGATTGTTGTCGAAGTGAGTAGGAGAGAGTTGACAAGGATACAGTAGTTCTTCGTTGGTACTACAAACTACACTGTCACAAAAATTCTCCGATCCCTTGAAAATCCGTATCTATTGGAAACCACACTTTTATGATTCCAGTCTCCGAGTTTTATGACCTAGTTTCTGCCGTTTCTTCTAACACACAACTTTCATTCTAACCAACTTCTTCAGAAAATGAATATTTTCCATTTCATACTGACTTTCACTTTTCTCTTAGTTATCTCTATCGCCGGACTACAATGGAAAATGATGTTGATCTATGGGGAGCCTGTGGATAGTTCGGGCGGCTTACAGGTGTTCGTGAGCTCTTGGGAGCAGTGCTACTCAAGTTGTTACAATATTCAAGATTGTTGGGTGAGTTAGTGGGGGGAAGAAACGGAAAAAAAGACGTTCTTCAGATCGCCTACCATTCCTCAGCTGGATGTCAACACTTCAACTTTGTGGATATAGAAATTAGGAAACTGAATAGCTCTGTAAATAAACTAGTGGGAATTAAGGTATACTTATGTTGGAATACCCTTGAGTGTGCCTACTAGAATTGATCGCGTCGCCTCTTTTAGGACTCAAGGGAGGCCCTGTACTCTCCCCAAAGCTGAATTCCATCCACAACCTGTTATTATTCTTCAGAGATTCCTGGGTACCGAGGAATGTCCTGAACGAGTGTCTAACCCTCTGGTGGACTCAACTGGGTCAGTTTCTGACACATGGGTGAACGAAAATATGATGTACAACGTCACTATTGTTTCCAATGGTTCCATCCTAAACATGACCAGACGTGTTTTTAAATGTGCCAAGGGAACGAAGCTATTCCAAAGAGGCTCCGGCTATGTTTGTATTGGGCTTCGATTCTTCAATCCGAACTGTGGAAGTCACACAGAAGCAGTTAGTCTTTGTCAAAAAGACGGTTGGTTGACTATCACCGGACCTAGAGGATCGGATGAGTTTGACTACTTAATAAGTGAGTGTCTCTATGAAAATAAGTACCATGCGCCAGGTTGAAGTACCTCGACCGCATATGCACCTTAACGCACCTCAATTGCAGGTCAGAAAGAGACTGCAAGATACAACAATCTCAATTCTCTAATATGGGTCGATGGGGATGGAGTCAACATGACTGACGATACAATCGGTGGAATGGATCAATATCCGAAGTGCTCTGGTTTCGGAAAATCTCTTTGTAAATATATAGGACAAATGGATTGTGAAAACGTGACTATTGCTAAGTTAGTTTAACTTGAAAGCTTGCAATCAACTAATGTTCGTTTTACAGTTGTTATAATATAGAAGCCGCAAAAGATTGTTGGCGAGGTGCAGCTTGTCGAAGGGAATTGGATATAATTTTGTGAACAGATAACTTGTCTTATAAAAACAAAATGAGATTTGGAACGTTAATAAATCAGTTGACTGTTAATTGTGAAACAATTTTCCTACCCACATGGGATTTATTTCAAATTATTTTCCCGCAAAACCGAAAGTCTAGTAAAACGCGTTTGCACTCCACTTGGCAGGATGCCAATTGAGTCGCCGCTCAGCCAAATCGCGTGCTTATAAAGTGGAAGAACAGTTGGCAGTTAAATTTTTCAAAAAAAAAACGCACTTCTTCCATTTTTCTCGCTGTTTTCAATTAAACTTCTTACAAAAAATATAGAATTCATCAAAAAGGAAACATATAAAATTTCATCAGATAAAAATTTTAGCTGGGAAATTTTTTTGAATTTCGCGCTAATTTTACTGTAGTGCATATGCTTCATACGGACTTTCATGCACCTAGACTTTCTGAGCAGAACTCTACAAATAGTAAAACTCCAAGGAATCCTAAACTGATCTAATTCTAGTCCTACAAATCCCATGACAACCCCAGAAAATTCCACCACCAAAAAATAAAAAATAACAAATCCTCGGGGATAAATAAATAGGAATTCTATCTCGTTCCTTTCCAAATACTCCAGTAGTATTGGCGGGTAACTGGCACTCCCCCAGGTAATTTGATCTACCACCCGATGAATAAACACAAATAATAAATATATACTCATTTTTTGGAGCAGGAAAGAGGGAGAAGGTATTTTTGAAGTGTGTGACGAAAATTGTGACGAAACTATAAAACGGAATATCGGAGCATCGTTTAGTCTCTCAAAAAAATGAAATTTAAACTTTTATGACCTAATAAAATTGCTCCATAAAAGTAGGTCTATAAAAATATAAGAACGAAGAAGACAAAAATTTAGTGGATCACATTTTTGTGATACATAATTCATAAGATATAAAAGATGGGATACCCCGAGAAGTCTCTTCCTGAGAAAAATAATTCCATTAATTTTCGTATGAAAAGCTTGAAGAGAAATGAAGACGTCAAGGATGGGAGCGAAAAAAGAAAAAAAAAGTGTTCCTTGTCAAAACAAAAAATAGGAAAAAGGAGGTTAATGAGGGTGTCTTTAGGTGTCAACAAAGGAATGGTGGAGGGAGGGTAAATTGGATTTTGCAGAACGGGAGGAGGACCCCTTTGCAATATAGACAAGTGTACATGCAGGTGGTATGATTCTGGATAAGAATTAGGCAGACTTGTTAAAAATTGGGCCGGGCAGAATTTTCTCTCGGTCCGTCGTATGGAATGGCATTTTTCGATTTTCGGAATGCGGAATCCGGAATACGGATCCGGAATGAAAAAAAACTCGAAGGCCGGATTCCGGACAACAATGCCGGCCCGGATCCAAAAGTGGGTACTCTCACTTTTACCCAAAATTTTTTGAAACTTTTCAAAAATTTAGAGTACAAGTGTTTAATTAATTATAGATCATTTGATTGAATTTCGAATTTTTAGTGGAAAACTATACTTTTTTAGACGTTTCAGCAGGTCACAGTAAATGTAGAGGCGGAAGAATGTAACGCAAAAAAATCAATAGTGGACACAGAAGACCCCTCACAAGATGAATATGACAGACCTGGGGAACAATCGAGAGTCGATGGAGCGTTTTTGTGGTAGCATAGAATTGGGAGAAAGATTGATATAAAACTGAATTAGGGAATGAAAGGGTGATCGAATTTGACAAGAAGAAGAAGAATGAATAAATATGATTTAGATCGAGATTTGAGCTCGGTGTAAAATAGAACCGCTCAAATCAGAACCTTTTTACCAGTTGTGATTAGGAACATTGCCAAATATGGGATTGGTGACGTGATGCGGTAAAAAGTAGTCAACAACAACCAATATTTAAATTTTTATAAATCATAGTTCACAACGTTCTCTTTTCCATCCTAGACACTCACTGGGGTTTGATCGCGAGACATACTACTAGAAACAGATATAAAATCTTAACTGCAGAAACAACCCCTACAAAAAGATAAGAGTTTGGAGCACAATATCTCCACTGTCACATAAGCAATCAAACTTTTCCAACTGATTTTATGAATATTGACCTATATTTTGTTTGTTGACAACTTTTTGGTATTATTTAGGCCAAATACTTGTTCTTCAATATTACTCAATTGATAATTTCTTCTCCGTTTCAGACTTCAGTTTGGTTATTTGCAAATGTATCAAAAGTCATGTTTACTTTTTGCAATAAAACAACACGCTGTTTTTTGAAGACACCTATAAAACCCGATTCAAAACCCCTCCATTCGTTTCCCCCCAATGCAGCTTCTTCTGTTTCTTTCCCTTTTTGTAACCACCGTATCCATATTATACGGTGGCGGCGGTAGAGATCACTTTGACGATGACAGTAGACACTATAGTAGTGACAGTAGTGACAGTCATGAACACCGTCCACGTCCTCATAGACCACGCCCCCATAGACCACAACCACCCAGAGAGTTAACCAAGTGCCCGGATTCCTGGATTCTATTCAAAAGGCCACAAGGGAATTGGTGTGTTAATGTAAGTGATAAACTACAGACTACAAAAACGGGAATAATCAGGTTTTCACAAACGCTCAAACCTACCAAAGTGCTGAGGACATGTGTAAGGTCTACGGTGCAGTGCTGACTGGTTTACAGACAAATGAGGAGAGGTTGAAGCTGGCTGGTATGTTATATAAATGTGTAGTTTCTGTAGTTTGTAGTGTATTTCTTTAAGAAAAAGCACGCCTTGCCACCGCACCAATAAACCCCGTTGGCTCCAATGTTTGGTTAGGAGCCAAAAGGAAACCGGAATGTCCAAGATTGGGAGTTTGTCCGAAACCAGATACATTCTATTGGACAGATGGGGCAACAACGGGAACTGAAGGCTTTGGATGGACATTTTCACAACCTGATGGCCAGGTCAACGGAGCGTTTGGGTAGGAATGGGAGGGGGGGGATCGGAACACAGACGCAGTGTTTCCATTACAGAGTACAATCATGTGCAGTTATTGTTGTATTTTCGAGTGGTTACGGTACCGGAGGGTCGAATCAAAATATTCATGGAACACTAGACGATGTATATTGTCAAACACAACCATATCCTGCCACACTTGCAGCTTGTGGGAAGAAGGCAACGGAATATTAATGTTTTGGTTTTAATGGATAAATTTTTGTCAGATTATTGACATTTTTTGAGAATTTAAGTTCACAGGGCTTTAATGTTTTCTCGGTGAAATGTATAGACTCCGTGATATGCGCCTGATTAAAAAAATTGAATTATATAATAATTATTTGAACATTCCAGATAACGGCACATTTCTCGTCTAGGAAAAAGTTGGCAACAAGTATTCCTTCGTAACTCTATTTTTCAAACAGTTCATTTTTTGCTGAGGAGAATCTTTCAAGTTTAATTTTTTACTTTTGTTCAAAAGGCTATGTGTTTTTTGCTGGCGCGACTCGGACGCTGTTTTTAAAACTATTGGAAATTGCTTAGGACATGTGTTACATATAATTCGAAAAATTGAGATAATGCTGTTAACAAATCTAGAGTAGTGCGTTTGGGTAGCCGAACCAGTACACCCTAATTTGGCATCCAAGCCTCATTTTGTCCGCGCGGCATCCCTCTCTTGAGCCTCCTTTTCTCTATTGAAAAAACAGCGAAGATGGCTCAGTGAGTACGAGCCTCTACTATGGTATTAAGGCTAATAATAAAAAAAACGGTTGACAAATCAATTGATTGGTGAACCTACGTCAATAATTTCTTCCCACTATCAGACTTCAGTCTGACTATTTGTTACTGTATTAAAGACCAATTTTTTGCAATAAAAACACGCTGTGTTTTGAGGACACCTATAAAACCCCGATTCAAAAACCCCTCCACCACTCCATTCATTCCCAAAACCGTTTTTCCTATAAAAAGACGACTCGACCTTTCTTTTCTTCAACAATGAATCCTTGCCTTCTTCTATTTTTCTCCCTTATTGGGATTACTTTATCCATTATTGTTGGTGAAGGTGGCGGTGGTAGAGGTCACTTTGACGATGACAGTAGACACTATGGTGGCGGTAGGGATAGTAGTGACAGTAGTGACAGTCACGAGCACTATCCACATCCCCATAGACCACCACGCCCATCAAGACCACCCAGAGAGTTAACCAAGTGCCCGGATTCCTGGATTCTTTTCAAAAGGCCACAAGGGAATTGGTGTGTTAATGTAAGTGATAAACTACAAACTACAAAAACTGGAAAGACATTCAGGTTTTCGCAAACGCTCAAACCTACCAAAGTGCTGAGGACATGTGTAAGGTCTACGGTGCAGTGCTGACTGGTTTACAGACAAATGAGGAGAGGTTGAAGCTGGCTGGTATGTTATATAAATGTGTAGTTTATGTAGTTTGTAGTGTATTTCTTTAAGAAAAAGCACGCCTTGCCACCGCACCAATAAACTCTTTTGGCTCCAATGTTTGGTTAGGAGCCAAAAGGAAACCAGAATGTCCGACATCAGGAATCTGTCCTCCATTAGATACATTCTATTGGACAGATGGGGTGACTACAGGAACCGAAGGCTTTGGATTTGTATTAAACGAACCTAATGGCCTGGTCAGAGGAGCATCCGGGTAGGATTGATGGGTGACATCGGGGCGCACAGACAGTGTTCACATTGCAGAGTACAATCATGCGCTGTAATGCTTGTTTTTACGAGTGGTTACTATACCGGAGGCTCCAATTACAATCTTCATGGACAAATGGACGATGCGTGGTGTCAATTGCTACCATATCCTACTACATTTGCGGCTTGTGGGAAGAAGGCGACGGAACACTAACTGTTTTGGTTTTAAATAAAAATGTCAGTCTGTAATGTGTTAATTAAACATTTTTTGAGGATTTTAATTTACAGGGCTTAAAAATTATAGACACCGTGCACGATTCGTATGTCTGGTAACCAAACCGGGGTTTTCCAGGCCCGGGTCAGCGACGGACGGGTTTGGGGACTATCACTTTTCTGGTGCGCCTTGGGTGCCGCTCTCAAAATATCAAAAATTTTCAAAGGTTTCGTCGGAAGTAGATTTTTTTTTGCAAATACTCAAATGCTTCAAGATAAAATATTATAAATTCGCGAAAATCAGTGAAAATTAGTTTTAGGATGAAAAAAAAAACATATTTTTGTCCTTTTAGATTGTTATTCCTTGTACATGTGCTCTTCCTAAATTCCACAGTTATGGAATGACAAAAGTCCGAAGTCAGAAGTCGGAATTCCATGCAACTCTGGTACTGGCTCAGTCCCTCTTTTTCTAGCAAGCGTATGAAGTGTGTGACATATCATTCATAAACTGAGACCATACTGTAAACGTATCTAGAATACACGATTGCGTCTGGTAGACGGAGAACACGTTGTTTACAGTAATAGGTCATATTAAAAGCAGTAGACTTGGGTTTGCTAGGGAGTCCGTCCCTGCAAATAAGTGTTCGCCTGACTTCTCACTCCAAAAAAGGTTCCCTATTTTCTCTTTGAACATCATCACATTTACATTGCTACCGCATTTGATAGCAACTCTTTTCATCTTTCTGCAATAAACCTTCCGCCTCCAACCTATAAAACAACCCTCTTCAATTCCAAAACTCCCCCCTACCATGCAGCTTCTCCTTCTCCTCTCCCTCATACTATCAACTTTATCCATAACTTTTGATCGTGGCAGTAGTGATAGCAGTGAAAGTTGCGACGACACTTCTGAATACTACCCTCGCCCCCATAGGCCACGCCCTCATAGACCACGCCCACCTCCACACAGACCCCGCCCACCACCAGCAGAGCGCACTAAATGTCCGGATACTTGGATGCTGTTCAGAAGGCCTCAAGGGAATTGGTGTGTTACTGTAAGTAAGGGTGGCAGACTACAAACTACAGATTTTTGTTTTAGCTGTTTCATAAATCTCAAACCTGGCAAGGAGCCGATAACATGTGCAAAACATACGGAGGACTATTGACTGGATTGCAGACAAGACAAGAGAGGATGAGACTGGCGGGTATGCTTAGGGAATAGTAGTTTGTAGTCTAGATAGTTTTAGAAGCCGCCCGTCGAATCGTACAACCACTGACACCTCGAAACGCGTCTGTGTGGATAGGTGCAAAGAGGAAACCCGAATGCCCGCGACGTGGGGTATGCCAGGATCAGAATTCGTTCTACTGGACCGATGGGCATACCACTGGGACTGCCGGTTTCCAATGGACGGCTTCACAACCTGATGGGCTCGTCGAAGGACATTATGGGTAAGAATCAAGAACCAGCTTATATCTTTTGCTGAATTCCAGAGTGCAATCGTGTGCTCGTATGGCTGTGTTCTCTGGTGGTTCCGCTGCTTCCCCTAGACATGGAGCGTATGATGACTGGACTTGTCAATACTTGCCGTCACGTGTTACACTTGTTGCTTGTGGGAAGAAGGCGACGAGATACTGATAATAAATATTTGGTTTTAAATGTGCTAAAACCATGAATCCGTTTCTTTAAGATTATACAGGAACTAATTTTTTCCATCAGCTTTACCCCATCGCTTTGATAGATTATTAGCCGGTCATTTCTAGTACAACTGCGCCTTACCGCAAACGAAAGAGTATTGGCGAGAGACGCAGAGTTTTTTTCTCGCGCCGACCAGATTTTCACAGTTGTTGAGCTACTTCGCTGTTTTTCATAATAAACTACGGAGAAACTTTGGAAAAATAGCTGTGCTGCTAATAAAGGCACTGAGTTGGGCGGATTTCCGATTTTCGTTTCTGCAAATTTACTTCCGACTTCCTGATTTTGTCTTCTGTGTAAAATGTTCAGAAACGTTGCTGATTTTTTGGAAACAGCCTAATTTGGTGTCTTTTGATCATTTTGTATGAAAAAAAAGTCTTCGGAATTTCCCTTCTTACTTCCGACTTCCGACTACCGTTATAGAAAAATCACTACCGCTCAACTCTGATCCGAAACCCAATCGAACGCTCCTAAGGTTTCATTATTGCTTTAACTTTTATATCAAAACCAATAACAGATAAGAACAACTACACATTTCTCACAAATGGTTGAGACACATATTTTTCAGCCAAATTCTGCAACAACCTCACGACATCCAAAATTCCTCCATCTACTACCACTCTCACAACCACCAAACCATCTTCTACTACCAAAGAGAAACATCTCATCAAAACTTCTCATATGATAACCGTTGGTGCAATTTGTGGAATTCTACTTCTCTTTATTATTGGCATCATCATTTTCTGTTTTATCCGTAGAAGACGTCAGAGGAAGAAGGAGGAGGCGGAAGGTTGGGGAATTCACGGATGGTCGAGCACCTCGACGGCATCGGAAAGTTCTACAAAGAGTCATGCTAAAAGTGATTCTGAAAGTGGAGCGTGGGATTTTGGCACTTCAATGGATACTGCAAAAGAGAAGACAAATATGATGACGGCGATGGGTGGAGGAGCAACTGGAGCTTCAAAGAAAAACAAGAAAGAGAAAAAAGATACCAAGAAGAAGTCAGCATCGAAGCCCACAGGTGCCCCAGTCACACCTTCGACTCCTGCGACCACTCCAACTGCTGGGACCCCATCGGCACCTGCAGCTGCTCCGAAATCCGGATTTGCTGGTCTCCCTGCGGTACTCGGTGGTGCTGCGAAGAAATCACAGATGGCTCAGAAGGCCCCGAAGTCTGCGAGTAACGAGAAGCACGAATCTACTGGAAATACTGCAACTATTCGGCCATTGATTTGGAATAAACAGGCGGCTGGAAATGTTTATTATTGATTTATTGGCTTTTACTTGGTTCAGAAATAAAAATTGATTATTTGAGTTGTAAAAAAAGAGTATTTTTCTTGTTGCTTTAATAACAGCTTGTAGATTTCAAGTTTTGCAACATCCACTGATAATTTTCACTAGGGATCATTTCAAAACCGACTGACTTATCGAACGATCAGATACTAATACTCTATAGAATCTATTTTTCAATCACCAACAATTCAGACACTTTATTACCCAGCCAATCACAAAAAGCAATCCAATTAATAAATTACACGGCTTTCTTTCCACAAGCGAACAACTTCGCATTCGGGTTAATATTTCCCTCTTGACAGTACTGATCATCAAGAGCTCCATGTGGAATTCCAGGCCATCTTGGGTGAGTAGTTCCACTTGCAAACACAAACTGATGAGCGCATGCTTGGACTCTAGAAATTACGAATTGAATATGCTATGCCTTGCCCATCACCTACCCCCAAACATTAGACCAGACCCCATCCGGTTGTCCAGTTGACCATCCGAATCCATCATTGCCTGTTGTATGGTTATCAGTCCAGAAGAATGTCTCCCTTGGTTGACACATTCCTGCACGCAGACACGATCCCTTTCTTCTGGCACCCAACCAAATCGCAGCGTCCCCAAAGTTGTGTTTCAGCGCCATTTGTTGGCCGGCGGCTGGAAAATGTTTTTGAAACTACAAACTACAAACTACAACTAACAAGCTAATTGTTGTCTTTCCTGATCCGATTGCAATCCGGTCAGCGTTGCTCCAACATCTCGGCACCTGGTCTCCGCGACAGGTTGGGAGACTTGAGCGACGTAGAGCTAAAGTTTTTGTAGCTTGTAGTATATTTCACTTCTCAACCTACCCCAACACACCAATTCCCTTGTGGCCTTTTGAATAAAATCCAGGAATCCGGGCACTTGGTTAGCTCTCTAGGCGGATTTGGTCTTGGTGGTCTATGGGGATGTGGATGATGCTCATGACTATTGTCACCACTGTCACTGCTATCTCCACCACCACTATAGTGTCTACTGTCATCGTCAAAGCGACCTCTACCACCACCGCCTCCACTAACAAGAATAGATACAGTAACCCCAATGAGGGAGAGAAATAGAAGAAGGCGAGGATTCATAGTTGAAGAAAATAAAGGTCGAGTCGTGCTTTTATAGGGAGAGCGATTTTTGATGCGATTGCAGAAACGATGGGGCTACGCAACTTTTGCAATAAATTCACAGCCGCGATTGGGTTTCAAGAGCAAAATTGTGATCTTCAATGGTTGGAGCCTAACGGATGGCTATCTCTCACCTTAACACACCATTTCCCTTGTGGCCTTTCGAATGTCAACCAATCCGCCGGGCACTTCTCCTCAACTGGTTTCTGTGGAGGTCTTGGCTTGTTCCCTGGCTTCTGCCGTCTTCTTTTTCCAGAATCTCCTGTGGATTCTACCTCGTCAGATGAAGAATGAGAAGAAGAAGAGGAAAGAGACTCAATGGATAAGAAGTGATCGTGTCTTCCATCCTTTCTGGATATTCCTCGATGTGCTTCTGTTGAAGTAATAAAGCAGAAGAGAGCTATAGAGAATAGAGGAAGTAAGTTCATGGTTTGGCAGAACTATGAATGGAAAGGACTAGTTTTGTATCTTTCTGGTTCCCAAGCATTATAGTTTTTATGTGATAAACTGTGGGATACGGAACTCAGATAGCGACTTTTTGTTTACAATGGTTGTCTCTTTGAGATCAAAAAGCAAGTTGAAAAGCCACATAGGCTGAAATGGAGTCCTCACAGGATCTTGATTTCCTTTTTAAATTCATAAAATCTCATCATCATTAGACTGCTGGAATAGTCACAACTGCTCTTTGCCAACAATTCTATAGCGCAGGCTATGACAATTTTCGACTTTGTTAAACTCGACCCGGTCGGTCCAACTTCAAGAAAAGGTACATGTTTTTTGACCGAATTTTTAGTTTTTTTTTGAAAACTTTTTACATTTAAAAAATTAAACTTCTATCCCCGTAGATGCGGTCCGTAGAGCCGAAAAATGTAGCATCCCGAGTAAACTATAGATTCTCTAAAACATGATTTTTAAAAGAAACTTGCATCTTTTCTCTGTTGCAATAAACATGACCTATAAAACCTTCCGCACGTTTTCAATACTATAAAACCTCACCTCCGCTTCCGGTTTTCTTCCACAAAACAATGATTCTTCCTATTTTTCTCTTCCTCTCTCTTATCAGCGCTACCGTAGCCGATGAGGACTATTACGGTGGTGGGGGTCCTCCAGGGCGTCCACGTCCTCCTCCGCGACCAGCACGCGGCAGCCGGTGTCCCAATGGTTGGATGCTTTTCAAGAGGCCTCAGGGCAATTGGTGTGTTGGAGTAAGTTAAGAAGTGTAATAGACTACAAACTACAACAATTGCAGCTCTATATCGGTCTAGTCACCCAACCTGTAGCGGAGACCAGGTGCCGAGGAGTTGGAGCAACGCTGACCGGATTGCAGTCGGATCAGGAAAGAAAACGATTAGCTTGTTAGTTGTAGTTTGCATTTCATAGTTTCAAAAACATTTTCCAGCCGCCGGCCAACAAATGGCGCTGAAACACAACTTTGGAGACGCTGCGATTTGGTTGGGTGCCAGAAGAAAGGGATCGTGTCCACGTGCAGGAATCTGTCAGCCAAGGGAGACATTCTTCTGGACTGATAACCATACAACAGGCAATGCTGGATTCGGATGGTCAACTGGACAACCGGATGGTGTGTCGAGTTATACTTTGGGGTAGGTCATCCGGACACTTTAACAGACTACCGATATTCAATTTCTGATTTCTAGAGTCCAAGCATGTGCACATCAATTTGTGTTCGCAAGTGGAACTACTCACCCGAGATGGCCTGGAATTCCACATGGAGCTCTAGATGATCAGTACTGTCAAGAGGGAAATATTAACCCGAATAGGAAGTTGTTCGCTTGTGGAAAGAAAGCCGTGTAATTTATGAATTGGATTTGTTTGTGATTGGCTGGGTAATAAAGTATCTGAATTGTTGCTAGTTGAGGAAATGTTTCATTATATGGAGACTAAAACCATACTTGCAAAATGGGCCAAAGCGGGCCAACACTGGCAGGCGCGTAACTTCCTGAAAACGCAGCATACCAAAATGTATATTTCGGCGAGTTCTATGCCTGTGACCTACGACGAGCCCGATGGCGGATAGGTAATGTGCCGCGGACCGGGCAAAAGTGACAACAAATTAAAAGCGAGCTACACGCAGCCCCGTGTCGGCCCGTGTCGTTCCGGTTCGCAAGAATGTTTGAAGCGTATGATACATAAGTCAAACGACTTTGAGTTGTCTCTGGAAAACAAGAAAATCACAGAAAAATCACAAACTACCTGGAAAAGGTTTAAAGCTAAAACAAAACTTTTAAAGACATCGTCCTGTTCTAATAATCTTGAATTGGCCGTTACCCTACTCTACTGAACATTATTGTTTTCATTTGGAAGCTATAAACCTTTTTCATACTTTCAGTTTCGACGCCTAAAATCCAATCAAAAAATGCTGACGTTTAATACAAGGAACATAATTCCTGGCGAAGTAGACAGCGAAATTAAGGACAAAATGTAGGTTACATGCAGTATGGACCATTATAAAATTATTTATTTCTTCGAATGTTTGTTTTCAGGTTTGAGGATCTAGAAGACGCGTGCGAATGTGAATGACTTTCAATTGAAACTTTAACATTTGTTATATTTCAGACGCTGACCTTTCTAAGCGCGGAGCGGACTGCAGGGACAGTGTTTCCAAACTTTTGGAGGAATGTAAACTTGATAAAGGAGGTGATCAATTTCTTTGAACTAAAAAAAACTGTTGTTGTTTTTTGTTTTCTAGAGAAATATTGCATAGATCTTATCCGCCCACTTATGACTGAACATTGTGATCAATTGGTTGAAAACTTTGGTGACGAGTATGTTAATTGGGGACCATGTGATTACAAACTATTTACAACAACTGCCATCACAACTACTACTTCGGTTCCAACGACTACCAAAAGTAATTCGTTAGTTTTCATTCTCTCGGCGATTGGTGGAAACATTCTCTTTCTTATCTTTGGATTGGCAATCTACTTTTGGTATCGGAGAAGAAGAGCAAAGAATCGGGAAGGAGGAACCACAGGAGGGACATCTACTGGGACGACTGTGACTGGGACGACTGGTACCGGAGGGACAACTACAAAAACGACTAATAAGAAAAACAAAACGACAACTGAAACCACTGGCGGCACTGCTTATTATTGATTTTTTGTTACTGACTGAAAAGTTTTACTAGTTAACATTTGAAATAAATATTGTATGATAACCTTCGCCTTGGAGATTGAGAGACTAAGAGAGATGGGGCTTAGTTTAGTTTTAATCACGGAACGAGTTTGTTTAACGGTCTAAATTGGCTGATCTACTGAACTTCTCAACTTTGCAATTTACTGACCACGAGCTATTATTGAAGCAACGAGGAAAATATTTCTTCTTAGAAAAAAGAAAAATAATCAATTTTCATTTCTGAACCAAGTAAAAGCCAATAAATCAATAATAAACATTTTCAGCCGCTTGCTTATTCCAAATCAATGGCCGAATTGTTGCAGTATTTCCAGTAGATTCGTGCTTCTCGTTACTCGCAGACTTCGGAGCCTTCTGAGCCATCTGTGATTTCTTCGCAGCACCACCGAGTACCGCAGGGAGACCAGCAAATCCGGATTTCGGAGCAGCTGCAGGTGTCGATGGGGTCCCAGCAGTTGGAGTGGTCGCAGGAGTCGAAGGTGTGACTGGGGTACCTGTGGGCTTCGATGCTGACTTCTTCTTTATATCTTTTTTCTCCTTCTTCTCTTTCTTATTCTTCTTCGACATCTTCGAAGTTCCAGTCGCTCCTCCACCCATCGCCGTCATCATATTAGTCTTCTCTTTTGCAGTATTCATTGAAGTGCCAAAATCCCACGCTCCACTTTCAGAATCACTTTTAGAATGACTCTTTGTAGAACTTCCTGAAGTCGTCGAGGTGCTCGACCATCCAGGAATCCCCCAGCCTTCCGCCTCCTCCTTCTTTCTCTGACGTCTTCTTCGGATACAACAGAAAATGATGATGCCAATAATGAAGAGAAGTAGAATTCCACAAATTGCACCAATGGTTATCATATGAGAAGTTATGATGAGAGGTTTCTCTTTGGTAGTAGAAGATGGTTTGGTGGTTGTGAGAGTGGTAGTAGATGGAGGAATTGTGGATGTCGTGAGGTTGTTGCAGAATTTGGCTGAAAATATGTGTCTCAACCATGTGTGGGAGATCATACACAGGAACTTACTACCCTTCCCTTTACCCGTGCAAAAGGAAAGTAGTGTGTTGTACACACTGTCCCGACATTCATCCACTGAAAATGACTATTAGATCAAATATCTCTTATCACAAGTTACCATATAAATCATCAGTGATACAACTCCGATAATGGAAATCCGCTGCTTCTTCACATGTATATTTTGTATCCTCTGGAATTCAGTATTCAGTTTAAAAGAATTAGGTGTCAATAGTCACTCATGCACTTCTCGAATAGTTTCCTGTGCATCATTTCAAAGTAGTCTCGACGGTTCTCTTGGTGCGTCATTTCCTCGAATTATTGATTCAAACTATCAGAATTACAATTATATGAACTTTATATGAACTCTTTGTAATGTTTCTGACCGGGGCACTGTTCAGCACCCCGGTCGCTCAATGACCATTACCCTGGTAACACTGAAAACACAAAATGTCAAACAAAAAGAAAGTTCTAGATTTGAAACAATTAATCCAATCAATAAACAACGATGAAAAAGTTGAAGACAATTTCTGATTTGTAAGTAGCTGCTAAACTAAAACATTTACAAAATATCAATTAATTGCAGCCTAACCAAAATTTTGGAGCTTTGTTTTTGTGAGTTTATTTAAAATCAGTTTTGTTCTATTCTGTTTTTTATAGACAACAAAAATAACTGTCAGAAAGAAGCTGAGAAGGTTTATAACGATTGTTTATCGAAATTTTTGAATGGTAAGCTTGCCGAAGTGCTACTAATTGGTACAAGTTTCTGAATTACACAGGAACCGTGAAATGTCAGCAAATGAGATATGAGGCACTTGTAATGTATTGCACTCGACCAAATATCAAGAATGGTGAGTGATTGGAACCGGGTAGAAAGCAAAAACAACTATTTTTGCTAGTAGTAAAATAGTTGGTTTGATTACTTTGATACCTTGTGAATAGGACCATTATGGTGCTTTTCCAGAGACGTTCTGTAACACACTTATAACCTCTACTATCCTCAACACAACCAGCACAACCACAACTACTACGACTACCACGACCACCGCGAATCCACTCATGAAAACCCAATATGTTATCAGCTACGGAACCATCGGAGCAGTCATTGTCATCTTACTTGTCTCTGTTCTTATCTGTTACCTGTGTAATCGTAGAAATGAGAAAAAACGAAAAGAAGAAGAGCAGTGGAATATTCCCGGATGGTCAAGTACTTCAACTGATGGATCGAAGAAAAGTGATGTGGAGAGTGGAACATGGGATTACGGTAGTTTTGAAGGGGATGGAGGGAAGAAGAAAATGAAGGGAAAGAAGGAGAAGACTGTGATGAAGACTGCGAAATCAAAGACAACTGGTACTGGGAAAAGTAGTGGAACTGCTAGTTCTAAACCTTGATTGATTTTCTATTTGTGTTAATATAATAAACTTGTTCCGTTTTTAAAAACCTGTTTTGATAACTTGAAGACCAGTAAAATCTCCAAATCGTGACCTACCCTCCTACCCTTTTTAATCCATTTATTCTTATATTTGAACTTTTTTACTACTTCAATAAACTTATTGTTCTACCACTGAACCCTTATCGCCATCGGTGCAACAAAAAGTTTGGGCTCTAGGTGATTATAGCGGGCCGAATGATGGGCCAAAATCAAAACAGCGGGCCCTAAATTGAAGCGCTCATTGACTCCTAAAATTAGAATTGGAAGCTATGGTTTAACCGTTTTATTTTTTATATAGAATTTTACGTAGGCTAAAAGCAAGATTTGAAAATCCTGATGGCGGCATTCCAAGCCATATAAACACCTATATGTGGCGAAGGTTTTACAACGATGAACAATTACTGATCCATTTCTTGATTGAAATGAAAATATTTCGCCGTGAAGTCAATGACGTATGGGTTAGCTCTCGAAACGACGTTGACGATGATAGTGATTATACCAACGCTGCTGATGAAGTCTATGATGATGATAAAGACAATCACTCTCATCAATCCACGTTTCTCTGTGAGCTTAACTGAAAGTGAATTCCGGAAGTGGGAGGTCAACTGAGAAAACCATTCCACCACGAGCTCCAGGTTCTACTACACCGAGGTCGAAAACCACTAGAGTTCAGAAAACCACTGCCCCTCCTATGGAGACTCCATCTCCAAAGAAATGCAAAACCGCTAAGCCAAATGTTTTTTTGAAATTCGTTGTTTAAAGGAGGACAGAAGTCATAATTTTTTATTTGAGATTCTGATACTTCAGAAAATTCTGAACAACTTTCATCATTGGAGCACATGCTAAAAATCGCTCTAAACGCCCTAAATTCACGTTTTCCCGGCTCAAAAGGAGCTTTCGTGGAAGAGTTTTCCCACGCGAATTTTTGCCCCCGTGTAGTCCTCTCGGACAATATTAATTCTTTTTATTTTTCGATTTTTCGTTTTCTTGCTTTTTTCAACAAATTATCGTATTTTTTCTTCTTTTTTTACGATATACCAGAATCTGAAATAAAAAAATACGGCTTCTGTCCTCCTTTAATAAATTGGCTGATTTTTTCCAATTTTCAAGCTTGTAAGTAGAATGACATCAGAGCGTATATTTTGAGCGGAAAATTAATTATTATTTATTAACTGATCACTTTGTGGATCGACACATGTTAACGAGTAAAGGAACATTTAAAAACAAGTTCCGATTCAAAGCCAAGTTCCAGTAGTATCAGTTTTTGTTGAAGCATCAGTATTCTTTGTTTTCTTCTTTTTCTCTTTCTTAGTCTTAGTAGTCCCAGTTGTCTCCTTCGCAGTACTAGTCCATCCAGTACCCCATCCTGATCCCTTACTCACACTGTCCTCTTTCGCATACCCAATCCCATTGAATCCCCACATAGCCGCTTCTCTCTCCTCACGTTCTCTTCTCAACTGTCTACTACGATTGAGCAAATAGAGCACTAGAATAACGAGAAGCAAAAAAATTGATCCGCCAATCGTTCCAAACATGATGACATTAGTAATCATGTCCTCAGTGGATGGTTTGCTGGTGGTTGTTGTAGTGGTGGTTGTGGTAGTTGTAGTAGGGAGAGTTGAGGGTGTTGTGATTCTCGGAGGCGGTTTTGTTTTAAAATCCGAGCAGTAAAGGGTTTTTGCGTTCTCCTCGGCATCGTAGCAGAAGTTGGCTAGAGCCACTTGAATCCACCAATCACAGCTACTTACTGAAATAATGTAAAATCTTGTTTTTTCAGTGTCAGTTTACAACTTTTGCAAATTAATTTTACGACTCTCTAGCGATCTTTTTTAGAGGTAAATGTTTCAAAATTGGCGCTAACAAGAAAACTTTTTTCCTGAGGAAAACGAAGTTCACTCTTTAAAACTTCTTCCCGCACTTTCAAGCTAAATTGCATTATTTGGACATAAGTTGTAGAAATTTAATAAGAACTGAAATAATTTTACCTTCATGAGCTTCGTAACATTTCTTTCTCATGGTATCAACAACTGTGACACACGCAGGAACTATTGCGTCATCGCCAGTAAACAACCTGGAAAGTGCATTAAGGCCACCAGTAGCTAGCTTCTCTAGACGACCTGCAAAAATTATTATAATATATGTAACTCTTTTAAGGAAGCTTGTCTCGACATTACAATTTTTTGGATTTTAAACAAGTGTTCGCGTTACAGCATAACTTACTCCTGTTTAACCTGTAGACACAATACTCCAAAACTTTCGGTGATCTGAAATTTAAGAAACTTCAAGAGATTTAGATAAGTGTGACTCTTACATATCTTCTTTTACGATTCCTCGTTGTCCATCCAGCATCATGTTAAAATGTTTAAATTCCTCTTGATTCATTTTTAGAATGAAGTGAAACAGCAGGGTAATTGTTTCTGGTATTTGTTTTAATAACGTTGGGGAATATGGAACGTTCCAGAACTTTAGTGTATCGGTCACTGGATCATTAGACTAGGGTGCCGACTAATAAGCTTCATAGGTCGGTGTCATTAAAAACTGAGACTTTATAAAGGTTTACGTGAAAGTTTTAACCAACGGGATGCATATTTTCAATAAGCGTCAAAAGTAGAGCAACGAGTAGCACGGCATTGAGATTTTGATTACTGCCACTAATTGAAAGTTGAGAGGAGATTTAAATAATAAGATATCACAATTAGTAGAAAGCAGTGAGCAGCTGAAAAAATGAAGAAAAGAATTGGTAATCAAAACATGACAGTTTGAAATAATAATTTGGGAGATTATCCAACACAAAACCATATTTATCATTTGAATGTGTGAAAAAATATAACGAATATGGCGAGTTTGACTATTTGGTTCACACTGGAATAGATTTGCCGGAAGTACTTTCGGACGCACTTTTCTCAAAATCCGTTTTTGGCTTCATTGCTCTTTTTGGAGGACGTCCTCTACGTGGCTGGTTTTTCTTCTCACTCATACACATCAAAGTAACCACAAGACACGCGATAAACAATACACCGACTCCTGCGATCATTCCAAAAAGAAGGATAGAAGAATCGGCGGAGGCAGTGGTTGTTTCCAGAGTTGAAGTGATTGTAGTCGGAATGAGATTTGAAAAGTAAGTTGTAGGTGGTGCAGTTGCAATTCCGGGGATCTCAATACCAGGAGTTGTTGGGTTGAGTAAATCACATGGTTCCACAGACTTGTCTTTCTTGCAGTAGTTTTGGAGTGCTGCCTTGAACCATTTGTCGCAGTCATTCGCTGGAAATAAACGCTAATTTTATAATACACCTGCATTTAAAGTTAGGAAGTTGTTTGAATGTTTTTACTGCAACTCACAACTAGATTCCACTTGGTAACAAAGTTTCATCACTGACTTCATTTTATCATGGCATCCCAGGAAATCAAGAAATGTTGGTGGTGTAGTTCCATTTGATACTTTTTTAGCGTTTTCTTAAACGAAACGGTGTGTTTATTATTGTATTAATTGAATTTTAACTCACTGTCACATGCATCTATAATGAGGTCACTCCTGTAAAAAAGAACAAACTATTCAGGACCTGAAAATTGGGAACATACATCAGGCGAATTTTTTCAGCGTCTGTCATGTTGAACAAAACCGAGTTCGGAAGAAGACTAATTTAATTTTTCCACTGAAAACAGGGAAAGGAAATTGGTGCAGGGTTACGGTCGAGTGAAGTTCAGTGAGGACGGGCACTAGGAGGCTGCCACGAGTTTTTTTTCTTTGAGTTATGAGAAAAGGATAGTTCTTTGAATTGAGAGTCAGAGTGACAGAGCAAGTTACACCGCTCCGGCACTAATATACCAAAACTGTATCAAAAAGATGCTTGACTCGAATTTCGTCGAACAAAACCAAACAAGCTGATTATTAACTGCATTATCAAATATTATATTTAATCCAATAAAAACACTATAAAGTATAATAGTTCTAACATGTATTTTATAACTACTTCTTCTCCTCATTCCCATCATCCACCACAATCCATATCGACTTCCTCTTTTTCTCAGCAATCACTGGCTTCTTCGATTTTGATTCACTTTTCCCTCCAATCGATGACAACTCTTTATCCATCGATTTTCTTCTTCTCCACCAACAAATCAGAACTACAATGATGACCAAGAAAACAGCTCCAACCAGACATCCAATAAGTACACCCAAATTGTTAGAGGATTCAGGAAAGGTTGCTGTGGCAGGGGTGAGATTGGATACTGTAGAGGATGGAGGTGTGGTGCTGATAGTAGGCGCGGTGGTGGTAGAGTCAGGGAACAGTTTTTTGCAATAGGCGGCTGGAATAAAAAGGATTTGGTATGAGTTTAGCTAGACAGTGTTGGAGACATGAAGGGATAGTCAGGTTGCTCCAATGACAGCCGATGTCCTCGTGGAAAAGCCGAGTTTTCTGTGTTTTGGGTTTTTACAGTGGTGTATTACCCTCTATTTACTCTGGCTTGTCTACACGGGCTACATGACTTTAAAAGTCTTGATTTGAAGCACTCACCATCTTTTTTATCAACTGGACGACTGGCACATAACTTTTCAAAGACACCTTCAACCATAGCATCACATGTGGCTACTGTAATTTCAATGTTCTCAATTTTGAAATATTTTTTGACATACTCTCGAAATAAGACAAGCACCCTCTTTTCATTTCTTTTATTCCTTTTGAACCACAAGTTCCTGGGTTGCCTTAAAAATATTTATTTTGGAATAACACCTCGTAGCTTACTTGTGCAGTGTGCAACTAAACGATCGATTCTAAAAGTATTTATGTGTTTCAAAATGGAAGGAGAACTCACATGTTATTGAACGCTTCTAGACTTAAATCAGAACCAATCATTTGAGAAGACATCTCTGAGAATTGAAATGACTTCTGAAGTTTTCTTTTTGACGCTGGAACAAACTGATCGAAGGCTAATAGGGTACTGGTGTTAGTCGAGAGGACAGAACAAGTCAGGACGGGCAAGGTTAGGGTATTCTTTGTAGAAAACCTGAGCGAAAAAAGGATTTCAAGTCAGAGTCAAAAACAGGAACTGAGAAAATATGGTTACGGGACTATCGGTTTGTGTAGGCAACCATATCAAGCAGGCCAGGCCTAGGTTAACGTTTTTATTTGCTTTCAAAAAGTGTTTTTTTTAAACTACTGTATCTTTCATACCTTGGTGAACGTGGTCAACCCACTACCCAACACTTTATGAGATTATCTTGAGAACAAAATAGGACGGGTATGTCAGGAAAGACAAAATGACGACAAGAAAAACGAATGTTTAAACTACTTATTCAAGTTGAAGTTGAAGTCACGAAGAAACGTAAAAAATGCAATCAGCACTTTCTTTCCAAAATTTTAAGTGGCATCAATATTACTCCACGTGTTCGCTGACTCAATTTCACAGTATCTGTTTTTCAAGAGAGTCTCCCAATATGAGATATTTCATTTTTTTAGGGAAAACCTTCAATAAAATTTATAAAATCCAGAACAAACGAGTAGTCATACATAAGCGAGTTCAATCAAATCCCACTAGATGTTCCTGACTCAATATTGGTAGTTTTTGATCTTTTGGTAATTCCAGATGCAGTACTTCCACTAGTCCCCATCTTTGATCCGTTTCCATTCCTTTTTCCTTTCTTGAACCAGCAGCACAAACCAATGTTCAAAACGATAATCACCACGAATCCAACTGCAACACAAGCAATAAGCATTCCAGTGTTACTTGCGGCAGTTGTTGTGCCAGAAGATGCGCCGGTAGCCAATGGTGAGCCAGTAGCCAGTGGTGCGGAAGTAGTTGGAATGTAATCAAGCGAAGTTTTGCAGAGATCCGCTGAATAAATTAAAATATTACTGAAACAAATACTATATTTTACTGTCTTCTTCCCTTTTGCTGTCATTTTTACAGAAGTCTTTAAGAATGTCCACCAGATGGACAACACACATGTAAGCTGGAAATAGAATTGTTATACTGAATACTATCCAGTTTTGTATATGTATGTGTAAAACCAAGTTTAGCTAGTTGTTTAAAGGAATTGGAGCACAGAAAAAACCTTTTTGAACAAATTTTCCAAAAATCTCTTACAGCCTATCCTAGATGATACATCCTTCATACACTTGTCATTATATTTGCCAAACAAAGATGCACATCCCTCTTTGAATTCTGAAACAGTTGTTATCGTTTGTTTTCAGTGTTTAACTTCGATGAATATACCGAGGCACTCTTTGCGATACCTGAAAACTTAATTATGCTTCAAATTTAAAATCATACAAGACAACTCACGCAATGGGCAAGTCACGTAACATATCCATGTTTCAATGAAAGCTTCAGTTGATAGCGCAGTCGTCCAAGAACTAACTGCGGTTTGAACAGTTATCGTTTTATTTATAGAGAAGATTTCGAGGGCATGTCGTGTTACAAGTTCATGGCACGTCCCGGTATCCTGGAACTGGAGTTCGGGTTGGTTTACTGGGGGGTCTTAATTTTTTTTGCCAATAAAATGTTGCGCCTTAGACGTTGTAACTGTAATTTGACTTTACCAAAACCTATTTCTCCACCAGTTTTCTTTTTCTAAATTTTTGTTTTGTTGAAATCTAGAGAACTTAATAAAAATAGGACTACCAAGTTTTTATTCCCGCAGCAACTATAGATTCCAGAAACATCAAGCACAGAAATTTTACTGCCAATGTGTCTCGAGAATAAAAATCTTGGTTAGCATAACGCAAAACATTCTCCTTTCCCCCACTTTCATTATGAAATTGTTCCTATTTCTCGTCATGTGTCTTATTCCAACTTCAACATGTTCTGATGTTTCATTGAAAATGGTAGTAATGTATGGAGCACCCACTAACGTCTCAAGCATGTCGCAAACCAGAACTCCCTGGGATAATTGCATGTATCTGTGTTATTATGATGACAACTGTTTGGTTAGCGGGTTATGGACAAAATACTTACAATTTAATACAATGTTTTTCAGCTTGCCTATCAAACCGCAGACATCTGTAGAATGTTCAACTCGGGAAATATCACTATCTCAAAGAAGTCGAAAGATTTAGTGGCGTTTAAGGTAGGTGAATTGAATATGGAAGAGGTGTGTTGTAGCCAACAGTGAGTCCTGGTGTTTCGATGTCCTGGAAGAAACTTCTAGCACATGTAACAGGTAGAAAAAAACAGTAATTGGGGTTGTAGTTAGCTGATGGTTAAGTACGGGAGAAAATTGATAGGTCGATTCCAGTAGGAGTACTGTTATGAGCAGCCTGAAGAGTTTGGTACCTAGTCAAAGCTGTCAGAAAATCCGTGGGACAATTTTATATCGGAGTTCCCAATCATGGAAAACTTTCTTTTCTTCAAGCGGCCTAGAAGACCAAAAGAATAGCCGATATGCATAAATTCAGACCATTTGATCAATCCGCGGACATGACGACCCTGAAAGCCCCGGGCAGCGGTGGACAGCCTTGTACTTAGTGCAACAGCGGATATTCCAGTCAGGTCCAAATATATCCCAGTCAGGTCCAAATATCCTATTCATCACACCTTCTTGATTACAACTAGATCGCAAATTTCGGTGATACCTGGTGTCTGCTAGGCCTCACCCCCATAACCCATCTCCTTGCAACTTCCTGATTCCAGCTAAACTCCACCGAGTGCCCCACCAACTCCTCCACCGCCATTGTTCCTGGCTTCTCCGAATGGACAAATGGAACTTATATCTTCCGGAAAATCATCTCCTCTAACACTGATGCATGGAACTATGTCTACACTATAAACAAATGCCCAGTCAACTCAACTATCATCTCACGGAAGAATACAATTGTCTGTGTTGGAATTCGTATATTTAGTGATTTATTGGCGGGAAATTACACCAAAGCTCAAGCGTTGTGCAAGGAAAATGGAGGATACAGTATCACAGGACCCAGTGATTCGACAGAATTCTCGTTTTTCCAAAGTAGGTCGAACCTGATGACAGTAGTATACGTGAAAATTATGTGTTTGCAGATCTCACGTTGAAAACACTCACTCCAATCACTAAAATTGGTACGGACAAAAACAGTGTCTGGGTTGATGGTTACTGTACTTCCCCTGGTGTTTATACATTTGACGACGACTCTCATGAAGGGTCCGGTGGATATCAATTCTATAGGGGAGAGCCAAATGGTGGTGCCACGGCTGCACTGATGGTCTATCAACAAGATCAGCTGGGTGATGTTGGGTAAGTGGCTTCAATAATTGCAAGCCAAACACGTCGAATAAGATTAATGAAGTTGCAGGTTTAAATATTGCACTAGCTCCGGATATGCCTTCCGTGGTGCATATTGTCGTTTGAATGATGTTTTGATTTAATTGAAAATATTTGATAAATAAATCATCCTTGTTAACCTTATAACCTATGATATGCAAGCTACTGTTAGTTTGAGACAAAACCTCAAATCGATATGCTCTAAGAATAAAAAGGATCGGGGGAATGGTCCTTTTAATTCCATATAATAATAATAATAATAATAATTTATTACGTCCGCGAGAGTACGTGATTGATACCATTATGCATGAGTTCAATTTGTCCGTGCTCCAGGTTCTTGTATTCGTAGCACTAATTCAACTTTTTCTTTTTCTTATTTCTTGGAACAAATGTTTCTTCGAGGATGATCGGAGATAAACTAGCATCTTCGTAACTCTTAAACTTGATCCCCAACAGTTCAAGAGCTACTATTTGACAGTGAAATATCATAACGAACTCTCGGAAAATTATCCATGTCCTGCGTCTATTTCTCTTAGTTTTCTTCTTATGATCTTTCCGTTGTTGTTTGCGTTGTTTCAGTTTCTGCTTTCTTTGCTGTTCTGCCTTGGCCCGTTTTTCAACCCATTCTTGTATCTGCTCACTCACATTATCTTTGACTTGCTCTCTTAGTTCAGCTATTCTCATCCGTTCGTGTTGTAGGACTTTTTCGCGAAATCGGTGATTTTCACGAAACAACTTTTCCATAGCTTTCACCATTCCTTCTGTGATACGTCTAGCGGTTTCATCGACCAACTTCTCCATATTCCAATCCCATTTCGTTGCCCGTTTGATTCCTTACGTTTTGCTAACAAATGCTCGAACGACCTCCCATGAATGAAAACGAAACGGGGAATGACACAGAAACCACAGAAACAATTCATAACTTTTCGCCTTTCCCAATTTTTCCTCACAAAGTTGTTATATGTTTCAACGGTGTCCTTTAAATTGGTCTGAGTCATAAAACCTTAGTCTACTTAATGGAAAACTCCCGAAACATTAAGCACAAAACTAACTTTTTATTCCTGTCTAGCGGAATAAAAATACACAAAGCTGTGTAGAATCTTTCCTTCTCATCCAACATGCTTCTACTTTTTGTTCTCGTTTTTATATCAAACCTATCCCTTTCAAATTCGATGAAAATGATCGTAATGAACGGAACACCAGTGAATACCACTGGAACGTTCAGAAAAATGATGTTATGGGAGGATTGTATATCAGAGTGCTATTTCGATGACGATTGCTTGGTGAGATTGTTTAAAAAAGTTTATGTTTCGAAAAAGTGATTGATTCTCAGCTAGCCTTTCAATCAGACTTCCTCCAGTGCGGATATTTCAAATGGGGCAACATTACTATCATGAAGGGATCCAGTTTCTTGGTGGCGTTAAAGGTAGGTAAATCAGAGACAGTTGAAAAATTGAATGATACGTTTTTTGTTTGAGTTTAGCTAAACTCCACGACGTGTCCGACTAACTCCTCCACCGCCATCCCTTCTATTTCCACAGAATGGTCCAATGGTACGCACATCTTCCAAAATGCAATATCTTCTGGTAGCGCCACGTGGAACCTTGTTAATCTCATAACCAAGTGTCCAGCCAACTCAACTATCTATATCCGAACGTCTAAAATTGTCTGTGTTGGGATTCGTATATTTGAAGATTTGGAGCCTGGAAATTACACTGATGCTCAAGCATTGTGCAAAGGAAACGGAGGATCCAGTATCACAGGACCCAGTAATTCGAGAGAGTTCGCGTTTTTCCAAAATAAGTCATACCCGATGTCGGTGATATTGAATCTCAACTATTTGCAGATCTTGCATCAACAGCCCTCGCTCCACTGACCCTGATTTCTACTAGTAAAAACAGTGTCTGGGTTGATGGCTACTGTACTTCCTCTGGTATTTATACATTTGACGACGACTCTCATGAAGGGTCCGCCGGATATCAATTCTTTCCTGGGGAGCCGAATGCTGGTGCCACCAATGCACTGATGCTCTATCAAAGTGATCTGCTCGGTGATGTTGGGTGGGTGGCTTTCATAGTTGTTACCCAAACCCGTTGAATTCTAATATTCAATTTGCAGGTCTTCTTACCGTATAAGCTCAGGATTCGCCTTCCGAGGAGCTTATTGTCGGTTGAATGATGTTCTTGTTGATGAAATAGAAGCAATTTTAAGATTTCGATACGAATAAAAATGTAACATGCTTCTTGTAGTTACAGTAATTGGAGACCAATTATGACAGTTTTCAATGAATCAGCCCCGAATCTAAACTGGCCGGATTGGAACCGCTAGAATCGAAATTAGTACGAATCAGAACCGATTAAAAGATGGCAAAGCGTTCTGTTCACGCTATTTGACAGTTTCAGAGTTCTAATCCGGGTGGTTCTTATCTGGGTAGCACATTTTCAATAGCTTTGTTGCAAGTTCAGCATATGTAATATTATAAAGATTTCGGAGCGACGCGGTTGCAAATTGTGTCTAGACTTGTGAGTTGTGACTAGGCTTGTCTAGGCTTGTTTAAGTTTTTCGACTATTTCTTTGCAAACATTAACGTCTTTATTTGTGTCAGTGTAGCACGGTCTGACCAATTTATTCAAATTTCAATCCAGTTCTAATAATAAACCACTGCTCCGTTTCCCTGCTGTCCACGATCCTCAAAATAAGTGAAATCGATGAGAAACGTTGCTTGGAGTAGAAGCATTTTGATGATGACAGGCATATCGACAGGGACTGAAATAGAACGTTGACTACTAGACCATGCAGTGCAAAACTCACAATGAATCATATAGGTATCCGCATCGCTGACCCATTCCAAATACCCTGGATCCAGACGGACAATCTCTCCAACTTTAGCACCTCCCTGGACATAAATCGGGAATGGGAGAGTGTGACGAGTTCGGCATGCCGGGTTACTCTGAGCACTATCCGGTGCGACAATACAGAATTCTGTGGGACATCCGGCGACGCGGAGGTAGAACTGAAATGGAATAGTGGACATCTGGATAGACTAGTTAGACTCACTCTATAGTCAAACATGTCACGAGACAGTAATCCAATAGAATTCCCACGATGCCATGTCTCCAAGACATCCGGTGAGCAGGTACAACTACCACCACCGTAACGGGAAGAGCTCATGATCCGTTGGCGACGGTTATCGAACATGTGGAGGTCGAAGCTGCGACGATTTCGGTCGCAAGACCGATCCCAGTAGTCGGATTCCTCGTGGGCGTAGAGGATCTGGAGGAGAATTTGTTATTTTTGAGAGCCTGACTCCGCGTTGGATCTTAAACCGGTCTATCTTGAGATCCCATCATTTCTCGCGATTTTCACCAATTTTTATGAAATTGTGCTAGTTTTGTAGGCGGAGTCTAACACCGACCAAATTGTTACAGTGACCAACTTTCAGAGCCCGTAACAGGACTCCGTCTGGCTCAAATCTTTTTGAATATAGGCTAATCTTGTAGATCTCATCTAGCTCTACATTTTCGTAGCGAACAATTTCTTGATAACTCCGCCCACTTTTGAGATACAACCCATGGAAAAGAGGTTACGCAGATAAGAGCTAAGACACCTACCCGTCTCATAAACATATCATGCACAATATACCGATTGGGGGTCTCAATTCCAGTCATCATCTCAATTGGCTCCAAACACTGAACCACCATCAAACAGTTGCTGGCCGCGATGGATTGAAGGGCGGAGGCAGGCTCGAGTGGGCGGTATCCCTGAATTGGCGAAAATTCAATTTCTCCTTATCAAGTACTTACCGTAATCCTCACTGGCATTGTGGCGATCGCATTCGGAACGTCTATTGGTTCGTCTCTCTCTTCTGGAAGTTGTTGTTGGTGATGACGTCGAACGGGTGGCTGATTATGGTAATATGGAGAACCACGATTATGACGACTCATTTGATTTTATCGAGTAGCAAGTTCTGTTTTTTTGGTGGGAAATGAATTAAAGCGGGGTGTTCCGGAAGGAAATAAACGAAATGAGGGTACGATTACGTGGAAATATAGGATTTCTTCCTGGGCTCTATTTTTTACAGTTTATCACTTTTCGATATCTCCGCCCCACTTTTGAGATAGCATTATTTGCTTGCATCAGGGCATACACGAGGTTGGATTTAAAAATTGAAAAAATGACAGAAGGTATATGAAATGAAAGGTAAACCATATATTTGAATACACACCATAATTGTCACTAGCAATGCATAAGAAACGAGTCCTGTCCCAAAACCTCACATTTATGTTCATCGTCTTCTTTGAACTAATTTGTGAAATTTTCACTTACAAACCTCTTTTTTCTGTAGAACGGTGTAGTGTGTTTAAAACAAAGAATTAAAACAGAATAATAATGAAAAGAATGAAATATTTGAATATTTTTTCCTGTGCGATAGAGCACATGTTCATAAACTTGCCGAACTGCCCCCTGGCACTCTCAATTCTAGCGCTCGAAATGGGACGAATTGGGACGTCCCGCGTCCCCGTCCCGCGCGTTCCGGATTGTCATAAAACGGTTAAGAATGAACCTATATTTTTGAAACTTAGAGAATCGCGGGCCAAGCTTGCGGGGCCTTTGTCTTCAGGCTTTGTGAAAGTTTCACTATTCTCCGATCAAAATTGACTGTTTTCCGAAATGACCAGAAAAAAGCGGGACGCTCCATTTCGAGCGCTACTCAATTTTTCCTCCTAACAGCGCCCAATCATTGCACATTGAGGCCCATACTCCCAGGGGGCATTGGGACAGGGGGCATCGTGCTCATAGGGGGCATTCACTCAGAGGGGTCATTAAATTTTAGGGGGCATTTCACTGATACTCTTAGGGGTCATTTCTCATATGCTCATAGGGGACATTGACCCTCATTCTCAGAGGGGTCATCGAAACTCTCAGAGGGGGCATCAATATTTTCAGAAGAGGCATCAGTTTTCTCTGAAGTTCCATCAGAAAAATTGCTATAAAAGTTGAATAAGGTTAGTTTTCGGTAAATGGATGACCAGATAAACTTGATTTAGCGTGCTTTGAAACATTTGGCAGAAACTCAATAACAACAAAGACTCATTGATTCCACATTTGTTTTAGGTCAATGATTTGACGCTGGATATTAGAGATTCTGAAATGCCACCAAAAATCCTTCACAGCATTCCCCATCTTTCTAATAAGTTAAGAATGCCGCGAGCTTTTAATCTATGAAAAGCATTTTGAAATGCTCTACATGTCATAAGTAGACGATATCTAATGGCATTTTGACGGAATTCTTTTTGAAGATTACTGTAAATATAGTCAATGAGAGATTGTCTATGAGTATTTGCCAATAAATTTCACAATGATTAGATGTTATTTTTGAAAAAAGTATACTAACCGCACTGTTCAACAGAAATAGCAAAAGAGCCTTTGATATTGGGGTTGTACAGAAATCTCTTTGAAGGAAACAAGAATCTCTTCGAAGAAAAACTTTTTGGAGGAAAATAGCATTAAATCAATGCGAAATTTCTCAAGGAACATTAAATCAAGTTTATCTGGCCATTCAATTATCGAAAACTAACCTTGTTCAACTTTTATCTGATGGCACTTCTGAGAAAACTGATGCCTCTTCTGAAAATATTGATGCCCCCTCTGAGAGTTTCGATGACCCCTCTGAGAATGAAGGTCAATGTCCCCTATGAGCATATCAGAAATGACCCCTAAGAGTATCAGTGAAATGCCCCCTAAAATTTAATGACCCCTCTGAGTGAATGCCCCCTATGAGCACGATGCCCCCTGTCCCAATGCCCCCTGGGAGTATGGGCCGCACATTGAACATTTGCTAAAAATGTAGGCATTTAGCCAATATGATGCCCCCAGGATCCCCAACCCTTGCTGAAAATTCCCTGCGTAAAGTTTTTACGCTTGCCTACACTAAGATGTCCTCATGTAACTTTTACCTAACCCCCCTGTATGATATCTCTTATAATAGTAAATGTATCATACCTTTATTAAACTATCGTATGAGTCCCCACCCCCTATTACTATTTTCTATGTCTGGGTCTCATGGTCTCTCCCCCAGAAGCCTGCCCCCCGTACCTCCCATCTCCCGACAGTCACAGATGGAGTCTCGTTTTGACAAGAACTGACCTGAGTTCCAGATACTAGATCATCCGCATCCCGCCCATTCTTGTACCGAAGAATCCCTCCTTATCACCACGTGGATCGGTTGTTGTGTGTCTTCCACTGGAAACTAATCAATTTTAGAACCGAAATAGAGAGTTTTGATAAGATCTTCGGATTCTTACTCACTTCTACTGAAATTAACTTCTTCTCGGGTGTCACAGAATAATAGATTTTTCTCGATCAATACAGGGGTCTTATTGATTTTTGGTGAAATGCAAATCTCACGCAGACAGGTGTGACCGGTGTTTTTCTCTGCACACGGTCTCCCACGGAAATGTTTTGATCTACTCTCATAGAACAAATATGTTGAGAGAATTGTAGGTCTAGAACATTATTTTTAGG
Organism: Caenorhabditis latens; assembly: GCA_002259235.3. NCBI lineage: Eukaryota > Metazoa > Nematoda > Chromadorea > Rhabditida > Rhabditidae > Caenorhabditis > Caenorhabditis latens. The sequence goes on along the minus strand of CM056092.1, from coordinate 16,691,853 downwards.
CACTGGATGCTTACTTGGAGCAAGTTGAGATATTATGACTTTTAGGGTTAATTTCAGTAGACATGAGTGAGAATCCTAGCTATCTTTTCTTACTGTACGAAAACTCAGTTCTTATCAAAACTCTCAATTTATGTTATAAAATTGATAAGTTTTCAGCAGACTAACACATACAGCAACCAATCAACCATGTTTACGATGCAGACGGATTCTTCACTTATTGGAGGGTGAATTGTGGCTGGTCAAGTATCTTAAGCACAGGATAGTTCTTATCGTACTCCCAACTTCAAAACTCCTCTTTCCCGATTTATAATCAAGGTTGAGAGTAAAGATTCGCCACTTCCACATGTTATATCACAGCACAACAGCCAATTCAAGGGTTAAGTGAGGACTGTCACCTCAATGTAAATGGACGAACTTGGTATAATAGAGAAGAATTTTGATAGCGTATATATTGTATACCGGGAACTGTAGAATGGAGCTAAAGAGGCGGTGGGGAAACTGTGAAACCTATGATATGTCTTGGGGTTTTCTGGAACATTGGAGAGTAGTATGGATTCTAGGCTTTCATTTCGGGTTACATGACTTATCAAACCTTCTGGGGAAGTGTGGAAGACTACACTCTCTCTCCTCTCCGCTTCAAAACTCCTTCCACCCGTTTTCTCCCATAAAAAGAAACAATTAAAGTTCAGAGATGTTTTGCACCCGAAAACCTCTACTAGTATACAATAAAACTTTGTGTGCAGAAAATAATTTCGTATTTTGTAGGCGGTTATGCTATAACTTCCAGATACGATCACCGGAACAGAGCGATTAAAAACTTTGTATATAACGAACAGGAGAACATTTTCGGGAGTCTTATTTTTGCAACTCTATCGGATATTGGCTGATTAAAGAGATGGCACGTGACCTATACCATTGGAAAGCTGAAATCACGCTGATTCCAAATATATATTCAGTTTTTGCCCTCGAGGCCTGGTATTCGAGAAAAACGAGGTCACAGTTTGGGCACCTGGCAAGCCAATACCTAGTTTTTTTCGAGTACCAGGCGTCGAGGACAAAAATTGAATATATATTTGGAATCAGTGATTTCTCAGCTTTCCAACGGTATAGGTCACATGCCATAGCTCCATGACCTTCCCTCTATGCAATCTTTCTCTTCTTCCAGAGTCCCATGTCTCATCTCAAACTCCTCATCATCTCTCTACTCTTCCTGATCTCCACGTCATCTGCTCGTGATTTTGGAGACGATTCCTCCTGTGACTCATCTGAAGAGCACGGAGGGCATGGAGGTGGCCACGGAGGCCGTCCCCGTCCGCCACCACAACCCACTCCACGACCGGATGATGCGCATAGACCGAGGTGTGCACAAGGATGGTTCACTTCGTATCGGCCACAAGGCATTTGGTGTCTCAGGGTGAGTCTATTGGGTGAGCTGGGAGGATAAGCAGCTACCAAACATTGTAGTTTGTAGTCTAGTCATCCGATCATTTTCCAGATAGGAATCGGAAAGTTGGACTACAACCAGGCGGCTGCTCAGTGTGCCACGTATGGCGGTGTCCTGTCGGGAATTCAAAATGATTGGGAGAGATGGTTGATATCGAACGAGGCCAACCGTCAGACACTTGCATACAATATACAGTACTCCGGTGTTTGGTTGGGAGCTCAGAGGAATCAGGGAAGTAACACGTTCTCGTGGACTGATGGTCACACTACCGGTGTACAGGGAATGGCGTTCGGACCCGGACAACCGGATAATAAGAATAGGGATAATAGAGGGTGAGGATCTTGTGTAGTTTGTAGTCTGAATAGTTAATTTCAGACCACAAAACTGTCTCCAACTGATCGCTTTGACACCTGGTTACTTCAATAATCCAGGAGATTGGGCGACCTATCAATCCGGTCAAATCGACGACTACTGGTGTGATCAGGTCGAGGATCCGGCACAAAGAATGTATGCGTGTGGAAAGTTGGGGCCGCGTGAATAAATGAGGGGGATTACTGTATTTCAAGTATATAAATCATTATTATGTTATGGATTGATGGGTCTGGAAACAAAAACAGGCGAAAAAGTATGCAATTTGGGGAAAATTTCACAGAAAACGAGAGAGAAAATCAAATTTTTGGAATTTACAGAAGATCACACAGAAACCGCAGGAACAAAAACTTTTCAGTTGAAAATATCGGAAATTGGTGTATTTTGGACCAAAATTCGATTCTCCAACAAAAAAATTTGAAAATAATCGGAAAATTCGGTGGGAACCAACTGCGCTCCATCGCAAACGAGAGGAGATCAACAAGAGACGCAGAGTTTTTACTCGCGACAACACAAATCCTCTGTTTTTGACATATTCTCGCATTTTTAAAGTGTTTTCCCAAGAAAGATGCGAAAATAGGTCAAAAACTGTCAAAATTTGTGTTGGCGCGAGAAAAAACTATAAAACTCTGCGTCTCTCACCAATACTCTCTCGTTTACGGTAGAGCGCAGTTGTGAGACGGAAGGACTGCTATTATAAGTAAAAGGACCTTAAAAACCAGGCAATTTCAGTCTAAAAATCACAAAAAAAACGAAAAAAGTTATCAAAATTCTCGAATTGGTCTCGGCTTCGGTTTCTCGATTCTCGGTTTCGCCGGCTCGAATTTCTGACGGGGTACTGTACGTATATTTTGAACTGGCGGGTACACTTTCGGTAGTGGCGGTGGAGATGGAGGGCTGAAAATGATTGGTTGGAAGTGCGCTCTATCGCAAACCAGCCGTGTAGTCCTCGAAAAGTACACGACTCGGAACTGTAGTTTGTAGTCAACTCACATCATACTTCTGTCTTCACATCCTAAAATGACGATAGGTGACCTTGGATTATGAGGATGAGCACTTGGGACGAGGCTGAAAATTAGACGATCTATCGGATAAATTTGTAGTTTGTAGTCTTACCGAAAATCGATCTTTGGAACTCCCGTGGGTGCTTTGAATGATGGATTTTGGGCGGGAGATGGTGGAATCGTTGAACTGAAAAGAAAACTTTTTGATTTTGACAAATTTTGTAGTTTGTAGTCTTACGGATTGTGATTATTTCGAATCTCCGGTAGGCTGTTGGCTGGTTGTTTCGGTGCGGATTTGTAGATTTTCGTGGCAGATGGTCCCGGGCTGGAAAAAATGTTTGGAATGTTATTCATTAGATTTTTACACCATCTTGAAGCTCTTCAAATTCTGAACATTTTTATCTGAAAATCATTCAAATCCGCCGAAAACTCACTGAGTTACACTCATTTCCAGTTTTGCTGAGGCTAACTGACTACAAACTACAAATCTCAGTTAGCCTCAGTAAACTTTCAAAAGTGCTCTAAATCCCTCATTTTTCGTCAGATTCTTACTATATTTTTTATTATAAGCAATTTTAAAACTTTTTTCAAAAAACCGAAAAAATTATTGCAAAATTCTTCATGAGGCCATTCGATAGCCCTTTAGATTCTCTAAAGTTTCCTCAGAAAACCATCAAAATCGATCGAAAACTCACTGATTTACACCCTCTCCAAGTTTTGTTGAGGCTAACAGTACAAACTACAAATCTCAGTTAGCCTCAGTAAAACTCCAAAATGCTCTAATTCGGTCAGTTTTTGACGGATTTTTTTGGTTTTTCTCGTAACACGCGGACATACGGACATCCGGACACACTCACAGACATCCTTAAAAACCTACCGAATATCTGCATAATCCTCTCCTCTTCTATCTACCATCTCATCCAATGTCTCTCTCCTCTGCGGTGGCGGCGGCGTTGAGCTTGTCGACGTGTCAGATGATTCTGAAATTATAAGATATTATGTAGTTTGTAGTCTATCTCTTTCTCCCTACCTCTCGCACCATCGAACCGCCCATCCTCATTACGTGTCCGATTCAATGCATGAATATGTCGACTCTCGTGAAGATACTGTTGACGTCCGTGTGGAAGTCGCCCGATTTTCTCCAATTTCCCTCTTGCCTCACGGCGTTTCACAATCCGTTGGTACTGTTTTGGATTCACGAGAATCGGCTGTGGATCGTGAGTCACGTCGGTGTAGATGGCGTGGGTGGCTCGGTTGAAGTCTGGAAATTATGAAAATTAGTTGATTTTTGTGCTTTTTCTAGAATTTTCCTCTAAATTTCAAGAAAAATCGCCGAGAAAATGTTCAAAACCCTGCTATTTCATAAGTTCTGCTTGCTGAGGCTAACCGACTACAAACTACAAAATGAGTTAGCCTCAGCGAGCTCAAATCATGGTGTAGTCCACGTGGACAAGAAGCCGTGAGCTTTTTCCCAAAACTTCCATGATTTCAGAGGCAAAGTATCACTTTTTTACTTTTTTACGGTTTTTTGCTTGAAGTAATTGTCTTTTTCAGGCTAAAATTTCAAAATTCTGACCATTTTCGTGAATTTCGAATGAATCCTCATCGTCTCCATACAACTGCATCTCATCGGTGTTAAGAAGACCCGGAAGAAGTGCCTGAAATAAAAATTTGAGGTGAAAAAAGTGTTCTTAAATTAAAATAATACCTTTAACTCCTTTTCGGACGAATCTTTTGGCATCGGAACGAGAATAACGTTCACCTGGTCGTTCACCATCCAGTTGTAACGGATCAGCTGCAATAATTAATGATTTTTCTGGAATATTTTAGGAAAACAACAATTTTTAGTTCAGATTTATCAGAAAATCGGGAAAATTTTGCTTTAAAATATGGAAAAATCGAGAAAAACACGAAAAACCACGTGGAAAAAGTTAGCCTCAGCAAAATCAGTGTAGTTTGTAGTCTTAGCCTCAACAAAACGGTTTCTAGAAAAATCACTAAGAAAAATCCAATTTTTTGATGTTTTCGATCAAATTTTTGCATGAAAGTGTGTGTTTTCGCCAAAAGTTTGTCAATATCGGCGAAAAATTCGTGAAAAAAAAGATAAATTGTAAAAAACCACGTGGAAAAAGTTAGCCTCAACAAAATCAGTGTGGTTTGTAGTCTTAGCCTCAGCAAACTTGATTTTGCTGAGCCTAACTGTTTTTTTCCACTCTTTTCTCCTATTTTCTCGGGAAAATCAATAAACCCAATTTTATGGTTTCCCCCTCTACAAACCTTACAATCATCCGGCAACTCAACAGTCACCGGCCGTCCTCCTTTCGTCTTTTTCTGCGAATAATTGAAATACTGCTGCCGTGTGCGTGGTGGGACTGAAAAATCGATAAATGCAACAAATAAAAGTGGGGAGACTCTATTGGCTTGTTACAACTGCGCTCCACCGAAACTCCCTTGAAAAATGTCTCTTTTTCTCTGTGTTTCTCAACTTCGCACACTATTTTCTTCGGTTTCAGTAGAGCGCGGTTGTAAGAAGCATGCCGTGCTGATAACTAACGCGTTTCGTCAACTTCTTTATATATGGCCGCCTCCTCAACAACTTTTTTGGGAATTGTGAGTTGCGACGGGAACGATGATGGTGGTAGCGGCTTAGCCGTTCGTGTAGTTTGTAGTGGTGGTGGCGGTGGGGAGAAGTCCATATCATCTTCCTCTGGGACATATCTATTAGACTTTGTAGTTTGTAGCCTAGACGACTGCGGTTGCGGCTTGGGAGCAGGAGCAATCTTTGTAGTTTGTAGCCTTTGTAGCGGTAGCGGCTTATCATTCGCCGGATCCCATTTTTGAAAATTGAACACTTTTCTAGGAGGCGTGTAGCCATCGATTGGTTTTATAACGGACCCCACTGGGCGTGGCGGCGGTTTCTCCGGAGATTTCTCCGGTGAACTCATAAAATCCATATCATAATCCATGTCAGAATCGTGCGGTAGAGCGCGTTTTCTCGAGTTTAATATAGAAGAAGGGAAATCCATATCATCGTCAAACGAGTCAGAATCCAGCTGAATCGCGAGAGCCTGTTGGAGATTATTTGGCTTGTTGGACCGCCCTTTCAGCACCGGTTTCACATCTTCATCTGTCATTTTCTCGATTTTCACCCCCGATTTTCGCTCTTTCAGTCTCATTTTTTTATCCAGCTGTCTCTCCGCTGCCTCCTTTTCACGTCGCATTTTCTGCTCCACCGCTTCCACGTCGAATACACGTGGATCGAGTTTCCAACCATCTGGGAGACGTGAGACTGGTGGCATCGGGGGTGGAGGACTCGGGAATGGAATGTCGTAGAGATCATCGGAAGTTGGTTGTGGTTCTGGTTCAGGCTCCGCCTCCATCGCTAGCTCCGTCTCCTCTAGCTCCGCCTCCTCGTCTCCAACAGCTTCTGGAATATCCATTCCTATTAAAGCATCCATTTCAGCTGTAATCGCCGCCGCTTCGGTCATCGGACGAATCGGAGGTGGCTGGCATGGAATACGGACTGGAATTCGTGGCCTCTTTGCTGCAGGCAATGGTTTCCTAATTTTACTAAATGGAGTGGGTTTTGGGAAGTCTCGATTCGCCGCTCCGTGTGGATCAAAGTTGGGATTCGACTTCTGAATGTGAGCGACCATTGCGTAGACCGGAATGGAGGGGATGTCTGAAAATGGGCGGGGCTTTAATAAAAAAGAAAATGGGCGGAGCTTTGAAAACAGAAAATGGGCGGGATTAAAACTCACTGGGATCCGGAAGAAGAGAACCAGTACCAATCGGTCGATCCGTTGTGTTGTAACGTGCGCCCGGTGGCTAAAATTTTCAATTTTTAAATTTGAAAAAAAAATCTTTTGAAAACTAACTATCTTTGGCTGCGTTGTCGTTGCCTTCTTGATTGCCGGCGGATTTTTCGGCTGAAAAATGGGAATTTCATTTTTTAAAGATGAAAAAGCGTCAAAGGAGCGCCAGAAACAGCTCAAGAAAGCACTCATGAATACCTATGGGGATGTAGCTGAAACGGGAAAAGAGAAAATGCGTCAAAGGTGCGCCAGATCTCGAATAGCGGTTTTTCATGCGAACATTTGTTTAAAAATGTCAAAAATTGGGTTTTTCTCGGTGATTTCTCTAGAAACAGTCTTGCTGAGGCTAAGACTACAAACTACACCGCTTTTGCTGAGGCTAACTTTCTCCACGTGGTTTTTCGTCTTTTCCACCTTTTTTTTCACTATTTTTCCTGATTTTGAAACAAAATTTTACCGGTATTTCGACAAATTTCAAATAAAAATGGTCTGTTTCTCAAAATGTACCCGAAAAAAAGCGCTTGAATCAATCCTTACCAAAGGAATATATGGCTGCGGTTTTCGTTCTGGTAAACCCGGTGGAGCTCTGGGCGGTAGAACAGGTGCTCTGGGTGTACCAGACGTGCCATTCGTTGCTCCAGGAGCTCCAGAAGCTCCAGAAGTCGTTCCGATTGGTTTCAGCGGGGCTCCAGAAGGTCTATTCGGTGGTCCAACTGTTTCCAGTGCTTTGTTGAAGGTTATAGGTTTAGGAGGTACTCCAGGAGGTGCTCCAGACGCTCCGAACAGTCCAGAACCACCGGATTTTGTGGAGAATGGACTTGGTTGAGGTATCCGATCAGTCACTTTCTCTTCTTTCTTCTTAAACCATGACGCCGGGCCGGGAAGTGGTTCTTTCAGTCCGAATGAGGCTCTCAAATCGGAAAATCTTTCGGAATAACTCGGAAGTTGTCGTTGAGCGTTGTTTCGTTGGAGAGGGGAAGATGTTGACGTGGAAGTGGGTTTGGCTGCTGCTGCAGCTGCTCGAGCACGAATGAGTTCGGTATCCGGACCTGGTCCTGCTCCATCACTGGATTCTTCCAGATTCCTGAAAAAAATCATTAAAAACTGTCAAAAAATCGCAGAAATCCGTTAAAAACTGTATTTCTAACTTTATTGAGGCTAGCACACTACAAACTATAAAATTCGGTTAGCCTCAGCAAAACGAATTTACCAGGAATGCGGATTTTACCAGGAAAAACTATTTTCCATTGCTATTTTCCAGAATTTGCAATGAATTTGAGTCAAATTGATTAAAAATGAGACCCGCTTTACTGAGGCTAACAGACTACAAACTACAAAACGAGTTAGCCTCCACAAAAACGAAAAATTACAAAATTATCAGTTTTTGATCAAATGCCTCGATTCTAAACCGAATTTTTGCAGTTTCAGAATAAAACTTTAGACAACAAACTTACATTTTCCTAGGAAATCGTATCCTTCAACGATTTGAATATACGTGATGACGATGGACACTCTCGTTATTAGTTTCGATGGTCTGAATAACAAGGATCGTTAGAAAACGAGAGAGAAGAGAGTTATGAGACTAGAGAAAGGGAAAAATAGTGTGTCGATAGAAGAGAGTAGCAGAGAGAAAGAAGGGACCATCTAAGCAACCGGCCACTGTGAACATTCATATGCAGCCAGTGGACGTCTTGGGGACACCTAGGTTACGTGTTGCGCATATGACGCGGCTAATTTGGCGGTGGACGGAAATCTACAGAAAAAATAGTTTCCTGATGATTTTCGTCTTAAAATAACGAAAAATGTGCATCCGAGTGTAGTTAACAGCTCCGAAAGAGCTGAAAACGAAGTTAGCCTCAACAAAACGTGTAGTTTATAGTCAGTTAGCCTCAGTAAAGCTCTGTGAAGTTTACTGAGGCTAACGACTAACAACAAACTACAAGAATGAGTTTGCCTCAGTCAGCAAAAGTTGCACAAAAGGTATATTTTCACTGATAACTGTTTTTTTTTCATAATTAAACTGCTAAATGCCGAAAAGAAATTGATTTTACAATTCAAAAACTCTGGAAAGTGGCGAAAAAATCAATTTAACATCAATTTTGAACGAATCACATTTTTGCTGAGGCTAAGTGACTACAAACTACAATACTTCTAAGCCTCAGCAAAGCTTTAAAAACAGGGAAAATAGGTAATGATATTCCGATGAAATTATCACAGAATTTGAATGGAAAACGAATGAAAAAGAAAAAAATTCAAGTTTATAATTATCAAAACTCAACTAAAAAAAGAGTTTAACTAAATTGAATCAAATGGAAGTGGTCACGGGGATGTGTTCTTTCGATTGTCAATGTAATATGGTAATTAACGGACAAACTGGACAAAGTGAGCAAATAATGGACAACTAATATGAAAAACTGAGAAAAATCAACAGGAATATATTAATAAGTAGAAAAATCAAGATTTGATGATAGAAATCGGTCATTCTTGAGGTGTCGGTTCCATACTTTCCGCTTTCATCGATTTGGGGAGCGTCTCGTCGCAGTTTGGAGTTTTCTGAAAGTTAAAATGTGTGAAAAGATGTTTCTTAGATTGAAAATGTTCGAAAAACTACTGAAAATCGCAGAAAACTGTTTGCTGAGGTTAAGCGACTACAAACTACAAACCGGAGTTAGCCTCAGTGAAGACAGCTGAAGCTAACTGACTACGCCCATGTTTCCTCTAAAAAATTGATATTTCGATGAAATCGAGCAGTTTTTGCTGAAAAAAAGCTGGAAATTCAAATTTCTACCTTCCAATGTCTTCGTAAACTGTCGGGACTCTGATAACAATATCCGCATTTTGGACATTTGTAAGCATTCGCATTCTTGTGAACTTCGATATGATGTTTGAGACGACGTTCCGATGTATATTTCTTACTACATTCTGGACAATGATGAACAATTCGATTCTGCAAAAAATTTATGAACGGATTAAAACGGATGTTATAAATGTTTTAGAGATTTGGTTTTGAAGAAAACTAGGGATTATGACGAGAGCTCACATGCATGTTTCTCTCTTTTTTCGCGTGATTTTAACGAATTTCGCATTCATTTGGTTGAATAGTGAGCAAGATTGAGTTTTGCTGAGGCTAAGAGCTTTTTGTAGTTTGTAGTAGCTTAGCCTCAGTAAAACTTCGATGGGGCCTCGGCAAAACTCAGTTCGTTCTCGGTTTTTCTAGTTTTTCTTTTTAAAACTTCCGAAATAAGCTGAAAAACTAATTTTTTGAGAGGAAAATATTATATTTTGAGAAAAAATGGGATTTCTCCGATGCTCAGCTATTTAGAAAACAAAAACGAAACCAATAACGCGCTAAAGGTGCGCCAGCGATTTTCTGAATTCACATGTTACTTTTTCAGAAATTTTAAAATAAAAATTTAGAAATTACCGCTTTTTTCTAATGAAAACCTATTTTTTCGAAGTTTAGTGAGGCTAAGTGACTACAAACTACAAAATGTAGTTAGCCTCAGTGAAGATTTGCTGAGGCTAACTTACTTTCGTAGTTTGTAGTCAGATAGCCTCAGCAGAACTTGAAATCGATGTAACTTTGCACGTTTTCCACCGATTTTAGTGGTTTTTGGCTCAAAATGATCAGCAAAAACAGAAACGAGCATTTTCTCTCGTTTTTTTGGCGGATTTGATCGACTTTTTCGCTGTTATCTGCTTACATCTTCCATAAAATCGTCTTCATCATGATCCTCCTCCTCATAATCCTCTTCTTCTTTAACTTCTGGCGGCCCTGGTTCAGGATTCGGGACAAAATGTTGAATTTGGCGAATCGGATGTGGATTATGGTGAATGATACGATACACGTGTTGATTTTGAGCAATTTGTTGATTCAGATGAGATTCCGGATAGTATTGATTCAGATTTTGAGTATTTCTCGTCGGAATCGGATGGTTTTCTGAGAAATTATGATAGACCAACTCGTAATCGTCGGATTTTCGCTCAGAAAACATGTTTCTCATTGTTGTCAGCACTTTTGGATTATTATCGTCGAGGAATGTGTTGTAGGACGGGTCGGAGGCTTCCTAGACAGAAAATTTTGTGAAAAATTGACCAAAAACAAATGTTTACCACTATTCCGGTCTGCAAATTGTATTCATCTCCTCCGAATCCAGTATAATTTAACGAGGTAAAATCCTCCTTCCTATCTGACATCTGAAAATTCTTAAAAGTATATTTTTCATAGCGAGAAAACAAGTTTTAATTCGAAAAATTCAAAAACCCGAACCCACCGTAATCATTAAAGGCGCGTGCCCCAATCGATGCGCTGGGTTTCGCACGGAAATCGTGATTTTGGCTGAAAACTGATAAATTTATCGATTGTTTTTCGTCGAACAGCTCCGGCTTTTCCCCACACAATCACAAAAAGTGTATTTTACACATCTGTCAATAAAATTTAAGACGGGATGGACGAGGTGGCCGTGGACTAGCGACCGCCTCGAAAAGACAGTATGAGAAACAGAGAATTCAGGCTGTTTCTCGTTGATTTTTAATTTTTTCCTATTTTGGATTTTGAGAAAGCTGTAAATGTTATTTAAAGTCTCGCCTGGCAGGTGAAATATACCGAAATTCAATTAAATGTCTTTTTTAGCTGCTGGTGGTCTTTTCTTTTTGAGATTTTACCCTATTTTTTAAAGATTTCACGTTAATATATTTTCCAGAGAAACTCTGTCACATTTTCCAACTTTTTTCACACCCAAAAGCACTAAAATTATACTTTTTTAACCTCACTTTCCTTCATTTTCCCAAATTCCCGCCAATAATGCATTCGCGCTCCATCTGTATGCACGAGAGAGTGTGAGACGCAGAGACCTGCGGACCGTTTGAGCCTTCGATTTTCTCCCCGTGTTTTATGGATGGGAAGCCGTATTTTTCGGATCTTTTATGACCTATTTCTCTCGAATTATTGCTTTTCAGCTTTAAAAATCGCGAATAATATAACTTTCTTCTAGAAAATCCTTCCATACAAAGGAAATGGACAATTGGACCGAGTATCATCAAGCCCAACCGGCTGAAAATGGTAAGAATATCTTGAAAAATGTCTGAAAATTTCCGGAAATCCTGAAAACCTCGGAAGTTGCAGTTTTTAGAATCTCGACAAAGTTAGCCTCAACAAACTTTACTGAGGCTAACTGACTACAAACTACACGTTTTAGTTAGCCTCAGCAAAATCGGATTTTGGAGATTTTCAATGGTTTTCGGTGGAAAATGTTTGAATTTTCCGGTTTTTGGACTGAAAACGTTCGGAAAGATTTGAAAATACGATGAATAGTTTTTAAAAAATATACAAAAACAAAGTTAGCCTCAACAAAATGTGTAGTTTATAGTCAGCTAGCCTCAGCAAAGCTCTGGGGAGCTTGCTGAGGCTAACTAACTACAAACTACACTTTCAAGTTAGCCTCAGTGAAATGAAAATCGATTTTTTCACCATTTTTCAATGAAAAAGAGATATTTTTCAGTCGATTGGGCGCAACTAGCTCAACAATGGATGGCAATGCAGAAGCCCGAGGAGCCGCCACCACCTCATCCACGTGGCAACCACCCTCATCACCAACAAGATTTCGCTCAAAATCATCAATGGCACAATCAACCGCCACGTCATCACTATCCGCCACAGAATTTCCAAAATCAAAATTTCCAAAACTTTCAAAACCAGGATTGGGGTGATTGGTCGTCAAGCGGCGACGACGATCAGTGGAGACAACAGGCTCCGCCTCCTTTTCACGGGGCACCGCCTCCTCCACGTGGAATGAATAACGGCCCGCCACCTCCACATCATGGTTTCCAGAATCAGAATCACCACGGATTCCAGCAAGGATTTCAACAACATGGTGGTCCTGACACGTGGCGAAACCAAGGACCTCAACCGTTGTTCCCGGGACCGCCCATGCATCAAGCTCCGCCCCCTGGTCCTCCACCGGCGAAAAGTCTGTTTCCATCAGCGGCGTCCTCTTCAGCACCACCGCCGCCTCGTCCACTTTTTGCAGCTGCCGCTCAGAATCCGCCAGCACCGCCCCCTCCGACATTTTTCGGAGCACCGGCGCCTCCAGCGGCCCGCCCCCCGCCTCATCTGCACTTCTTCCAAGACACCACTAGACACCAAACCGCTCATGAGCCATCGCCACCACCACCACAGGCGGTCCCACCACCTCCGCCGATAGCAATGGTGGCTTCTGGAGCGTATGCGATGGATAAAGAGGCCCGGAAGAAGTTGCCAGCGTGGATTCTGGAAGGACTTGAAAAAGCGGAACGGGAGAAGCAGAGACAGTTGGAGAAGGAGGAGAAATTGAGACGGGCTGAAGAGGAGAAGGCGAGAAGACGTGCGGAGGCGGGAAAAAGTAAATTCGACTCGTCGTCTGATGAGGAGGACGAGACGAAGGGGAATGGAGATGTGGATAGTGTTGCGGAGGAGTCGGAAGACGATACTGAGGAGAGAAGAGAGCTTTTTGTACGGTTTTAGAGCGATTTTCAGATTAAAAATGCGAAAAATCGACAAAAATCGAGCTTTTATAGTTTACTGAGGCTAACTCAAAATTGTAGTTTGTACCCGGTTAGCCTCAGTAAACCAGGAAAAGCCGATTTTCACAGGGTTTCGTAAATTCTATCAGTTAACTCAAAAATCATAATTTACGGTCAAAATTTATTCAAAAACAGAAGAATTATTTTCATTTACTGAGGCTAACTGACTACAAACTACAATTAGCCTCAGCAAAAACCAGAAACGCGCCAAAGGTGCGCCAGAGACCAAGTTTTGGACATGTTTTGATGAGAACAACTCGAAACATCGATATTTAGAGAAAATTCGAAAATCAGTCTCTTTTTTGACGAAATTTGCACAGTTTCGAGTTTTGCTGAGGCTAACTGCGAAGAGACTACAAACTACAAACTGAGTTAGCCTCAATAAAGACGGATTTTCGCCAATTTCACCAATTTTCTCAAAAAAGTTCGGTTTTTCTGTCAATTTTTGTTTGAAAGCCTCACATTTTTGTTGAGGCTAACTGACTACAAACTACAAAAACGTTCTTAGCCTCAACAATAACCTCCATTACTTCCAGATGCGCTGTGTAAAATCGCTGATGATGAACGTGCTTCTGGAGACGTCGAACGACGCGATAATGCGAATTGCTCAGGAGGAACTCAGAGACCACCGTAATCGCAAGAAAGAGCGAAAAGTGACGTCATCGGCGCCGAAAATTGTCGGAAACAGCTCAGCCCTGGCGGGTCTCGCAGCGCTTGGTTTGATTTTTGAATTTATTCTTTTTTCTGAAGTTATCGATTTTTAAGGCGACGGTGAGGACAGTGACAGCGACGCGAACGACGATGACGGACGTTACCGACAACGTGGCGATGAGAATGATGACGTGGCGACGACAAGCAGAGGGGCGGAGTCGGCAGGAGAATTCAAGACGCCCGTGGGTATCCCAATACATCGAAAGTTTAGTGTTAAGACAGATTCGTCACCACCGGTGGTGAACCCCATCAAGGTTGTTGATGGTGATGTTTCGCGCGCACAAGGTAAGGTAAAGTGTGCATCATTCAATTCAATGAATTTTATGATGAACGGTGTCTATATTTATGCATTTTAACCAGAACAACTATATTTTTCCCGCTTTTCCCTTTGTTTTTACATTCATTTTGCGCTGTTTCCGATTTTACTGAGGCTAACTCCAGTTTGTAGTTTGTAGTCGCTTAGCCTCAGCAAAACTTGAAATCGCTGTAACGTTGCACGTTTTCCACCAATTTTAATGGTTTTTGGCTCAAAATTATCAGCAAAAATAGGAACGAGCTTATTTTCTCGATTTCTGGCGGTTTTGATCGATTTTTAGCTGTTTTTACGTCCATTTTGCGCTGTTTTCGATTTTACTGAGGCTAACTCTATTTTGTAGTTTGTAGTCTCTTAGCCTCAGCAAACTCTGGGAAAAGGTTTTCCAGCTGTTTCTTGTAATCAAAAGTTTGTGAAAGTTTATAAAGCTCCGCCCACTTATAGGCCACGCCCCTCCCCCCAGTTCACTACCAATCTAATCCTTCAATTTCAGATACCTCAGATTCCGAGAAATCCGAGAAATCCGAGAGAAAGATAGAGGAAAGGGATCGAAAATCGCGGAAAAAGAGCAAAAAACGATCGAGATCGAGAAGTCGTGAGAGGGATTCAACGTCTTCATCATCATCGTCGTCGTCGTCGTCACGACGTCATCGTCGCTCCAGAAGTCGATCACGATCACCGGAACGACGTCGGAAACGATCGAGAAGTTCGGAGAGGAGAAGGGATCGTTATGGAGACAGGGATGGACGTCGTTGAATTAGGCCCCGCCCCCTTTTTGCAATTTTGTCGCACGTTTTGTTTATTGTCTCCTCCCTCCCCATCCCTGTTCAATTTTCAATTCTTTTCTGTAACAATTATCATTTTCCTCTGCCGCAATATTTTGTTCATCTGTTAATTTATTTCAAAATGTATCATCAGTTTCCTTTCAATCACAATAGATACAATAGTTAGTTATAGTTAGCAATGGGGCGCATATGCCCTTAATGAGATCCCGAAGGTCCTGGAATGTTGATGCTCATAAGTGATGGCACGGACTGTTTGGTTGGTGTAGAGGTGGTGGATGCCGAGGTTTGGACCTGAAATATGGGATTTTTAGGTGGAGTGTAAACAGGCCGTGTACTCCTTTCGGACACGATTTTCACCGTTTTTGGTGGGTTTTTCTGATGAAATCAAGTCAAACAGTGCAATTTAACAATGTAAAAAATTTTTCGACTTATCCGAGAGGAGTACACGGTCGATTTTTTGTTTAACAGTGATTTTCACCGTTTTTCGGCGATTTTGCTGGTTTTTCTTTGGAAAAATAACGAAAAAACGTGATTTATCAATATAATCGAGAAAATCGCCGAAAACCACAGTGAAATCGGTCTCAACTCTCCAAAAAAAAATATTTCAGACTTGTCCGAGAGGAGTACACGGCCGATTTACGCTTTTTCAGTGTTTTTCGGGGGTTTTTCTTGATTTTTTCTTTTTTTTTTCTTCGAATTTCACATTGAAATTGAAGGAAACATGTCTTTTATCAAAAAAGTTGAAAAAAAATGGACAAAATTCGTCTTGTCCGAGAGGAGTACACGGCTTATTTTTGGCTTGACCGCGATTTTCACCGTTTTCTTCTATTTTTCACGCCTTTTTCGGATTTTATATTGAATTGAGGTTAAATCCGTAATTTATCATATTGTCGAAATAAAAAAAGTGATACCCGGTGTTTGCGGACTTAGTGCAAAATTTTAAAAATTGGCACTAAGTCCGCAAACACCGGGGTATCACTTTTTTTATTTCGACAATAAGAGTTCGTCTAAAATTCAACTTGTCCGAGAGGAGTACACGAGAAAAACTAAAAATTTCAGAATTTTCCAAATACCTACCTGACAAATCTGCGCTTTCAACGCGTTAGTCAGCATATTTGACAAGTTGATCGCAGCCGGCTTCTTGGTCGGTGGTGGCGTGAAATACTCCTGAGCGATGACGGGCGGTGGCGCCTGGAAAGCCAACGGCGGTGGAGGCATCGAGAACATCGGGGGCGGAGCCGCAGCCATCGGAGGTGGTGCCGAGAAAGTGGGCGGAGCGACGAATGGTGGGGGCGGTCCGGCGGTGAAGGGTGGTGGTGGAGGGACCGCCCATTGAGGTGGTGGGGGTCCATATCCTCCACGATGGGGAGCCATCATGGGCGGTTCGTTGGAAATTAGAACATTCTGACCGTCGAATTGAATGACGTCTTGCATATGACGTGGCATTCTACCATGGATTCGTTTGATTTTTTGGAATTCAGAATCCCGGATTTCAGTCATTTCACGCATCATTTCGGAGCGCTTATCGATTAATTTGTCGAGTGATTTATCGATTTGAATCGCGTCGATCACGAGATCCACGAGTTGATCATCGGTTATCGATAGCCCATTTCTCTCGTTTAATTCCAGCATTTCCAGACTTTTTTTCATCGCCAAATGGGGGAATGAGAGTTCTCGTGACATGTCATGACGTGGCTTAGCCGGCGCCGCAGCCACCTGTGGGCGCTGCTTAGATTGTGGTGGTGGGCGTGGCTTGTGGTGATACTGAGGTCTTGGGGGAGGCTTAGCGGCCACTGGGGTCTGCTTAGCTGGTGTGACGGGAACGGATTGATGGAGTTCACCGTCATCACTTGAGATCTCTCCGTCGCTTTCTTGGGAACTTGGTGGAGCGGGTTCGGGTGGCGTTTTTGGACCGATCTGGAAGGAATTTGGGGTAATTAGGTGTGAACTAGATTATTGGTTGAATTATCATCAGAATGGTGTAGTTTTGACCAAAATTGAGCTAAAACTCACTAACTTTTGGTATATTTACCAACTTTGAGAGCCCGTCACAAAGCGGGATCTTGCTCAATCTTTTTGAAAAATATATTTTCTGGTAGATCAAATCCAGGACTACATTTTTGTAGTTGACAACTTTTTGATAGCTCCGCCCACTTTTGAGATACAAGGCTTTAAAGATAGGCAACTCAGCGGCTCGAAGAGATGTTTCCTGTTGTTCAAGCTCCCGTATCTCAAAAGTGGGCGGAGCTATCAAAAAGTTGTCAACTACACAAATATTGTACGTACAATTTCCTACATTTTCCTATTTTTATACTTTTTCTAGCTCAGCCCACTTTTGAGATATGAGTATTCAAAGATGAGCACTCGCCGCACCTTGGCTTAAAAGTGCCTGTCATTAAAGGTGCATATCTCAAAAGTGGGTGGAGCTTAGAAAAAGTTGACAACTACAAAAATGTAGTCCTAGATTTGATCTATTTGAAAATATAGATTTCCAAAATTTTGGTTTAGATTAGGCCCCA
This sequence comes from Caenorhabditis latens, assembly GCA_002259235.3. Classification (NCBI taxonomy): domain Eukaryota; kingdom Metazoa; phylum Nematoda; class Chromadorea; order Rhabditida; family Rhabditidae; genus Caenorhabditis; species Caenorhabditis latens. The sequence goes on along the minus strand of CM056092.1, from coordinate 16,674,332 downwards.
CATCGGGCTCTTGAACTTGGGCAATTTTTGATAAATTTCGAAAATTTGGGCGATTTGTAATTTTGTGATTTTTAGCTCGAGTTTGCTGGAAAAAAACTTTCCAAAATTTGGAGTTTTTATCGTACTGCCAACAAAAATCGATAATTTGGCACCTTTCATGGAAAAGTTTTACGCTGACCAAAATGCAGACCTGTCAAAAATGTTTGCGTTATGTTACACTGACGAAAAAGTTACACTGACCAAAATGTTACTTACAATGACCAAACTTTAGGGGGAAAACAGTGTTCAGAAGCATCAAAATCATAAAAATCGTGATTTTTACGTAATTTTGACTCAAAATCAAGTTTTTGAGATCAATAAAATGCAAAAATGACAAAAATCTACTTTTGATTTTCACAAGTTTTACATTTTCCAGTGTGAAAAGTTACACTGACCAAAAAGTTGCTTACAGTGACCTAGAAAAGTTACAATGACAAAATATATAGAATAGTTTTTCAACATTTTCAATGTTTTACACTGACCAAAATGTCTGCTTACAAACAGAAAACTCACTCTCTCTCGTCCATCATCCTCCTCCTCATCATCAGAAATCGGTGCAGGACCGGGCGGTGTCATCGGTGGTTTTCTCGGGAGACCGAACTCGTTCAGACCATCGTCTTCTGGAGAATTCATTTCAATGTCTTCTGGTTGTTGCATGGTTCTCCACCTGAAAGAAATCAATGAAAATGTTGGGTGGTAGATCAAAAACGAGTGAGAGACGCAGACAGGGGGAGAGAGAGAAGGGAAGGGGGGGAAATGGCACACACACACAACAATATGGAATACGCGAATGAATGCTGCAGAGAAGGGGGGACACATTGGGGGTTACACCATCTGTCTTTTTGGCGGGAAATTTGAAAAATAGAAAATTAATGAGAGGGGGCACCACCTTTGAGATCCCGTCATGGGTACACCTCTCAACAGATTTTTTTGAAAGTAGACTAGTTTTGTAGATCAAAACAAGCTCTACATTTTTGTAGTTGACAACTTTTTGATAGCTCCGTCCACTTTTGAGATACAAGCGTTTGGAGTTGGGCTTCCCAGTGCCAAGGGGCGCTAACTTCAAACGCTTGTATCTCAAAAGTGGGCGGAGCCAAATTTGATTTTTGCTAAAAATCTGGTTCTCTACATGGAAAATAAGGTTTTGAATAGTTTTTAACGTCCAAAACCGAATTTTCCGGTTATTTTGATGTAAAAGTAGCACTTTGACGCTAAAAACGACTAATTTAGCGAATTTCCAACTTTAAAGGCGCATATCTCAAAAGTGGGCGGAGCTATCAAAAAATTGTCAATTACAAAAATTTAGCCCTGGATTTGATCTACAAAACTTATTTAATTTCGAAAAAATCGGTTGACTGGGATATCAGTGATGTTCTCTACAAAATCTAAGGAAATGTGGAAAAAGTTGGGTTCTTAAAGTCTGCTTTTTTTTTAAAACACTGACAAAATTTCAAAAAAGATTATTGTAGATACAATATTTATTAATTCAACTCTTCAAAAACCATTCGTTATAATATTTGTCATCCAACTGAATATCATCTTCATATTGGAAAAATGTTTTTTCAGACAAGGAAATAGTTGAATTCAGAATATCCGAGAGATTCGAGAGATGACGTCGTCTTCTGATGACGTGGCAAATGATGCCTCTCGATTCTTCGAAATCCCATTTGTACAATCGATGTTCACATAATAAATACGAATTCACAGTTAAATAATTATATGAATTAATTGAGAACATGAAGGAGAGAACGACGAGAAACAGACAGATTGTGATGTTGAACTGAAATAATATATCGTTGGGAGGTAAATGCGCTCTATTGAGAAACGTTTGTAAAGAAGACAAACTTACAGTAATCCTTGTCGCTAAATATCCAATTATTCCTCCAAGAATGACATGAAGAATTCCAAAAAATAATTTCGATTTCTTCCGATTTTCAGATGGCAAATCAATGTAGACATTGGATGTATAACTAGTTGTCAATAGAAATGAATAAAGAATAGTGAATGTTGACACGTGGTAGGCACAACGAGAGATCTGGAAATTCAATTGAAGATTGAAAGTCGTCAAGTTAGAAGTACTATTATAGCTTCCCTACTGACGAGTTTGATTAAAATTTATATTTGTTGGGTAGGGCATGTCTGAATCTCCATTTTTGTAGTTGACAACTTTTTGATAGCTCCGCCCACTTTTGAGATACACGCGCTTGAAGTTGAGCAGGCCAAAGCGAGATGCGGACTTCAAACGCTTGTATCTTAAAAGTGGGGGGAGTTATCAAAAAGTTTTCAGGATTAAAAATAAAGAGTAGGACATGATCTATCCAACAAATATAAATTTGGAAAATGTGGCATAAACTTTTAGTTGGGGAAGTGTGACAATTTATCCCACCTTTATTTGAATATTATGTCTGTATTCTTTTGTTTGAGATTCCGTCATCAACTCAATTTTTGTTTATTTTTTATGAATTTTATTTAGTTTTATAGATCTTAAATAAGGCTATATTTTTGTAGTTGACCACTTTTTGATATCTCCGCCCACTTTTGTGGAACATGCGTTTGAAGTTGGGCTATCCAGTGCCACCAAGAGATGCGAGAGGGAGCGTGCGATTCAAACGCTTATGTCACAAAAGTGGACGAAGCAATCAAAAAATTGTCAACTACAAAAATGTAGTCCTTGTTTTGATCTACAAAACTAGTTTAGTTTCAAACAAATTCGGATGATGTGACGATCCCTACAAAAGCTTGAAAAGTATGAAAACTTGGTAGTAGCTCAGTGACGAAAGACCAATTCGGGTCAGTGTAACTTATATCAATATCAAAACTCACCACAAAATACCCATCCAAATCTACAGTAATATATGCAAACATCATACACCAACTGGACAAAAGAGAGCCAACAAAACCGAATTGAACATCTCGAATTTGTTGAATAATTGGCATTTTTTCGGATAGAAGAAAACTTGCAGTGATATAAAACGAAAGGACATTGTAAACGTTAGCGAAGAACCATGGCATGTTGTCTTTCACTGGTGGAGGGTAGAATGTAGCAGGTAATACGAATGTGGAGAAAATATAAAAGTGCCAGAAACAGAAATGAGTCCATGGGGACTGTTTGTAGACTGAAGTGTATGGAGTTGCTCTATTCAAAAGCGCGTATATAGGGTTGATGACTATAAATGGAAGATACCAGAAGAAATGTTTCTTTTCTAATTCATAATTCCTCTTAAAACAATTCGTGTTCATGTCAGAATCGTCAGGTTCTACAGAGTCGATCATCGTTAGGAAATAGAGGCCCTCACGCAAAAATCAATACAGGGAGGGTAAGAGGAGGACCAGAAGGACACCACACACCGGGAGGGTAGTGGAGACGCGCTCCAATGTAAAACAAACATGGAACGGTATCTGTGGAAGAAAGGAACACCTTTTGTTAAAAGAAAAATAATAAATTTTATTCGACAAGAAATAATAAATTTTATTCGACAAGAACTTGAATATATACTTGTTGGAAATCACTTGTTTGTCGTGTGTGATGTGATGTTCAGCGCCGTCTGGCTCCTGAAAGGAAGAAGTTAATTACAAATATTTGGTGGTGATGTGTCAAAAACATTTTCAGAATATGGTATATTTTAATCACTCACCGAAGAACTTTTCCTTATTGATCTTAAGCTTCCCATACTCTTTCAGAATATTATTCTTCTGAACCTTCAAATGTCGGAGTCCTTCGGCTAATTCAAAGTAACGAGATCTCAGGCAAAACTGAAAATTAGATTTGCACTATTTTCTTTTGAATGCAACACTTACAGACACAACTACCATTATCAGAACGTGCAATAGGCATAACGTGTACACGACGACACAGATAATAATCCACAAAAAACGAATTGCCAATTGAAATAAACCATACACTTGTCAAATAACCAAAAATCATTGTCGACATCTCGGAGATGAATGTGCGGTAGTTGTTTGGAATAAAACAAAATACTCGATTTCCATTCACATTCGCATGCAGCGAATTTTCGAGTGCTAGAAAATAATGTGATTAACTTCAGAATGAACGCAGGAATAGTTACCGCCGCAAATGGCAAAAGCCACTCTTCTACAAATATCGTTATCCGAGACGACCCCCAAGACAAGGACAATTTTGCTCAAAGCGATGATTCCGAGAGAACATTTCATCTGAAAAACTGTTAAAATCGATTGACATGATTTTAAACCCCTACCGACTGATTTGTGATCCAAGGAAAATTGATGCATTTCGACAGAAACGACGACGCGTAGAGTATTCTGAAAACAGAATATATGTCACAAGGGAACCCCAAGCACTTGCAATTTTGGAGTTTGATGAAACTTTGGTGGGAGATCAAAGACCACTCCAATAGAGCTCCCACAAAATATTGGAATCCGCCCGACACTCTACTCCGAGTTATGGGCTCTCAAAGTTTGGCTCAGATTCAACACAGTAAACCTCATTTCCTCACTTCTCAAGAGTTCCCAAATTGTCACTTCCCTCCCTTTGCCACGTTTCCGACTGGCCGAGTGCACAGGTGGTTCGCGATGGATGCTATATGGGGCATATTCAAAATGGAAGCATATAACCTTCTATGTGCTCGCATAAAACTGTGTGGTTCGCGCGGGGAAGTGATATACTTTGAGGCATGGTGCTCATGTCACGGATCTCGCCGTGCGTCCATATAGCTCGCGTATAGGATCCATGTTTTCACCTTAAACTTAAAACCCGCAACGACACTCCGCCGTTACACCTGGGCGTGTTGTTTACCGTAAATCGACGAGACATTTTTTTCAATGACTTTTTCATCGTTTTCTCCGTTTTTGAAGAGTTTCATGCTCTTTTCTATCAAATTTTGCTGCAAACAAATTACGACTAAATAAAAATTAATTTTTAATTGAATTTCGAAAAGTATAATTTCCATTTTCAAGCGAAATCGCGATTTTTTAGGAGAAGCGCAAAGAAATAAAATGGCAAAGTTCTTTTGTTACGTACATGAAAGTAATGAGCTTCTTTATTTTTCTTACTTCGAATTGGCTATAATAATTAATTTTAGATGGAAAAAGGTAAGACGGTGAGTTTTTGTCAAGACGAAGTAAGAAAAGTAAGAAGCTCATCATTGTGCCAGACGGCTTTGGGAATACATATTCATTTTATTGATAAACTAATTTAAATTTTTTGTGATTGATTGATTGATTGATTTCTTTTCTTTAGTAAAAAATGAAATGAAAGAAAAAGGAACGAAAACATAAGTTATAGCTTTCTGTGCTTCTCGAAAACTATTCGTGGTTTTGTTTCTGAAAAGATAGTCGTAATTTGTTTTCAATCAAAACTGAAAACGGAGAAAATGAAAATGTCCTAAACATTAGAGGTGAACAAACTCGGAATGGAATGGCAAAATAGCAACACAGTATAATGGGTGGAATTAGTGGGCGAGGGCACGTACGAGGTGTGGGTAGACATGATAAACAGCAAGAGAAACACGGATCGCGCGTGGATCATATATGCTTGCCGCTGCGGTATGCTTCCATATACCAGGCATATAACTCGTCCCTACAATTCCTATTAGTCGCATATTTCACACCGCGCGAACGCACATAACTTCCATCGCGAACCACCTGTGTGGCCGAGGGGATGTGCGTTGAGTTGGTGATCGAAGGGGGAAGGGATCGACTCCATGCAAGGCGTTTTGGTTTTTTAATTTTTGGTTTTCCTAGTTGGACAGTTTCATCATTATTTGAACGCTTTTTGATGATTTTTTATATTGTCCTGTACTTATTTTACCTGGAATTTCATTATTTAAAGTTTTGGAAAAATTAATTTTTTTGACGAAATTTTCAAAGTTCCTTACCACCTGGGTGCCAATTTTATACGAAAAAAATGTTCATCAAAATAACGCTTGGGAATTGTCAAGGACAGTACCCATGAAAACATAATCTATTTGAAAGACCGGAAAAATGCATCTTTAATCAGTCTTCGGCAAAAGTTTTGTATAAACGTGCAAACTTGGATCGAAAAATCACTACGAGTCAGCTTCAGGGATTGATATTTCATGTCTCTAATATGTTCATGGGTACTGTCCTTGACAATTCCCAAGCGTTATTTTGATGAACATTTTTTTCGTATAAAATTGGCACCCAGTAATGAAATTCCAGGTAAAATAAGTACAGGACAATATAAAAAATCATCAAAAAGCGTTCAAATAATGATGAAACTGTCCAACTAGGAAAACCAAAAATTAAAAAACCAAAACGCCTTGCATGGAGTCGATCCCTTCCCCCTTCGATCACCAACTCAACGCACATCCCCTCGGCCACTCGGCCAGTCGGAAACGTGGCAAAGGGAGGGAAGTGACAATTTGGGAACTCTTGAGAAGTGAGGAAATGAGGTTTACTGTGTTGAATCTGAGCCAAACTTTGAGAGCCCATAACTCGGGGCAGAGTGTCGGGCGGATTCCAATATTTTGTGGGAGCTCTATTGGAGTGGTCTTTGACCTCCCACCAAAGTTTCATCAAACTCCAAAATTGCAAGTGCTTGGGGTTCTCTTGTTAGTTTATTTTTTGTGTCCCATATTCATAAAGTATTGTCTCTTTCCGTGGTGAAAGGAAAATAGACCTATCATTATACTTAATCACTTTCGTGTTGACTAAAAGAAAAGAAAATTTTTAAGCAAAAAAACTAATTGACAATATCAGTTCAAGAAAAAATTTGTATACAGTACAGTGCAGTAAGATAAACATTTTGACCTTTTCCCGTTGAAAATGACCAGATGGTGTTACGGTATCACTGATTGTCCCACTTAGTAAACTACATATAAACTATACAGAAAAAAGCTAGAGCTCCATTTTCGTAGTTGACAACTATTTTGTACTAGCTCTCGCTAGAGAGTTATTGTTATTTTAAAGGGACAGGTCAAAAATCTTACTATTTTGCACTGGGACGATTTTAGGAGTTTGAGTGTAACTCTCTAGGGAGTCTTTGTACAAAAAAATTGTCAATTACAAAAATGAAGATATACTTTTGTTCTGTTTGATTCATTAAAAATCTACTTGATGGGACAATCAGTGATACCGTAACACCCTATCAAAGTTGGTCATTTTCAACTGAAAAAGGTCAAATTGTATATCGTACTGCATTGGATTGGACCTACTTTATAGACTAAATCATTTTTGAAAAAAAAAACTCACAGTGTTGCCTCCTGCCAGTTGACCAAAGAATCTTTATTCCTCGTGAATTCCGAAATTTTGAGATCGAGGCAGAAGAAGGCGTTGAAAGTGAATTGACCAAAAACCATAAATATCGAGATGAAGACGAAGAGTAAGTCAATCACTTGCTTTTCCGCTGGATATTGTTCACTTTCTGAAACAATGAACAATATCCTTGTGATTTTCTGCATTGTTGTAACCTAACATTTTGGTTTAATCTAGTTGTTCAGTTTGGAAAATTCTTTCACTAGGGAATGATCCGGACTTATTACAAGCTTTTGAAATAAGACCTACATATTTGGATAGTTCGAAATCTGACTGTTTCCAAATTTTGCAGAATGCCTCTAGGTATCGAGAAAATTGAGCTCAAAGTTTGAGCACTGATTTCCTAATCTTAACTATAGAGAACGTGGAAGTCCGAATAGGAGTTGCATTTCTCTTTTCTATCCCTATCGTTCATCTGATTTTCGGTGGTAAGATGACCGAGGGGTTAACAGGGAGGGCTAGTAATTATGTGATCAAGGTTCGGTTCCACTCCATGGTTTTGTTTTATTTGTATTTTTGAAGGAATGAAACGTCTCGTTTTTTGCATCGGCAAACACGTTTTATCATGATTTTGGAGTTTTTATAACCATAGAAGCCGAACTACATAATTATTTACAAAAAATTTTTTGACTAAAATTATGATAAGTGTGCGTTTGAACACTACCACAATGTAAGATAGGTCATCAAACTAGAAAGTTTCAAATGAAAAACAACTAAAATTTAACGTTTCGACTGTTTTCCTTTGTTCTTCTGTGATAAGAAGCGTAAAAAAGCATTCCTATCATATGATCAACTCGCCTCATTTCTAATTACGTTTTCAAGCCATCTACGAGATACCTAATTCGATAAATTAACTGTTGTAAACTTTTATTTAAATTATTCATAATCACATAGAAACGTATTTTGAGAAAAATTCGAACAAAACTTTGGCCGAATTTTCGTTCTTGGGTTGGCCACCAAAAACTTCAGAATTCATCGGAAAAATATTTTCTCGAAAAAACGAGTAAAAATTTTCTCCATCGTTCAAAATATATTCTGGTGCATTTCAATCCCGCTGAAATCACTTTTTGGATGATTTACGTAACTTCAAAGTTTCTATTTTTAGTACTGAAATCTCACAAAAACCTGAATAACTTTCATCATAAAATTGTTCTGCAGAATTTGAATACATATCCAAAAAAAGCACGTTCACAGCTTCTCATCGATATATAATATGACTCAGGTCTCCAAAATATATCTGAATCATTCTCTAGTTAGTTTTTATAACATTCATACCTACAGTGACGACTGTGTAGCCTCTTTCAATGGACAGTAGTCAACTTTTGTGTCAGGAATAATTATTTTTTCGTGAATATTTTTCGCTACTTATTGTTGAGAACTTTTTTGTCGGTAGCCGTCCCATAAAGTATGCCTAATTGAATTAAATTATGCCAATTTGACCAATAATCTGTATACAGAATCGAACATCCGAGACAAAAAATATTTCACTAGCCATAACTTTTCGACAAGATTTTAGACAAAAAGTTGGTCATATTCCTCTCAAAGAGGACAAACAGCATACGTTTGCAAATGACTGACCAATGTGATGGTTAATTTTGATCGCGTTTCACGGCGTCCATAACGTAAACGTTTGTAGAATTAAGAGATCAAACCAAAAGCGTTCGTTTTGCAGTTGACAATTTTTCCAGTTAAGTTCTTAATAAAACGTTACAGATTGGCAGATTAATTTTCCCGTAAACGGACCTTTTCCAGTAAAATGACAAACATTTGTGATCCTCGACTGTTAGTTTTGAGTCGGTGCTTGTGCAAAAAAAGTAGTAAATCACAACTTACTGATTACGGGATAAAAACCGTCATACAAATAAGTGTGCTCTAATCATGAAATTTGTAATACAGTACAGGAATAAGCGTTTTACATTTTTACAGTTTAACTTTTTTGAAATTTCAAGAAGTATTAGAGGTGTCATTTTTCTTCAAAACTAAAATAATTTACCTTGTCGGACGCGAATTTTATAAGCAGTCAAATCACCCAACGTGATGGTCTTGGTAGCCATGCTGTAAAAAGAGAATAAAACCAATTAATTTGGGAGGATAAAGGTATAGATAGGGACTTTTGATCCTGTCTCTTACACCTCTTTCAGTCTATGACAGTGCATCCAATCATTACACCGATCAGACTAGAAACAAAAATTTTCCCAGGGACCATCTAAAGATTCAAAACAGCGTCTAAACAAACATCCTTTGCTGGTATACCTTCCGTGAGAACACGGTCCACCATAAGACACTCGTTAGACCCAGGTTGTCACATACCATTGCCCAAAAATGAGAAGATGTTTTCGTTATCTATAACCATAAATCTCTATTCGTTTGACAGAGGTCGGGTGGTCCAAAGTTCCAGCAAGACATACACAGTCATCAGAATACTGTAGAGGTACTGTAGGAATTGAGTCATTGTATGGCACTGTAACCTCGACATAGCAACCACGGGGGTACTGTAGTTGTTACTGTAAAAACACGTCAAATTTGCATGACATTCCGGAATCTGGACTGGAAATTTGTCTGAAATCCTAAATTAAAGTAAAAAACACATTATTGGGGTAGAATCTTTATTAACACAATCATGTCTACAGTAATCCTAAAAATCATTCCATTAATACGTCATGAATGAGAAATGAAAATGTTGAGTAGGTCCACAATCTGAAATAGTGCTGAAAAAATTCTGAAAAACAATTTTTGTCACTATTTTTTTTCATGATTTTAGATTGTTGTAACTCATCTATTTTCTGAAAGCTGCAACGTTTTCCCACCAAAACTCTCTGCCCACCTTCTTAATATTCGTTATCTGATGTACAGTAAGATTTCAGTTCAGAAGCTGCAATAACTTCCAGAGTCAACTATTGTGGGCAGATCATATTATGAATTTATAAGTTTTCTCTATCTGAAAACAAAACAAAAAATTGAAAAACTTTCCGGTTACAGCTTTGTTTTTCGACTTGAGAGTTGTAGACCTGCCAGTTTCTCAAGTTTTCTTAAGGTAGATCGGTTTGGGCAGCGAGCAGACAGGTAGGATATGAAAAATAAAGTTTTGAAAATCTTTTTCTTTTTTTTTCGATTATTTTAAAATATGTGTAGATATTTACATGCATTATAAGAGAATTCATACGTTCTTCATTCGAATTCTAGTTACAGTACTGGCCGTAAAGAATGCAACAATTGTAGCAAGTTTTTAGTCGAAAACGGTCAACTTTGTTAGTGTATCACGACCTCCCTGATTGTCTAACAACACCAATTATTTATGGAGTGTATAGATCACAAACAGAGCTTCATTATCGAAGTTGACAATTTTTTGATAACTAAACCCACTTTTGAGACACAGCCGTTTGAAATTGTAACAAATTCTAGTCAGTCTGAAATGTGGAGGTTTTTGAGATCCCTTCAGTAACTCTATATTCATTCAATTTTCAAAGTGTTCATTTTGTTTTTTAGATTAAAAAACGGTCTATATTTTTGTAGTTGACAATTTTCTGATAACTCCGCCCACTTTTCAGATACACGCGCTTGAAGTTTCGCTACCCAATGCCACCAAGAGAGGAGAGAAGGGCGTCAGCTTCAAACGCTTGTATCTTAAAAGTGGGCGGAGCCATCGAAAAGATGTCAACGACAAAAATGTAGCACTAGTTTTGATCTACAAGACCAATTAAAACAAGCAAAGAAAATTTGAAAATTTGACCCAAAGCGGGATCGAACCCTGGTGCCCATTCTTATACTGGTGTACCTAAACCAACAACTACTCAGCCAAAATTGGCTTTTGCTAAAAATGTGGTTTTTGTTATGGAAAATGAGGTTTTGGATAGTTCTTAACGTAAAAAATGGAATTTTCCCTTTATTTTGATGTGAAAAGCACATTTTGGCGCTAAAAACGATTAATTTAGCGAATTCCCAATTTTAAAGGTGCATATCTCAAAAGTGGGCGGAGCTATCAAAAAGTTGTCAACTACAAAAATGTAGCCCTGGATTTGATCTACAAAATTAGTTTAGTTTCAAACAAATCGGTTGACTGGGATATCAGTGATGTTCTCTACAAAACCTAAGGAAATGTGAAAAAAGTTGGGTTCTTAAAGTCTGCAATGTTTTACACTGACAAAATTTTAAAAAAGATTACTGTAGATGCAAAGTTTATTAATTCAACTCTTCAAATACCATTCGTTATAATATTTGTCATCCAACTGAATATTATCTTCATATTGGAAATATCTTTTTTGAGAAGACGAAGAATTCAGAATATCCGAGGGATTCGAGAGATGACGTCGTCTTCTGATGACGTGGCAAATGATGCCTCTCGATTCTGCGAAATCCCATTCGAACCATCGATGTTCACATAATAAATACGAATTCACAGTTGAATAATTATATGAATTAATTGAGAACATGAAGGAGAGAACGACGAGAAACAGGCAGATTGTGATGTTGAACTGAAATATTATATCGTTGGGAGGCAAATGCGCTCTATTGAGAAAATGTTATAAAAAAAGACAAACTTACAGTAATCCTTGTCGCTAAATACACAATTATTCCCCCTAGAATAACATGAAGAATTCCAAAAAATAATTTCGATTTCTTCCGATTTTCAGATGGCAAATCAATGTAGACATTGGATGTATAACTAGTTGTCAATAGAAATGAATAAAGAATAGTGAATGTTGACACGTGGTAGGCACAACGGGAGATCTGAAAATTCAGTTGAAGAATGAGAAGTCATCAAGTTTGAAAGACGGTTATAGCCTTCCCTGCAGGCAATATTTATTAAATATTATATTTATTGGATAGATCATGTTTAAATCTCCATTTTTGTAGTTGACAACTTTTTGATAGCTCCGCCCACTTTTGAGATACACGTGCTTGAAGTTGGGCAGGCCAGTGCCAGCGAGAGAGAGAGAGCGAGACGCGGACTTGAAACGCTTGTATCTTAAAAGTGGGAGGAGCTATCAAAAAGTTGTCAACTGGAAAAATGAAGATTAGGACATGATCTATCCAACAAATATAAATTTGGAAAATGTGGCATAAACTTTTAGTTGGGGAAGTGTGACAATTTATCCCACCTTTATTTGAATATTATGTCTGTATTCTTTTGTTTGAGATTCCGTCATCAACTCAATTTTTGTTTATTTTTTTATGAATTTTATTTAATTTTATAGATCTTAAATAAGGCTATATTTTTGTAGTTGACCACTTTTTGATATCTCCGCCCACTTTTGTGGAACATGCGTTTGAAGTTGGGCTATCCAGTGCCACCAAGAGATGCGAGAGGGAGCGTGCGATTCAAACGCTTCTGTCACAAAAGTGGGTGGAGCAATCAAAAAATTGTCAACTACAAAAATGTAGTCCTTGTTTTGATCTACAAAACTAGTTTAGTTTCAAACAAATTCGGATGATGTGACGATCCTCAGTGACGAAAGACCAATTCGGGTCAGTGTAACTTATATCAATATCAAAACTCACCACAAAATACCCATCCAAATCTACAGTAACATATGCAAACATCATACACCAAGTAGACAATAGTGATCCAACACAGCCGAATTGAATATTCGAAAGTTGCTGGACTCGAGGCATATTCTCTGTCCGCAGCATGAAGTACCCAGCTATCAAAATATTGTAAATGTTCGCATAGAACCATGGCATGTTGTGTTTCATTGGTGGTGGATAGAATATTGCAGGGAATATAAAAGAACTAAAACAATAAAAGTGCCAGAATAAGAAATGGGTTACTGGAGACTGTTTGTAGACTGAAGTGTACACGGAAGTGTTGAGAAACGCAAGGATTGGATTGATAAGACATATGAATAGATTTATTATTATATTTCGGCATCGCAGACGGTCTCTTGTTTGATTATCTATTTTTTTATTGAGAGGGTTTAGGGGTTCCCAACTATTTCTCATTACGGAGAAATTTGCCTCCGAATAATCAATAATGTGGCAACGGAGGGGGAAGGGGGGATAGAAGGAAGAGCAGATGGCCGAAGGACAGATAGGTTGGGTCACAAGAAGAGCTGTGCGGAATTCCTTCCCTCGACTTCCTTCTTCCTTCTTCCGACTTCCTTTTTAGACAATTTACTTTCTTCCGTCTTCCGTGAATACTGTTTACAAATATTTTGGAATTTTCGACGGATCTTCGGCGGTGGTTTGGTGGCTTCTGATATCTGTACCATAGTTGTCCGGAATCCGGATTCCGGAATTCCGGGTTTTTTTTTGACATTCTGGTTTCGGGTTCCGGATTCCGGAAAATGAAATTTTTCATTTCGGTTCCGGATTCCGGTTTTTTTTGAATTTTTTTCCGGAATCCTGCAGTTGAAATTTTAAATTTTTTTTTTGGGTTTCAAAGACAACTGCATTACTTCTTTTTCGGTTTTGAACCTCAAAAGTAGTTTTAAACTTTATATATCATTAAAAACACTCGAAAAAATGACTTGTCCTTGCAAATTTTTTGAATCATTCCGGATTCCGGATTCCGAAATTCCGGAATTCCGGGTTTTTTCGTCATTCCGGTTCCGGATTCCGGATTCCGGAAAATTAAAAATTTGATTCCGGTTTTTCAGAAAATGGCATTCCGTACAACTATGATGTATATCTCGACAAGTTCTATCTCTTTGACCCACTACGGGCCGGATGGCTATTTGTTAATGTACCGCGCACCTTTCGCGCGTTTCTGGTTTTGCTGAGGCTAACTCACTTTTGTAGTTTGTAGTCAGTTAACCTCAACAAAACTCAAAATGACTGTAACTCAGCAAGTTGAAGACGGTTTTGAATGATTTTTGGACGGAAAAGTTCAAAATTCGAAGAGCTATCTGGCGCACTTTCGGCGCTCTCTCTTACCTGTCGATGCAGCCGAAGCCCGTTTTGTGTCGTGTAATTCGTTCCGCAACCTCTACACGGGAAAAAGTGCCAAAAAACTCGAAAATGGCCAAAAAAGGCATTCTAGCCCGGCTCGCGGCACATTAACGAATAGCCATCCGGCCCGTAATAGGTCACAGACATAGAACCCGTCGAGATCTACATTTTGGTATACAGTTCAGCTCATAAAACTCAGTTTTAGGCGAGTTACGCGCCGGCCCGTTTCGGCCCGGTTTGCAAGTTTGGTCTAAAGCCATAACACCTTTTGAGTACCTGTTCTGATTCGGGGGGCCAGTTATATTTTGGTCGTTGTACTTCGTAACCTACTCCATTTGTTCCAGAATTGTCTCCGTCGGATTCCCTGCGCGTCTGAACTCCAACTCGACAAGCAATTCGATACTTTGTATGATTTGTACCTGACCTGCTCCAAGACTGAATCTTCAAATAAATCCCGATATAACAGAAAGCCGTGTTCGATAAACTAGGATGATGAAACCGAAGTAAGACTATTAGAAAACACTTTTTGGTGGCCGAACTTTGGGTTTCTAGGCCACAAAGTAGTAAATTGTGTGTAATTTCAGAATGGGCCGTCTGGTGAATCCCTGTCAGACTACAAGGAGTGTCTCAAGAATGTCCTCCTAGACGAGTGCAATCAGGATGCTTTGGATATGTTCAATAAAATGACCGTGGAATGGAACAAATATGTGCAATTGGATTGTTGAAATACAAGTCTTTTTATTTGTTGTAAAGGCATTCGGTGTGTGGAAGGGGAGCAACATTATTGGGAGGGTATTATTAATTAATCAGCACCAACCTAGAAACGGTTTTTTTGAATGAATTGGGACAATTATTGCCATAAAATGAGTGAAACGGTACATAAGAAACATGTAGTTATAATTATGACATATCAATGAAAACAGGGTGGATACAAAATGCAATAGAGATTTCAAGTTTTCGGGGGGAGTCAAATACGCTCCACTGACAATTGCCTCAATGGAGCGCACTTGTGCAAGGGGGAGATGGTACAAAGTGAATTGGTTTCATAGAAAAATGCAATATGGAGAGGGGGCGGGGCGAGTGAAAAGAGTAAAAATATAAAAAAACAAAAAAATTAAGTTAGTAAATTTCAGCGATAGGAAAGATAATAACACACAAAGACAGGAAAAAAACGGAAAAATCGATAATAAAACTTATCGAAAATTTCCAGCGAAAAAGTTTTTTTTTTTAATTCTTATTATTAATTTTCACAAAATAAACCGCAATTTCAATTATTTCAGAGCCGACAATTTAACCTAACAAACATAAAAAGTGGGCGGGGCTTAGAAATAATCGGATTCAGTGAAAACAAGATATTATTATTAAGGGGGCGGGGCGAATTGCAGAGAGGGATTTTTGTTGAGAGACACAGAGAGAGATAATAGAATTGCACGCGTATCGGATGGGAGAGAGAGAGAGAGACGATGAGACAGTGTGTGAGAGAGTGAAAATATGAAAAAAAAAAATAAATTCTGAAAATAAAAATTATTTTCAGTTACTTTTTCATACAAAAAGAAGAATTATTAATAGAAAAAAAACAATTTGGAGTCTAGAAAAAACGTGTTCAAGGCGCCACGACCATCTGTTTGTTGGGCGTCGTCGACGCTTTCGTCATTGCGAGAACTTCGGAGAGGGAGGAGTTGAAGTCAGACATCGATGCACTCGAATTGTGTTCCGTACATTGAGGATTTCTCTGGAAAAAACACGAAAAATTAGTATTTTTGGTGGGAAAATCATGAAAAAATGAGCCATTTCCAATAATTTTCGTTTTTGCTGAGGCTAACTAACTTATGTAGTTTGTAGTCAGTTAGCCTCAGCAAAACTCGAATTTCGTCAAAAAAATGTCGGATTTTTCAATTTTTCTATAAATGTCGATGTTTCGGGTTGTTCTTATCAAAATATGTCCAAAACGTGTTCTCTGGTGCGCCTTTGGCGCGTTTTTGGCTTTGCTGAGGCTAACTGAATATTGTAGTTTGTAGTCTCTTCACAGTTAGCCTCAGCAAAACTCAAAATTGTGCGAATTTCGTCAAAAAATCGTCGGATTTTTGAATTTTTCTCTAAATGTCGACGTTTCAGGTTACTTTTATCAAAATATGTCAGAAAAGTGGTGTCTGGTGCACCTTTGGCGCGTTTCTCAAGTAATATCTCTTTATACTGAGGCTAACTCATTTTTGTAGTTTGTAGTCGCTTCACAGTTAGCCTCAGCAAAACTCAAAATTGTGAGAATTTCGTCAAAAAGTTGTCAGATTTTTGTATTTTTGCTGAAATACGACATTCCCGGGCGATTTCAACAAAATATGTCCGAGACGTAGTCTCTGGTGCACCTTTCGCGCGTTTCTGGTTTTGCTGAGGCTAACTCACTTTTGTAGTTTGTAGTCAGTTAACCTCAACAAAACTCAAAATGACTGTAACTCAGCAAGTTGAAGACGGTTTTGAATGATTTTTGGACGGAAACGTTCAAAATTCAAAGAGCTATCTGGCGCACTTTCGGCGCTCTCTCCCTTACCTGTCGATGCAGCCGAAGCCCGTTCTGTGTCGTGTAATTCGTTCCGCAACCTCTACACTGATAGGCGTCGGGATTCGCGTGTATCTTCTGATGGAGCATTAGGGCGTGCTTCTGGGTGTACGACGCCTTGCATTTGTCGCACTGAAAACAAAAATTGAATTATCTGGCGCACCCTCGACGCGTTTTACTTACATTAAACCGCATTCCGATGTGTGTGACGAAATGCCGGTGTACCGATCCTTTCTCCTTGAAAATCTTATTACATCCCTCCATCGGACACACGTATCCAGCACCGTTCTCCGATTTCGGCACCTTCATCGGAGTACTCTTTCGTTTACGGGCGGCCGCTGCTGCCGCCGCCGCTTTACTCTCTGCTGACGTGGTGGCATCTGATTGGTTGAGTGATTCGGCCAGAAGGGTTTCGATCATTGCCAACGAATCGAAATTGTTCGGATCCGCTGGTGGAGAGGGTTGGGATGACGTGTCCGTGTTGTTTTCGGAAACGTCTTCGAGCATTGGGGAGTCACCGTTTTGCTGGTTGGCGAACAGAATCTGAAAATGCATTTTTGAGTCAAAAATCATAAAAATCAGGGAATTTGTTGTTAAAAATCCCCATGATTTCGAAACATTTCCAAAAATTTTCAATTTGAACCGAAAATCGGCGAAAACTATGAAAAAATTAGAAAACTACAACAGTTTTCAGTTTTGCTGAGGCTAACTCCAATTTTTAGTTTGTAGTCAGTGAGCCTCAGTAAAGTTTGCTGAGGCTAAGCGACTACAAACTACAAAAAGCAGTTAGCCTCAGTAAAACCTCTTTTTCTGAAATTCCCTGAAATCGTTAGTTTTTCGTAAAATTCCATTTTTCCAAAATATTCAAAAATGCTCACTTTGAATAAAAAATCGGCAAAAAATATGAAAATTTCAGGAAAAGCTGGGGTTTTTAAGTTTTACTGAGGCTAACTCCAATTTGTAGTTTGTAGTCAATTAGCCTCAGCAAATTTCACTGAGGCTAACTCACTACAAACTACAAAATATAGTTAGCCTCAGTAAAACCTCATTTTCCGCTATTTTCCCCCAATTCTTACCTGGAAAAAGCTGCTCAACAACGCATTCTGATCCTTTTCTTCCTCATTCTCTTCTGAATTCGTCGTCGGCGCCGGCGGTTCAGGCGTCGTCTCCATAATCCCCTTCAACACGTCGGGCGTCACTCCGAGCAGTGAATTCTGCAGGAATTGATCCAAAAGATTCGAGTCGATCGATGATGGCGTCTCCTCGTGCTCCTCTTTGATGTTCTCTTCTTGTTTCGATGATTTACGGTAGGGCGAGGATGCTGACGTCGACGTGGAAGTTGTAGAAGATAAGATAGTTTTCATGACAAGATCATGCTCCTCCTCCTCTTCTTCTGGCGTTTTCGATCCCTCTGTTCTCGGTTCCACCGCCAGAATCGTCTGATTCTGAGCATCGTCAACGTCGTCTTGATTCACCGAACTGCTCACTGATCGAATACTTCGAGAACCGATCGATGAGCACACCTCGTCGAGATCTTCGTCGTCGTCTCCAGAAGTCTTTCGATGACGTGGCGGTTCTTCGGACGAGCGATGCGACGCGGTCGTTGTTGTCGATGTGGCACTGTCGTGGCAGTCGGATAGAAAACCGACAGATGTCGAGCCACATGTTGTACATTTCTGCAATTAATGACCCCTTAATTCTAGATGTTTGAAGGGAGACCGGGGAGGAGAAAGGGAGGGCAATGAGGCTAATTCAATTGGCGAATAAGGGGAGAGAGGGTGGATTAGGCCACCATAATTGCGGATTATTTGGATACGGCATCCGGGCGAGAAACGAGAGAAAAAACGGTTGGATTCAGCTTCAAATGCAAAAAGTTCGAAAGAAAAACTTCAAAAACGACCAGTAAAGCTAAAAGCTCCAATTTTCGCCAAAAAATGAGTTTCTTTTCGTGGAAAATACTATTTCGTCGCCAATTTTGAAAAAAAGCAAAAACATTTTCAAACAATAAAATGAGCCGATTATCATTTGCTGAGGCTGACTGACAACAAACTACAACATTTTTTAACCTCCGCAAAACCGAAAGCTCAAATTTTGTCTAAAAAATGAGGTTTTTTTTTCGCAAAAAAGAGTTCCTTTTTGGCCAATTCGCCAATCTTGCCGACAAAAAGCAAAAAACTTTCCAAAAAATCGATAAAATGAGCCGATTCCCATTTGCTGAGGATAACACTACAAACTACAAAAGTGAATTAACCTCTGCAAAACTTTCAAGAGGCATAACTTGGCTCAAGATGGTCCGATTTTATTTTTGAAAACTGGAAAATTATGAGATCATGCAAAAATTTAAGCCACGCCCCTTTTCCAATGATTCTTACCATTTTTCCACTGAGCACATCGTTCAACGTCTTATTATTCTCCATACATCTTTCCAGTGCTCCAGTGATCTTTTCCAGTGTACAAATGACGGTCGTACTGTCTAGTGGGCTCTGAACTGATTTATTTTTGATATAAAAATTTGAAAAAACGAATTTTAGCGCCAAAAAACAACATTTGTAAACTTTACTGAGACTAACTGACTACAGACTACAAAACGCACTTAGCCTCAGTAAAAAGCTTTTTTCTGGATATTCATCGTAACTTTCTTGCTTCACAAACCTCTTCTTCGTGTACATCACTACAATTCTTCATTCCAGTCATCACTCGTTTCAGACACGTAACCGCTTGCATCAAATCTTCGCTTACACGCTCTGGCGTCGTCTCCGCCGGTCCCATTTTTGTGTATTGATGGAGGGGGAATTCTAGTCTAATGTTTGGCTGAAAATGAGAACGATTTGTTTTGAAACGAGAAGATTTTTGAAAATTGGCCGGAAAAATCCGGTAACGGAAAAGAGAAAGAGAGAGGAGAACACGGCGATAAATGAGGAAAAATGAAGAAAAATCTGAAAATTTCAGAAAAAAAGCGAACGAGATACGTGGAATTTTCAGAAAATGAAAAGAGCGAAGAAGAGGTAAAATGATTTTGCTGAGGCTAAGAACACTTGTAGTTTGTAGTTGCTAACCCTCAGTAAACTTTACTGAGGCTAACTCACTAAAAATGCTATAGTTTTCTCAGCTTCAGCAAAAACATCATGAGGGAAATTTATAAATTTTAAATTCAAAATTCACCCGCGCTAATTCTAATCTAATTCAAAATTCTTGCAAATTTTCGGGCGGGAATTTTCGAGCGGGAAAATGTTATAATTAAAAGAATATGTTGTTGTTGTTGTTTTTATGTTTTGCTGAGGCTAAGCGGGTACAAACTACAACAAGCGATTAGCCTCAGTAAATTAGGAGAAAGCTGAGAAAAAGTGGATAATTCAGAAATTCGAGTAAAAATTTTTACTGAGGCTAACTAATTTTTGTAGTTCGTAGCCAGTTAGCCTCAGTAAAAACTGAAAAATTCCATAGAATCGGTAATTTTTCTCCTATTTTGTGAAGTTTTCGGAGGGAATTCAGAAAATTTCCAAAAAAATGCTCAATTTGAATCAAAATCAGCGAATAAATATGAAAAATTCCGAAAACTACAGTGGTTTTCAGTTTTGCTGAGGCTAACCGCGTTATTTAGTTCGTAGACACTTCGCCTCAATGAATTTCACTGAGGCTAAGCGACTACAAACTACAAAAAACAGTTAGCCTCAAAAAAAAACTGAAAATTACACAGAATCGGTGATTTTTCGCCGATTTCGTGAAGTTTTCGACGGTAAATTTTAAAATTTCCCTGAAATCATGAACAAATACTGAGGGTGGCAAAGGACATACACAGGGGTGCGAGACGTAAGGTCCGCAACGAAAAGTTTTGAATTTACCGACCGAGTCGCAATGCGTGTGCGTCGCGTTTTTCAGTGAAAGATACGACAAACACACGCTAAATTTGAACTTGGCACTCAGCCAAGTCTGTTTTTGGCACCGTGCCAACCGCAGAGCGACGGAGCGCGTTTAAGCCACCTTGCGTCGTTCACCCCTGTGGACATATCCATTCAAGAGCGAGCGCCTTCTTGTACCATTCACTGCGTCGAGCGAGGTCAAGTACCGCCCGTTCTGTCTCTCTGAAAGCGTCAGCCCCCTATGATTATCCCAGCAGAAACATCTGTCTCGATTTCATCAAAATACAGATAGATTTGTGATGGCTGAATGGGGGCTGGAGAGTGGTGACGACTAGGCCGGCAAGTACGGAAAAAAGTCAGAGTAGTCGTGCGTCGTGTTCAGGGTCATCCGATTCCCCTGTCAGCCACCACCTCGAAATTTCCGTTTCTCTGCAATTCAGTTCTCTCAAAACACGGGCGGTATGTGCTGCTGCTGCTGCGCGGGAGACGCTGAATTCAATGACACACACGGAAACACATGGAGAGAGAGACGGTAGAGGGGACATCGGTGCCCGGCGCCCACCGACACTCCCGCCGTACTTTGCATCGTCGTCCGTCGTCGTCCACCGGGTGAGTGTGACCTTCAAGGTGTCCCTCGCACGATTTTAGACACCAAACCGTGCGAATTGACATGATGTTGAAATATCTTTGGAGTGACAGAGTCAGAGAATTCGAAATTAGGCTCCGCCCACTGAGAAACTTTTTGAAAAGTGAAGGGAAGCTTCGAAAGCTTGAAGGTTAGGCTCCGCCTATTATGGCTATAAACAATCCCTGGTAGTTGTGAGGTGGGCGGAGCTATAATTTTATTTTTGAAATTCGTAGGCTCCGCCCACAAGACTCTCTATCAGACCTTTGCCATAAACGGAGGCTATCTAGATAGGCCACGCCTCCTTGTCACCTCCACCACGTGGAAATTACCCAGATACCATCTTTCTGACACTTTGAGAAAGTTGAGATATCCATCTTGAGCAATTTAACGTGCGTCGCGTGTCCGCGTCGCGGCTCACACCCTCGCAGAAGTCATTTGAAGACACCAGTGAATTGATGGACACCAAAAAGCAGAAAAAAACGAAACGAAGCTGCTCTCTCTCAAATATATTCAAATGCAAATGTGGGTTGTTAGGGAGAGTGAGGGAGCCGCGACGGGCGGTGCGGATGGAACAGACGGGCGGTCCCTCTCTGAATGAGATGAAGCAGATGTGCTTACTGACCTGTCCGGAGACAGACGAAGAAAAATAAGAGCAGCAGCAGCTCCGTCTCTATTCTTATTCAAGGCCGTAACTTTCACATTCACATTTCCGTCTCTCAAGGCAACTGGAGAGGAGACGAGCCGCCCATATAATGTGAAAATCGGAAAAAAAGAGTCAGCTGACTGGAAATTAAGCATGACTCGGATTAATTAATGTTTTAGAGAGGGAAAATTCAAAAATTCAAAAAAATGTGATGCAAAACTGCTGGAATCTCCATCTTTACTGAGGCTAAGCGACTACAAACTACAACAAACAGTAAGCCTCAGTAAAAACTGAAAAGTTGCATTGAATCGGTAATTTTTTTCGGGGGGAATTCGGAAAATTTCCAAAAAATGCTCAATTTGGATCAAAACCTGCAAAAATTATGAAAGATTCCGAAAACTACAGCGTTTTTCAGTTTTGCTGAGGCTAACTCATTTTTGTAGGTTGTAGTCAGTAAGCCTCAACAAACTTTACTGAGGCTAAGCGACTATAAACTACAAAAGAGAGTTAGCCTCAGCAAAACTGGCAAATTGCTCAAAATTACTCATTTTGGAACAGAAAAACACAGAATTTCAGAGGTAACAATGAGAATTGGAGGGAGACTACAAACTATAAAGCTTGTTAGCCTCAGCAAAACTACTGTAAAAACCGGGAAAAAGAGACGCAGAGAAGGAGATTCAAAATTCAAACTTCAGCGGTGAAATCGATAAAAAACAAGGCGGGATCTCAAAGAACAATACTGTAATTTCAAAGATGCGCCATAACATAGTAGATCAAATCCGTCTCGAATCAAAACGAGCAATTCGACTCCCCTAAATCTGACCAAAGAAAGAACGAATTAGTCGAAGGGAAACGAATTGCAGAAACGAAACGAAATCTTTCATTTGGAGGTCGACCAACCCCCCTCTCACAAGTATCTGGAAGGCCACAGTAGAAGGGCATTCGGAGTAAGAAAAAGGGGGAGAGTGGACACAGAGAGGGTGGACCGGACTGAGAGAGAGAAAGGACTCTAACAGCCAGTCAGCAGGCGAGTAACGACTGGGGAGAACTGAGAAAGAGGGAAGACAATGGACATCTGCTCTGGTCTCTCCAGAAAACGACAGATGTGTTTCTCATCTTGAATTGTGTCAGAATGGAGGGAGGAGACTACTGTAAATCCCTATTCTTTTGTCCCTCCTTTTGGCGGGAAGACTCATGAGAACCTTCCCAGGAGTCGTCAAATACCTGACACTGATTGAGTATAGATTCAGAATCTCACTAGGATTCAAGATATTAGTACGGATTAGACCTCGCCTAATTGCGGCTCGTTAGTGCCTTAGATTTAGAGATTTGGGGTGGGAATGAGTAAATACAATGTGTGATTTACAGATTGATGGGAATTCTCAGAAGTGTCACCAGTGAATTTTAGGCAAAAACTGTTAATTTTAGGCTTGCACTCGAATTGTGTTCCGTACATTGAGGATTTCTCTGGAAAAATACGAGAAATTAGCTTTTTTGTGGAAAAATCATGAAAAACATGAAAAAATGAGCCATTTCCAAGGATTTTCATTTTTGCTGAGGCTAACTCAATTTTGTAGTTTGTAGTCTCTTCACAGTTAGCCTCAGCAAAACTCAAAATTGTGCGAATTTCGTCAAAACATTGTCGGATTTTCGAATTTCTTGCTGAAATACGACATTCCAGGTCAATTCCAACAAAATATGTCCAAAAACGTATTCTCTGGCGCACCATTGGCGCGTTTCTGGTTTTGCTGAGGTTAACTGAATGTTGTAGTTTGTAGTCCGTAAGCCTCAGTAAACTTCACTGAGGGTAGGCGGGTACTACAAAAAGAGTTTGGAGCAAGTTTTGGTCATTTGCTGGAAAAAAATCCAAGACCGGTGCAAGTTCGCTCTATCTAACACTGTTGGGAAATCCGGAAAACATTGGTTACTGTAATCCAGCCCTATTGAAAGTCAGATTCCTGATTTTTCCAAATTTCAAGGATTCTGGATTCCGCGAAACTCTAGTGCCATTACTATCATGCAAACGTGCTCTATCGAACCACGAGTGGTGGTAACATGCAGGTAACTTACGATCTCAAACTATTCAAGTCATCTATCTCCTAGATCCACCAAAAAACAGTGGCTGAATATCTATAAATCTCTGTGACGAGTCACACGACGACCAGAAGGCACATACACCCGTCAATAGGCACAACTGTCTCTCTTCTAGTCCCCCTCGTTCTGTCTGTATGTGTGTCTCCTCCCCCAAATATACCGTCTCTTTTCTATATCTGGCTGCTGGATATACAGCAAGCCGAGAGATCATTCAGAATGTGGAGAGTCCAGATAGTAGTCTCCCTCTCTCGAGTATACAGGTACCCCCTCAAACTGAGGTATAAAGAGAGAGTGCAACTGGGCTGGAAAGGGCAAACGTGCGGCGGAGAGGGCTGACCCTTTGTCTCGTCGTCTCTCCGTCTCTCTTATCCCACACTCTCTCACCCATCATTCTTCAGAAGCAATGTGGGGGATAAAGGGGCGAGGGAGAAAGAGACCACCCGGGCGTTTTAGGTGGCTGACCTCTCTTGCGGACTCTCCTCATTCATCACACTATTTCGTCTATAGTTTTTCGGTGAATAAAGAGAGAGAGAGAGAGAGCGATTCAGCCCTACGGAGAGAGGGCAAATGAGTGGAAGGAAGCCAACTGACTGATGGATTGAGAGAGAGAGAGACACAGACATCTCTCTCTCTCTACTGAAATTGTTTGAACTGTGTGGAGGTGTCTCACTATTTTCTTAGTGTGCACCAACCCATACCGCCACTAAATTCATTGCAAATATAAGAAAGGCTTTTGCTAGCAAATATGGGCGGAGTCTTCCGAATAGAGGTGGAAATGGATAGAGTTCCAGAAGGTGCGAGAAGGTGTTGCTCACAGTTAAGTGTTAAAAGACACCGATTTTTAGCTCCGCCCACTTTCTAGGTGTAAATGAGCTCCAGAATTTGGCTAACGACTTCTGGAGTCTTCAGAATCTCCAGAATCCGATTCTCAACTTTTAGACCATTCAGAACTGCTATTAACTTCAAAATCTGCCCATGTGACGCGTTCTGAAGCGAAATTTCGCGAAAAATGGCATTTTTCACCAAAATTTCCGAGTTTTAGTGTCTGGCGTGACGTTGACGCGTTTTTTTTAACTGAAAACAGCGTTTAAATCGTCATTTTTCCAAACGAAAAAGGCGACACCGCTTACTGGCGACGCGTTTTAAAGCAAAATCGCCATTTTCCAAAAAAATCTGGCGTGCCGTTGACGCGTTATCCCCTGGAAGCTCCAGAATCAGTCTCCGGACTTCCAGAGCCTTCAGAAACCCCCTAATAACCTATTTTCTGCCAAAATGACGTAACAAGATCAATCAACTCTATCTAATTGGTCATGGTTTTCTTCTCAATTTCCCAAAAAAAAAAGAAATTTTTCTACATCACGTTCGCTAGAGAAATGAAAGATCATGTTTTTCAGCAACAATCTTATCTTTATCTTCTTCTTCTCGACACACATCTTCCGGTTAAATGTCCAAACAACACATTTGATGAGAAGAAGGAATGTGAGAGAGAAATGACCTCGAATTGCAGTTTTCAAAGAATTTGAGGAGCTGGCGTGTCGTTGGCGCGTTTTTTGCTTCCAATTTGGGAAAAATTGGTCACCATTTGACTTTTGAATGAAAAAACCCGCGATTTCATACATTTTATACGAAAAATCACGAAAATCCGTTGAAAACTGACAAAATTCCGTTAAAGTCAAAAAAATTTGCTGAGGCTAACTGAGGATTGTAGTTTGTAGTCGTTAGCCTCAGCAAAACTTTGACTGAGCGAGTTTTTGAGATTTCTGGCTAGAAATGTAGAAAATTTTGGGAAATTCAAGGGAAATTCACAAGGTGCCATATGGTTTCGAACCGGAAGGGCATTTTCGCGCCGAAGGCGCGCCAGATCATGGATTTTAGCACAGCATCTTCAAAGGCGCATATCTCAAAAGTGGGCGGAGCTGTTAGAAAAGTGTCAACTACAAAAATGTAGAGCTAGATTTGATCTACCTATCCACACTGAGGGATTACAGCACCCCCCGTCACGTCTTCTATTTGTCTGACCTCCTTCTCAGATTGCGTAATGGATTGCACAGGTCTCCATTCTCACTCTACGTGAATAGCGAGAGCCCTCTCTAAATCTCGGATACGGGCGGTATTATTAGAAGAGAAATGACGTATTATGGTGTCAATCTAGAAGACGTGTCAAGGGGGTTGATGGATTGGGGCGGGGTAGAGAAGAACGAAAAAAAAAGAGAAAATTGGTGGTCAGAATCTGGAAAAAAACGTGAAATAGCAGAAATTCAGAAGACGTGACCAAGCTAGAATTCAAGTCAGAAGTGAAGTTCAGAAGGCGTGACGTGGAACTCTGAAAATATCGAAATTTGAAAAAAAAATGAAGATAAGAAGAGGCGGAACGGAATCAGAAGACACGAAAATTGAAAAAAAAAGATTAAAGGGAAGCTCCGCCCACTTTTGCAGATAGGATGCAAGGAGGAACAACAAGAAAGGGCGTGGCCACCCTAAAAGTGGGCGGGTCTGAGAAAATGAAGCTCCGCCCACTTTTCACACCTTTTTGTATCGTTCTCAGTGAAATATCTGTAGTAAAGGTCTTAAAGTAGGCGGAGTCTCACAAGATTGGAGTTGGAAAAGAAGGCGGAGCTTTTCTACAAGATCCCTCTTACAAAATGGGCGTGGCTTTAAAGTGGGCGGAGCTTCTAGAGCAACGTGGAATCAAAAAATTCCAGCACCCTTTATTACATGTACTCTATATAGTGCCCTTTATATTCCATAACATCAAAAAAAGGACCAAAAACGGACACATGACAAAGTTTATAATAGGGAAAAGTGGTGGAAGGAGAGAGTCCATTCTCTCTGCGTCTCTCCACTCTCTCGTCTCTTCCAATCTTTCATGGCTCAACAGAGTCCCGAAATTTGAGCTTTTTTCTCCTCCGCCCCAACTATTCTAGTCCTTATTTTTTCCTTATAGCAGAGAAGAGAAAACGGAAGAAAATTCTATGTTTTCTTTTTTCCCTGGAAGAAAAATCTCTTTTTTTCTCTTTTTTTCAGAAAATGTTAGCATAAAACATGAAAATTATAAGATCACGTTTACTACTAATTCTTGTTTTCCTTCTTGTTGTTGTTTACGTTTCATTGAGAACATTTTTGAACTCAATGATTCCTCCAAGCCACGCCCACTTTTTGCAGTTTTTTGGTTCGATTTTAAAACTTATCTTTCAAAATCTGTCTTTAAACAGATTGAGAACTGTAAAAAAGGGGCGGGGCTTAGAAAGCAGTGGATTATAGAAAGATTCAAGCCGAAAACCAATTAATTAGTGATTTTGAGACGAAAAAAAAGAGAAAAAAAAACCGGTTTCAAATTAAATATCAATAGCGAAAAAAAAATCACAGGAAACGGATTTCACTGAGGCTAAATCCATTTTGTAGTTTGTAGTCAGTTAGCCTCAGCAAACTTTACTGAGGCTAAGCGACTACAAAATACAAAAGCGAATCAGCGTCAGTAAATTCAAAACATGCGTTTTCAACGGATTTCGATGACTTTTTGCTTAAAATGAGCCGATTTTTGTTAAAAATGAAAAGAAAACCTATTTTTGATGATCTTTGTGGAAAAATGCACGAAATGGAGAGATTCGATTCATTGAGGCTAAGCGACTACAGACTACAAATCTAAGTTAGCCTCAGCAAATCTCCAAATCGGTGAAAAACGTCGAAAAATCAATGTTTCAGAGAGGGAAAAGGGCCAAAAATCTCCGTTTCTTCACAAGAAATCAATTCTCGATCACCATCGTTATTCGAGAAAAAGAGAAAAAGAAGATATTATTGAAGAAATGAGTGAGTCTTCTCTCTCTCTTTGCTGTAATCCTTTCTATCGGATAGCAGAGAGAAAAATAGTTTAAGAGGTCAGATTTCGAGTCGAGGGACCACCAGTTGGTGTGTGAGTGAGAGAGAATTCTCGTAAAATTGGAAACGAATCGAATGGATATTTTCAAGAAAACGAGACAAGATTGATGAGCTCTTCTTCAGCAAAAAAAGTTTCAGCAGACGAGAATAAATAGAATTAGACTGAAAAAAATCGTTATCAGTTTGACCACAAGGAGCATATTGATAGGAAATTTGGAATTGATAACGACTTCGACTGAAAATTATTATATCAGTTTTATGGGAATTATAGGAGCAACTAGAGCACAAAGTTGAAAAATTTTCAGAAAAAATTGTGAAAAAATGCAAAATTTTAACCAAAATTGGAGAAAAATCTCAAAAAAATTCAATTTTTAACTTTTGCTGAGGCTAACTGACTACAGACTCCAAATCTCAGTTAGCCTCAGTAAAATTTGAAGAGGAAACTCGAGTTTTGCTGAGGCTAAGCCATCTTAGTAGTTTGTAGTCGCTTAGCCTCAGTAAAGCTCAAGCAGGAGTTTTGTTGAGGCTAAGAGACTACAAACTACAAAAAGAAGTTAGCCTCAGTAAAAAAAGCAAATATTTTGATTTTTGTCAGTTTTCAACGGATTTTTGAGATTTTTGGTGGAAAATGTGTGAAATCGAGGTTTTTTTTTTGTTTTTTCATCGAAAATTGGAAATAAAACGAAATTCCGTGCGTAGTCTAGCTAAAATCAGGAAAAAACTCAAAAATGATCAGTCACACTCGATGTTCTGTAGAAAATGAGTAATTATTCAGACGAAAAATAAAACTTTTCGCGCCGAAAATAACGAGAACTATCAAAACCTCGAAAAACTACAAAACCTCTGTCAAATTTCAAAAACAAGTGAAAAACGTCCAAGGCGCACCAGACATCTCTCTAACAAGATAATCCCCAAATAGACGGTTTTGACCATCACCACTAAGAAGACGTTTCCAGAATCATGTCAACTGGAAACTGAAAACAATGGAGAGAGAGAGACTAGCGAAAAGAGTGAAAGTGAATGGGTCCTCGATCGCATTTTGATCCAGAAAAAGAGAGGTGGTGATGTGGATATGCGGAAACAGCAGCAGATATTGTGTTGTTCTGTTGTGTTGTTCAACTGGTTTGAAAAGCAGCCAGCCCCCTCTATTCTCTCTCTGTTAGCCACCAGCAACACCAACCAATACAGAATGAGAGACCGATCACGAAAATGTAGGTCAAATTGTAGAGGGATAGAGGGGGATAGCGAGAGACGTTGCTAGTGGTATATGGATAGAGTAGGAGGGGGAGTGACCTTGTTGGAATAGTAGACACTGGAAGAGAAACGAGAACTGGAATCCACGAATCATTTGATCTGGATTTGGCGATCGGAATCTTTCTAGAAAACGAGACGAGATTAGCCGAAAGGGAGGGGAGGTCAAATGTCTAGAAAAGGAATTATAGCAAGGGTAGATCAAAATGTTGTTTAGGTGACATGTGGAATCGTTGCTCAGAATACTCGGTTTCGAGGCGGGTTCTGATGCTCCTGACACACGAAAATCTAGAGATGACTCGGTAGATCAATTTCTAGTTAAAATTCCGACTTTTCGGGTTAAAATCCGTCAAATTTCGACTGTTTTAGCTTAAAAAGTCAAATTCTGAGTTTTTTGGCTTGAAATCCATCGAATTTCAAGTTTTTGGCTTAAAATCTTTTGAAAAAATTGATTTCTGATGAAGCGAATGACAAAATTTGGTATTTTCGAAAATTTTCCAATTCTGGAAGCTTCTGACTCTGAGAAATCTAGTCTGTTATTCCAAATGTAGATAAAAGTCATAAAGTGAATTCAGGACTCTTGCTGAGGCTAACTGACTACAAACTACAAATCTCATTTAGCCTCAGTAAAATCTGAAGGGAAAAACCCGAGTTTTGTTGAGGCTTAACCAACTTTGTAGTTTATAGTTATTCTCAGTAAGGCTCAAAAAGAGTTTTTTTTGAGGCTAAAAGATTACAAACTACAAAACGAATTTAGCCTCAGCAAATTTTTTGATTTTAATGACTTTAACATAATTTTATCAATTTTCAACGGATTTTTGTGATTTGAGGTGGAAAATGTGAGTACATGGCCACGCTTACAACATGGAAAATCAGGACGATGCAGCGGAGAAACCCAAAAAGTGGGCGTGGTCTAGATTCTTCCATCCCGAAGTCAGCGCACCTCAAACTATTTCCAGATGTGTCTGCCCGATTTTTCGCCGAAAAGAAAAATCGTTGAAAACAAACAAGCGAAATGACTACACTGACCAACTTTGAACGGTTTAGAATTGAAGAGAGAAGGAAGAAGAAGACGTGAGAGAGATATCTAATGTCTCTTTTCTCTCTCTCTTCTCGACCCTAATTCGTCACTGTATTCCCATTTTCTCTGAATCTCCTCTCTGAAAATTCATCTGTATGTCGGTCAGAGAAGACCAACGTCTTCTTCTCGAACACACATTTTATAGATAGATAGGCGATTGTCTTCCTCTCTATCATCGGCTTTCTCCTCCCGATCACTCTATTTTCACTTTTTGCGAAATTTTCATTATCGCGTGATAACGGAGGAAATGAGAGGAGTGGAGGGAGACACGCTGTGCTGAAACTGTCAGTTTTGACAGTTTCTGATTGCAGTTTCAGCCAGAATTAGTGGGAAACCTTATCAGAGAGTTTCAGAAAACTTATTGAGGAATCTGCAGAATTGAAGCTGATGCGAGTGTCTAGGACCTCAGAAAATTCTACTGACACCTAGATATAGGTAATGGAATCCCATATAGAAGCAAGTAGAACACAAAATTGGAAATTTCAGGGAAAATTGAGGAAAATAAGTTTAAAAAACGCATTGGAGTTACAAAACTGCAAAATTTAAACAAAAATTAATGAAAAATCTCAAAAATAAGCTATTTTTAACTTTTGCTGAGGCTAACTGACTACAAACTACAACTCTCGCTTAGCCTCAGTAAAAAAGTGAGTTTTGCTGAGGTTTAGCCAACTTTGAAGTGTGTAGTTCCTTAACCTCAGTAAAGCTCAAGAGGAGTTTTGTTGAGGCTAAGAGACTACAAAGTACAGAATATATTTAGCCTCAGCAAATTTTTTGATTTTATCGGAATTTTGTCAGTTTTCAACGGTTTTTTGTGATTTTTGGTAGAAAATGTGTGAAATCTCGGGTTTTTTTAATCAAAAATTGGGAATAAAACCAAAATTCAGTGCTAATTGCAGCTGAAATCGGGAAAAATAATTCAAAATAGCCCAACTTCTGTCAAATTAGGACGTTTTTCGATTTCTGAACACTGATTCAAAATCGCCTTATTTTTTGTCAGTCTACTATCGAACCCCAACCATTTCCCCGAAACGAAACGACCAATTACCAGAAACCAACAAGAATTTAGCTGAAACTATTTTCAGTCTCTCTACACACGTGACACTCGAATTAATTGAATAAATCATCTCCAATTTAATCAAATAAACAAAGATCATCGCGATCAGAGAGAGAATTCTCAAGTATATTGAGACTGCAACAAGTTCAGAGTGTGTATGTACTATAAGTGAACGTGGGGGGGGGAACTTGTTTTGGAAATCGAAAATTGGTGATCTCATAAGTCAGTTCTTACAGATCTAATGGTATGGGGAGTCTGTTAGCACGACATGCTTCTTACAACTGCGCTCTACCGAAACCGAAGGAAGTAGTGCGCGAAATTGAGAGACTCAGAGAAAAATATACATTTCTCAAGGGTACTTCGGTGGAGCACAGTTGTAAAAACTGTGTTGAGCTAACAAATTGGAAAAATGAGAAACCTACAGTAATCCAGTTCAATATCGGATCTTTTGTGACCAGGAAGCTGAAAAAAGTGATGGTTTCACAATCTGTGTCATCATTTTCTAGTCATTGCAGTCAGTTAGTGAGAGGTTTATTGACTCACTAGCTTACAGTTTGACAGCGCAGTCAACTATGAGAAGGACACATTTTTAAGATCTAGAGAGCTTTCTATGGAGCTCAGAAGACGTCAGAATGACTGAAAATCTCAAATCGATCAGGGAAGAAGATTCCAGACGTTTTCAGTCTGATCTATCGCTAGTCGTAGCTAGAAGTCTGGAAGAATCTGTGTCTCCAGTGACACTTTTGGTTACTGTAGCCCTGCAGACTATAGACGTTGTGAGTCTAAGCTAGCTTCATAAGGCCGCAAGACTAGACTACAAGCCACTGATCTATGCTATCAGCAGACTCAGCTGGAAGTCTCAAACTCTACGGAAAACTAGAATTCTACAGGTCCTTACTTGTAAACCGGGCCGAGGCGTATCTCGCTTAAAACTAAATATTATATAAGCTGAAAAGTATACCAAAATGTAGATCTCGGCGAGTTCTATATCTGAGATCTACTACGGGACGGATGGCTATTCGTTAATGTGTTGCGGGCCGGAAAAAGTGCCAAAAAGCGTTTCTAGCTCGACCCGCAGTAGATCTCAAATATAGAACTCGCCGAGATCTACATTTTGGTATACTTTTCAGCTTATATAATATTTAGTTTTAAGCGAGATCCTCTTATGTCTTATGGAGCGAGGCTGAAATTCTCCGATCTAAACCTAGATCTATGATTTAGGGGCGTGGCTTACTGAAGAGCAAATGAAGATTCTACTAGATCCTAAGACCATTTTCAGCACTGATCTTATCGATCCAACATAATTTAAGAGCGAAAAATTTGTCTTGAGGTGTATGTCTATGTGCAGAGTCGAATGGAAGCGAACCGTCGCCGCCGCGCACCCCGACGAAAGGTTCTCTCAATCTATTTGCGCACTCTCTCTCAATATATTCTCTTTTTTCGGTGAAGGTGCTCTTTTCTCCGGCTCTGTGCTCGCACACACACATACAAATGTACACAAAACAGTCCCTTTTCATTTCCCCGTGTGTGTGAGAGAGACGGTATGTGTGTTGCGGTTAGCAGCAGTGCGCAATGAGAGAGAGAGGCAAAAAGACTTTTAGATCCCCCCTGTGTTTTCGACATCTCGTGACTGACACTGTCGGGGCTATAAGTAGATTGACTGCGCAGCCACAGCAGAGGACAAGAAGAAGAAGAAGAAGACGGGCGTCCCGTAGAAGAAGTTTTAGAAGGAGAAGAAGAAGATGATGACGAGAACGATGATGATGTTGGAAAGGAGGAAGAAGAAGACCAAAGTCCGGGCGCCCCGTTTTTGACCACTTTTTTGTGTATACTTCTTGCAGTTTTTTCGGCTACTTTTTTTCAAGTAGCAGTCGACAGATGTGTGGGGGGAGAAGGAATGAACTTGAAAAGGGCGCGCACGCGTCGTTTTGATTTGGTTTTTTTCTAGAAGAGAAATAGAAAAATTCTGAGAATTCATTCTGATGGAATCGAGGGAAATTGCTGAGGCTTAGCTATGAATGTAGTTTGTAGTCTGCAACTAATTTTTCCAAAAAAAGTTCAGTGAAAAACGTTGAAAATCTGAAAAACCGACATAAATTGCAATTTTGAAAGTTTACTGAGGCTAAGGAATTTTATAGTTTGTAGTCGTAGCCTCAGCAAACTCAAAACTGGAATATTGGCAATTTTGGACCGAATTTGTTGATTATTCGAATTAAATTGCAATAAAAACGCTGGAATCAGTCTTTTGGAGCCAAAAAAGTCACAAAAACTGCGAAATTCGATAAAAATCACTGATTTTAAAGACTTTCGGTTTATACTGAGGCTAAGGAATTTTGTAGTTTGTAGTCCTAGCCTCAGCACGATTTCAATGAGCTCTTCATCGAAAAAAAATACAGAAAACCTAGAAAAATCGCGAAATTTCAAGAAAAAACAGCAAAACTCGAAGAATGGAGATTTTCTGAGGCTAACTGATTTTTGTAGTTTGTAGCCAGTTAGCCTCAGTAAAAAATTTTCCGATTCATCCAGAAAAAGTGCAATTTTCTCTGAAATTTCCAGCAAAAAGGCTGCAAGAGATCAAATTTCAGATTCTTCTTCATTTTTTTTCGTTTTAAACAAACATAAATGTGGAGAATCCGGAGAATAAACAAAAAGAAGTGATGAGTGTAGAGTGAGTGAGAGAGAAGACATTTTCAGAGAGAAATTCCGACGGTTTATGGACTAAAAGTGTTCATAAACGAGTAGATAAAATTCTGGAATATTTGGGAAACAGAAGAGAGAGAGTGAGAGTTTCAGTATTTTAGAACTTTCTAGAAAACCAACAGAAATAGAAAAAGGGGCGTGGCCTAGGAAGAGGGCGATACAAGGATAGACCGATAGAGGGCATTCTTTCTGAATATGGTTTACCTTTAAAAAGGGGCGTGGCCTAATCTAGAAGGCATCATAAATTCCACATGGAGCAAAAGAGACGCGAAAAATCTAAAAATCCACGTGGATTTTTAGTCTCCCAGTAGAGATACGCGAGCTCCGCCCATAAAAAGGAGGCGGGGTCGATATCTGGGAATCTATCTAGATTTGTATACTAGCCAAGGCCCGGGTGTTTTGACGCCAAAGTTAAAGTTTCAAATTTTCTCAAAAAGCATTAGAAATGGTAATTTTCGATTAATAATTGAAGACAATTCAAAAAAAATTTGGAAAAAAAGAGTCATCCTTTCTGAGCCGGGCCTTCGGGCCTTGACAAGTATGTAGTTCTGAAAGAAGGCTTAATAATTGGAGCTTTTGAATTCCCGCAGAAATTCAAAATTCTGAAAATACAGGTAATCCATGTCCGTGGCTGAATTCAAATTCTCTATAAAAGTGCAAATGAGTGTCGCCCAGAAAGGTCGCCCCCCTCTCCTTTCACATTTTCCCATAACGAGGGGACTGTCAGAGGTTGAAGAGGAGAGAGAGAGAGGTGACTAATATAATGGGCAAAAAAGGACACACTCTCTCTGACTATTTTCAAATGTTTTCACAGAAAGAGAGTATGGTAGATCGAGAGACGCAGAGAAATGTGAGATTTCAGTCAGAGGAATCCTCGGGATCGGCAGAGAGAGGAAACTGGATATTTGAAATATCGAAGTGGTTTGTTGAGGGTAAAAAGTAAAAACGGTTTGTAGTTTGTAGTCACTTTTTCTGAAACGGTTTCAGTCTCTAACTGATTGAAAAACGCTGAAAACACACGAAAGACCGGATGCTTTTGAAATTTACTGAGGCTAAAGAAAATTTGTAGTTTGTAGTCAGTTAGTTCAGCAAAATCGAAAAATGGAATTTCCAGAACTTTCAGCATATTTCCTGCGTTTAAATGGTAAAAAGTCGTTCTAAATCATTCAAAAATAGGACTCTGGAGCTGAAAAAATGTGAAAATCGAAAGAAAATCGAGGATTTTTAATTTATTGGGGCGCCTCAGAGTACTAAAAATCGGTCGGTGGGTGAAAAAAGAAGTGGAATCTGGAAGTTTCCATCCATCAAAAGGGCAAACAGAGGGCAATTGATGGGGAAGAGAGTGAAGGGAAGAGGGGACAAATCAGAGGTTGTAATGAGAGGAAAAAGAGGAGGACGGCGGCTTTTTTCAAAAAAAAAATCAACGAAAAAATCAGAAATTATTGTCAAAACAAACTTTCTTGACATTCGGTGTTTGCGGACCTAAGTTCCCGTGCTTAAAATAAGCCACGCCCACTTTCCGTTGTCTCGGCTATATATTCAGAAAAGATCGGGGAGTTCGACTAATATCATAGCCGAGACAACGGAAAGTGGGCGTGGCTTATTTTAAGCACGGGAACTTAGGTCCGCAAACACCGAATGTCAAGAAAGTTTGTTTTGACAATAGAGAGAAAAAGTTCAAGTGTTTCTGATTTTTTAAATGTGAAAAGAATTTTATTGAGGCTAAGCGACTACAAACTACAAATCTCGTTTAGCCTCAGTAAAATCTGAAGGGAAAACCCCGAGTTTTGCTGAGGCTTAGCCAACTTTGTAGTTTGTAGTCGCTTAGCCTCAGTAAAGCTCAAGCAGGAGTTTTGTTGAGGCTAAGAGACTACAAACTACAAAAAGAAGTTAGCCTCAGCAAATTTGTTGACTTTAACGGAATATTTTCAGTTTTCAACGGATTTTTGAGATTTTTGGTAGAAATCATGTGAAATCGCGGGTTTTCTCAGCTAAAATCGGGATTAGAGCGACTACAAACTATAAAAATGAGTTAGCCTCAGTAAAATCTAAAATCTCTAAAAATCGAGGGCGGAAAAAATCGCATTCAGAAGTTTCTCTCTTTGCCAACCCTATTCAGAAATTCATAAAAATTGTGTGAAAAGAGGCGAATCAAAAGAAGTTTCTTCTGAAGAGGTCAAAGGGAGGGGACCTCTTCAAGCCTCTTTTCAAGAAGTAGTTTTAGTTTTAGCCTCAGCAAAAAAACGAAGAAAAAAAAAAGAAAAGAGGCAGAAAAAAGGAGGAAGAAGAGCAATGAAATTAATTTCAGCACGAAAAAAAGTACTTCTTTTTTCTACTTTTTTAGAGAAAAAAGACACGAAGGGGGGACTTATCCGAAATGCACAAAGAGCACAAAAGGGGCGGTATGGGCTCTCTTCAGGAAGTGCTCGGAAGGAGAAGAAGTTTCAGATGAAGCGTGACAAAATAGACGTGTGCTCTGAGGATTTAGAGATCAGAAAATAAAAGAAAAAAGGGCAATGTCAGTGATGGCTGAAAATATTTTTATATATAATCTGGAAATTTCTTGTTGAATGTGTATATGTCGGAGAACTAGTGACGAGAATTTCAGATTAGTTTTTTCTTTCGTTTTTGACTGGATTTGACGAGAAAAAGTGACATTTTGCCTTTTGCTGAGGCTAACTGCATTTTGTAGTTTGTAGTCGGTTAGCCTCAAAAAACTTGACTGAGGCTAACTGACTACAAACTACAAATGAGTTAAGCCTCAGTAAAAACAAAAATTTTTGAGTTTTAGGGCTATTCGAGTTGTAACCAGCAAAACTGGAGGGAATTTTAGTGATTTTTGAGTGAAAAAGTGACGAAGAAGTTAGTGAAGACGAGAAATACCAGAAATTTACCTGTGAAAATCGCTGAAAATTAAATAAAAAACTGAAAAACCCGAAATCCGAGTTTTACTGAGGCTAAATATTTTTGTAGTTTGTAGTCGCTTAGCCTCAGCAAATGTTTCAGAAGAAATACGTAATAGCATGCGGAAACTAGATTTTTCAGACAACTTTTACGCGAGAATCACAGAAATGACAACAAATTTGGCGCCTGAATTTTTTTTTAAGTTTCAAGTTGGTAAAAAAGAAAAAACTGTCACAGAAGCCTCTATCAGAAAGAATAAAGAGTTGGCAAGCAGTAAAAAGTGGAAATTCGATTAATTTTCAGCGAAAAAGTGCAGAAAATTACAGAAACTTTCAGAAAATAGCAGAAAAATCTAGATAATCGTGAAAATTCGAAATGCAAACTTCTAACTTCAAACTCCCGCCGTAATTGATATCTCATTAGAGCGCGATTGCATTATTTTCTGAAATTTAATTAATTATTTTCTTCTTTGAATTTTCTCGAATTAATCGGTTTCAAACAATGAAAAATGGATTTTTTTCGTAAAAAAAATAAAGAAAAAGTCGTCAAAAAAAATTAAGCAATAAATCTAGTGGTCATCTAACCGCGCGAGACTCCGCCCACTTTCGCTTTCTGACTTTTCTCGAAAGGGCTCTTTTCTTCCGTTGCCGTTCACCTGTCCCTCTCAGAAAGAGATAATTATCCCGTTTATTTCTCAAGATTTATTCCTTTTTTGGACGATTTATGGGCGGGGGAGTGGACACCACGTGGCACCGGCCGTGGGGGAAAATTTTGGGGTGGAAAGTTTAGGAAAACTGGAATTTCAGAAGGGTTTCGAGAGGAAAAGTGGGTAAAAATCGTGAAAATAGGCTAATTTTATAACGAAATTCTCGAAAATAATTTTGAAAATTTTGAAAATTTTTCACAAAAAAATCGGTGAAAATTTCATGAAAACTGGAATTTCGGCAGGATTTCGATAGGGAAATCGAGCAAAAATCGTGAAAATCGGCTAAATTTTTTGCGAAATCGGCAAAGTTGAAAACAAATCGAGTTTTTTTCTGAAAATTTTTGCCGAAAAATTCAAAATGAAGCGATTTTCAGTCAAACTACTGTAAAAGTGGGCGGAGCTAAGGATCTCTAAATTAAGCTGCTCTCTATCTGAAATTGAGGGAATTCCGGAAATCCGGACACACCGACCGCAGCCCAGAGACTGTATGGACAAGTGGGCGGAGCCTATAGTCTCTGAGAGGGGGAATCTGGACATCAGGACAAACAGACAGATATAGGATCTGGTCCTTCTAGTAGACTACAAACTACAGAAAGAGCTGAAACTTTCTGCAACAAAAAGTGCGTTGGCGGGGGTGCTTTTTCAGTAGAAAGAAGTCACATACACACACGAAAACTCTTCTTCTCCATCCGCCCCGCCCGTCTCCTCTCCTTTGTCTGTTTTCTCTTCTCCACGCCACAAGGCGTTTTCGACGGGTCCCATTGCTCTCTGTGGGACCTCTGAAACCTTCTGAAACTCTTTGTGAAGAGACGCAGAGAAATTAGAGAGAGGAGACAGAGCAAAATGTTGAAATGGGTCGGAGGAGAGGAGAGAGAGTGTATGAAATTGAGAGACGCAGAGAAAGGGGGACTCTGGAAATTTAGTGAGTCCGTTGGTGGTTGTCCCTTTTCTTCTTTTTGGTTGGGAAAGGGGCAGTGAACTTGGGGTCGATTGGGAAAATGGGGGGAGGAAAGAGCAAGATATTTTGGGAGAGAGAGCAAGAAGGGACCACTGAGTTGGGTCTGCTTAGCATTGGATGGGTCTGCTTATAAACGGCTTTGGAGCTAGATAGGTCTGCTCACCTCTTGAGAAGCAAGTTAAAATAGCTCGAGTCTGCTTAACGAATACTAGTGGTAGGTGGATGTCGGGTCTGTATGGCATCACGCTCCGGATAGTCCGGGTCTGCTTAGAAATGGCTTAGGAGATAGACGGGTCTGCTTAGCCTAGTTCGGGTCTGCTTACTATATTGATGGGTCTGCTTAACCTGATACCTTCAGATGACTTGGGTCTGCTTAGAATCGTCGGTGTAAATGGTGTTCTTCTGGAGATCCTAGACAGTCTATTTTCTGGTAGATCAAACCGTGATCTACATTTTTGTAGTTTTTAACTCCGCCCACTTTTGAGAGTAGTTTGTAGTCCGCAGACCCAGAAACTGAAATTCTAGGGAGGGACCCACCGAATTTCAAGAGAACATACACACACACATTTCGACGATTACACTCGTTTCTCGTTTCCCTGCGTCTCTGCGTCTCACACACTCTCTCAGTCTCGTTGTCCGAAAGTCTAAGAAAAAAGAAAGAAAAAGAAGAGAAAGATGACTTGAAATTTCCTATCTCCTTGCACCCATCTGCCTCCTTCTAGAACAAATTCTTTATTTTTCGGAAAAAAGAAGAAGCGTAAAGGAGGACTCTTGAAATATGGGAGAGCAGAAGAAAAAAGTTATGAAATTTCAAGTTTTGTTGAGGCTAAGCGAGTTTTGTAGTTTGTAGTCAGTTAGCCTCAGTCAAGTTTGCTGAGGCTAACTTACTACAAACTACGAAAATCGCTTAGCCTAAACAAAAATTGCAAATCTCGTTAAATAGTCATTTTTCAACCGATTCGACGAGTTTCCGGCTCAATTTTTTGCAAATTCAAGCGATTTTGAATGCTTTTGTAGTTTGTAGTCATCAGCAGGCCAAAAAATAAAAGAACTTAAATTTTTTTTACAAAATCAAAAAAAATATCTGAAAAATGGTTAAACCGGAGACATTGAAGTTGCAGTTGGAGCAATTCGATATGAAGTTACATCCACTGGTATACTGTAGGGTTGGAAGGTGTCTATCAGGCGTTGAGGTCTGGAATAAAGTTAGTTTTGTAGATCAACACTTGACCTTTTATTTTGTAGTTGACAATTTTTCGATAGCTCCGCCCACTTTTGAGATATGCGTCTTTCCTCAGTGAGAAGGCACATATCTCGAAAATGGGCGGAGCTATCGAAAAGTTGTCAACTAGAAAAATGTAGATCATAGTTTGATCAACAAAAGTAACCTGAATTTGAAAACTTTTGATACAAAATTGATCCAAACATTACCTACATTCTTAAAATATTCTCCGAAATCAAATTTTTAAATCTTCGATTCGATAATATCAATATTGCAGAAGAGACCATAGAATGGGCGGCCATAACAAATAACAAGTTCGTAGAAAATTCTGGAAACCAAGTAGATCAAAACGTCACAGAAAATAACCAACCTTGCCACTGCCACCAGTCATTTAACACCACCAGAAAGATGATATTAAATGGGATAATAACACAAAATGTGGGAACAAGACACTGAAAAATGAAAAAACAAAGTCAGACTACAAACTACAAAATCACCTGCAACGCTAGATTAATCATTGCTGTTTTATGAATGGAATACGTCTGACGGGACAGGTGAAATCTGACTTTTTGAAGGATATACATAGTGTGGACACCCAAAAATGCACCAAACCTGAAATTCCGATAGGTGGCCTAACTTTCATGGCCTAGGAATCCCAATTCCGGTGGCCTAGAAAACTCACACAGAGAACACCGAAATATAGGCCATCGCTGCCAACCCCACTGCCGCACTCCACACATTTCCACTTGGATCGTAGATCACAAATCCACGATTATTGAGAACATGAATACACTTTGGCCAGTTCTGAGGAATAGACTACAAACTACAAACTACACTAAGCCTCACTCTTTGCACAAGCACCGCCATTTGGTCAGTGCTTAAACCAGAGTTCAACAGACAGAATGCAGTGACAAAGGGGAAAGTGTGACACGTGGCAATTACGGTGTAGATCAAATATTTGTTGAGTTTAAACTTCTGAAAATGATGATGGTGGGTACGTGGACTAGAGAAAATTAGGCCACTAAAATGTGATCTACCTGATCCAAGTCGGCCGCCGCATTCTGTCGATAAATAAAACATAGTAATAGGCTGGGCAACTCGAAACAAAACTTAAACGAGCCGAACACCTGCAAGTACGCTCCGCTGCACTTTTTCATTGAAGAGGAGTCCAGTAGAGCGCACTTACCGTATTCTGGTGACCCGTGAAGATTTGGTTGGTTGGAGCGATGTTATAACCGCCCATCATTGGGAATAAATAGTAACCAGGACACACCCAAGACATGTCGACTTCGACGAGAAAAGCGACTATCTGGAAGACTACAAAATACAATTTTTCTTTTTTTTTTAAACAGAAATCCTGAAAATCGGTAGAAAACTCATGAAAATACGAGTGTTTCAAATTTTGCTGAGGCTAACTCACTTTTTTAGTTTGTAGTCAGGTAGCCTCAACAAACTTCACTGAGGCTAACTGACTACAAACTACAAAATTGAGTTAGCCTCAGCAAAACTTGAAACTAACGTAATTTCGTCAGTTTTCAACGGATTTTGGTGATTTTTAACTCAAAACGTTGGAAATCAGATGGTTTTTAAGAAAATCAACTTGAAACATGTTTTTTTTTGGTGATAGTTCTGAAGTTGTGATGTAGATTTTTGAAATTTAAGTTAAATTGGCAACATTTTGAAACAGAAATCACGAAAATCGGTCCAGAACTAACCGAGTTACGTACGTTTATTTTTTGCTGAGGCTAACTGACTGCAAACTACAAAACTGAGTTAGCCTCAGCAAAACGGCAGTGAAGCTGCGGAAACTACAAACTACTAATTCGCTGAGCCTCACCTGAACATAAGCCAAACAATACCGAAATTTGGAGTCTTTCGGTGTATGAAACCACACCAAATACAGACACAAGAAGTTAATTGGCACCGACACAAGACCAATTAAGTGCAGAATTTTCAGATAATACCCGGGCGGCCCGGACGGACAAATCCACGTGTCGGAGCCCATTTATATCGTTTATAGAGAGGAAATCTGAAAATAAATGCTCCAAAGAGCTCAAAGAATCGGGAGAGCAGCCGGCGAGACCAATGTAAATTATACGCTTGGGCGGTTTTCTAATGAAATTGTCACCTGCTTCCCCCCTAACTATTTGGAGACTTTTCCTGGGATTTGATTAAATTATGGGATTTGTGACTTTGTTTTTTAATCATTGAAAATGTGTCCGACTGA
Organism: Caenorhabditis latens; assembly: GCA_002259235.3. Lineage (NCBI taxonomy): Eukaryota > Metazoa > Nematoda > Chromadorea > Rhabditida > Rhabditidae > Caenorhabditis > Caenorhabditis latens. The sequence goes on along the minus strand of CM056092.1, from coordinate 16,632,393 downwards.
AAATTGGTTTATTCAATTATCTAAATTTAAATGTCCCGCCAAAAACTGAAAAGGCGCACGCAAAGCACGAGAAACGCGCAAACGTCCCGGCTGACGTGTTTCTCGTGCCGAATTTCCGATTTATTCTTGCGTTTTCTCTCGTCATTTACCCCTTGTTTCTATTGATTTCTTGTATTTTTTCTGCTTCGAAACCCGAAAAATCAATTAATTCATCTAAAATCTTGCTTTTCAGCGTTCCAAAATGGACGCCGGCTTCTTCAGAGGCGCTAGTTCAGAGCAGGATGGTCGATTCTCGGATAAGGAGAAAAAGTTGCTGAAAACGATGAAATTCGAGACACAATTAGAGCAAAAAGTGAGATTTTAAACCGAGAAACCCCCTAAAACCACTAATTTCTCCAAAAATTTAACAAAAAAGTAAAATTTTCCGGAAAAAAAGTTTTAAAAGTTCTAATACTCGATAATTAAAGGTTTAAACCAGCAATATGGCTCTCTTTTCTTCAAGATCGACCTGAATCGCTGCAATATGGACGTCATCAAACCGTGGATCACCTCTCGTGTCAATGAGATATTGGGAATGGAGGATGACGTGGTCGTCGAGTATATTTTGTCACAGTTGGAGGTGAAAGACCTGAATCCGAAGTTGTTGCAGGTGAGAATTATTGATTTTTTGCATTTTTCAGCATTTCTAACCTATTTTTGACTTATAGATCAATGTAACCGGTTTCCTGAATGCCCGTCGTGCTCGTGAGTTCGTCGGAGAGCTCTGGAACCTTCTAATCGAGGCGAATGCATCGGAAGACGGAATTCCAGCGTCTCTCGTCAATAAAAAGATGGCCGAGATGAAGACAAACGATCGGGAAGATAAAGGTGACGCCCGGGAGGATAACGATTGGACGAATCGCTATAAGACACTGAGCAACGGGCGGTACACTGGTCCCGCTCGTGAGAAACAGGTCAGAGACGATCGGATACCGGCGAGAGCGTTGAGTCCGAGAAAGACACCGCCTAGACGTAATGCTAGTCCGGAGAGAGTTGGAGGGGCGTCATCTAGATCACCTGGAAGACGTGGAGGGTCTCCACCGAGAAGGAGAAGTCCACCTAGAAGAGACGGACGGTCGCCGCCACCAAGACGGGATGGGCGGTCGCCACCGAGACGGGATGGTAGAGACTCCAGAAGGAGCCCACCAAGAAGACGTTCCCCACCGCCACGTGATCGTGACAATAGAGATCGTAACGATCGCAACGATCGGAATGATCGCAACCGCCCTGTCCGTGATGAAAAGGAGCGTGAAGAGGAGACACGTCGTCGAGAAATCGAGCGAAAAAAGCGGCATGAGGAGGCGGAGCTTCGTCGGAAAGCCATAGCCTCGGTTGCGGCCGCAAAGAGATCGAAATCCAAGAGTAAAAGTCCGTCGCCACGCTCGAAATCTAAATCTCCACCTAGAAGACGTCGATCGCCTTCTGGATCCAAATCTCCACCAATTGTGCGAAGACGTCGCTCTCCATCAGGCTCGAAATCGCCTCCAGTCAGAAGACGTCAGTCCCCACCACCATCGAGAAAACGACGATCCCCATCGAGATCTAAAAGTCCGGTGGTCAGAAGACGTGGTGGATCGCCACCGAAACGTCGTGGTGGAGGCTCCAGAAGTCGTTCTCCACCCGTTAGAAGACGTCGTTCTCCATCGTCGTCTAAAAGTAGATCCCCACCGCCACGCAAGTTCGCTGAGAAGAATAAGACCCCGTCGCCGCCTCGTCGTCCACGTCAAAAGTCGGAATCTGATGAAGAAGTTGTGGAGAAAACGCTTCAGAAGAGTAGTCCGGAACCGAAGAAGAGACGTCCGAATGACACAGATTCGGATGAGTCGATTGATTCGGAAGAGGAGGAACGTCGTCGTAAGAAGGCCAAGAAGGAGAAAAAGGCCGCCAAGAAGCATAAGAAGGTAAAAATGAGTGCAAAAATAGTAAATTTTGAATGAAAATGAGCCCAAGTCCGACAAAATTAACGAAAATGAATTTTTTTTTTCCTATTTTTGAAACAAAAATCATGAAAATACGAGTTTGTCAAATTTTGCTGAGGCTAACTCAACTTTGTAGTTTGTAGTCAGCCAACCTTAGTTAGTCTCAGTAAAGAACGGTACAACGCTCTTTACTGAGGCTAACCGACTACAAACTACAAACTTTAGCTAGCCTCAGTGAAGTTTGTTGAGACTAAGAAGATTTTATAGTTTATAGTCTCTTAGCCTCAGCGAAACTCGGGTTTTCTCTGATTTTAAAGGTTCAAAGTGTGCAGAAAACACTCAATTTCGTTAAAAACTCATGAAAAAGTACCAAAATTTCAGGAAAAGAAGGCAAAGAAGCACCGCAAACGTCGTTCCCCATCGAGAAGCTCTGGTTCAGGATCTGGAAGTGACTAATCTTCAAAAAGAGCAAACATTGGCATTTAAATTGTTTTATTCATTCAAATTCACTGTTAAAAATGGTCTCTTGTCTAATTTTTATTCGAATGTTCCGTTTTTCCCTGTTATCACTATGATAACCATATAACTTATTTTATTAAAATCAAAATTCTCCTCTCTATTTATCTCCATTATATTTATCTTCACGCCCTCTTGTATTTTAAACATTAAATTTGGTTTGTATCCATCCCAATTTTCACTGTTTTTAAAGGGTTTTCGCCTTTAAAATGGCATAAAATATCTCTCCTGAAATCCCCGGAAAATCGATAAATTGCCACGTGGCTTCAGGTGTATGGGCGACGTGAACGCAGTGAGCACAAGCCAACCGTCCACTTTGTCGGGACACGCTCTTGTCGCTTTGGATAACATTGATACGAGCAATACGGCTGGTTTTGTTAAATCTGGTGTGTCGAGAAACAGTCCCCGCCCTATTTTGCAGAAATGGCGCCTGTTTTTAGCTGAAATTTTGCATCATTTTGCGCCGAAACCATTCTAGCAATATGGGCGGAGCCTAAATCGCTGAAAATTCATTTTTTGAATCTGAAATTTCAGTAATCGGTGGAACATCTCTCGTCACACTTCTTCTCGGTATTCGGAGTGCGTGGAAGCACTCACGACAACCGGAAGCAGCAGATCTTGCCGCCACACAGGTAGGAAAACTTTACTGAGGCTAAGAATGAGTTGTAGTTTGTAGTCGGTTAACCTCAGTAAAATTGAACATGTAACTATTTTTGGTGGTTTTTGGCGGAAAAATCGTGTTTTTGAATCCAAAAATCACTAATGTCGTCCAAAAACGATTGATTTTGAGTGTTACGCGTAACGTTACGGAAGCTAATTCTACTTTGTAGTTTGTAGTCGCTTAGCCTCAGTAGAGTTTGCTGAGGCTAACTGACTACAAACTACAAAAATGAGTTATCCTCAGCAAAAAGTAAAAATCACTTGAGAAACGCGCCAAAGGTGCACCAGAGACCACGTTTCGATCATATTTTGATAAAAACAACCCGAAACATGGAAATGTAGAGAAATTTCGAAAATCCGACAATTGTTGACGAAATTCGCACAATTTTGAGTTTTACTGAGGCTAACTGGGGCGAGACTACAAACTACAAAATTGAGTTAGCCTCAGCAAAAACGAAAATTCTTGGAAATGGCTCATTTTTCATGATTTTTCCATTATAGTTGGCTTAAAATTGACACACATCTTTCCAGCTTCTCTCGGGTGCCGCGTTCGCTGGAAAAGCTCTCGGCGTCGCAACGATCATCACAGTATCTGGATTCACTTGCATCATCGTCGGTGTATCTGCACTCCTCCACGTCAACACTCCTCGCCAGTTTGGCGCGGCGATGAAAGCGACGTTCGGCGATTCGCTACGATTGCCACAGAGTGCGAATTCGCAGACTTTTGAGGAGTTTATTAAGAGTATTGAGACGAAAACGGGCGTTACGGAGGGACAAGAGGAATTGGGCAGTCAGCAGATTGCCACACAATAAATTGGTAATTTGAAGGGGTTGGAGACGGGGAAATTGGGTCAATTTTATGGTTTAAGTTGAGTTTTTCACATAAAATGTGTGAAAATATGTGAAAATAGTTCAAATTCGTCGAAATTTTATAAAATTCAAAAAAATGCGCAGTCGTCAGCCTCAGCAAAGTTTACTGAGGCTAATTGACTACAAACTACAAAATTAGGTTAGCCTCAGCAAAAATGACAATTTTGTGAATTTTCTTGATTTCGGTTCGGATTTTTTTCCCTTTGTTGAGGGTCAATATTATTTTCAGGTTTTTGACTATTCGGTATTCAAAAAATCTGCTGAATTCGCTGAATTTTGAGCAGAAAACTCGTCAAATAGGTAGAAAAATGACGTTATAACGAGATTTTCAATTTTTACTGAGGCTAACTCAAAATGTAGTTTGTAGTCAGTTAGCCTCAGCAAACGTTACTGAGCCTAACTGACTACAAGCAAACTACAAAATTGAGTTAGCCTCAGCAAAAATGACAATTTTTGACTTTGTTTTGGGTTTTTATTGAAAAAACACTGAAAATCCAATAATTTTTGAGTTCAGGCCGGTCATTGTTCCACGTTTCGAAACGTTGGTGTTTCAGATTCTTTGATCAGATAATCGTTTTTTCTGTTTTTTTTTTTCAGCAAAATTGTTGTTTCTTCACTACGTATTTTGGTCTCAAATTCCGGGAATTTTTCCTCGGTTTTCTGCTCCAAAAGTACATTTTTTGTAGTTTTTATAGCAAAAGATCAGAGAAAACAGAATGAACAAGTTTTCCCACTTAAACCTTCAAAAAATCCGTAATTTTCTTGGTTTTCTTGTCTATCTGGCGCACCTCCGATGCGTACCACTTGTCATATCTGCCGTCTCAAAATCAATATGTGTGGTGGCAGGTACAACGACGACGACGACAACGGTCAGCTGGTCCGTTTCCTTCCTCCTCTCACCTCTGCCCTCTCGTCGTTTTTTTGTTCATCCTGAGAGAGAGACCTCCCAGTACATTTGTGTTCGCAACGTTCTATTCGATGACTATCTCTCCTCCTTAGGAGAAACGAAGAGACGAGAGATCGGTTTCTCGAGAAGAGACGCAGATGATATGATGCATTTTTAGAAGGAGAAGAAGAAAATTTCTCCCCTTTTTCTCGATTTTTCGCTTGTGGTTTTTTCAATTTGTTATTCAAATCTCTAGACAACCGCTGTATTGTTTTTTGTAGTTTTTGTTATGAGTGGCTAGTCAATTTCCGCTTTACGATATAGTTTTTGTCCCCGATTTTTTGGTTTTTTTTGAAGATAGAGAGCCACTTTTTCTCTTATTTTCTTTATTTGATACGTATCTTAAGCAGTTCTTGCCATTTTGAGCGACGCAAACGTAAAATATGGCGTTTTTAAAGCTTTGCTGAGGCTAAGACTACAAACTACAAAGTTGAGTTAGCCTCAGTAAATTTTCGAAAGCTTGAAAATGCATAATTTTTCATCGAATTCCACAGTTTTTGGCATTTTTTCGGCTCCAAATGACTAATTCCAATGTTCTTATTCTGATTTTTATTCGAAAAATCAACGAATTCGGTACAAAATATTCGAAACTCCAGTTTTTGTGTTTGCTGAGGCTAAGACTACAAACTACAAGTTGAGTTAGCCTCAGTAAACCTTGAAATTTTGGAAAGTACTGTTTTTCATGGATTTTCTTCATATTTATCCCAATTAAGCCTCTAACTGCCTCATTTTTCATCTCAATTTGACTTTTTCCACCAGAAATTTGCTCAAGATTATAATACACTATCTGTAGCCTCAGTAAACTCATTTTCATACCGAAAAAATGCGAAAAAAGTAGAAGAAATGTATAAGATATGAATGATTAATGAAGCTACCTTCTCATCTACCTTTTTCTAGTTTTCACTCGAAAATGTTGCTAAAATCTCAATTTTCTATTCATTTTTTCAGATATCCACCGTCATCAACTTCCTCATCATATCACCAACACCTTAAACACAACGACTCCGCAATGCTTCCTCTAATAATTCTAATCTTTTTTCTTGTCTTTGTTCTTCTATTTCTATTCGCCGTCCGTTCGTATCCTATCCCATTAGCCCCGAAATCTCGTATTCTTCTTCTAATTGCTCATCCTGATGATGAGACGATGTTCTTTTCGCCCACTATCAGAGCACTCACTCACGCAGGTCATCGCGTATTTGTGATGTGCGTTTCGAACGGAGATTTCGATGGATTGGTGAGTATAACTGCAAAAATAAGTTAGTTTTGAGTTTTACTGAGGCTAACTTGAAATTGTAGTTTGTAGTCATTGTCAATTTGCCTGAGCCATGCGAAATTCACGATTTTTCAAGCAAATTTTCAGAAATGTTATCTGAAAATTGACAATTTATAATCGTTTTCCCGTTTTTCAACAACTAAAATCCGAAAAAATCATCAAAAATGACTGAAAAAATGCGAAAAGTTCAATTTGCTGAGGCTAACTGACTACAAACTACAAATCTCAGTTAGCCTCAACAAAACATCGGAAGTGATGTAACTTTGTCTGTTTTTGATCATTTTCAGCGGTTTTTTTTGCGGAAAATGATTGGGAAAACAAAAAAAAATGTAGAAATTTGACACTATTCGAACTAAAAATCCGTCGAATTACACACGTTTCAAGTTTTGCTGAGGCTAACTGAGTTTTGTAGTTTGTAGTTATTAGCACGGCAGCTAATAGTTGGCCTCAGTAAACTTGAAACTCGCACGTGATTTCTAGCTAATTTTTTTCCATTTTTAGGGTAAAATCCGTGCTCGTGAGCTGTCTCGTGCCGCCTCGAAACTCGGAATCTCCTCCGGTGACGTCACCTGTCTCGACTACGATGAATTCCGTGACGGCGAAACGTGGGACCGTAATTCTCTGTGTCAAATCGTGATGCGCCACGTGGAAGTTCTGTCAGCCGACACTGTCATCTCGTTCGATTCGTACGGTGTTTCGGGTCATCAGAATCACTCCAGCTGCTTCGAAGCCCTTCAGACAGCGTACAGCAACGGCGGTGTGCCACGAGACGTTCAGATTTTTGTGCTCGATTCGATTCCACTGTGGCGGAAGTATATTGGAATGAACGATGCGTTATTCTCATTCGGGCGGTCTCCTTTCTTCTATATGGCACGGTTTCGTGACGTGGTGGCGTGTTGGCGGGCGATGTGGGCGCATAGGTCACAACTCGTCTGGTTTCGTGTTTTGTTCATCTTTTTTAGCAGGTTTGTGCTGAAAAACTGATATTTCAACGGTTTTCGAATTTACTGAGGCTAAGACTACAAACTACAATAATCACTTAGCCTCAGTAAGAACCCTGCGACTTGAATATCGGTGATTTTAATCGAATTTCGCAGTTTTTGGACGTTTTTCGGCTCTAAATGACGGAATCCAGTGTTTTTGTCCTAATTTCAATTCGAAAAATCAACGAATTTGGTCAAAAATTGGCGAAAATTCAGTTTTTGAGTTTACTGAGGCTAAGACTACAAACTACAAAGTTGAGTTAGCCTCAATAAATTTTTGAAAGCTTGAAAATACATCATTTTCATCGAATTTTTCTGTTTTTACCATGTTTTCTTATAAAATAATCATTTCCAGATACGTGTACATGAATAGTCTCCGACGAATCTCCCCGTTGCCATTGACACCATCACCACGAAATCCACATCATCAAAAATTCAAATTTCATTGATTTTTTTTTTCAATTTTCTGGTGTTTTTCTTTGTTTAGGTCCCCGTTTGTTTGCTGTTTCGATGCTCAAAATTTGTTATTTAGATTTCTAGATTTCCTCCCATTTAGTCATTTTTTGTCGATCATCTTTGTTGTGCCTTTCAATTTCTCTCCTCCCAAAACTCTTCGTTTTTTTTTTCCCACTTTTTCAAGAAAAACATATTTTGAAAATTCTTTCAAACTTTCAAGGAAAGTGGTCGACTACAAAAATGTAGGCGCAGGATTGATCTACCAGAATTTTACAAAATGGGGTAGCGCAAAGACGCGGTGTCAAAGTAGATCAGTTTATTTTTTTCCTATTTTTTGTCTGTTAGGCCACATGATCTCAGGAGGTGAGTGCTGATATCAAAAATCAAACGCGCTCCACTGGACATTGGCGGCAAATTCAAATTTCAATTTTTTCAAGTTCTCCCACGTTTTCGGTCTCCTTGATGACAAGAAACGCGCCTCGGGCGCCCCAGGCACGTTGTCAGTTACAGTGACCTAGGCGCGCCAGCCTTGTTAATCCGCGTGTACTCCTTTCTTCATTTTTTTTGCTCCAGATTTCTAATTTCCCGCCAAAATTTTCAAAAATTTTACTGAATTTTTCATTCCTAAATTTACGCCTCTTCAAAATGTCTACGTCCACCTCCTCAAGTCAAGGAGAAATGGGTTCATCGATCAAGAGTAAATATGACGACGACGACACGCCAGCCTCGTTCTCTCTCCTGATTCGGACGTCAAGTGACTCGTGTTCAGGGGATGGACCCACTCAGAAGATATCTGTCATGTTGAGAGATGATGAGGGACGGGCGACCGATAAACAGGCATTGAGATATTCACACACTCATCCAACACCCTTCCAGCCGGGACATGTGAGTTATTTGGGGGAAGAAATAGTGAAAATAGTGAGAAATAGCCGAAAAACGGCAAAAACAACGAAATTTGGACGGGGGACTAACTTTTTCAAAATTTGGTTTTCTAGGCCACCAACTTGTTTTTCGATATTGTCGAAGAGGTGCGGAGAGTGCGTTTGCATTATTGCCAAAGATAGCAAGAGCGCTCTACCGACATAATTTTCTCGGTAAAAACAGTGATTTGAATTTGTTGGCCTAGAAACCCAAAAACTGAAAAAGTTAGGCCACGGACCTAGATTTGTGGTTCTGGTGAAGAGAATACAGTTTTTAGAGCTTTAAAATGTTGCTTTTTAGCTGAGTTATGAAGCTTTGAAGTTGGCGGCCTAGAAAACCAAATTTGGAAAACCAAATTTGAATTTCTAGGCCATGAACTTTAAAGCGTAATAACTTGCCTTGAAAATGATATTTTTGAATTTTGAAAACTGTTACAGACACATCAGGAGCTCTAGAATCAAAAATGGGTCCGTGGCCAAACTTTTCAAATGTTGGGTTTCTAGGCCATCAACTTCAAATCGTCTTAACTTGGCCTGAAATTTATGGTTTCGTGCAAATTCTTTGTTTTCGCCGTTTTTCTGTGATCTTTTGACATTTTTCACTATTTTCGATACTTTTGAATCGTTTGAAACACCATTTAAGCTCCATGGCCTAGAAATCCAAAATCTGTAAAACTAGTATTACAACTGTAACTTCGCTCTACCGCACTCAAAATGCAAACGCGCCTCAATGACAAATACTTCTAGACGGATCTGTTCGTGATGACCAACCAACCGTCACTCGGCCCTCTCCGATGCTTCGAAATACACTACGACGGAAAGAAAGAGGGTTTGTGTAGTTTGTAGTTTGTAGTTTGTAGTTTGTAGTTTGTAGTTTGTAGTTTGTAGTCTCTATTCCAGTCCTCGGCACCCCATGGAAATACCATACAATCAATGTGTTGCATCATGAGAATGGGCGTGTCTATAATTTCCGATCGGACGACAAACAATCGACTGAAAATGTCTCTGTTCTCGTATGCAGTGATGACGGAATTCAGGTGATTCCTCAAAGAATGGGAGATCCGTTCTTCTAAAAATGGAACTCTTTTTTTTTTTTTTTTGAAAAAAAATGCTCAAATTTTTGCAAATTTTGTTGGTTACACAGACAAAAGAGTTATACTGACAATTTAGTTACACTGACAAAAACTGGCGCGCCTGCGGCGCGTGGAGACTCCAATAAAAGACTCAAAATCAGTGCTCGATTCAACTATTGTTATCTGGATCTTGCACGGATTTTGAGTATTTCATATGATCTCCTGAGAAGGGAGAATATTCTAGAATATCTCAGAAATATGGTTGCTGGTACTGTCTGTCTATGTCGGAGCGAGGGGACACTAATTGGTTGAAAGGGGGCGTGGCTTAGAGAACGGAGACAAGAGAGACAATATGTTATTGTTCCCCCTCATATAAAGATGGTTGTTTTGAGGGGAGTACTGTAAATAGACAGTGTCTTCTGAATACTGACGTCTTCTGAATATTCAGAATCACCTGAATGAATTGTCACTGTAAATCTTACCACTCGAAACTGAGCCAATATAGATTTGGAGTGTTCGATTTACGGTGATGAATAAGGGGGTGTCTATTTTAAACCCTTGTATCTCAAAAGTGGGCGGAGCTATCAAAAAGTTGTCAACTACAAAAATGGAGTGCGTGATTTGATCTACAATTTTGCAATTTCTTCTTTTCTGTTTGCTCCGCACACTTTTGAGATATGCGCCTTTAAAGATAACTATTTCAACTAGATCCTCTTCTCCCTTCCCACCTACCATTTTTGCGCTGAAGGCGCCCCAGCCGATCTTAAATAACGATTCCAGCGCCGCAGGCATCCCAAACTGTCATAATTAAGCATTCTAGCGCCATACCAGGACACTTTTACGCCGGAGGCGCGCCAGCTCATGGAATCTAGCGCCGCAGGCACGTTTAAAGGAGCATATTTCAAAAGTGGGCGGAGCCATCAAAAAGTTGTCAATTACAAAAATGAAGAGCAAGGTCCGATCTACAAGACGAATATAAATTTGGAACAAATTGGTTACGGTAGAGCCCTGTAAAAAAGTGGCAAAGTTTGGTGAAAATTTTGTCAGTGTAAGGTGCATTTTGGTCACTGTCGGGTCACTGTCGCTGTCGCTGTCAGGGCACATAATCCGTGCATCTAGTACAACCTAGAAGACTATGGGCGGATCCTGGTGGGTTTGTAGTTTGTAGTGTGCATTTTGTCAGTGTAACAGTTTGAAATATTTATTGGTAGATATAGATAGTTTATTCTCCTCTCTTCCCACAAACGTACGCCTTGACACCTCTCAAAGCTCCGCCCCTTTCACCGACACACGACTCATCGTCGAGTCGATTGGCATTCCATGTCCATTGATCTCGGATTACGGGTAAAGTAGAAGCCAACAAGACGACACAGGCTTGAGTGCCTCCGAAGTTGTTATCTGGTTGAAGAAGGTTCCACAGGAAACCGGAGACGCCAGTTGTGGAGCTATCAGTCCATTGGAAAGAGGTGAGTGGGGTACATGGATTGCAGGCGGTCGTTCGCTTTGCACCGACCCAAATGGAGAAACTCGATTGAGATGGGAGGAGAGGAAGAGCTTGGGCTGAAAATATCGAGAAGTACAATGAATATGATTCAGTGACCAAAACAACTTCACTAACAAAAATTTATTGATTTTCAAAAACTTTGAGATTTTGTCATGATCTCGGATTTGATCCGTATTTTTTGAATTTAGGCTAGTTTGGTAGATCTTGAAAAGGGCTACATTTTTGTAGTTGACAACTTTTTTATAGCTCCGCCCACTTTTGAGATACAAGCATTCTGAGACGCAGAGAAGCTAGAGCGCTCTGCCTCTCCTCTCTTGGTAGCGCCACTATGATCGCTTGTATCTCAAAAGTGGGCGGAGCTATCAAAAAGTTGTCACCTACAAAAATGTAGCCCTAGTTTTGATCTATACAACCGATATAATTATATTGTAGTAAAACTTAAAATGAGATTGTGACGGAATGTCAAAGTTAGACAATTTTGTATCTCGAAACCATGAACCGCTATCAAAAAATGATAAACATAAAAAATAAAGAGCGTTAAATTGTTCATATTTTTGTGTAAAATTTACTTTTGTAGTTAAAAACTGCCATGAGCTACAAAAAAGCAAAGCAAGTGATGCTTAAAAATTGCTTCCCCTACACTGACAGTGTTGGTCACTGCAACTTTGTCACTGTACTCTTAGAACACGCGCATCTCAAAAGTGGGCGGAGTTATCAAAAAGTTGTCAATTACAAAAATGTAGCCCTTTTTAAGATCTACAAAACTAGCCTACATTCAAAAAATAAGGATCAAATCTGACGTCATTACGGAATCTTAAAGTTCTCTTCCATTGACAATTTTGGTCAGTGTAACTTGGTCACTGTAAGCTTCTCACCTGTAATCTGAGTAATCTCATTCTCATCCTGTAGTCCTGACAACGTGGCTCCCTGTGCTTGACAAGCAGTCTCTGCATCTGGTTGGGTCAAAACTCCTCTGAACACTTTCACACACCATAAACCAGTTGGACGATTGAATTTCAGCCATCCAGAAGGGCAACGAGGCTGAAAAGTGGCTTAGAGAGACTACAAACTACAAAATGGGGAATACCTCTGGGTCTTGGTATCCTCCTCCACCGTAACCACCACCGTAACCACCCTCATCACTAGAATCGTGGTGCTTGTGACCATGACCGCCGTGGTGTCTGGAGGGTCTGGAGTCATCTGAAATATTATAACAGTGGTGGCCTAATCGGATTCTAGGCCTTACCTTCACAAGATCCATCGGAATCAGATGGGCGGATAGTTGCAAAAACGGTTGCGAATAGGAAGAAAAAGAAGATGATTTTTGACATGACTCTTTTTTCCTGCAAGCTTTTTTGCGGGGGATTTTATATAGGCGCGTCGCCAGGGGAGGGGGCAATCATTAAAGATTTTCGGAAGGGGTTTTAGATGTATGGTTTGATGAAAAAGAGGAGAAAGTTGCAAAAAAGATCATTTAAGTACACTGACCAAAACTCCTGGTCAGTGTAGATCTTTCAGTGACTAAAATACACTGACCACTGCTCCTTACACTGACAAAATGCACACTACAAACTAGAAACCCACCAGGATCCGCCCATATTCTTTCAGGTTGTACTAGATGCACGGATTATATGTGCTGACAGCGACAGTGACCAGAATGCAGTGACCATCCACCTTACACTGACAAAATTTCCACCTAATTGTGCCACCTTTTTTACAGGGCTCTACCGTAACCAATTTGTTCCAAATTTTTATTCATCTTGTAGATCAAACTTTCCTCTTCATTTGTTTAGTTGACAATTTTTTGATAGCACTTTCGAGATATGCCCCTTTAAACGTGCCTGCGGCGCTAGATTCCATGAGCTGGCGCGCCTCCGGCGTAAAAGTGTCCTGGTATGGCGCTAGAATGCTTAATTATGACAGTTTGGGATGCCTGCGGCGCTGGAATCGTTATTTAAGATCGGCTGGGGCGCCTTCAGCGCAAAAATGGTAGGTGGGAAGGGAGAAGAGGATCTAGTTGAAATAGTTATCTTTAAAGGCGCATATCTCAAAAGTGTGCGGAGCAAACAGAAAAGAAGAAATTGCAAAATTGTAGATCAAATCACGCACTCCATTTTTGTAGTTGACAACTTTTTGATAGCTCCGCCCACTTTTGAGATACAAGGGTTTAAAATAGACACCCCCTTATTCATCACCGTAAATCGAACACTCCAAATCTATATTGGCTCAGTTTCGAGTGGTAAGATTTACAGTGACAATTCATTCGGGTGATTCTGAATATTCAGAAGACGTCAGTATTCAGAAGACATGTCTATTTACAGTACTCCCCTCAAAACAACTCCTTATATGGATGGGGAACAATAACATATTGTCTCTCCTGTCTCCGTTCTCTAAGCCACGCCCCCTTTCAACCAATTAGTGTCCCCACTCTCACCCGACACGGACACAGACAGACAGTCAACTATATTTCTGAGATATTCTAGAATATTCTATTCTACTAGTGTACAAATTCTACTATTCTCTTTTCTCAGGAGATCATATGAAATACTCGAAATCCGTGCAAGATCCAGATAACAATAGTTGAATCGAGCACTGATTTTGAGTCTTTTATTGGAGTCTCCATATTGAACGCGCCACAGGCGCGCCAGGTTAGTTATCAGAAGTAATAATCTAAAATATGAACAGAATTACAGTGACCAAAAATTGTCAGTGTAAATTTTTTTTAAAGCCGGTTTTATTTGAAAAAATTATTTTGAATTTCGCGCTAAAATTTTCTCCAAATTTTCGCTAATCTCAGCGGAGCGCGGTTGCTTTTCAGTACACACTCTAATACGACCCCGTGAATCAATGACTCTGACACAAAGACATTCTGTATGTTCATTAATATTTTTTGACCTACCCTCATCCCCCACTTTCCCATATTTGATCTACTAGAAAAACATATTTTCTGCGGTTTTCTTCGCTTTTTTCTCCGGATTCAATTTGGCTGGCGTGCCTTTGGCGCGTGTTCATTACAAAAATAATCTCTTTATCTAGGGCATTTTAGTATACCTGTGGCAAAACTCTGGTGGAATTCTGAAACTCTGGCGCACCTTAGACGCTTTTATTTTTGTAAAATGTAGTTTGTAGTGCCTCTAATCCTCTCATCTTCCTTAAAAAACGAAAGGAATGTCTATCCAATTAGCCGCCACAAGTATCAAGGTGTGAGAATAAATCAAAATCCCATTACTCGAAATTTATGACCCTTTTCGGTATTCGGGGAAAAGGAGAGGTGATGAGAATAAAAATTTTTGGCAACATTCCTTCCAAAACGTCAAAAATAGCATCATACGGTTCAAAATATCGGTATAAAAAGGCGTTCTGGAATTTTCAGAAAACGCCCTTTGTCGTCTTAGACTGCTGGCGCACCTTTGACGCGTCTTTCCTTGAAATCCATTTTGCTCGATTACCGTACTGTGAGATGTGTTGAAAACCATATTCCGCTGTGTCTGGGGCACCATTGACGCGTTTCTCCGAGTATATGAAAAAAAGGACTGTACCCCGTTCAACTCAACTTTTTGCATTTCCAAAAATCTGGCGCACCTTTGGCGCCTCCAAAGTGTCAAGCATCCTCAATAACCTGCCTTGAAAATCAGCAGTTTTGAAAAGTCTGGCGTACCTTTGACGCGTTTCTTCTAGTTCATGAGAATCAGGGATTGTACCCCGTTCAACTCAATTTTATGGCATTTTCAAAAATCTGGCGTACCTTTGACGCGTTTTCCTCTAACCCTCGATGTTTTTAGTAAATAAGAATTTGGCCCCATAATTCATCTCAATTTTTCTATTATCACTTTCCAAAAAACTGGCGCACCTTAGGCGCTCCACAATTTCAAACATCCTCAATAACCCTAAAGTTCAATAGTTTTGTAAAATCTGGCGCGCCTTTGACGCGTTTCTTCTAGTTTATGAAAATCAGGAACTGTACCTCCCGTTCAACCCAATGTTTTTGCATTATCTAAAATCTGGCGCACCTTAGGCGCTCCAAAGTTTCAAGGATCCACAATTTCCACCCAGGTGTGGCGTACCTTTGACGCGTTTTCTCTCTCAACCTCAAGTAAATAAGAATTTAGGGCCCCATAATTCAGTGGCGGTGTAACTAACCTTCTGAGATAAAAATCTGAACTTTTTTGCCTCATTCTTCTCATTCCAAATTCTTTTTTCTGAGAAGACGTCGACGTCTTCTTCTTCTAAAAACCATCAGATAGTGGCAGCGAAAAGAACAGGGGCATGCCCCCCGCCAAGGTCGCTCCGCCCCCTTTTTTGGCTTTCTCTCTCGAAAAGAAGATGAGATGAGAGAGAGGGGGGGAAGAGGCTATCTTCTTTTCACTTCTAAACAATAAATCACACATTCTTGGGGGTATGCTATATACCCCCCACCAGACCATGCCATGCGTTTTATGCGCCTATCACACCTCTCAACAAACCTTATTTTATGCCCCTTTTTTCGTTCGCAAAAAAACGCGCCGAAGGCGCCCCAGACAGTCCAATTACGGCTGTGGTCCCTCAGAGAGAATCTCGTATTCACTCACCCATATTAAAAAACGCGTCGAAGGCGCGCCAGATTTGGTATGTTACGTTCTTCATGCTGGTGTACCCTTTCATTTATGCTATTATAATCTCTTTTTTACACTGTACTGAAAAACGCGCCCAAGGCGCCCCAGACAGTCACGGAATACACTGACCACATAGTCAAACCTGTCTAATATCCTTCAGCAATCTTTGACAACGCGGCAAAGGCGCCCCAGGCAGTTTAATTGGCTACTAGACTAAAAACAAGCCGAATGCGCGCCAGACCAAAATACAATGACCATAAATTCAAACCTGATAGCGCGTCCAAGGTGCCCCAGCCAGTTTTATCCCCCGACTTCCCAGATTTCAGAAAACGCGTCTCAGTCACCCCAGCTTCTCCCAACTTTTTCTCAATTAGTAAGGTGTCTGGCGTGTCTTTCAGCGTGTTTTTCTTTTTTCCACTTTTTTTTTTGGAAATTTAATATCATTTTATTGTGGTGAAATTTGAGAGCTCTAAAAAGCGACTACTAGATATTAATTTTTCTAGAGTTTCAAACCACAAAACCCTGTCTGGCGTACCTTTGGCGTGTTTCAACCAACCTGCAATGAACGGTCTCATTGTCTCTTAATTATTATCAAAAATGCACTTCCCGATTTGACCTACCGACCTAAACGCGCCACGAGGCACCCCAGACTGTCCCGTTTTCACACGTTTTTTGGCTCTTTGTTTGTCTATCCGAATTCTTGTTTTTTTCGGTTTTTTCCTTCCGCTACCACAATTTGATCTACTGAATAAACACGCGGGTAAATAGCAACAATAGTATTGAGGAGGAGGTGTGTCTAGAGGAGTGCTAGGTACCCCTAACACCCATTGTGTTAGCCAGTACTCACACGATTATTTTAAAATTCTTATTTAAAATTAATTTGTTTCAAAACTACTGTTTCTGGCACTCTTAATACACTCTGAAGACTTTCTAGAAAACGCGCCGAAGGCGCGCCAGACCAAAACAACTAGAAAGCTTCCAGAGGCACTAAATACTTCTTTTTTTCTAAATTTGTACTAAAACGCGTCAAAGGTACGCCAGAGCGCTTACACTGACCATGACACCGACCATTTTACCAACAAAAAATCAGCTGAAACAACACTCACAACTATCTTCTAGCAAACGCGGCAAAGGTGCGCCAGCCAGTCCCTTAGCATCTTTACAAGATATCGTCAAAACAGTGTCTCGTAGCAATTACCATGAAACGCGTCAATGGCACGCCAGTGTCACTGTAGAACACTTACACTGACCCTTACACTGACCATTGTTCCGTAGCTATGAGAATGCGCCGAAAGCGCGCCAGTTTCTTGAAAACTTACACTGAATTCCGGGGGCACCACGAAAATCGGGGAGAGCCTTTCAATCGGGGAACGAAAATCGGGGAAAGTGTGCACAGACGAACGCAAATTTGCGGCGCAGTTTCAAAACCGTAGTTGTTTTCCCCGATTTTCGTTCCCCGATTGAAAGGCTCTCCCCGATTTTCGTGGTGCCCCGAATTCCGACGCCAGCTTACATTGACCACTATCCAAACCCTTCCAAAACGCGTCAAAGGCACCCCAGCCATGGTCAAAAATCATGTCGGAAATGCCTATAAGAATGATAAAAGAACACGTCGATGGCGCGCCAGACTGTGATTTTTTTTGAATTCTGGAAAAATTTGTTTTAGAATTTACACTGACCACTACACTGACCAAAATCAGAAGCACGCCAGTGTCACTGTAGAGCGCTTACACTGACCATCACAATGGCCATCTTATGAGAAAGCGCCGAACGCGCGCCAGTTCTTGATAGTTTACGCTGAGTATGACCAGGTAAAGCTTAAGTCACGACTGTAAACTCCGTTGTTAGTTTACATTATCCAACTTTCCCAAAACGCGTCAAAGGCACCCCAGCCATAATGTCATAAATTACGATGACCCGTGTTTCACTACAGTAACCTTGACCATTAATCAGAAAACCCCAAAAAATAAAATTAAGATAGTGATCTCTTTGTTCCAGAACACAAATTCCTCTCTCATTTTTTTCGCCATTTTTCTTATTTCTCTGTGACCTTTGCCTCTTCTCTCGGTTCGTATGTACATATAATCAACATCAAGAATCTCTATTCCTTTCGAATTCTGATGGAGAAGACGATGATGACTGTAAAATTGTCGTCTTGACGTCTTCATGTAGTAATTTTACAAACCGTCCCTCCCTTCGTTCCTTCTATCTCCAAACCGTTTAAACTACCCATCTCCTCCTCTCATTTTTGCAGATAACCGCTTGTCTGGCGCGTCGGTGGCGCGTTTTTTCTATATTCAACCTCTATAGACTAGCTATCTTCCTTCATCTTCCTACACCTTACTACACTGTCCAGGCTGGCGTTCCTTTGGCGCTTTTTTTAAAAAAATTCTCATCAGACTTCGTTGAAGCCGTAACTATTCTTCCCTCAAAATTGTAATCTGGCGCGCATTCGGCGCGTTCCTCCTCTTCTCGTTTTCTTTCAAACTCATGTATATTTTAACTTTTTCGATTGTCTGGCGCACCGCTGACGCGTTTTTTCCGAGCTAAATTGACTGTCTGGCGTGCCTTTGACGCGTAACATACAAAAACCTTTCATTTTGAAGATTTTGACTTATCTGGTGCGCTTTTGACGCGTTTTCCTCCGATTTTGATTTGTCTGGCGTGCCTTTGACGCTCTTATGACCAAAATCTCTATTTTCGACGATTTTAAACGTAACTGGCGCGCCGTTAACGCTATTTTTTGGATCAAACTCAAAATTTCGAAACGTTTGACTGTCAGGCGTACCTTTGGTGCAGATTTGAATTTTACACTGTCTCCTGTTGTCTGGCGCACCGTTGGCGCGTTTATATTGTTTTCTTTCAAAGCCAATATCTCTCCTCATGTGTAACTTTAATTTTTCTCTTTTCTGGCGCACCGTTGGCGCGTTTTTCCTTCTTATCGTTCTAAAAACTTACGTTGTATACCCCCTCTTTGTCAGTCTGGCGCGCCGTTGACGCGTTTTTTTGTGTCCGGATTCTTAAAAAGTGGTAGTTAAAGGGTAATTAAGAAGTTACCTATAATTAAGGAAATCCTCTTTTCTCATCACTGTAACTCCTCAATTCAAATACAGAACTGTCCGTTTTGAACTGGAAAAAGTTACAGTGACAATTCCACGAGGATTCTTTTTGGATTCAGAATATTCAGAAGACGTCAGAAATCTAGAAATAGGGAAATAGCGAGTCTAGACTGTCTACAGTACTCCTCCTCTCAGAAATCTCCCCTCAAAACAACTCTTAATATGGATGGGGAACAATAACATATTGTCTCTCTTGTCTCCGTTTTCTAAGCCACGCCCCCTTTCAACCAATTAGTGTTCCCTTTGACATGGACAGACAGACATAGTACTATCAACCATATTTCTGAGACTATTCTAGAATATTCTACTAGTGTCCAAATTCTACTTTTCTTTCTCAGGAGACCTTTATGAAATACTCGAAATCCTTGTGGCATTTCAAAACTTGATATATGTATTGAAGGCCACACCGATTTTGAGTCTTTTATTGAGAGTCGTTATTTTGAAAACGCGTTGAAGGTGCGCCAGATTTTTATCAGTAGAGGGATTACGAGCAGAGTACACTGACAATTTACACTGACAAAAGTACAGTGACCAAAAATACAGTGACCATTTTTGTACACTGACAATGACAATGAGGGAGTCAGTTTGACCCATTTTCTATACTTTCGACAATTTTTTATGGAGTGTATAGATCACAAATAGAGCTTCATTTTTGTAGATGACAACTTTTTTGTACGAGAGCTCTCTAGAAAGTTACACACAGTTAATGTGAACAGTTAGGCAACAATTGCAAGAAATTTCTTTGAGGATTGATGACTTCTTTGGATGTGCTCGTACGAAAAAGTTGTCAACTACAAAAATGAAGATTTACTTGTGATCTACACCCTTCATACACAATCGAGACTGTCAGTGGGGCCGTCACACACTCACAAAGTTAGCCTTTTTTTAAACTGATACAAGTGTTGCAATCTTGAAGGCCAGTACTGTACAAAATGATTGTTCAAGTAGAGTTCCCTTACCTGCAATCCCAGGTTGTTCTCCCCTACTTCCTTACATACTTAGATATCTCCTCCAGACACCTCTATACATGTAACCAGATACCATTGTATACAATATTGTTTATCTACTTATGGACTTCCCAAGATTTTTAATCCCAGGGTTGTTGGGATCAACATACTTTTTGGTTTTTCATTGTTATAGTGCCAGGAAAATTTAGATATAATGGTAATAGACTCTAGCGTTGGCTATTTTCCGCTCGCAAGTCTCCGTGCACTGTACTTTTGAGCACTAGGTTTGTGTCTTTGCAACCAATGGTGCTCACAGGTTATCTTGTTCCTTGGGATGATGTGAGATCTGAAAATTATCAAGTAATCAGGCTCTGGTCCTTCGCAAACCATCAATTCGAGGGGAGCCGCTCACAAAGGAAGTCTTTGGAGACGCCACTTTCAAACGACCTATAAATCTGGTCATGGGTACTTTTGACTACGTGGAGTTCAGTTCTGCAGTCAAAATCTGATAAATCTCTCTGCGATCCGAGTTATGAGCTCTCAAACTACTCTTATGGTTAAGCCTTTTCCCATGGAATTTCAAATCGATCGTGTATACGTCACCGCGAAGTTCCATTTGTGTTCCCCAGCGGTCTACATGTGCTCGTACGTCGCAAAAGTCAGAATACCTTGCCTGTACTATTTGCCGGCTTGGAATTTCATGTGAAAAAGCTTGACCATGAGCTACTGTATTATAGATGTTCATTAGAGAGTTTCTTTTCTATAATCAGAAAAACAAGATCAACCCAATTTAGGTAACTACCGATTAATCATTCATGAATCAAATTTTCTCGATCGGTGAACAACCAACTCTATGTAACCCGATACCTACTCCATCCCCCTTTTTCCAACGCTCCCAAGTAAGTCGGTGCACTAACCAGTCCCCCCTGCCATCGAACAAACTTTCTCTGGTTTTTGACACCTTACCCCCATTTATGTTTGCCATGTCTTGTCTCTTGGTAGATCACAAAACAAAAGGTGACACGTAGCAAAAAAGCCTATTGTTTCAAATAAAATCGTAGTTTGAAACTGAACTTGTAAAGTTTTTGTGCTTTTTGAAGAGCTCTCTTATGTTTGTTCTCGTGTGTCTTAGAGTTGGCATGGCTGGGGCGCCTGTGGTGTTTTTCTGCAAATCGGTTGGACTGCGGTTTTTAGGAAGCTGGTGCGCCTTTGGCGTTTTCTTATAACTAGTCAGCATTCTTGAAATGAACCATGAGTCACTGTGGTCTTTTGAGCATAGTCAGGCTGGGGCGCCTTCGGCGCTTTTTTTCCAATTTCGTATGCAGTAACTTGCCTACCATAGTTGTACATTTTTCGATTTCCGAAATTCCGGAAACGGAATGAAAAAAAAAACCCGGAATTCCAGATTCCTGGTCACCCAAAATCTCAAATGAAAGACAGTCTGGTGCGCCGTAGACGCGGTATTTTCAGGAGTTCACACAGTTTTTTGTGCTCTTCAAAGATCGTTTCCTTCACTCGAATACAATTATTTGCCCACACTTTTATGTTCTATTTGACACCCTCTTAGGGTTAGAGTTATTTCCGGTGGAGAGAGAGAGGAATTTTGCAGAAAAAAATGAACTGGGGTACTATTCTGGTTCAACTAGAGGCCAGAACTTAGCTAATGGTTTCTGAGCACACTGACAAAATCTTACAGTGATCAAGTTACAACGACCAAAGTGACATTTCGGTCAGTGTAACTTTCAAAACGGTGTATCTCAAAATCTAGAAGAGTTAGGAGAAAAGTGTCAACGCCGAAATTAGAGATCTAGATGTGATCTACCGGAAAAATATAGATTCAAAACTATATTATGAATATCTGATGCTTAATAAGCTACAGCGACATTTTTTGGTCAATGTACCTGTCAGTGTAGAAATGTCAGTGACAGTGACCACAAAGTTACAATGACCAAATTACAAATGACTTTTTTGGTCACTGTAAGCAACATTTTTCAACCATGATGTTAACTCGCTCTATTGATGAATTGCCACGTCATGCTCCTTTTGATCTCGCGTGGAGATCATGATCACTTTTTCATTTATCCCTCTTGGATCGGTTGTCTCTTTGAGCTCTCTCCGCTGAGCCAATAGTTTGTTCTATCTGAGAGGGGGTATTGGTAACCCAGTGCATGATATATCAAGTGGCTGAGCTGATGAATCAGATTTATTGGGTTGACCAGTTAGCATGAGCATCCTGGCGTTTCACTGACAAAAGTCTCATTGCAAAAATTTGAAAAATTCCTGAATTTTCAGATTTTTTGAAATTTGAAATTTCACCAACTTTCAACCGAATTACGCCTGGTTGTATTTTTTTACTGAGGCTAACTGAGTTTTGTAGTTTGTAGTCAGTTAGCCTCAGCAAAACTTGAAATCCCTGTAACTTTGAACGTTTTCCACCAATTTTGGCTCAAAATAATCCTTGATTTTTGTTTTTTTAATCCATAATGAGAAAATATTTTTTCAGGACATTCCACCTGACATTTAGGATAATAATGTTTAATTTTGATATGTTTCTGATGAAACAATTCTGAAATTTTTGAGAGAATCGTTGTATTTGGTTTAGACAATTCCGTCTACATTTCGAAAAATCGAACCGCCTTTTTATACTTGCTGAGATACACAGTTTTACAGTTTGTTGTTGCTGAGGCGTCAGGTAGAATGCCCTGAATACTAATTTAAATTCAATTTAAAAAAATTAAAATCAGGGATCGTTTTGAGCCAAAAACCATTAAAATCGGTTGAAAACGTGCAAAGTTACAGGGATTTCAAGTTTTGCTGAGGCTAACTGACTACAAACTACAAAAGTGCGTTAGCCTCAGTAAATCCTTACAGATGTTTGTAGTTTGTAGTCCCTAAGCCTCAGCAAAACACAAAAAATCCGCTGGACATCCGTTTTTTGAGTGTTTTTTTTTCATTCTACCGAGATTTTTTTCCAGTTATTTTCTCCAAATTCCAATTTCAATTCGATCCCCCCCCTTTCTATTATTTCTCAAGTGCTCCCAATTCAATGTAACATGCTCTCCTCCTCCTCCTCCAAAAATCCAAAAAAACTGTGTGTGTACCTCCGAGGAGCGGAACTTTGCTCATATTTCACTCTGCTCACTTTTTGTCTGCGTCTCTCTGAATACAGTACTCTCTCACTCTCTCCCTGAGGGGGGGGGGATGGTCTGGGCGGAAAGAGAGGCGGTGAAGAAGAAGAAGAAGAAGAACACGTCTTGTCTGTCGGCTTTAGTTTCATGCACACGTTTTAGACACGTCATAGGTTACTGTACTTAGTCAGAGGGGGTACTGTAGTTCTGGGTTACTGTTACTTTTGGTCATTGTAGGTTCAATACTATTCGAAATAACGCGTTTTTCACTTTTTAGAGATTGAGGAATTCAGACGGTTTTTTTTTGAGTTTTTAAAATGTTTTTAGAGGTTTTAGAGGGTTTTTTCCACTTTTTGAGCAATTTTGAAGTTTTTTTGAGTTTTTTGAGCTATTTTTAAGTACGACCGGTTACTATATCTATATGTTCTGCGGACCTTCTTTTTAATCGCTGTATGGGTTACTGTAGATTTTGAATTCAAAAGTTAAGTCACTGTAATATGGTCACTGTAGCTTACCTAGTATAATTTTGTCAGTGTAACTTGTGTATGTGTTAAAAAATGTTTACTTTTTGAGCTATTTTGAGACATTATCGGTTACTAAATCTATTTGGCCTGCAGGACTTCCTTTTATTGCTGTATGCTTGCCTCTGTATGGGTTACTGTAGATTTTGAATTCCAAAGTAAGTTTACGTCACTGTAACTTTGTCAGTGTAACTTGGTCACTGAAGTTCACCTAGTATAATTTTGGTCACTGTAACTTGGTCAGTGCATATAAAAATTTTGTAATCGTTCTGTTCTTTTTTTACTTTCTCATTACCATTTTCTCACAATCCACGGCACCCTATCACTCCAAACTACTAAAAATGTTTTGAAAGTGGTTTCACCTGAAAAAAAAACCAATGTTTTGAAGCTTTTAAGAGAAATTTCGACATTTTATCACTATAAAACTTCAAAATTTCTGAATTCGGTAGAAAACGACTGATTTTCTAATTTTTGTATACCATATGAAACCTTTTTTGCCATGCGCCTTTAAGCTACAGTAAGAATTCGCATTGCTGAAACTTCAGTAATCCCTCTGGTCATTCGGCTGCGTGGGGCCCCGTGCCATCTCTCAGAAACCAATACGTGTGTTCCATTAGATTCCAACCATTTCTCACTCATTGGGGTCACCTAGAAACTAATACCCCCCTCTCTCTGCAACTTTCAAAAGTTTACTCTCTTTGTTGTTTTTTTCTTTTCTCTCCCGTCGCCATCTTCTTCTCCTTTTCCTTGCCGCGTGAAAATCATCTGTAAATAATCCGTTTTCACTTTCTCTCCCTGCTTTCCTCCAAGTTAAAAGTACATAATAAGTGAGAGAGATGACATTTTTAAAAGGTCGTCTTCTTCATTTTCTCCAGTATATTCAATTTTTTAAAAGCAACACTTCTAACAACCGCGCTCTACCGAAACCGATAGAAATTGTGTGCGAAATTGAGAGAAAAATGCGCTGAAAGCGCACCAGATAGTATCTAAATTGGAGGGTCTGGTGTGCCTTATCAGCTGTAAAGCGTTTTGTCAGGGGCGCCTACGGCGCGTTTTTCCTTCAGGTCGAGAATGTGAGTTACACCGACCACAAGCGTATTTTTGTCCCTGTCACTGACAAAACTTGGTCAGTGTAACTTTGAACCCGTATATCTCAAAATCTAGAGTTTTTATCAAAAAGTTGTCAACTTGAAAAATGTAGCTCTAGTTTTTATCTGCCGGATTGGTATAAATTTATCCGGTTTTAAAACCAAGAAGGGTCCGTCACGGGATCTCAAACTTGTTGCTGACGCCCTGAGCAGTAATTTCTCGATTTCCAACATATTTTCCGAACTTCTTACCTGCTTATCACGTATTTACTTCTGTAGCAAATTAACGTTTAAAAAAACGAAATTTGGACACTATGGTCACTGTAACTTTGTCAGTGTAGTCCAAAATTCTCACTGTACCTGAACTTTCTTCCACTGACCATGACCATAAGATCAACCTATCCATTTCCCTCTTCTAAAACATGATTAGTTTCCCTCCTCCTCCTCCAATTACCCATCAATCAAATGGGGTCATTTCATTCCATTCCAACCGTTTTTTGTTGGTTGGAATTCCTCAAATATTGTCCTTTTTCCCTCCTAAAATAGGTATAGAACCGGTTCTCTCGGCAACTTTCTAATGGAATTTTGATTCATTTTTGATGTTGTCTGGAACAAGGAAAAAGTGTTCTGGACAGTCTTCAAGAATTATTTATTTTCATTCACTGGTCTACGTTGTCTGGCGCAATTTCAGCTGGGAAACCAAAAACGCGCTGAACTAGTGAGTCTGGAAACGTTTTGGATATATCTGGTGCGTCTTCGGCGCGTTTTCCTGTCAGGTCGAGAATGTTAGTTACACTGACCAAAAGTACAGTGACCAGATTTTTGGTCAGTGTAAAAATTGGGCAACTTTGAGATGGCGTACTGACACCAGGGGCTGTCCGATCTTTTTGAAATTGAATTAGTTTGGTAGATCAAATTATGCTCTACATTTTTGTAGTTGACAACTTTTTAATAACTATTCTAGATTTAGAGATATAGACCTCACTAGATTCCTTGCACTATCTCTCTTTGTTCTTCTTTTTTTTTTCTATCTCAAAAGTGGGCGGAGCAATCAAAAAATTATCAACTACAAAAATAAAGGGCTACATTTCACCTACACATTGAATATAAATTCAAGTACCTCAGAAATAAAGACGGACTCCCAAACTCTTTCATGTTGTACACTGACCCACACTCTACTGACAAAGTTTTGGTCAGTGTAACTTTGAATCCGTATATCTCAAAATCTAGAATTCGTATCAAAAAGTTGTCAATTAGAAAAATGTAGCTCTGATTTTGATCTAAAAAACTAGCTTAGTTTGAAAAATATCTGACAGTACCTACGGTCAGGACGCAATCTCAAAACTGACCAATTTTTACACTGACAAAAAATCTGGTGACTGTACTTTTTGTCAGTGTAACTTACCCAAATATCCAGAACTAAATTGATTCAAAGACTTAGAAATCGCTGTTTTTTCTCGATTCCCGGATATTTTTTCCGGATTTTTCTGGTCTATATACATCCTGTTGATTCCTCTCTTTGCAACATCCGTAAACTTGTTTATTTACTTACCTTCTTCCCCAACTACTTTATAGTTAACCCAGTTACGTCCCATCACCCATCTAGGTCCATTCTTCTCTATATAAAGCCAGTCCGTCTTCTCTTAAAACCCTCATTTTCCAGCAATTTGAACCAGCCAAAAAATGTTTCGATGGTGTCTCCTAATACTCTGCGTCTCTGCACAATCTCCTCCCTCTCAACAGCCGGCGTCTGCGAATATTAGTAGTTCGAATATACAGGTAAGACGACTGGATTTTCAAATTAATTTCACAAGATGGGTTGGAAATTTTTGTAGTTTGTAGTCTGCTGATCATTTTCCAGTTTTTAGTTCGTAGTCTTAGCCTCAGCAAAACTTAAAATCGTCGTAACTCGGCTCAAAATGGTTCAATTTGAATTTTGATAAACGGAAAATACTCAGAAAAACAAGGAGAACCTGATGGGTAGGTGTATGAACAAAAATGTTCAAAACACTGTAGCGTCCAAAACTGGAAAAATTGCTCTCTAATTTTTCCAGTTTTGTACGCGCAAGAATGGACTTGAAATTCTAAACATTTTCCACTTTTCAAAATTCAAATTGAAGCATTTTAAGCCGAGTTACGCCAATTTGAAATTTTGTTGAGGCTAAGACTACAAACTACAAATCCGAGTTAGCCTCAGTAAAACTTCAAATCGCCGTAACTTTGTTCAAAATGCACCGATTTTGATTTTGAAAACTGGAGAATGATCAGCAAACTACAAACTACAAAACTTTTCATTTCCAGCAACAAATCTATGACGTCATCGTAGTGGGCGCCGGTCTGACGGGCCTAACAGCCGCCCGTAACATCCAACAATCCCGCCCGGGTCTCTCGGTGTTAGTACTGGAAGCACGTGGACAAGTCGGTGGAAGAGTACGGTATTCCACAATGCAGACGAGGAATGGAGTCGAGTTTTTGGATACTGGTGAGATTTCGGTGGAGCGCGATTGCATTTTTAAAAAATTTGAAATTTACCAGGCGCCCAATTCATTTCTCCGACGGACGTGGAACTGTTAGCCTTAATTCAACAATTAAATGTCAGAACGACACAACAATTGACATGTGGCAATAATACAGTATTCCAGCAGACGAGGAGGAGGAAAAGGTACAAACTACAAACTACAAACTACAAAAACGTCAATTTCCAGACAATTATCCCTCCAACAACAATGGAGCACAACTCTCTTCTCTGATCTCATCAACACGCCCGAACTAATCAATAATCTTACGAATACATCCATCTCTACGATGTCTCAACAGATGGATGCTGCGGATTCGGATTCTGTCAATCGGTTGATGCAGGTAACAATTTTTTACTTTTGTGAAAGTAGTTCTCCTGAAAATTCTGAATATTTTGGTTTTTGAAAATCTGAATTTGGAGCATTTTGAGCTGAGTTAGGGAGCTTTGAAGTTTTGCTGAGGCTAACTTGGTTTTGTAGTTTGTAGTCTCTTAGCCTCAGTAAAACTTCAAATTGTTCTAACTCGGCTAAAAATGCTCCGAATTCGCTTTTTCAAAGTATAGTAATATCCGAAAGTATTTTTTATTATAAAAATCGGTGAAACTATTAAAAAATAGGTAAAACTGACTTTTCTTCTCTTCTCACGCCCTCATTGTCATTGTCAGCGCCTTCAGCAAAGCTTGAAATGGTCGTAACTTGGCTCAAAATGCTCCAAATTTAATTTTGAAAAGTGATGAATGATAAGGAAAACTAGGAAAATAGCAATAAAACCGAAAATTTTATTTTTATTGAGTTTTCATTTGAGCGAAAATTTTTAGAAGTGAAAATATGCAGTCTCTGAGGTTGCAGTTTTTTGCTTAATTAAATTCTAAACAGATCGGTTTTTGAAAAATTGAATTCGGAGCATTTTGAGCCGAGTTACGACGATTTCATGTTTTGTTGAGGCTAAGACTACAAACTACAAAAGTAAATTAGCCTCAGCGAAACTTTGAAATAGCGTAACTCGGCTCAAAATGGTCCGAATTCAATTTTACAAGCTCGAAGATGTTCAGAATTCAAATGCTTATTCGAAAATCCAAAAACTTTGAAAAATCTGGTTAAAAATTTAGAGACATCTCTCATTCCAGACCTTCTTCGACGCCCCCGGAGAGCAAGTGTCTCAAGTGCAACTAGCCCTCACGTGTTCCAGTCAAAACGCGACTGCAGTCGAGATTCTGAGGAGATTCGGACACGGACAGAGTCTATTGGCACAAGGAGGAATGAATGAAGTTGTGAGGAGACTGGCTGATGGATTATTGATTGAATATAGTCAACGAGTCGTGTCGGTTAATGACGGTAAGTAACTTTTTTTTGATTTTCCAATCTTTTCAGTTATTGTATTTCCGAATAGCCATCTGAATTCTGATCATTTTTCAGGTTTTAAAATTAAAATCGGACCATTTTGAGCCAAGTTACGCCATTTCAAAATTTTACTGAGGCTAACTCACTTTTGTAGTTTGGAGTATCAGCCTCAGCAAAACTTAAAATCGTCGTAACTCTGCTAAACATGCTCCAAATTCACTTTTTCAAAATATAGTAATATCCGAAAGTATTTTTTATTATAAAAATCGGTGAAACTATTTAAAAAATAGGTAAAACTGACTTTTCTTCTCTTCTCACGCCCTCATTGTCATTGTCAGTGCACTTTTGTCTGTGTAAATTGTCCGTGTGTTGTTGTCATTCTGTCTAACTATCGGTATGTCCGGATTTCCAGTGTAAGAAAAGTTGAAAATATGTATTTCCGTAATGTTTAAAGTTTGAATTGAAACTTACTTAACAAAAACAAAAAATCAATGTGCCCTTCAGTTCATCACCGTAACGCATGCAACAAAAATCTCTCAGTGACCAGTTTTGTATTGTATGGGTTACAGTGACAATTCAAGAGAAGGGGGGTTCTCAGAATATTCAGAAGACGTTAGTATTCAGAATAGACATGAGTCACCACTGTCACTGTCTGTATATATATATACAAAATGCCACACTAATCTACAGTACTCCTGACCTACTTTTAGTCACAATGACCTAGTTACACTGACCAAATTGTTAGTGTAAGTAACACAAAATTGGTTACAGTACCCCCAGTAGTTCCTGAAAAATAAAGAAATTAGCGTACCTACTTTACCCCCCGTTGTGAACAATAACTACAGTACTCCCCTCTCAGACATCTCCGCTCCATACCACTCTAATATGAGGGGGGAACAATAACATATTGTCTCTCTTGTCTCCGTTTTCTAAGCCACGCCCCCTTTCAACCAATTAGTGTCCCACTCTCACCCGACACGGGAATAGACAGGCAGTAATCCCTCTCCCTCTATTCTTGCATAACCAACTGGGATATTCTAGAATATTCTACTAGTGTCTAAATTCTATTCTCACTCCAGGAGAGTCTGAGGAGTCCATATGAAATACTCAAAATTCCAGTCGAAAAATCAAACAATTCAGATTTTTCACCGCCATTTTGAGTCTTTTATTCGGGTCTCTACTTTGAAAGCGTCTAAGGTGCACCAGAAACTTTTTACACTGACAAAATTTACAGTGACAATTTACAGTGACAAAGTGCACTGACAATGACAAAAGTTACACTGCCAAGGAAAGCGTGAAGAGAGAGAAGTCAGCTTAACTCATTTTTATAGTCTTTCCACCGATTTTTATACAAAAAACTCCGAATTCTGAAAAAAAAATCCCAAACCGAAATTCCCTTGCAGCCGCCTACCCCGCCGTCGTTCAAACCTCCAACGGCCGCCGCTTCACTGCTCGACAAGTCATTGTCTCCGTACCTATTCCAACACTGGAGAATATCGATTTGGTACCGACACCCGAGGCTCCATTCCAACAACTTATTCGTACGTTTTTGGAAAAAAATTTAAAAATTAAAAAAAAAATGTTGGTCAGTGTAACAGTTATTGAGAGCCCATTACGCTATCAGGATTTGGTTAAAACTTCAAAATTTTATAGTTTTCTGATAGATCAAATCTTGATCTACATTTTTGTAGTTGACAACTCTTTCCTAGCTCCGCCCACTTTTGAGATATGCGCTTTAAAAGATATCTCACTGGAAGCACGAGAAAAAAACGCCTGCATCTCAAAAGTGGGCGGAGCTATCAAAAAATTGTTGACTACAAAATTAAAGCCCTATTTTTGATCTACCAGAAAATATAAATTTGAAAAAAATTAGACTACAAACTACAATGTTACAAGCTTCCGAAGTTGGCAAATTTTTACTTTTTTCCAGAAAACTACGGTCCAACTGGCCACGCCTACTACTTCACGATGTCATTCCAACGTGCCACGTGGCGTCTGAATGGGCGGAGCGGAAAAGTGATCTACACGTCGACAAGTGGACCACTCGTCTGGCTAACCACTTTTGACACCACTTTCGCTTCGAGTTGTGGTAAGAGACCTGTAGACTACCGACTACAAACTACAAACTACAATATTTCCAGACAACTCCACTTCGGCTTCTTCATCCCTCTGGGGAATCGCTCATTTCTCGTATGACGTTCCATTTGAGACGAGAAAGAAATTGTATATTCAAGCGATTATGTACTCGTTGAGATTCGCTGATTTCTCACCGCTCGATTGTGTGTAAGTTGGAGAATTTTTTGGAAAATTTTGTAGTTTGTAGTCTCCAGATTGAGCCGCTGATTCATTTCCAGTTTTTAAATTTCAAATTGAAGCGTTTTGAGCAAAGTTATGGCGATTTTAAGTTTTACTGAGGCTAACTAACTTTTGTAGTTTGTAGTCTTAGCCTCAACAAAAAAGAAAATTGGCGTAACTCGGCTCAAAATGCTTCAATTTCAAATTTCCAAAAACTAAAATGTTCCAAATTGTATGAACAATCCAAATATGAAATTCATTTCCAGCGATGTCAACTTCGCGACGGACGACTTGGCAAAAGGAACAATTCCCACTCTGAGACTGAACATTCCAATTGATTCCTTGAAGTATTTGAATGATTTCCATACATTATATCAGAATGTACATATTGCAACAGCAGATATCTCATCGAATAGTTTGGGTGAGTTTTTGTAGTTTGTAGCCACTGACAAAAGTTACAGTGACAAAGAAACACTGACCAAATTTTTTTGTCAGTGTAAGAATTATTCAAATGGTTGTAGTTTTTGTAGTCTCTATATCTCTTGATCTTTCCAGGAACTATGAACGGAGCAGTCCATTCCGGTACCGCTGTGAGCAACTACGTGCTCCAAATGCTCTCCGCTGCAGACGCCCAATCGAATGGTGTCCTCCGTGACACCCCAGTGGAATCCACGACTCCATACATCTACAGTACCTCCTCGCACTATCCACCGTCCATGTTTGCAGCGGCTGTGGTACCGGCGGAACAGCAGAATCAGACGAGAATTCAGAATTCACCTCCTCAGAATGCTCAAAACCCTTCTTCTGCTAACACTACTCAATTCCAATACGAGACGAGTTCTCAGTATCCGACGACTGTGGAGACACCTACAACCACCACCATGAGACATTTCAGTTTTGGCAATTTGGGTGAGTTACACTGACCAAAATAGTATTTTTGTCAGTGTAAAAATTGGTCAACTTTGAGATGTTGTCTTGGCACCGATTTTTTTGGAAATCTAGTTAGTTTTGTAGATCTTGAAAAGAGCTACATTTTTCTAGTTGACAACTGTTTGATAGCTCCGCCCACTTTTGAGATACAAGCGTTTTAACTTAAAGGAGCTCGCTTCCTGTAGCCTATCTTTAAACGCGCATATCTGAAAAGTGGGCGGAGCTAGGAAAAAGTTGTCAACTACAAAAATGTAGATCAAGATTTGATCTACCAGAAAACATAAAATTTCAAAGTTTTGATCGAAATCTGATAGTATAACGGGATCTCAAACTTGAACAGTAGTTGTTACACGGAAGTGTCACGCGCCGAAAACGCCCCAGCCCCAAAAAAAAAAAAAAAAAATTTATAAAAAATTTGTTTTCAGACAACACTACCAACACTGCCGACGAACCCCAAGCAGTCCTCTACGACAGTCCTCCTCAACAAGCCCAACCCACTCTGGTAATCCGTTTCAATGAAGCGCATTTTCTCACTTCCTCTCCGTCTGATTTTCAGAACTACTCAACGACATTCGCGTATTCCACTTCCAGTGTAATGCCGCCAGTCGTGCCGATCGAAACGACAACGCTTAGACACTTTAGCAACGGAAATTTGAACGAAACATCGACTGCACAGTCACCGCCAGCTGTGCAACGAGGTGAGGCTTGAGGGGAGACTACAAACTACATGTTTCACCAACATTGAAAAAAAAAGGAAATCTGGGACAATTTTGAACCAAAAACCATTAAAATCGGATGAAAACGTGCAACGTTACAGCGTTTTCAAGTTTTGCTGAGGCTAACTGACTACAAACTACAACACCGAGTTAGCCTCAGAAAAAGTTTACTGAGGCTAACTGAGATTTGTAGTTTGTAGTCTGTTAGCCTCAGCAAAATTTTAATTTAAAATTTTTTTTTTAATTATTGCAGACGACCCATCCATTCTAATCAACCAGCAACAAAATGGATATGCTTACACCACTTCTACTCACTATCCTATTCAATTATCCTCAAATCGAAACAGTAAGTTGGCTGGGGCACCTTGGACGCGTTAAAAATTATTTTCAGGCATAAATTCCCGCGCAACACCATCACCAGAAGTCGTCGAACAGCTTCAGCAAGTGTCGGAGAACGTAAGTTTTGAAAAAAGTGGGCGTGGCCTAAAAAACAATAACCTTCAGGCGTCCAACTCGACATCACTCCAATTGGCGTCAAGTCTGACGCAACTGGTGCAAACACTTCTCACCACGCTGCGCCTACAGTAATCTGTGACTACAGTAACCCCCGCGTGATTATCGATCGAATTTTATTTGAATTTCAAAATCTGCTTCCACCAATACGTGTCTTGTTCAAAGCTTTTGTGCCTTCCCCCGTGTGCACCGCCCTGTATTTTTGCTCTCGTTTCTTTAATTCCAATCAATAAAATTATTCTTTTTTTCTACAAAATGTCGGAATAAATATCGGTTATTTTGTCCGCACTCCTTTTTTTTAAAGAAGAAATATGCGTCACTTTTCAAAATTTTGCTGAGGCTAACTGAGATTTGTAGTCTGTAGTCAGTTAGCCTCAGTAAAACTTGAAATCCTTGTAAATTTGCACGTTTTCAGCCTATTTTTGTGGTTTTTGCCTCAAAATTGTTTTTTTGTTTTCAACTTTTTCAAAAAAATAATTTTTTCACCACGTTTTGTTTTTTCTTCTCCGTTAAGCGCTATTTCTTAACGAATTTCAATAATTTTGGGAGTTTGAGATCTCTGAGAATCTGGAAAATAACTATTACAGCCCTAACAGTGTTGGAACGAAAAAAACCAACAAAACAGCGAAAAAATCCAGTGCAAACACATTTTTTGTGACTATTTTAACGAGAAATTTTCAGTTTTCGGCAATTCAATGAGATCTGAAGGTGAATTAGTTGGTTTGGAGCAAAAATATACACGTAGTGCCACGTGGCGAGTGACGAAACATTGAAAACGTGTGGGCGACACGTGGAAATGAAAAATTCGAGGTGAAATCGTGGAAAATCGGGGAGAATCGTATGAAAATAATGCGGATTGTGAGATTTTACCGGTTTTAATAATGAAAAACCGAAAAAATTCTGAAAAATCGGCTGAAAATCGCTGAAAATCGCCTGTCGTCATTTCTTGCGCATTGCCCGCAAACACCGTCACGTCAGAATGCGTACTTGGAAAACGGCGCGAAAAATAACATTCAAAAAATATCGGCGAGAAAAGTGATTTTTCCCTCAAAAAAAGTGATTTTTACATGGCTTTTTCTGGATTTTTTTGTTAAAATATTATTTTAATAGCTTTAATTTCATATTTCACCGGTTTCTGATTTATTTTTACTAATTTTTGCTAAGATTTCCACTAAAAATCGATTTGTCATAGTCTAACGTAAATATCCGACACTAACTGGGGGTTATGCAAATACGCTCTATTGAACTCTAAAAGCAGGCGCGAAATTTAAATTTTTTGACTATATTTATAGAGATATAAAGCTAAAGTTCGCCAAGTTTTGTAACCAGTTGACATTGGGTCAGAAATCCTGCATTTATAGAAAAAACACCAAGAAAATATCAAACATTTTAGAAGAAACTCCAATTAAGCCACAAAGTAAAAATTTGTCTAAATAATAATTTCTAAAGACATCCGGCAGGCCTTAAAAACAAAAAAAGTTCTTAATTTTCTGAAAAAAACTGAGAATAAATGTTTAGAAACATCAACAAAAAAAGTTTCGGTAGCATGGGTTCGAACCCAACACCTACTGACTACCAGCCGCACCCTCAACCACTGAGCCACCGAGGCGCTGAACAAGTAGGGTGCGGTAGCTCCCTATGTGTGGGGTGTTTTTTGATATTTCAAAATTTGGGTGTGTGGATGGTGCAACGGGGCGCATTTGCATAACCCCCAGTTAGTGTCGGATATTTACGTTTAACTATTTGTCATCATTTTTTCGTCGATTGTTTCGTTTTTTCCGCAGTCACTTCATTCAGTTTAAGCAAAGTATTTTCGATTTTCGGCGAAATATTTTAGATTTTCAAAAATTCTTCGTTTGTAATCGGATTTCCGTGAATTTCCTTGTTGGAGTTTATGTTTTTCGACTTCTCGTCGCTCATTTTCTTGTTTTCCAGCATAATTTGATCCAAAAACGACACGTTTTGAAATAGCGACAATTTTCGGAAGAAATATTGATTTTCCAATTAGGGCTTCCATCCGGGGGGCAATTTACCCGCCATTACCCGCCCGGGGGGCGGGCCCCCCGCCACCCGCCCGCGGCCCCCCGTTGACCTTTACGCGTGAAAAATTCAGCATTTCGAAAACGATAATTTCAACATTTCTTTAAACAATTTTGTGAAAAAAACAATAATTTTATTTCCGATTTTGCCAGAAAACCATATGACCCCGGTCACGCATAAACGTGAACCGGGGGGCGGGGGGCACCCCCCGGGCGGGTAGCGGGTCCCCGAATTTTACCCTGCCCGGATGGAAGCCCTATTTCCAATTGGTTTTTCTGCATTTTTACTAGAAAAATTAATTTTTATTGCTTCAATTTTCTATTACAGTTGTCAATGATCCATTTTCGTATTCATTCCGACTACTGAGCTTGAAAAGTCGATTTTTCTTCATTTACTATGTCAATTCTTTTCGATTTTCAACAAAATTTGATATTAAGAAACATTTCTCGTCTTTTCAAAATTTCTCATTTGAAATCTTATTTTCGTGAGTTTTCCTGATAGAATTTATGAAATACTTTCTTGTTTCGCCTTCTCGTCGCTCATTTCCGGCTTTGCAGCATATTAGCGGTCCACCCCTCTTTACAAATGCGCTCCACCGCAAACGAGAGAGTATCGGCGAGAGGCGCAGAGTTTTTTCTCGCGCCAACTCAGATATGAACAGTTTTTGACCAATTCTCGCTGTTTTTCAAAAAAAAAATTTTGTCAATGGTAATGAAAAAGTGCGAGAATTGGTCAATAACCACGTTGCTTTCAATAAGTTCTTATTAGAATTTCTCCCGGAAACCTTCTTCTCTGAAAATGTGTTTCGTATTTTTACAATTTTGAATGAATAATACAATTGCGCTCCAGTGCCATCTCTTTTACTCGAACCAAAACGTTTTTCTTTAAATTTTTTGTCGTTTCAATCCAACCTAACCGGAACCTAAGAAACCGGTTACTCAGAACAGTACCGTTCAGGTTTTTCGCCAGTTTCACCTCCGATTTTTGTATTTTGTCACGATTTCTCGAGTATTCGTTAGTAGCGGTTGCAACTCTAATTTCCGACTGATCCAAATTTTTTTTGTTATCTATGAAATTTTTGTCCGTTGAATCCCGTTTCCCGCTACTTTTATAGTGTCCCACTGTCTTTTAAACTCACTGTCTCTTTCGTATTTCTTCTTATCACTCTTGTTTCTTTCCAAAACCTCTTACATATTTACATTTTTCAGAACCGACGCCAATGGATCTCGAAAACTTGGAAGAAAAAGCCACGATGAGTGTATACAACAATCACTCTAGCTTTTTTCAAGTCGGAGATCCTCTTTCGAGAGGTCTTCGCAACGCGTGGTAGTGAGGACTACTCCGGTTCAGAGGCTATGATGTCTACTGTTCCATGCAATTTGGAGTCAGTTCTACACGCAAAGAAGGTATACAAAGCAAAGTCGGAGATCCTCCTACGGGAGGTCTTTGCAACGCGTGGTAGTGAGGACTACTCCGGTTCAGAGGCTCTGCAGTCTACTGTTCCATGCAATTTGGAGTCAGTTCTACACGCAAAGAAGGTATACCAAGCAAAGTCGGAGATCCTCCTACGGGAGGTCTTTGCAACGCGTGGTAGTGAGGACTACTCCGGTTCAGAGGCTCTGCAGTCTACTGTTCCATGCAATTTGGAGTCAGTTCTACACGCAAAGAAGGTATACCAAGCAAAGTCGGAGATCCTCCTACGGGAGGTCTTCGCAACGCGTGGTAGTGAGGACTACTCCGGTTCAGAGGCTCTGCAGTCTACTGTTCCATGCAATT
This sequence comes from Caenorhabditis latens, assembly GCA_002259235.3. Taxonomy (NCBI): domain Eukaryota; kingdom Metazoa; phylum Nematoda; class Chromadorea; order Rhabditida; family Rhabditidae; genus Caenorhabditis; species Caenorhabditis latens. The sequence goes on along the minus strand of CM056092.1, from coordinate 16,595,712 downwards.
TGGAGTCAGTTCTACACGCAAAGAAGGTATACCAAGCAAAGTCGGAGATCCTCCTACGGGAGGTCTTTGCAACGCGTGGTAGTGAGGACTACTCCGGTTCAGAGGCTCTGCAGTCTACTGTTCCATGCAATTTGGAGTCAGTTCTACACGCAAAGAAGGTATACCAAGCAAAGTCGGAGACCCTCCTACGGGAGGTCTTTGCAACGCGTGGTAGTGAGGACTACTCCGGTTCAGAGGCTCTGCAGTCTACTGTTCCATGCAATTTGGAGTCAGTTCTACACGCAAAGAAGGTATACCAAGCAAAGTCGGAGATCCTCCTACGGGAGGTCTTTGCAACGCGTGGTAGTGAGGACTACTCCGGTTCAGAGGCTCTGCAGTCTACTGTTCCATGCAATTTGGAGTCAGTTCTACACGCAAAGAAGGTATACCAAGCAAAGTCGGAGATCCTCCTACGGGAGGTCTTTGCAACGCGTGGTAGTGAGGACTACTCCGGTTCAGAGGCTCTGCAGTCTACTGTTCCATGCAATTTGGAGTCAGTTCTACACGCAAAGAAGGTATACCAAGCAAAGTCGGAGACCCTCCTACGGGAGGTCTTTGCAACGCGTGGTAGTGAGGACTACTCCGGTTCAGAGGCTCTGCAGTCTACTGTTCCATGCAATTTGGAGTCAGTTCTACACGCAAAGAAGGTATACCAAGCAAAGTCGGAGATCCTCCTACGGGAGGTCTTTGCAACGCGTGGTAGTGAGGACTACTCCGGTTCAGAGGCTCTGCAGTCTACTGTTCCATGCAATTTGGAGTCAGTTCTACACGCAAAGAAGGTATACCAAGCAAAGTCGGAGACCCTCCTACGGGAGGTCTTTGCAACGCGTGGTAGTGAGGACTACTCCGGTTCAGAGGCTCTGCAGTCTACTGTTCCATGCAATTTGGAGTCAGTTCTACACGCAAAGAAGGTATACCAAGCAAAGTCGGAGATCCTCCTACGGGAGGTCTTTGCAACGCGTGGTAGTGAGGACTACTCCGGTTCAGAGGCTCTGCAGTCTACTGTTCCATGCAATTTGGAGTCAGTTCTACACGCAAAGAAGGTATACCAAGCAAAGTCGGAGACCCTCCTACGGGAGGTCTTTGCAACGCGTGGTAGTGAGGACTACTCCGGTTCAGAGGCTCTGCAGTCTACTGTTCCATGCAATTTGGAGTCAGTTCTACACGCAAAGAAGGTATACAAAGCAAAGTCGGAGACCCTCCTACGGGAGGTCTTTGCAACGCGTGGTAGTGAGGACTACTCCGGTTCAGAGGCTCTGCAGTCTACTGCTCCATGCAATTTGGAGTCAGTTCTACACGCAAAGAAGGTATACCAAGCAAAGTCGGAGATCCTCCTACGGGAGGTCTTTGCAACGCGTGGTAGTGAGGACTACTCCGGTTCAGAGGCTCTGCAGTCTACTGTTCCATGCAATTTGGAGTCAGTTCTACACGCAAAATTCGCGATGATTACATCCACGCGGTGATAAGGAATGATCCGGTGATTACGTTTATGAGCGAATACACTTCAAATATATTTTTAATATCCTGTAGAAACTGAATAAAATTGTTTCCCTTTTCGTAACGTGGAGTTAACAATGCATTTTTATTCACAACCAGCCTGTCTCATTTCTTAAAATTTGCGGAAATTGCGACGGACAGACAGACTCCACATGTGTTTTATATATAAGAATGATTATCAGAACCGTCCTCAAAATTAATCATTTTTAGCCGAAAGGTCCGCCCACATTTAAATGAAAATCTTGTGATTCAAAACAAACTTTCAAATGCTCATTGATAGTTTTGTAGTTTGTAGTCGGTTAGCCTCAGTGAAAACTAATCTTGTCATTTTTTGTGATGTTTCAAACAAAACAAGATATATTTTAAGTTAAACTTTATTCTCTCATCACTGTTTTTGATGATTGATTCGATATATTGTGATAAAATTGTGAGGGTTGTGTTGGGTGGTAGTGATTGATCCCGTTCAGAAGATTGTGTAATTAGAAGTAAAAAATAAGTAAAAAGATAACAACAAAGAGAGAGAAGAGTCAGAATGATTGTGGGGTGGCAAGACAACGGGAAAAAGGGTACAAATACATATAAATAGACTTATGAATATATAAAGGTAAGTGAAATGCTCAGATGAAAAGGGGCGTGGCTTGTGTGATTATGTAAAGTGAATAGTAAAGAAAATGAGCAAATTTAGAACATTTTTGAAAGCAAATATGGGGTAAGAGAGGTGCATAAAAAAGTACATAAAAGAGTCCTAAAACAATGAAAAAACCCGCGAAAATTGTTTTTTTTTCAGTGAAAAATTATAAGTTGTGAGTGTGGTGAGAGTAACACCGGTTGGACGAGTATCGCAGGGAATAATGAGATGGTGGGAAAGAGAAAGGAATTGAAGAAAATGAAAAAATGATACAAGAAATGGAAGATTACTGAGCACTTTCGATACTTTCCAGTGTCACCACCGAAATATTATCTCGCTCGTCGTCATAGATTCGCAACTCGTCGTACGGCGCCGCGTTCTGATCCGACTCCAAATCCTTGATCTTCGAATTCAGCTCATGATCGTCTTTCGGTTGTTGTCCCATTCCACGTGGCGGGTAGAGTGGTGGCACTCCGCCCATTCCACCTCCCATTCCGGTGTCGAGTGGCATCACGGGCTTGCGGAGACCGGCGATCGAGTACTGAAATAATTTGAAAAATTAGAATTAGAATTGAAGAAAATATCGAAAAACAAACACCGAAACTTTGAAAATTTTCAATTTTTGCTGAGGCTAACTCAAAAGTGTAGTTTGTAGTCAGTACGCCTCAACAAAACTAATTTTGACAATTTTCGCATTTTTCGCTAATTCTGGATCGAAATTTGGCTGTTTATCCTAAAAAAAATACTCGTAAACCGCCCGATCTCAAGCGAAATGTAGAAAAAAACCGAAAATTTGAAAAATTTCGAGTTTTGCTGAGGCTAACTCAAAAATGTAGTTTGTAGTCTTAGCCTCAGCAAACCTAATTTTGACCGTTTTGTATCAAATTTTCGCATTTTTTGCCGATTCTGGATCGATTTTTCAGCATTTTTCGATAGATTCTCACCTGATCATTATCCGCCTCGCCACCACCTTCCACTGCATACGGTCTCAAGTTGTCTCTATTCATTTCCTCCGGTCGAACAGTCTCAAATGCTCCAGGCGATCGTTTCGTGTAGACAACCATCATGACAACCAACAGAGCGAGAAGGAATAGAGAAACGAGGATCAACACGATGGCCGGAGAACTGATACCCAGCTTCGAGACAGCCAGTGTTTCTCCACATCCGACAACTTGTCCGTCGTCTCCGAGAATCGCATTGGCTCCGTCGTTACACGTACAGAATGGTCCTTTCCAGAAGTCGACGCACGCGAATGATCCACCACAGTAGTTGGTTGGCAAGTCGGCACACGTGATTCGTAGATCACAACCCTCTTGAACTCCCGCCATATTCGAGATCGACACTATCGATTCCTCGTTTTCGTCCATTGCTCCGCCACGTTTCAGTGGAAGATTCTGTTTCGACCAACGATATGTTCCGATGCATCCCTGAAACTAGTGTGATGTTGAGAAAATGGATTTTGTAGTTTATAGTCGGGTAAAAACATAATTTCTTGGAAAAAATCGGATATTTTTTGTGATTTACAAGCGAAAAATACCCAAGAACCGCTCGAATTGAAAAAAACCGAAAATTAAAAAAAAAAATGAATTTTACTGAGGCTAACTCAAAATTGTAGTTTGTAGTCTTAGCCTCAACAAAACTAAAAATAACAATTTCGACCGTTTTGTCTTGAATTTTTCATTTTTTGCTGATTTTTAATGATTTACAAGCAAAAAATATTGAAAAACCACCCGAAATCAATCAAAATGTGACAAAAACCGAAAATTTGAGAAATTTCGATCTTTGCTGAGGTTAATTCAAAAATGTAGTTTGTAGTCTTAGCCTCAGCAAAACTAAAAAAAAAACAATTTCGACCGTTTTGTCTCAAATTTTCGCATTTTTTCTGATTTCAGATAAAAATTTGGCTGTTTATTCGTAAAAATACACGAAAACCGCCCGAAATTCATCGAAAAGCAGCAAAAAAACGAAAATTTGAGAAATTTCGATTTTTGCTGAGGCTAACTCCAGAATGTAGTTTGTAGTCTTAGCCTCAGCAAAACTCAAAAATGACGATTTCGACCGTTTTTCCTCAAATTTTCGAATTTTTTTTTTGATTTTCGATCGAAAAGTGACCCAATTCCCTACCTGGAATCCCTTATTCTGTCCCTGTGTTCCCAGCGTGATCTGATTGACTTGAAGCGAGAACGGTTCTCCCTTATCCAACTGAGTGGAGACAGTGTACGCATTATCGATCGATAGACTGGCACGAGTCGGATTCCGTGTGAATTGCAACCAATAACTCGCGTTCTCCTTCAGAAGCACCTCGGACACTCGGAGCTCTTGTCTCGCCCGTTTTCCTCCACTTCCGATATCGAATTTTCCAGCGGCAGTGACACCGTTCTGTCCAGATTCCAAGTTAGTCGACACATAGCTCTGTTGAGAATCCGTTCCGAACGAGAGCTCCGCCGGTGCTCCATTCACTTTTCCAGAGATGAAAAGGAGCTCAATATCAGATACTTGTTCTGGGAACGCGATACGCGGAGAGTACTCAATGAATGCACCCTGTGCGAACTGAATCCACTCCATCTTTCTCTCACACCGGGCTCCACCCCATCCAGGATCACAGACACACTTGGCAACCATCGCTCCGGATCCTTGAACATCCGCGAAGCAGTCTCCGTGGACACAATGATTGAGGGAATCCACCGAATTACTGTCACACGTGGCACCCCACAGTCGACATCCTTTCTCTGAGTTCTGTTCGAAAGCAGGCGTCGCCAAATCGTATTGATCTCCATTAATATACAAATTCCGAACGCATCCGTTGAGTCCTGCACGTGGAATTGTCTGAGGATAGTCCTGTCCGGATAGTGGTGCGAGACCTCCGATCTGCACTGGAGTCACTATATTCAGACGCTCGTCGTCATCCGGTGTGTACAACTCGGCTCTACACGAAGAATCGTCGGCGCCGGCACCCAAGAATCGGCAGTTATCAACTACCAACTCCACTCGTTTTCCCTCTTGATTCACTGAGATATCATGCCACGTGCCGTCGTTTAGAGCAGTCGATGCGACTTCCAATGAACTTCTGGATTGTCCGTTCATCGACACTTCTAACGAGATTCTTCCGCCGCGGAGTTGGATGAAAATGTAGTCAGAGTACTCGATGTGAGTGTCATTTCGTTGAGTTTCGAGCGGTCCGTTGTAGAAGAGAAGCGCGTCGGATTGACTGAAAGAATTCAATTGATTTGGAGGGAAAAATTGAAAAAAATCGAAAAATTTTGATTAAAAACTGCGGGTTTGCTGAGGCTAAGACTACAAACTACATTCTGTAGTTAGCCTCAGCAAAACTTCAGAGGCCAAAAATCGTGTAGTTTGTAGTCTTAGCCTCAAAAATCCTGAATTTGGGTATTTTCTATCGATTTTTGACCGATAAAACCCGTTTTTGGACTGAAAACAGCGATTTTCACACAGTTTTCATGAAAAATTGGCGAAAATCTTTCAAAAAGAGGCGAAAATTGCAAGAAAGAACTTTTCGCATTACAAAATGTTGATAACTCCCCAAAAATCGGTCCACAAATGTCGTTTTTGCTGAGGCTAAGACATATTGTAGTTTGTAGTCTTAGCCTCAGCAATCCTAAATTGACCGTTTTGCTTTAAATTTTCGCTTTTTTTTTGCTAATTCTGAATCGAAATTTGGCTGTTTATCCGTAAAAATACTTAAAAACCGCTCGAAATGTAACAAAAATCAAAAAATCAGAAAATTTTGATTTTTGATGAGGCTAACTCGAAAATGTAGTTTGTATTCTTAGCCTCAGCAAAACCGTTTTCAGCCATTTCTGTCTATTCTCAAACGGTTTTCAAAGCTGAAATGCTAAAAATGTAGTTTGCAGTCTAAACTCACGTAGTCATAAAGCTGAACGAGATATTCAAGCTAGTACACGCGGGCATAGGCTTATACCACGCGAATCCGTTTCCACCGAAGCTTCTCGTCGTTCCCTGACACCTCGATCCCTTCAATCCATCATTTCGGCATTCGCAGAAGAATCCAGGATTCGTGTTATGACAAACTCCATCGTTATGACACAACGAGTGTTGACACGCGGGCGGTGCTCTCCACACGGGACACGTACAATCGTCACGTGACGTCGCATTGACTCCGACAATTACTGTAGAGTTGGCTGACACTACAATTCCATCGTAATCCGCCGAATTGAGTGTCTGACAACCGGCGTCGCATTGTGTGAATTTGCACATATCGATTCCGACTCCGACGATTTCCACGTTGAGCTTACGTTGCAAATCGGCACGATGGGCGGCGATGAGTCCGTTGAGTTGGGCGGTGTCACGGTATCCAGAGCCACGGGCGTTGAAACGGACATTGAGAACGGGCACGTCACGTGTTTGGAGCGTGGCGATTCCAACCTGAAATTTGGAATTTTTGGAAAAAAAGAAAATTAGACAGAAAAAAGAAGTTTTGATCTAGAAATTGTGTCGGTGCAGAAAATCGCTCCGCCCACTTTCAGGTCACCGCATTATATCAAAATGTTCTAAAAGTGGGCGTGGCTATTTCTTCATGAATACGTGTAGCCAAAAATGGCTGATAACAGTCAAATTGGGTGTGTTGAGGCTTAGACTACAAACTAGACAATTTTAGCCTCAGTGAAGTTGACTGAGGCTAACTGCAGAATGTAGTTTGTAGTCTTAGCCTCAGCAAACCCCGAATTCAGTTGTTTTTGACCGTTTTTCATCAAAAATTTTGCTAAAAAAAGTGGAAAAAGGGGCGTGGTCCATTCTAATGGTGCGATCCGAGTGGGAAAAGTGTAAAACGTGCTATAGAATCTAGAAAAAAGAATCACAAAAACACAAATAGGCACGTCTAATATCCAATGAAATTACCACTCTTCCCAGCCGACTCGCCCAATCAACCTAAACGTCTGTCTGTGTGTCCAGAACATCCGGATGTCCACCTATACCCTACCTGTACTGAAAACACGTCAACCGTCACATCTCCACCCATATAAGCAGCCATTTCCTGTTTGAAGATGTCCATGAGAGATTGTCCATTAGAATCCGCACGAATAAAGTCATCAGGTAGTTGGAGAGGTGTCTCCTCAGCTATCAACAACTGGACACTTCCCTGATTGTCGAATGCAATCTGTGGAACGGCGCTCACGATTACTGTCACGTGACCGACGGCGTCCTCATCTCTCGCGTTATCATGTACATTCGCAGACATTGTATAGGTGCCTGCAGCCATCTCGGCGGCCATTGTGATGTCTCCCTTGTCGGATAACTCGAATCCTGGACGAGAGTCCTTCCATGAGAATGTCTTGTCACCGAGATCCCAATCGTCTGCGTCATCCACGTACACTCGTCCGATTACGGTCTGTTTGAGGCGGCCGAGGTAGGAGTTGACGTGGATTGTCATGTGGCCATCGTGCATTGTGTTGTCATTCTGAAAGAAGTGAAAATAATGAGTTATGCTTCGATTTTCATTGTTTTTTTCCGCAAAAACTCGATTTTTTGTGAAAAAACCGTCAAAATAGAGTTTACTGAGGTTAAGCAACTACAAACTACACAAGAAAGTTAGCCTCAGCAAACTTCGTTGAGGCTAACTAGAAAGTATAGTTTGTAGTCGGTTAGCCTCAGCAAATCTAAAAATAACAATTTCGACCGTTTTGCTCTAAATTTTCGCATTTTTTGCTGATTCTGGATCGAAATTTGGCTGTTTATATGTAAAAATATTCGAAAACTAGCCGAATTCAATCGAAATTTAACAAAAACTGAAAAAATCCAAAATTTTTGATTTTTACTGAGGCTAACTCAAAAATGTAGTTTGTAGTCTTAGCCTCAACAAAAGCAATTTTGATCGTTTTTCCTTCAATTTTCGCATTTTTTGCTAATTCCGGATCAAAATCCGACTGTTCGCTGTTTCTTTGCTTCTTGTTGCTTTCCCAGTACATCTTGCTGAGGCTAACTGACTACAAACTACAAATAGCAGTTAGCCTCAACAAGCCTCCATTGTTCGGTTTAAATCGCTTTTTGGTCATATTTTTTGCAAGTTGAACCCCCAATTGACATCGCTTAACCCATAGTGTGTGCACACATGCATATATTTTTTGTGGGTTGAGAAGGGGCCGCCTATTTGTTTGTCACCTTCAAACATGCGCGGTATGTGCACCGCGCATCTCTTTTGATGGTTTGTAATGAAATGTGTGACCAATAGAAGGGGAGATGAAAGGTGTTCCCCCGACACTCGTTTTCTCATCTTTCTTCTGATGGCATTTCACACTCATCAAATATCCAATAGAAATCTCTCTCTCCGCTTGTAAATTTGTGTTTCGAATGGAACGGAAGTTGGCACAAAGCCATTTCAGAAGACGAGAGTGCAGCACATCCCTAATTGGCTAATAGGACGTTCCTTCCTCCTCCTTCTTCTTCTTGAGAGACTACATTTCCATAAATCTCATCACATTTACATAAGGAAGGAGAAGACGTTCTTGACTTTTTGAACAGGAGATGAGTGAAGGAGGAACAGATGGTTGTGGCTTAGTGACGCTAAGAGCTTACTGTGAAAAAATGCAAAATTTCATCAAATTTGGATCATTTTACACCCAAAAAACCTCGAAAACTTCAAAAATCGGCTGGGAACATCACAAAATTCGATACAAAATTCGAAAAATCGAACTGAAACTCAAAAAACCGAAAATTTGCATTTTACTGAGGCTAACTCAAAATTGTAGTTTGTAGTCTTAGGCTCAACAAATCCAATAAAAGTCAATTTCATGCGATTTCCTGGATTTTTAAAAACAATTTTCCTGATTTTCAGACAGAAAAACCCGATTTTAAAGTTAAAAACCCGAAAAAATCGACAAAAACCAGCAAAAACACAAAACTATCGATTTTGCTGAGGCTAACTCAAAAGTGTAGTTTGTAGCCTCTGAACCTCAACAAAACCAAAAAATCACTCATTTCAGCTCATTTTTCTCATTTTTTTTCGGGATTTCCCCCTAAACTATTTGCACATTTTACTATACAACAAATTAGCGGCACCCATCAAAAAAAACCGTTAACCCCCTTGCATGTGTCATCGGATTACGGTCATTCCCCTCTTTCTTTGTGACCCGTTCGACCACCACAAAAGGAATAAGACGTCATAAGACGTCGACGAATACAAATTATATGTATCCGACGGCATCGTTAACCTAGAAACTGTCCGTTGACAGGCGGCCCGGGGAAAAACGAAAAACGCGCCAATGACACGCCAGTTACATCAAAATTTTTATGATTTTGCTGAAATTTTCAGCCTTTTCCTTACCAAATCTCCAATAATCACGTGAACCGACGCCTCGTTTCGCCGTCCAGCACGATCAGCCAACACCAGCGGGATCTCCAGAATCTTTCCTGGTACCGGAGCCTCTCGATCGAATTCCTGAAGCGGTGTAATCGTCATTGAGCCATTTCCACCGTCGCCGTTCGGATTGAAGACGACATTCAAATATTGACTATATTTGAAATTTGGGGAGAGTTCCATTGTGAATGGTGGTCCGAATTCACTGAAAATCGGGGGAAAATTAGCAAAAAATTGGAAGAAAACGCGCCAAAGACACGCCAGATTCACTAAAAGTTCGAAAAAAAATCAACTTTGCTGAGGCTAAGCGGGTGCAAACTACAAAGTGAAGTTAGCCTCGGTAAAAATTGCGGAGGCTAAGAAAATTTTGTAGTTTGTAGTCAGTTAGCCTCAGTAAACGGAATTTTGTCGTTTTGAGTGAATTTTCAGTTTTTCATCGGAAAATCTGTATTTGGACCGTATTTTCTTTAGTTTTTTCACCAAAAACATAATCAAAACGCGCCAAAGACACGCCAGAAACGCCTTTTTAGTAGTGTTTTCACTTACGCAGTATCCCTATCGGTGGCTCGGATCTCACAAGTTCCCAGCTGATTGACCGGAGTATTTTCGCGGAAAATACATGGCCGCGGGACGGTGTATGGCTCGGGTCCGTTGTCGTTGACGTCTTGAAGATAGACTGCGACCATTTGTCTCCCAATGTTGTTGGCTGAAAAGAATAGAGTTGATACGCGTCAAAGGTGCGACAGCGACTTTTAGGTCTTTTTTGGTTCAAAAATGCCCATTTTTATGCATAAAACCCCAAATTTGATCAATTTCAGACATTATTACTCACAATTATCATAAGCCTCGATAATCAAGTTATAAACGGCAATATCCTCGCGATCCAGTGAGTGAGCGACACGAAGAGTTCCATCCTGATCGATAGTGAACTGACGTTTCGGGTCGGATTGACGATTGATGCGGAATCTGAAAAAAAATAGATAAAATTTGGGATTTTTTGTAAAATTTCAATGGAAATACCGGACAAAAATCGACTTTACTGAGGTTAAGCGGATACAAACTACAAAATGAAGTTAGCCTCAGTAAAAATTGCTGAGGCTAAGGAAATTGTGTAGTTTGTAGTCAGTTAGCCTCAGTAAACGGAATTTCGTCGTTTTGAGTGAATTTTCCAGGATTTTCCAGTTTTTCCGGTGTTTATAACGACTTTCTGCCGAATCTCTGGTATTTTGACCAATTCAATCAAAAAAACCAAAAAAGTTCGAAAAATTGACCAAAAAACGACTTTACTGAGGCTAAGCCGACACAAACTACATAGTGAAGTTAGCCTCAGTAAAAATTGCTGAGGCTAAGGAAATTGTGTAGTTTGTAGTTGAAGTCAGTTAGCCTCAGTAAACGGTATATCGTCGTTTGGAGTGAATTTTTCAGGGGTTTTCAGTTTTTTCGGTGTTTATAACGATTATTTGTCGAATATCTTGTATTTATACCGTTTTAAACGCGAAGTGTTTGCTGAGGCTGAATAATTTTGTAGTTTGTAATCAGTTAGCCTCAACAAACTTGAATTTTACTGTTTTAAAGCTCGCTTTCTCTCAAAATCCCGAATTTTTTCCCTTTTTTTTTTTTTCATATTTTCTCCCCAATGACTCCAGGTGCGTTGTCTAGCCTCTCAAGTGTCGTCTTTCCCCTCATTGGCCAACACCGGTCAAGCGGGGCGACGAAGGCAACGAGGTGTTGTGTGGAGGTGCTTCCATGATTGGATGTCCCCTCTCAACACGATATCATTTTACATGTGTGTACGCATACAGCGTCTCCGTCAAATGAATTCAAAAGGTTGGGTGCCGTGTGTGTACACTTGCGTAATTACTTGGTGTGCCAAGCCTCATTAACCATGCAATAACTTCTTGGGGGCTGGCTACTTTTGGAAGAGTACTCCTACTAGTAGTTGGAAGAAGATGTGTTCACAAGACATTACACTTGTTTCCGTTATAAGGATGTGCTGCCTCTCTGGAGTACCCACCTAATTACATAGCCCTTATGTCTGTGTATGGGGCATCTGGTCACTTTTCTATCCCTATTTTCCCATTTTACGGACACTGTGTTATGAGTGGTGTGTAGTTAATCCGATGAGTCCGTTTCTTTATGAAATTGGAGGAGAAATTCAAAAATTCTATTGGGGGTGTTCATGATTCAAAATGCAAACACAGAGTCCTATTATTATCACTCTAATCTATGGCTCACGTCGTTCTACAAATATTGAAAACGAATGGAGATTATTATCAATCGGACACAGACAGGGAGAGATAGGAATGAGTGGTGGAGAGGAGAAATCGGAATGCATGTTCCGCGACACCAACGATTAGTGGAGACACGTGGCATAGGAAAATCGTGTTTTTTCCAAAAAAATGGAAATTTTGACCGATTTTCCAAATCGCCACGTGGCATAGACAAATCGAATGAAATTTGAGAACACCTCAGATTTCCATAATTTGCCACGTGGCTTTGAGACAACGTGTTTCTTTGGATTTTGCCACGTGGCATAGAAAAACTTCAGAGTTTTCAGATTGCCACGTGGAATCGAACGTGGCACAGTAAATATGCGTGTTTTTCGAAAAAATGGAACTTTCGACCGATTTACCAGATATCCACGTGGCGTAGGCGAAACTGGTAATCAGAAATTTGAAATAGTTCGTCAAAAACGAATGAAATTTCAAATTTTCTCAGATTTCTATAATTTGCCACGTGGCGTGAATCAGATCTACCGGAGCCACGTGGCTTTGAGCCATCGCATTTCTTTGGATATTGCCACGTGGAATCTACCGTACTCTCCATATTTCAAATTTCAAAATCCCTGACGTCACCTTCCGTTCTCCCCCGAACAATCTCTGACTCATCATATTCAAATTTCTCTCAAGTTTCTTCCATTTATTTATAAGAAACATTCTCAATGTTCAATTTCCGAGAAACAAAAAGAAACAATAAGACCAGGCAATCGTGAAGTTCTCCTCTCTCTATATATAAATGCTCGCACCCCTTCATGTAAACAATTGGGGGGAGTCGACCCCGATGAGATTCGGAACACACAACATACCAACAAGGAGGGGGGAGGCAAAAGAAACAGAAACATTTCCGTCTTTTCACTTGGCGGAGGCCAACTTTACACCGAGGAGAGAGAGACTAGATAATCCACTTGTGAATATGAAAGACGGGCGGCACCAAGTACTTCCTGACTTTTGGCAGAAAAAGGTGCCTTGTGTAAAGGTATTCGAAAGTTTGATCTACAGGAATCCGAAAATGCGCTCTAGCGGACTTTCCTGGATCCAGGAGTATAGCTAACGAAGTTTGAGCAAATGCGCTCTACTGAACTCCTGGCTAACTTCACCTCAGGTGTCCCTGATCCCAACTGGACCTCTAGAATCCGAAATCCCACAAATTTCGTACTAGTCGTCCGCTGTTCCCCACCAAATGAAGGCCACAATTATCTCATCTCCATATCCTGACAGAAACCTGCCAAAACCTTTCAAATCGTGTGTGGTGGCATATGTGGGAAACAACATTGTGTCCACGAGTCCAACCACAACCACTAATTATCCTTATCCGCAATAGCTCAATAGACCCGCTAATCAACTTGTCATCTCATTCCTACATTCATTCCGTTAGAATATGTCCAAGGACATCTGAATCCCTCCTGCTGTGCTCTTTGCAAGGATTACGAGCTCTCGAGTGGGTTCAAAAACGTCTCTATATTACACTTTGCGCGCCTATCGGGGGTCACTCAAATGTGACAAAAACTGTGCAAATAAGTGGTGGGAAGGTTCTCGTGATGATAATCGTGTCTCGGGTCACTGACTCTCCAAAGAGTTGGAGCATAGGTGTCTACTAGACACTGTCTAGTAGAGCGAACTTTCTGAAGCTACCAGAATCCCTCAAAAGGTGTCTTAGCAGTGGATCTACACCTGCTGTTACACAATTTCCTCTTCAATGGTGGCGTAAGCGACCGTCGAAGAGGGAATTGAGGAAAAAAACGAAATGCATTCCGTTATTCATTCCAAGGCCACCCCCAACAACTACAAATACATCTCGTTCTGTCTCTCCGGAAGGCCAAACAAAACCCCTCTACACCAAAACCCACCCAAATGTAGGTAAAAGGTAAGGGGGAAAAGGAGAACGAGGTCACACCACCATTACCCCCCGGAGACAGCCAGCCATCTTCCCCCTTTTCGTCTTGTGTGCGCGAAAACTGTCATATATAGTGGGGTGGATGCAAATGCAGAAAGTGGTAGTGGAGAACTTCTTTTTTGACAAAAATCTAAAATGACAGCACACAGTCATCATCGTCGATATCCCCCCATGAGGTTTTCCTAAATCGCGAATTCATAATTTTCGGTGGTGGTGGAGGACAGAATTCCGACGGCGGATGATCACCATCTCACTGATGAATCATCGTGAATGAATGTTGTTGTGGAATAGATGGAAGAAGTGAAAGTAGTGAATATAACGGAAGAATTGAGATTCATGCAGAGAAGTTGGAATCCGCGTGGAAGACGTGGATTGGGTTTCCACGTAGAAACTGTGACGTGGACTTCAAAAAAAGCGGAGCCACGTGGAATTTCAGAATTCAAAACTTCCGCTTGAAAATTATGACGTGGAATTCAAAAAAAAAGCGAAGAACGTCGAAAATGGAAAGTTGACGTGGAATTCACTCAAACGTGGAAGAATTTCAAGAAAACACGTGGAAATTGTGACGTGGAATTCAAAAAAAAAGTGGAGCCACGTGGATTTCGACGTCAGAAACATGGGTTTTGATGCCACGTGGCAGAAGTTTCTAGAGTGAAAGTTATGACGTGGAATCAATAATTTGAGTTTTTGACCCAATTTTTCACTATTTTTAATCAAAATCAATCATTTTTTATCAATTTTCTCCCCAAAACTCAAAAAAACTTACGAGAAATTATACATCGGATTACTCGGATCGTGAGCCTTAAAAGTCTCCAAAACCGTTCCGATCGGTGTATCCTCACTGATATTCTTCATAACAAAAACGTGTATATCGCGTGCGCGGACACCGCCAACCAGCGACGAGAACCGAGATTTCGCCACAGATGGTTCGAGTCCGAACGGTAGCGACAAATCGGTGAACGCCTCGGCGCCGTGTATCACAAATGCACCCGCCATCATCAAAAGTGTCACCCAGAGCCCCGGAAAGACGCAACCCCTCCTACCTAGCCGTGTCGCCGGCATCCTTGTCACTCGTCGTGTATCGTCCGATGATTGTGCCACGTGGCACGTCTTCTCTGATACGGTGCTCGGTGGCTCCGTGAATGTGTGGCGCGTGGTCGTTGCGATCGACGAGTGCCACGTGCACCGCCGCTTCTGCATCGTGTCGTCCGTCGGAGACGCGAATTCGAAGTGGGAAACCGTCGCGTTGAGCGGCGTCCTCGTAGTCCAGTGGCTAGAAATTTTGGGTTTTTTGGAAGGGGGCTCTATGAGGTTAGGTGACACTAGGCTTTTTGAGATTTTTGAGATTTTTCGGGTTTTAAGGCACTTTTTGAGGCGATGTTGTTGCTTTTGATGGTGTTGTTGAGTGCGGCTAGGCCGACTTTTGCGTTAGACGCACTTTCTACTGAAAAAAACAAGAGAATTTAATAGGAAAATGAGAGAAAAGAGATTTTGTTGCAAAAAATGTCAAAATCAAAGGAAATTTGCATAGAAAGGGAAACGTGGTGAAAGCGGATATAAGCGGAATTGAAGGGGGAAAAGGGCGCGGATTACGAAATGAAAACTGTTTTTTGTTGATAAAAAAATAAAAAATCGAGAGAAAAAAGTTAGCCTCCACAAAAAACCGAAGACGATTTTGCTGAGGTTAAGGCTACAAACTACAAAGTTGAGTTAGCCTCAGTAAAAGAAGGAAACACTTAAAATTGATGCTTTTTGTAAAAATTTGGCTAAAAACATTTGAAAACAAGCCAAAAGTGTGAGAAAGAGCGTTTTTTCTACAGAAAATTGGGAAAAATTCCGAAAAAATGAGAAAAATCGACTCAAGTCCAGTTTGCTGAGGCTAACTGATGGGCTACAAACTACAAGAAAAGTTAGCCTCAGCAAAATCAAAAATAAGAATCCTACCATTATTTCACTGTTCTTCGAGTATTAACGACTCGAAAATCGTTATTTCAGACTAAAATTTACTTAAAAAAATCACATAAACTCCAAGAAATCGAGCAAAAACTACCAAAATTACACTTGCTGAGGCTAACCGACTACAAACTACAGGAGAGAGTTAGCCTCAGCAAAAACAGGACAGTTTTACTGAGGCTAAGGAGCTACAAACTACAAAAACAAGTTAGTCTCAGCAAAAAACTTCGAATTTTTAGCGGAAAAAGAAATTTTGAGAGGTAGAAATTCGCAGTGAAAAATACAAAAATATAGGTCAAATCTAAGATCAAAAAAATCTCACAAAAAATACATTTTGTGCCCCCATAAAAGCTAGTAGTAGCTATGTGTAAGTGTGCGCGAAAAAAAGTTTCTTCTATAAGAGATTTGGGATGAATGAAGGGAAAAAAAGGGAGGAAAAGTAGGGGGGAGGAAGAGTATAAACGTGAAAGCAATGTCTTCTTCTTCTTCTTCCGAAGAGAATACTAGAGAGAGAAGATACACAGAGGCGAGCGATGCGCGCAGTGGGGGCAAGCACCTCAGAGAAAGGTCGAATCAAGAGAGACGACAGACAGTTAGAGACGCAGAGAGAGTGTCCGAGTGTGAAGAGACGGCATAGGCCACGCCCATCGCTTCAAGGTAAGAAATAGGAGAACACACAACCGAGTGGACCTTGGCGGGAGGAGGTGGTATGGAATGACTGTAGAGAGATGTGAATGGAGAGAGAGGGGCGAGAGAGAGAGACGCAGAGAAAATGCACAGGTAGGTCTCTCAGGAGCCTCTCTCTAGACGCAGAATAAATGGAGGTAACGACACCGCTAATCGGTTTGGAGGCCGTTTTTTGCGCGCGCGCAACGCTTTGGCGTCGGATAGAGGCAGAGGGGGACATTATTGAGATGGATTGGGGCTCGGAGATGTCAAACCAGTCAGTTGGGTGTGGTTTTTGCAGGGAGAGGGGGAGAGAAATCCGAAAAAAAAGAGATTTTTTTGAACAAATTTAGATGAAAAACTCGAAAACCACGTGGAAAATTTAAAAAAAAAACGAGCTTTGCTGAGGCTAAGCGACTACAAACTACAAAACGAAGTTAGCCTCAGTGAGTATTGCTGAGGCTAACTTCACTTTGTAGTTTGTAGTCACTTAGCCTCAGTAAACGAAATTTTGTCGTTTTGAGTGAATTTTTCAGGAATTTTCAGTTTTTTCGGTGTTTAAGAACGGTTTTTTAGTCGAATATCTTAGAATTTATGATTTTTCAGCCGATTTTTCATTGAAATTGGTGAATTTTGAGAAACTAAAGGGCTCTAGCAACTTTCTTGAAGAAAAACCAAGAAATCCGAATTCCACGTGGCAAAATCTGGAAAACCATAGTTGTCAAGGCCCGGGCCGGGCCGGGCCGGGCCGGTAGAAAATTTTCAAGGCCCGGCCCGGCCCGAAGGCCCGGCTTCAAAAATGACCCATTTTTTAAACACATTTTTTCCGAAATTTTTTCAATTTTTCATCGAAAATGGGTCAATTTTAGACTATTTTTCTGAATTTCTTCTAATTCTGAACGATGCTCAAAAATTTGACTTTTTCGCGAAAAAATTCAAAAAATTTCAAAAAATTTGAAAAAATTTGAATTTTTGACTTTCGCGCCAATTTGCCCGGGCCTTCGGGCCGGGCCTTAAGCCCGGGCCGGCCCGGGCCGGCCCGGGCCGGGCCGGGCCCTGATTTCGCCGACAAGGCCCGGCCCGGCCCGGCCCGGGCCGGGCCTTGACAACTATGGGAAAAACTAAATTTTATCGAAACACGAGCTTTTGGCGGATATTTTCTTGCAGAAAGCAGATTTTCAGCTCGAAAATTTATCAAAAATAGTCAAATTAGCTAGAAATTTAGCCTTCCAAAGCTGTTTGAAAATTTTGCTGAGGCTAACTGACTACAAACTACAAAACTGAGTTAGCCTCAGCAAAAACTGAGAAATTTGAAAAATGCAGCAGAATTGCAGAAAAAAACGAAGAAAATTACGAATTTTACGGAAGAATCGGGAAATTCCTAGAAAATCTGCAAAATTATACAATTCGGCTAGTTGGTCAAAAGTAGTAGGTCAAATCCGCTAAAGTGAGTGAGTAAAGTGGGTGTGAAAGTTTCGTAAAGAAGAAGTTTCGAGCGTGAGAAAATTAGCCGTCGGGGTGAGCAACGAATTCTTAGAATTCCCGCAGCAAAGGGGTGGGGACCACCCATTTACGTTTCTCTCTCAATTTATTTTCTTCATTTTCTCACTTCTTCTTTTACTCCAGAAGAAGACGTCGTTTTTGCATAAAATAAACGTCTTCTGAATCCTAAACAGGGCATCATCATCGTTTAAGGAGAAGAGAAGGACAAAAGACAGCTGTAATGCCTTCTCCAGGCTTCTCTGACGACACGATGATGGGTAAAAGTATAGAAGAGAGGCGGCGCGGAATAGAAAAAAAACGAGGAAAGAGTGAATCTTGTTAGGAGACGTCGTTGTTGTCGGAATAGAGAGAGAAAAGAGTAAAGGGACCTCCGGAATAGTAGACAAAAGGGATAAAAACTAACTGGAGGAGTGAGATAGAGCGGTTTTTCTACAAGAAATCGGGAAAAAATGGAGAAAAATCGACTTTTGCTGAGGCTAACTGACTTCCAACTACAAAACTTGCTAAGCCTCAGTAAGAACAGGCAAATTTGATAAAATAGTTTTTTTTTTGGCGTTTTTAAGAGATTATTGGCTAAAAATGAGCATAATCGCTGTTATTTTACTCTGAAAACTGTCGAAATGTGATAAAACTCTGTGAAACTCGGTCAATTTCACGTTCCGTTGAGGCTATCTGACTACAAACTACAAAATCCGGTTAGCCTCAGTAAAACCGGAAACTCTGAAGTAGTCAAAAATGCTTTAAAATCTCAACTTTTCGGGAAAATTGAAACAATATTAAAATCCCCATTTCAAAACAACACGTTTTGATTCAAAAATCTTGAAAATTGACAACAATTCCATAATTCTCAGTTTTTGCTGAGGCTAAGACCACAAACTACATTCTTGAGTTAGCCTCAGCAAAAATCTAAAGTTCTGTTTCTGTTACATTTCGATTGATTTCGGGCGATTTTTGTATATTTTCAGCTTGTAAATCACCAAAAATCTTGAAAATTGATTTCAAAATCAGTTTTTGCTGAGGCTAACTCAAATTTGTAGTTTGTAGCCGTTAGCCTCAACAAAACGCCTCAAAACCACTCATTTTTCGCTTTTTGTTTTTCGGAAAATGACCTCAATAAATGCTACAAAGTTAGCCTCGGGTCATCGCTTTCCGCTTGAGTTAGTTGCGACAAGGCAGCTCTTGCTATTCGAAGACAAAAAATGACCAGAGGGAAACACTAAAAAATGTCTCTCCTCTCATCACTATCTTCTCTATTGAGTTCGGAGCCGCCGCGCGGAGGAGAGCTCTGCTCATCTCTCTCAATCCACTTGAGGCATTCTTCCCGTGTGTCCACTTGATAATATAGTAGAGTAACTAGCCTCCTCCTGCTGCTCGTTTAGCTATGCGTTGAGCTGACCGCCTCCCGCCGACAAAGAAGACACAAAAAAGTGTCGAGGAGGTGCTTAGAGAGGTTAAGCAGCTCCTTCCTCATGTCCGAAAAAAGTAATAGAGGGGTCCCTTTGGTAGTAATAGAAAAGCCGATGGGTACTCGCGCGGCACCTAACATGGGCGGCGCCTAAAAAGGGGGAGAGAGACGGGCGGTTATATTTTGAAATTTTATAAAAAGGGCGCGTGAAATGAGTTTTTTATTTTATTGGAGAGAGAAGGTTTATGGCCTTGGGAAAGTTTGAGAGCCGCAAAAGAGAGAGAAAAGAGTAATGAATGAGAATGTATATAGGTGCATTAAAAATGGGTGATGGAATGTCCAATTTTGTCCAATTTTGTATTAAGTAAACCGCAAAAATCTAGATTGAAAATGTTAATTTCTCGAAAAAATTAAGAAAAACTACAAAATTTGAAAAGTTATGTTTTACTGAGGCTAACTGTTTTTGTAGTTTGTAGTCAGCTAGCCTCAACAGAGTGCTCAGCTAGCCGTTTCGATCGAACGGCGGTTGACTTTCGTTCTTGGTGGGATAACGGAGCATCGTTTCCACACAAAGTACGGTGGATGGCGGAACCCGCGAGATGTCGGCTGCTGAAACGCTTATATACTTAAAGCAGCAGCCGACATCTCGCGGGTTCCGCCATCCACCGTACTTTGTGTGGAAACGATGCTCCGTTATCCCACCAAGAACGAAAGTCCACCGCCGTTCGATCGAAACGGCTAGCTGAGTGTACTGAGGCTAAGCGACTACAAACTACGAACTCCAGTTAGCCTCAGTAAAATGTGAAAAATGCGATTGTTTTCCAGCTATTATTGCTATTTTTGAATAATTTCTGAGAAAAATCTGGAAAAAACTACGAAAATTGCAATTTTTGCAATTATTACTGAGGCTAAGTGACTAAAAACTACAAATTCAAGTTAGCCTCAGTAAAATTGAAAAGTTGTATAATTTGCTCATTTCTCGGTGGTTTTTAACGATTTTTAGCTCAAAATTCGATAAAATTTCGCTATTTCTACTGAGGCATAGACGCTATAAACTATAAAGATCTGCTTCAAAGGAAAAATCGGTCAGAAAAAAGCCAAATGTGAGCTGACTCATCACTGGTATTCTTATTTCTACAAAAAAAGAGGGAATGTGGAAACAGGACAGTGCCTCCAAGTGCTATGTCGACAAGACCGTCAAGACGATGAGTCACAGAGTGCAAAAGTGGAGAAGATGCATGTTCTTTCTTCTAAAAAGGTGTAAGAGAAGAAGAAGAAGAAGACGTTGTTGTTGTGGTTATACACATATTGTATGCACAAGTGTGAACATCACTAAAATCAACACACCTGTCCTATAGAGATCGGTAAAAAGTTGTCAATAGAGCGAGGGACTCTATTTCGAAATTTTTTTTTTCGAAAAACACAAAAATGTAGATTTCCAGCGTAAATTCCGTTTTCGCAGGAAAAACCGGGATCATTTTGAGCCAGAAACCACTAAAATCGGTTGAAAAAGTGCAAAGTTACAGCGATTTCAAGTTTTGCTGAGGCTAATTGACTAGAAACTACGAAAGTAAGATAGCCTCAGCAAATCTTCACTGAGGCTAACTCGACTTGTAGTTTGTAGTCGCTAATAGTTAGCCTCAGCAAAGTACACTGAGGCTAATTCACTACAAACTACGTTTTTCAGTTAGCCTCAGTAAAACCTAATTTTTTAATTTTTCTGTTTTTACACGATTGTTTTTTGAAATTCCTAATTCCTAGCGACGTCGACTATATAGAAATCAAATAGAAAAGAGAACACCTGGGTATTCTGCTGCCGAAGCGAACAAACGTATGTTTTAATGCATTCTATATAGCATTTCGCGGATATTTCAAATGAAACGGGCGGCCCACGGATCGACGTACAACTACAAACGCATCAAAAACTGACAGATTGGAAAAGTTTCAAAACTATTTGAAATGTGCGCACCGACGCATGGAGAAATAAGAAAACGAACGCAACGAAGAGTGAGGCGTGTGGGCACTTGAACAAACATTTTTATTCATATCACTCGTCGCTCAGTGTCACTTTTTGATGATACCTCTCTGAGGCGGCGCCGGAAAGAGAGAAAGTGAGTCATATAGAATGTGTGTTATCAGCTCTTCTTATCGATTATTGGAGAAAGAGAGAGCACAATAATAATTGTTTTTATGGGTGTGAGAAACTAGTAATTTTGAACGAAATTAATAGTAAACGTTGCGATTATTGGGAAGAAAGGGGACACTGGAAATGAGAAAAATCACTTTTTTCTCGAAAAAGCGCCAAAATTCACTAAAAACCGACCAAAATCAGTTGGAATTCGGTTTACTGAGGCTAAGCGACTACAAACTACAAAATTAAGTTAGCCTCAGCAAAAAAGTATGTTGAAATTGACAAAATGATGATTTTTATGTCGTTTTCTTTGTAGTTTTGAGAAAAAGAAAGATTTTCTAGACAAAATCATCACAGGAACACTGGAGAAGAGAGGAAAAAGTGGAAAAATTAGACAAATTTAATCAAAATCCCAGAAAAACGGTTTGCTGAGGCTAACTGACTACAAACTACAAAATAAATTTAGCCTCAGCAAAAATGATTTTTCGGTTGTTTTTTTCCAGTTTTAGAGTAAAAAGTGGGTTTTTTGGACTACATTTCCGTAATAACATGGAAAAATCGGTGAAAAATAGAAAACAGTGACTACAAACTACAAAATTAATTTAGCCTGAACAAAAATTGGACTATTTTTGCCCGTTTTTCTTAATTTTTTGAACTAAAAATTCAAATTTTCATTCTAATAAAAAAGGAATGAATATCACTACCGTTCTTCACCTCTTCCTCCAACCAAAAAACAACACAAAAGGGGGAAGGGTACTAGAGATGTGAACAGGAACACAATGCTCAATACCCCCCCATCAAAATCTGGTCATTGTCTCCTTCTCTTGAGAATGCTGCATATAGCTCTTGAAGTCTCGAATAGGTTTGGAGGGAGTGAAAAGAGGGGCTCTTCATTCGAAAACACCAAAAAAAAAACGAAACCATCGAGTGTGAACTCTCCGAATAAATACACAAACCCAGAAAGCTAGGCGACTGACCTGACGGACACTGACTCAATGTTGACAGGGAGGCTAGTAGCACTCCACTCCTCTCAACACAGGAAGAAGAAGAAGCCGCGCGAAAAAATGACCATCGCCTAGTTTTTTTTTGAGGAAAAGGAGGCGAAGAGTGGATACTTGTAAAAGAGAGAATGAATGATGTGTGGATGGCATGCAACCCAACAACACAACCATCCTAATTGCCAAGCATTATTGCACTTTTTGTTGGGAGGGAATTGGTTGGAGAAAGCCTATTTACCGTAAGTTTTATTGACAGTTAGGCAAGTGGTAAGTGTGTATTCTGAAGATTCTTCTGATGAAATGACGGAGTGGCGGCTAATTGGATATGAGACAGGCTTTATGAGCGGGGAAAACTATAGAATCCAGTAAAAAAATGTGATTTTCGGACCGTTTTCGGTTTTTGGCTAAATTTTTCGAAAAAGAAAACGCAAAAATTCACTAAAAACCGACCAAAATCAGTTAAAATTCGGTTTGCTGAGGCTAAGAGACTACAAACTACAGAACGGAGTTAGCCTCAGCGAAGATTTGCTGAGGCTAACTTCTTTTCGTAGTTTGTAGTCAGTTAGCCTCAGCTAAACTTGAAATCGCTGTAACTTTGCACGTTTTCAACCGATTTTAATGATTTTTGGCTCAAAAGGATTCCTGATTTTCTTGCAAAAACGGAAATTCCGCTGAAAATCAGAGCACATTTTCAAGAAAAGCGCCGAAATGCCCTAAAAATCGACCAGAATCAGTGAAAATTCGGTTTATTGAGGCTAAGAGACTACAAACTACAGAACGGGGTTAGCCTCAACAAAAACGGAAATTCCGCTGACAATCAGAACTTTTTGCGTTTTTCGAAAAAAAAAAGACTACAAACTACAATTCCATCCTCATCCTCAACAAAACACTTCCAGCTGTTAGCACATGTCCTTTTTCACCTCCTCCTTCTTAACAAGTGTAGATCAAAACCTGACGATGTGCTAAAAGGCGGTAAAGAGACACCGACATTATCTAATTTCTAGATAGCATCTCAACTGTGTTTTTTCTTCACATTCCATCAAGATACCAAAAGTGCGATTTCCACTTCGTCACCTCTTCTGAAACACCAACTAGGTCACGAAGAGAGATGAGGGAATTGGTAGAAGGAGAGGAGGGAGAACAAATTGAATCATTTTGGCAACAATTGTAATTAGTCTCACCCCCCGAAAGATGTGAGGTAGAAATGAGGCTAACGGCGACTAATTCCGAATGAAACATGATGAACAAGTTCATCAGAAAACATGGGAATTGTTGAGTAGGGACTTGGCGCCGTGCCAGGTATCAAATCTATTAGAAATTCGAAGAAGTTGAGGATTCTGAATCCACACTGAGATTTTCCTGAGATTGACCAAGAAACTGACCGAGACCTCTTGACTGATTAGAATCTGATATGATTAAGAAGCTGACGTCTTGAGGATTCTGAATCTACTCTCTAATTTTTCTAGGATCACAATTGATCGATATACACTGAGTGTGACACTCAGTGAGTGTCATCTTGGAAAACGTGAGAATCGGTTAATTTTAGTCAGAATCTTCACGATGTCAAACGTCAGGTTCAGATGATTGGACACTGGACCGCCTAGACAAGACTTACATCATTAGAAAGCTGGAATCCCACCGAAACCGAATCTGAAACTAGTTTTTCGAAAAAAAAGGCTTCGGATTCATTTACACCAGAATCTTATCTTCCTAACAATACAAGACAAGTCAAGGGATCGAGTTGCGTTGCGGCTCTCTAGATGCTAAAAAGTTCGGTAGAGCGAACTTGCTTCCCTCTCTCTATCTAGAGGTTCTAGGCAGCTAGAACACTTTTTCTTTATTGTTCATGAAAATCAATCTATAGAAACCAATCCGTCTTCCCCTTCCTCCAAAAGTCAAGAAAGACAAAAAACCAGTTATGGTCTTTCAATATCGATGAAGAACGACAAAGAGGCTTACTCCTCTCTCAAGACAAAAAAAACCCACTTCGAACAGACATACACCGAGACTAAGTCGGTCGGTGTTGGATGGAGAGACCGCCTTTTAATTACATACCATAACTACCACCGTCAGCATAAAAAAGGACCTTCAAAAGGACAGTTGGTTGGCAACAAGAGGAAAAAGCGAGCGCTCGGGGTGGTATGTGAGGGTGCGAAAAAGACAATAAAAAGGTGATGAGTGGGGGAAGGGTCATCAAATGAGTGCGAGACCTTCATCACTTCTTTGTCGTCTTCGAGAAGAGAGAACCAGCGGAAGCAGCACAGCACCTCATAAATCAGTCACTTTCTATTGACTCGGCTTTTTTCAAACGATTCTGATAGGTAGATGAGCACTTAGTGGAGAGAGATGGGCGGTTTGTAAATGTAATGCTTCCTATCGAAAAAATAGAAAAAATCCGTCTTCTTTGAAACAAGAAACAAAAAATTTGGTCAAAAATCGACCATTTTGAACCACTTTTGATTTTTTGCTGAGGCTAACTGAGATTTGTAGTTTGTAGTCAGTTAGCCTCAACAAAAACTTGAAACGTGTGTAACTCAGTGAGTTTCAGACGGATTTGAATGGTTTCTGAGAATAAATGTTGGAAATTGGAAGGGCTATCGACGGGTATACAAATTGGCAATAAATAAAAGCCATTTTGCAATTTTGGCGCACGGCTTACAAGCCGTGACTACAGGAATCCAAAGAGCTTGTGAAGTGACAAATCTGAGATAAGCCACGCCCATTTTTCGCAAGATAGCCGCATGGAAAGGTGGGAACTGCGCTCAAAGGGTTCACAAGTTCTGGATTTTGGAAGCAACGTGGAAACTTCTGCAACCCGATGGGTAGGCCACGCCCATTCTATCAGAAACTGCAAAAGGGAAAATGTGGGCGGAGTTTTTCCACGTGGTTCTTGGAATTTGGATCAAACTGCCGCGTGGCATAGCTTGAGATAAACCACGCTCATTTTTTGTCATTTTCCACCTGTGAGCGGTCAAATAAGTGGGCGGAGCCATATTGCTACGTGGATTCAGCGAATCACGTGTATAGGCTCCTACGCTGACGTAACATATCCAAATCCCGAAAAAATTGCTCAGAAGATATGAGAAGATTCCGGTTTGGAGCATTCCATCGCAACGAAAAAAGTGATTGTTTCTCTTCTTGTTGCACCGTATTTAGATGGAAAAGGGATATCGAATTTCACCGCCCTTTTTGCTACAAAATGGTGTATACGGGCGGTGTCGGAAGCGAGAGGAAAAGGGAGAAACAAAACACGGGCGGCTCAAAGCGGATCATCTTGCGAAACTTAAGATTTAGTGGAGATTTTAGAAAGTTTTGGTTCACTTCATATAATGGGGATGGTAGTGACACTATTTAATGTGAGATAGAGCGAATTTAGTCAGTGCCATAGAGCGAGGTAGCAACTATGCTTGGTCACTGCACTTCAAAATTGAGTCCAATAGAGCGAATTTGTTACACTGGCCACGTGGAAATGTGAGTGAGATAGAGCGAACTTGCTACACTGACAAATTCTCATTCACGAATTACCCAGATAAGCGATAAATACAATGAAAAGTGATAAACCTCCTCCTCCCCGGAGATCACACATAAATCCATTGATTCCTCTCGCATAGTTATCGTTTCGCTATTTCTCATTCATCTGCCAATACAGAGAAGGGTCATATAATCGTTTCGCATCTAATCTCTCTCTCATTCTCGAATTCCGAAACTGGCTTATCGAGAGAAGAAATGGGTATAGTAGAACGGCGTCGTGGTGATGTCCAGTTATGAATCGGACGACGGACGGTCTCCAGCTGTGTGAATTAGGAGAAGATGTGAAAATTTGAGAAGATTCTGGAGAAAAGGAGGGGAACTGGAACGTTTGTAGCCAGTTAGCATCAGTAAAGATCGAAAAACTACGATTTCAATCTAGTTTTGCTCTAAAAATCCACTACTTCAGCCAAACACAGTCAGAAATTACTCAAAAAACTATCAAATTCGGTTTATATTGAGTTTTGCTGAGGCTAAAGAGTTTTTGTAGTTTGTAGCCAGTTAGCCTCAGTAAAAAATTGTTTTTTTATTCAAATTTCGAGTTGTAAACAGCAAAAATTTAGGTAAAAATCGAAATTTTCTCGAAAAAACAAGAAAAATTACAAAACTTGAAAGAATTACGTTGTACCGAGGCTAACTCAACTTTGTAGTTTGTAGCCAGTTAGCCTCAGTAAAGACCGCTGAGGCTAACTGACTACAAACTAAAAAGAAAAAGTTAGCCTCAACAAAACCGATTTTTTTCGATTTTGCCGGTTTAAAATGAGGTTTAAAGCAGATTTTTTGACTGAAAATATCCAAAAATCGACTATTTTCATCGAAAAATAGAAATGAGCTCCGCCTCCATTTAGGCCACGCCTTCTTTGTGTTCTCTTACGCATTTTTTTTTTGAAAATCGTGTTCTTTAGGTGATTTTCAACTAGAATAATGAAAAGCGCCAAAACTGCAAAAAATGGGCGTGGCTTTTTTGCAGAATTCAAATTTCTGCAACTTCGAAGCTACTAAAAACAAAAAGTGACTCCCTGTGCTCTTACTACTACCACCACCACTACAACGGAGAAAAAACTAATACATATCCGGAGAGAGAAGTTTTATGGGTGACAGGCGGTCCGTGCGCGCGCACTTGTCGGTGCGGGGATGAATAGAGCGGGAGAACCTTCTCTATACGTTCTCTTGGGAGCTCGTCAAAATCGCATCAAACATGGTTGGAGAAAAAGTAGAAGAAGACGTGAGAAGGACTTCAGATGATGTTGCCTCCTTTCTTCTGAGAGCCCAGGGAATCTTCTTTTCTGGCGGCGAGTTGTACTATGTATATGAGAGGAGGCCGTAAAACCATTAATCATCAAAAGTTTCCGCCGGAAATCTGGGATTTGACGCGGGGCGGGCGGATTTCAAAAAAGAGGAAAGAGCTTGAGAGTGTTTTTACTATTTTTGAGAAGAAAATCGCAAACATTTTTGGACCTATCCATGAAGAAAACTTGTACCATTTAATGCAATTTAGGCAAGTTTTCTTCGTGGGTAGGTCCATTTCGATTTTTCGAGAAAAAAACTCGGCTCCGGGACAATTCGCAACGAGACGTTTCGCAGCCGAGACATTCCGCAACGAGACATTTCGCAGCCAGTCATTTCGCAGCGAGACATTTCGCAGCCGGACGTTTCGCAGCCGGACATTTCGCAGCTATGCGTTCTACAGTCTCAATTTCGGCGTTTTTTCTGTGACAACTTGACTTTTTTGGATAATTAATAGTTCAAGAAGTCATAAAAATAATTTTTTTGTAGTTTTCATAAAGGGGACCACAAGAAATTTTGTCCGAAAAACCAAAAAAAAATTTTTTTGCAAAAAAGTTGAAAACAGTTTTTTTTGTGTAGAAGTAGTAGTAAAACTGAAATTTTAAAGTTCAGAAAATGACAAAAACCGCTACTTCTACACAAAAAAAACTGTTTTCAACTTTTTGCAAAAAATTTTTTTTTGGTTTTTTGGACAAAATTTCTTGTGGTCCCCTTTATGAAAACTACAAAAAATTATTTTTATGACTTCTTGAACTATTAATTATTCAAAAAAGTCAAGTTGTCACAGAAAAACGCCGAAATTGAGACTGTAGAACGCATATTGTCGAAATAAAAAAAGTGATACCCCGGTGTTTGCGGACTTAGTGCTAATTTTTAAAATTTTGCACTAAGTCCGCAAACACCGAGTATCACTTTTTTTATTTCGACAATAGCTGCGAAATGTCCGGCTGCGAAACGTCCGGCTGCGAAATGTCTCGCTGCGAAATGACTGGCTGCGAAATGTCTCGTTGCGGAATGTCTCGGCTGCGAAACGTCTCGTTGCGAATTGTCCCGGAGCCAAAAACTCATTTTGCTGAGGTTAACGAAATTTCGAAGTTTGCAGTTTCCAAGGTATGCGAGAAAGAAACGAAAACATATTTTTCGCTTCTTTTGTCTCATTTTGATAGATTCTCGCCGATTTTTCATTAAAAAAACTTTGTGACAACCGTTGTTTTTAGTCCGAAAAGGGTATTTATTGCTCAAAAATATCAAAAATCGATAGAAAAACATCAAAAACCAGTCAAATTTGGTTTGCTGAGGCTAAGACTACAAACTACACGATTTTTAGCCTCAGCCAAGTTTACTGAAGCTAAGCTCACTTTGTAATTTGTAGTCTTAGCCTCAGTAAGTTCACAAGATTAAGAAACTTAAAATTTCGGAATTAATCAAATTACTAACATTTTTTTTTTGAAAGAATGTAAAAAATCGCCTCAAAAAATAAGTATTGCTGAGGCTAACCGGCTACAAACTACAAAACTTCGTTAGCCTCAGCAAAAACTAAAACCTTTTTCATAGAATTTTCAGAGGAAAAAGTTTGAAAAATGAGTGAAAACCCAGAAATTAGCAAAAAATCAATTTTGCTGAGGCTAACTCGACATTGTAGTTTGTAGTCGCTTAGCCTCAGTAAACGTTTGCTGAGGCTAACTTGCTACAAACTACAAGACTGAGTTAGCCTCAGCAAAACGAGAACATGAAGCGAAAGAAATTCTCCGGTTTTCTCGAGAAGAAAAGTGAAAATTGGGATAATGTAACTATTTGCGAGAGTAAAAAGGAACTTTCCAGACGATAAAATGACGATAAAAGGAGTATTTTCCGAGTCAACGAATTCATTCGGAACACGAATAAATGGAGAGAAGGAGTAACGTCTTCTTCTGAATACATTCGAAGATTCAAATCGTTCGAAGATGAAATCAGCACTCCGACACGGCAAAACAACTAAAACTTTTCGGAGAGGAAGACAGAAAAAAGACGGGCGGCGCATAGAGAGTGATTCATGATTCATTATGATCGTGGTGAGAAACAGAAGACTATTTTTTATTTATTTTAAAATCGTGGGAAGGTCAGAAATTCTGCAGCAAAGGCAAAAAACTGGCCGGAAACAAGAAGGATAAAATTCGAATTCTGACTGTTAGCGCCAAAACAAAGATGTTCGTAAAGTTAGGTGCATTCGGGTACGTGAACACCGTCACGCCAAATTGCGGAGCCACGTGGCAAAAAATATTTTTTGAATGAATTTCAGGGCGAAAAAATGAATTTCAAAGCGGAGAAAGGGGATTTTCAGCCAATTTTTGAATTTTTTCTAGAAAAAATTAATTCCATAGCTCCGCCCACATTTCGGTCACGCCTTTGTCACGTAGATTTTGATTTTTCGGAGTTCTTCATCGGTTTTTCTCTAATTTTGAATTTTTTTTCACATTTTTTCGGGAAGAAAATAAAAAATTAACAATTTTCTGTTAGTTTAGACGAGCTTTTCAAGAAAAAACCAAGAAAAAGATAAAGAAATCATGGAAAATCGAAAAATTAAATGAGGAAAATTGCGTAATTTAGCCTTTTTCAGCAAAGTTAAAGCAATTTTCACGATTTTAAAGTCAAAAATCATGAAATTTGGTTCTCAAACTCTATTTTTTGCGAAACTTTACATTAAATTTCAACAAAGAAGTAGGCGGAGCCTATTCAATTTCCACGTTTACTCCGGGTTTTATTGGGAAAAACACGGAATTTCAGTCGAAATTTTGGAAAAAAAAACAATCGAAAATAGGGAGGAGCTGGTTTTCATTTTTTTTTTCTTGAGTTTTTTGACCACAAAAAAACCAAATATCCTCTGATTTCCTCTGAAACAAAATGGGTATCCGATCAAGAAAAAGCGTTTCTGATCTACCGCACATTACACCACACGACGAAACATCTCATGTTGTCCCAACAATAGCTGGGAGAGTGAGCAGCAAGTGTTGGTGCCTGTTGTCCAGTTGGGATGAGTCGACGACAGTTGTTCACTACTCCACAGGCATCTTTTTAATGCTTTACAAATTGTGATTTATAACCTCTTAGTAGTGATGAAATACGGGGAAAAGATGAATCATTTAGAGCAGAAGATGAGTAAGTTTTAGGGTTATTCGAGTTGTAAACAGCAAAAATCTAGGTGAAAATCGTAGATTTCTCGAAAAAAAAAAGCAAATATTCAGTTTTCGAATCTTTTCGCATGTTTTTAGTTCAAAACAACCAAAAAGTTTGAACATTTTCCATCGAAAACCACCAAAATCCGATTTTGCTGAGGCTAACTCAAATTTCTAGTTTGTAGCGAGTTATCCTCAACAAATTTTACAGAGGCTAGCGACTACAAACTACACTTTTCAGTTAGCCTCAGTAAATATTGCTTTTCGCCCAAAAAAAGAAAGAAGAGGATAATTAAAATTTTTATAGCCCTCCGTCCGATCTTTTCCCAAAAAAAAAGAGAATTAATTTTTTTTTCATTATAATCTAAAAGAGAAGGATACATATCTCAAGTGGATATTGGGACTACTTTTTAGGCTCTGCTTAAGCAGAAAATTGGGGAGAAGAAATCGTATTGTTTAGCTGGTGGAGAAGTAGAAGAAGGGAATTGTTTATTTTGGAAGGCTTAGGGGGACACTAAAATAGGTCATTAGGCGAGTGCTGGAACTCCAATATGCGAGAGAAATTGCGAAATTTAAGTTGAAAATTTATTTTTACAAACTATAATTGTGAGTTAGCCTCAGCAAAACATGTTATAAATTTTTTGTTTTAGGGACACTTGAACAAAAATTTTGGGTGAAATCGTAAATTTCTCAAAAAAAAAAGAGAAAAATCACAAAATTCGAATGAATTATGTTGTACTGAGGCTAACTCAACTTTGTAGTTTGTAGTCGGTTAGCCTCAGCAAACTTTACTGAGGCCAACTGACTACAAACTAGAAATTTGAGTTAGCCTCAGCAAAATCGGATTTTGGTGGTTTTCGATGGAAAATGTTCGAACTTTTTGGTTGTTTTGAACTAAAAACATGCGAAAAGATTCGAAAACTGAATTTTTGCATTAAAACCATTAAAAAGTAGACCATTTGTATTTGTTTGTAGTCAGCTAGCCCACTCAAATTGAATATGGTAATAACTGTGTCCCTCCCCCTCGATCATCTATCCAAAATGATTTATTACTGTAGTTTAGGAAGGGGGAGAAGGATGACGTGAATAGGAGGAAAGAGGAGGAGGAGGAACAATTAGAAAATTCATACACTGTCTCCAGCTGTCTTCTTTTTCTTCTGGAGACAGAGACAGAGAGACAGACCTTGAATAGGGGAAAGAACTAGACCGATTAGGAGTAAATTGAGAGGAGATGATGGAAACAAAAAAAAGTATATTCAGCGGAGGAAAAAGGGGAAATTACAAAAATGACGTATTAGAGATCCCGTCACGGTTTTGTTCATTTACCAAATTTTTCAAAAATAGGCTACTTTTGTAGATCAAATTCAGGACTATATTTCTTTAGTTGACAATTTTTTAATAGCTCCGCCCACTTTTGAGATATCCGTCTCTAAACATGCCTGCGGCGCTGGAATGGTTATTGTCAGCTGTCTGGGGTGCCTGCGGCGCTTTTGGCGCGAAAATGGTTGGTGGGGACGGAGTAGAGGATCTTGTTGAAACAGGTATCTTCAAAGGCTCATATTTGAAAAGTGGACGGAGCAAACAAAAAATGAACAATCACAAAAATGTAGTTCAAAGCTAGGACTACATTTTTGTAGTCGGTAATTTTTCCGTAGCTCCGCCCACTTTTGAGTTATGTAAAGTTGAAGGCGCGCCAGCCTGTATCAGCGTCACAGACACATGAATTTGCGCCGAAGGCGCGCCAGACTGTTCTATATATGCATTCGATCTACAAAACAAAGCTAATTTTGAGAAAGTTGGGGAACAAACAAAGTCCGTGACGGGATCTTAAAATTGTGTTCTGAAAAAAGAGAACTTTTTTCTCCAAACTCACCATAAAACCCGAAAAATCTCATTTTAAGCCTTGTATCACCCTTAAATAAGACAAAAAAGAAACAAAACATACCTGTTTAACCCTGAGAACTCCCACCGATGACTGCTTCGAATCCTTATCAGTTGTCACATAAAAATACTCGGATTCCTCTGCCAATTGATAGGTGAACACGTTGTCTTTAGCCTCCTCGTCAGCGTCGAATGCGGAGAAACTCATTACGGCTGCACCGATTGGGGCCGTCTCGTCGACTGAGCCCTCGTACCGAGTCTGCAATTAAATTGGGTTGGAAAGATGGGGAGACCGTGAAAATTGAGAAAATTTGGGTTACACTGACCAAATTGTCACTGGATTTGGTCAGTGTATCTTTAAAGGCGCATATCACAAAAGTGGGCGGAGCTATCGAAAATATAAGGGGTAGTGTGGAAATGCAAAGATGCTGCTTTTTTTAACCCGAAAATCACAAAATTCCAATAAAAACTCGCTGAGTTACAGCTATTTCAATTTTTGCTGAGGCTAACTGAATTTTGTAGTTTGTAGTCAGTTAGCCTCAGTAAAAATTGAAATGTCTGTAACTCAGCGAGTTTTCATCGGATTTTTGTGATTTCTTAAATAAAAAACGCAGAATTTTTTGCATTTTCATATTATCCGATGTGGCGATGTCCTACAGTAATCCAGACTCGGAGCCACTACTTGCCATGAATAATCAGTTGCTTTTTGTGAAAAAAAGGAATTAAAATTAAAAAAAAATTAAAGAATAATATGAAAATGAAAAAAAATTCTGCATTTTTTCTCCTAAAATCATAAAAATCGGTTGAAAACTCGCTGAGTTACACCCATTTTAAATTTTACTGAGGCTAAGACTACAAACTACAAAAATAAGTTAGCCTCAGCAAAAACTAAAATCGTTGTAACTCATCGAGTTTTTATCGGATTTTTGTGATTTTCGGAGTAAAATGTAGGAATTTTGCTAAATTTTTTGATTTCCCAAGAAAATTTCCTTGCTCACCTTCTCAAAGAACGGTGCATTATCATTCATATCAGTGACTTTAATCGTGACATTTGCGAATCCCTCTCTCGACGGAACTCCTCTATCATTCGCTCGAACTTCTATAATGAATTCTCTCTCCGAGCTGATCTCTCTGTCCAAAGAACGCATTGCAAATATCTTTCCCGTGTTTTGATCTATTCGGAATACAGGTTCTCCATTTATCAGTTTATTTCTGACGATTCCATATTCAATATTCGCATTTTCTGTCGTTGGATCATCGAAGTCACGGGCTTGGACATCCATGAAGTAGACACCTTCGGAATCTGGAAAATACAATGAAATATGGTTTTTTCACTGACCAAAATACCGAAATACAGTAACCACTAAAAGTCGCATAAAGATCAGATGCCTACGGCGCTAGAATCCGCTAAAAAGGTGTCTGGCGCGCCTCCGGCGCAAAATTGTCGTGACATGTGTGCGACGCTAGAATGCTTATCTATATATGTCTAGGGAGCCAGCGGCGCTAGAATCGTCTGGGGCGCCTTCGGCGCAAAAATGGTTGCTGTTGGGAGTGAAATGAGAGGATCTTGTTGGAACAAGTATCTTCACAGGCGCATATCTCAAAAGTGGGCGGAGCTATCAAAAAGTTGTTAACTGGAAAAATGAAGATCAACCACAGGACTACATTTTTGTAATTGACAATTTTTCTGTAGCTCCGCCCATTTTTGAGATATGTGTCTTTAAAGATAGGTACCTGGGAAGCCCTAAGTTGACTATCTTTAAAAGCGCTTATCACAAAAGTGGGAGGAGTTATCAAGAAGGTGTCACTATGAAAACAGAGATCTTGAATTTCTCTTCATTTTTGCAAGTAACAATTTTCTAGTAGCTCCGCCCACTTTTGAGATATAACGCTTCAAAGCTTTGCGCCGAAGGCGCCACAGCCCATGGATTCTAGCGCCGCAGGCATCTTCAAAGCCTCATATCTCAAAAGTGGGCCAAGCTATTGAAAACTGTCAACTACAAAAAGGTAAAGATGTTTTTGATCTACAAAACTAGATCAAATTTGAAAGAGCTTAAAAGCGAGGAAAGTCGTGACGGGATCTAAAAGATCTAAATAAAAAACTCACGAATAGGCTCCCGATTCTCCTCAATGAATCCATACAAACGCTCCGGAAAGATTGGGGAATTGTCATTGATATCTCTCACATTCACCTGAAAATCAAAATTTTTAACATCATGATAACTACAGAAGCTCGTACTTGTCAAGGCCCGGTCCAGAATGGCCTGAAGACGCGAAACAAGATCATTATTTTTGCGATTTTTTGCGCCTAAGGCGCACCAGCCGATTCTATATAACGATTCTAGCGTCGCAGGCCCCCCAGACAGTCATAGATAACCTTGACAAGTATAGAGCTTGTTTAATTTTCATCATAATAACTACAGTAACCCTCACCTGCACATCGGCATACCCCACCAGACCATTTCCATCGTCATCTATCGCCTGCACAACAAAATTCCACGAAGGCACGCCAGTCGGTGGGTCTCTATCCAAAGGTCTCACCAACTCGATAGTCCCTGAGTACTTCCCAATCCGGAACACCTCCTCCGCCCCCTGTCCCTCCAATCGATACACTATTCGACTCGATTTCTCATCCTGATCCGCATCGGTCGCCCTCACATTGAACAACACTTTCGGCACGTCGACGTCCTCTTCGATTACTGTAGTCGCGTATTTCAATTGTTCGAATTGTGGAGCATTGTCATTCACATCTTCTATATGGATGTACACGTTTGTCGTTGCATTGTGCCGCCCGTCTGAAGCGATTAGAATGAGATGATATTGGTCGGATGACTCGAAATCCAGGGGTTCTTTCACAAAGATTGTCCCAGAATCAGTACGGACTCCGAATGGAATACGGCCACCACCGGCGCCGATTAGATGGTAGCGGAGG
The DNA here is from genome assembly GCA_002259235.3 of Caenorhabditis latens. NCBI lineage: Eukaryota > Metazoa > Nematoda > Chromadorea > Rhabditida > Rhabditidae > Caenorhabditis > Caenorhabditis latens. The sequence continues at coordinate 16,560,606 of CM056092.1, read as the reverse complement.
TTGGAATCTGGAAGAAAAAACATTTTTCAATAGCTCCGCCCACATTTGAGATATCCGCCTTTAAATAAGCCTGCGGCGCTAGAATCCATAAGCTGGCGCACCTTCGGCGCAAAAGCGTCTTGGTATGCCTGCGGCGCAAGGGGGTACTTGTGAAGGCCCGGGTTCAAAAAAATGGACCGATTTTTTTCCATTTTTTTTTGTGAGATTTGTTGAAATTTTTTCTTCCATATCTCAAAAGTGGGCGGAGCTATTAAGAAAACGTCAACTATGAAAATATAGAACTTGAATTTTTCTTCATTTTTGTAGTTGACAATTTTTCTGTAGCTCCGCCCACTTTTGAGAAATGCGCCTTTAAGAAAAAGACAACTAGAAGACGAGAGAGCCCTTCCCAAGTACCATCTTTGAAGGCGCATATCTCAAAAGTGGGCGGAGCTACTGAAAAATTTTCAACTACAAAAATGTAGCCCTAGTTCTGATCTACTATTTTGTAATTAAATATTTTCTGTTTGCTCCGCCCATTTTTAAGATATTCAAAAAAAGAAACCAAGCATCAAAATAATAGCTTTTTTATAAAAGTGGGCGGAGTCTAGAAAATGGAAAAGAGCGGAATCAATAGGAAAAAACAATTTTTCTGAGGCTAACTCCGCTTTGTAGTTTGTAGTCTTTTAGCCTCAGTAAAGTTTGTTGAGGCTAACTGACTACAAACTACAAAACTGAAATAGCCTCAGCAAAAATTGAGATCGCTGTAAGTCAGCGAGTTTTTATCGGATTTTTATGCTTTTTTCAATAAAAAACGCAGAATTTTTTGCATTTTCATATTATCCCTCAACTCACGTTTATCCAAATCATGTGCCTTGATAGTGATGACGTCATGTCCCTCCCCTTCTGATTCCTTCACACGTCCAATATATTTAGACTCTTCGAACGATGGAGCATTGTCATTCACGTCGTTTATCACAATTTGCACTTTCACGTTGTCTGCAAATTTTGTAGTTTGTAGTTTGTAGTTTGTAGTCTCTCTAAGCCTAGCAACAAAAGCATAACATTTTGGTCAGTGTATGGTCACTGTAGCTTTTTGGTCAGTGTAACTATTTTGTCACTGTAACTTTTTTGGTCGGTGTAAACTACAAAAAGTGTGGTTTGTAGTTTGTAGTCTCCTACCAACCTTTATTCGGTCCATTCGCTCCTGGCAATGCTGAAACCGACCGATCACTTGCCTCCACAGTGAGAATATACATATCAACCTTTTCACGGTCGAATCTGAAAAAAATTTGAAATTTCGAAAAAACGCGTCAACGACACGCCAGCGCTTACTTTTCATTCGGGAATATTTCTCCGGTTAATTCGTCGATTCGGAAGTGTTTCGTCTCTTCTCCATTAGCTTCACCGACTATTCGATAGTGTACTTCATTCTGGGGACCGTCGGAGTCTGTGTCGATTGCTTTTACAGTGACAATTGGTTTGCCTTGGGTTCTGGAAGAACTAATTAGAAGAGTTAATTAGACTAATTCATGGTTAATAGGAGGAGAAGAAGATCCGCCCACTTTAAGTTCATATTTATCAGCGAGACTTTAGAGTCCCCACCCCCAAATAGTTTTTGCCGGTCAGTTCTGCTCCGTTCCGTTTTGGGTGCGGGGGGTTTTGTTTTAATACAATTTTCAATTATACGATATTGTTTTCAACTCTCTTTCTTTCAAGTCTGTTACCGTAACCTATTGAGACCCTACTTGCAAACCAGACCAACGCGTAACTTGTTTAAAACTCAATGCTATGAGCTGAAATATATACCAAAATGTAGATCTCAACGAGGCGTTCTGCGAAATTTGAAAACTGTTTTGGAAGTTTCAAAGTTCAAATTTTCCAATGACCAGGAACTCCATATTAACGTGGTCACTGTAGATTGCTTTAATGGCTCCGCGCGTTTTTTACACTTTCTCCAGGAATGCGGCACATTATCAGTGCGCAATCCGGCAAGCATCATATCAGATACATGAAACTCGTTGAGATCTACATTTTGGTATATTTTTCAGTTCATAATATTGCGTTTGAAGCGAGTTACGACCCAAAACTAACATATAAAAGCATTCTAGCGTCGCAGACATTTCACGACAATTTTGCGCCCAAGGCGCCCCCGATTCTAGCGCCGCAGGCATATTCAAAGGTGCATATCTCAAAAGGTTCGGTCTGGCTGGCAAGTATGAATTAGACTACAGTACTCCCTCTACAGTACTCCCTTACCTCTCCAAATACTCATTCGGTGTCATCTCTTCATCAATTGTTCCTGTGAACAAGTCGACTGTGAACTGGGGAACCACGTCGTTCACGTCCATCACTTCAACGACAAATGTCTTTGTAGATGCCACGTGGGATGTCATGTCCTGAAGAAAAAGAAATAGGAAGACTACAAACTACAAAAATTGGGATGGCCTCAGCAAAAAACAAACAAAATTTGCAACTTTGACGATTTTACTGAGGCTAACTTCATTTTGTAGTTTGTAGTCTGTTAGCCTCAGAAAACTTCACTGAGGCTAAGAAACTACAAACTACAAATCTTTCTTAGCCTCAGCAAAAATTGAAACTGCTGTAACTCAGCGAGTTTCTATCGGATTTCTGTGATTTTTGGAGTGAAATGAAGGATTTTTTCTAAATTTTTTGATTTTCTGCAATAATCTAGGCTATATCTCAAAAGTTGGGAGATTTCCGCCTGCTAGACAAATCTCTAGCTATCTAACGCATTTTTTCTAGAAGAAAAGGCGTAAAGTCAGTATAAAACGACTGAAAATGCTTCGCCAAGGCTAACGGACTACAAACTACAAAATGAAGTTAGCCTCAGCAAAAATCGTTTTTTGCAGGAAATCTTGAGTTTTCGGTCAGAAATTTCAGAAAATCACAAAAATTTTATTTTTGTCACTGTAACTTTTGTCAGTGTAACTGACGCCAGTTTTGTCAGTGTAGCACCAGTGATCAGACTTGCTAGGAGTCTATCATCGCAAGTTTTCAGACTACAAACTACAAACTACAAACTACAAACACCTACCGTAGCCGTGAGTGTCAACGTGTAATTGTTGACCTGTTCGTAATCCAGACCCTCCATAATCGCCACCTCAACCCACTCGTTTCCATTCTCAAACTTATTAAACTGCCGGAATTTTGACTCGGCTTTCGAGTTGCCCTGTCCTCCAGCCGACGCCGACAATTTGTAGATGACGTCACCACTTTTCTTCGAGTCTCCAGATGAAACCGCCCGACATCTGAGTATCACTTTGTTCATTTCCACGTTCTCGGCTACAGTAATCACTGATTTGCAGTCTGGTGACAACTGCCATTTCGGTGCTTTCTGTTGTTTATCCAACACGTTTAGAACGACTTGGGCGGTCGATTGAAGGGCGTCGGGCAGTCCGTTATCATCGGCTATCACGTTGAAAATAAACTTTTGAGTCTTCATTGGAATCGATTTGATCAGGGTGATCTCTCCGGATCGGCGGTTTACTAGTTCGAAGAAATCTATGTCGTTTTGATGCTCTTCTCCTGAAAAATTGGGAATTATAGACTACAAACTACACACATGTTTTGTCACTGTAATTTTTTTTGTCACTGTAAGTTTTTGGTCACTGCCAGTGACCAAACACTGTATCCATTGATTTCCTGAGAAAGATTATAGTTGAAAATTGCTGAAAAATCTAAAAATTGAGCAAAAATCCTACGTTTTAATCCAAAAATCACAAAAATCCGATAAAAACTCGCTGAGTTACAGCGATTTCAATTTTTGCTGAGGCTAACTCAATTTTGTAGTTTGTAGTCTTAGCCTCAATAAAACTTTGAAGGCTTGTAACTCGGTGAGTTTTCATCCGATTTCCATAATTTTTGTCTTAAAATGTGTGAAATAGTTTGGACTACTTGATTGTTTAAGAAAATGTGCAAAAATTTGCAATAATTAAAAAAAATACAAAAATCAACTTTTTCACTTATTTGTGTCAGAAAAAGAAGATTTCAAAATTCTATACATTCTACACAAAAAACTACTCAAAAATCTTAAAAACTCGCTGAATTACAACGATTTTTAGTTTTTACTGAGGCTAACTCATTTTTGTAGTTTGTAGTCTCTACCCAGTTAGCCTCAGCAAAATTTAAAATGGGTGTAACTCAGCGAGTTTTTAGTGGATTTTCGTGATTTTTGGAGTAAAAAACGCAGAATTTTTTGCATTTTCATACATTACGAAAAATTTTGCGTTTCGATTTGAAAACTCACAAAAATCTGTTAAAACTCGCTGAGTTACAGTGATTTTAAGTTTTGATGAGGCTAAGAGACTACAAACTACAAAGTGAAGTTAGCCTCAGTGAAAATCGTTTTTTAGGGTTTGTGGTGTTCGGACTTAAATTTTAGTGTTTCTGCTGAAAACGCGCCCACGACACCCCAGCTATCTCTCTAGATATTTCTCCTTACCTGCCGTCGTATCCACCTCCAGAGAATAGGAGATCTCCGCATTGTGAGCGGCGTCGTTGTCGAATGCAAATACAGTAATCACAGAGGTTCCAATGGACTCGAATCGAGAGACAGATGTCTCGTAGGAGGGACGTTCGAACTGGGGAGAATTGTCATTCACGTCCACTACTTCCACAGAGAATTGACAGAAACCGATGAGTGGACGGTCGCCGCGGTCGGTGGCCTGGAAATTGGAAGAGTTGTAGTTTGTAGTTAGTCATTATTACGATGTTTTTGGTCCAAACTGGATTGATTTTTTGGGTATTTAACGGAAAATCACAAATTTTGAAGCTCAAAAATTTGTGTTTTCATAAACTTCTAGACAAAAACTGTTATTCAAGCTTTCTTGTACTTTTTTGTACTTTATAGGTGTGTTTTATTTGGTCACTGTAACTTTGGTCAGTGTAAACTTCATGGTTGATTATTTTATTTATTTATTTTATTTATTTATTTTCACGACAAAAATTTTCATGTTCTGTACTTGTTCACAGTGTGTTCGATAGCAAATTGGAAAAATTGAAACTACAAAAAGTAGTGAATTTATTTCTATAATATTCGGTCACTGCAATTTGTCAGGGCTGAAACTCAAAAAGTATTCTGACACGTCTTTGGCGGCTTATTTGGCAAAATTGGTAAAGAAATGTCTCTTTCGGGTTTTCTGAGGATCGCCAGACGACAAACGTCATCTCAAAAAGTGTGAATCTATTTGGTCAGTGTATTTTGTCAGTGTAAACTTTCAATTACAGTACCGCTCGAGAGGTTATCAACTTTGGCTGTTTTCTGTTGAAAATGAGCAACTTTGACAGTGTATTTCAGTGTCATCTGATTGTCCGATAAACTCTATTTTGTATAGGTTAAACAGAACAAAAACAGCACATAATTTTTGTAGTTGTCAATTTTTTTATACGAGCACCCCCTAGCAAGTTAGGCATTGACAAAGTATCGACCCATTTCAGTGCAAAAAATGCCGCCTTAAAATGACCATAACTCTCTAGGAAGTGTTCGTACCAAAAAGTTGTCAACTACAAAAATAAAGCTCTATTTTTTATCTTTACTATCCATACAAAATTTTATTTGTTGGGACTATCAGTGATACCGTAACACCCTTTCAAAGCTGGGCATTTTCAACAGAGAACGGTCATTGGTCACTGTATTTTTGTCAGTGTAAACACTAAATTTGGTCTAACATCTCAGCTAGGTCCTGTATCCTTTTTGTAGTTTGTAGCCTACTCACCTTGACAGTAACATCCTCCCGTGGTCTCGTCTCCCTATCGAACACAACATGTGGAGAAGGTGTGAGTATTCCGGTATGTCGATCGATGACGAACGCTTTCCGACTCTCCGATTGAGTATAATACAGAGAGTAGACAATATCCCCGTTGGCTGACGAGTCATCATCTGTCGCCTCCACTTTCACAATGGTTGGCGGGTCGGATTTGTAGGTTCCCTCCTGGATTTTTGCGATTTCTGAGTAACGGGCGCAGTCTGGAAGAAGAATTTAGAGTGGTGGCCTAGCTTTATTCATCACTTTATTTATTTTTCTCGGTCCACACATCCTTAATCTTTTTGAAAACACCACAAACGTATTCATCTCATTCAGAGCTTTCAAATGAGTATAATCATGCCCATATTCCAAGCACTTTCAGTTTTGACCTCCCGAGGTTACTGTAGTTTTCGTGGTGGGACCCAAATTTTTATGGAATATGGGCATGATTATACTCATTTGAAAGCTCTGAATGAGCTGATTTGAAAACTAGTAATATTTCATAAGTTGGACTCTATTTGACCAAGTTACGGTCCCTTATGTATTTTCGAAAAATTTTCAAAAACACAAACATTGCTATAACTCGGCCGGCTTTGATTCATTTTTGAAAATGTTATTATTTTTAGAATCAGCTCATCAAAAGCTTTCAAATGATTACAATCATGACCCCATTCCAAAAACTTTCAGTTTTGACCTCCCCAGGGTTACTGTACTTTTCGTGGTGGGATCCAATTTTCTTGTAATATGGGCATGATTAGACTCATTTGAAAGCTCTCAATGAGCTGATTCTAAAAATATTAAAACTTCAAAAGTTGGAGTTAATTTGGCCCAACTATGTATGTTCGAAAAAAAAAGACATGTTGGTCAACTTTTTTTGTCACTGTAACGATTTTTTTGTCACTGTACCTGGAAACTCTGGTTTATTATTATTGACGTCCTCAATACCAATCAACAACGTGGCATACGAAGTGTGTGTCTTCGACGGATAGACACAACAACTCCCATCATCCTGTACGATTACAGTCAGATTAATAGGATTCGGTGTTTCAGCCAAATCGACTGGAGACACTCCATGTCTCAATTTGACGAGTCCGGTGTGTTGGTCGATTGTGAATAAATTCATGGTTTGAGTGGAACGCTCGTTTTTGTCAAGGAAGGAGTAGGTCACCTCGTCACGGTCTGCGTCACGGGCCTGGAAATATGGATGGTGATCAGAATCCATTTTCTGGGGCGCCTTTGGCGCAGAAATGTCTGCGACGCTAGAATGTTTATCCATAACTGTCTAGGGTGCCTGCGGCGCTAGAATCGTCTGGGGCGCCTTCGGCGCAAAAATGGTTGGTGGTGAGAGAGTTGTTAAAACATCTATCTTTATAGGCGCATATCTTAAAAGTGGGCGGAGCAAACAAAAAATAAACAATTACAAAATTGTAAATAAAATCTAGGGGAACATTTTTCTAATTTAAAATTTTTCTGTAGCTCCGCCCACTTTTGAGATATAAACGCATAAAGATCGGATGCCTGCGGCGCTAGAATCCGCTAAAAATGTATCTGGCGCGCCACCGGCGCAAAATTGTGGTGACATGTCTGCGACGCTAGAATGCTTATCTATAACTGTTAAAGGTGCCTGCGGCGCTAGAATCGTCTGGGGCGCCTTCGGCGCGGAAATGGTTGGTAAAGAGGAAGTAGAGGAGCTTGTTGAAACAGCTATCTTTAAAGACCCATATCTCAAAAGTGGGCGGAGTTATCAAGAAGGCGTCAACTATGAAAATAGAGATCTTGAATTTCTCTTCATTTTCGCAACAATTGTCTAGTAGCTCCTCCCACTTTCGAGATATAACGCTTCGAAATAGAAGGCGCGCCAGCCTACACCAGCGTCGCAGACATATATATGCGCCGATGGCGCGCCAGCCTGTTCTATATACGCATTCTAGCGTCGCAGACATGTTTGCGCCGAAGGCGCCCCAGTTCAAGGATTCTAGCGCCGCAGGCATCTTCAAAGGCTCATATCTCAAAAGTGGGCGGAGCCAGGGAAAAACTGTCAACTACTAAATTGTAGATTGATTACATCTAGGGCTACATTTTTGTAGTTGACCGTGTTTCCTTGGCTCCGCCCACTTTTGAGATATTCATCTTTAAAGATAGCTGTTTCAACTAGATCCTCTCCTCCCTAACTACCAACCAGTTTTGCGCCGAAGACGCCCCAGACGATTCTAGCGCCGCAGGCACCCCAGACAGTTTTGGATAAGTATTCTAGCGCAGCAGGAATACCAGGACCCACAATGACGTACCTGTATCTGAATAACGGGCGTCCCTCCCTGTGCATCCTCTGCCACGAATGCAGTATACTGACTGGTCGGCAAGAAAACCGCACTTTCATCATTCGTATTCTCCGTTCTGATATGTACCATCGCCGTACTTTCCAACTGATTCTCGTGGCCGTGATCACGGGCGGTCACATTGAATCGATAGACAAAGTGTCGCTCGTTGAACTGGTCGGCGTCTAGACGTACTTTTGCACTGATCTCTCCGTTCTCGTTGATTGAGAAATTGTGGTTGTCCAGGGAGTAAGTGATACGCGAGTTGTCTCCAGAGTCCTTATCGATGGCGGTTACTGAAAAATTTTCATTGAAAATTGAAGTAGTTTGTAGTCTCTTTGGAAGTTTTGTCATTGCAGAAGTTACACTGACAAAATTTGGTTAGTGTAACTTCGGTCAAGTTTTCCGTAGAAAAATCAAAAATCTGGGGTTGCCCGAGACGCGATTTTTTCCGTTTTTTTATAGATTGTATGTGCTCGACTGTGACTTCAAACTGCAAAACAAACTGACTAGAAAATTGTAGTTTGTGGTCTCTTTGAAATTTGGTCACTGTAAAAGTTACACTGACCAAATGGTCTGTTACAGTGACAAAGTTTTTTCTCGAATCTGGTGTGCCTTAGACGCGTTTTTAAAGATTGGAAGTGCGCCTGACAGTGACTACAAACTACAAATGGCAATGTTCCCTAAAAATTGGTGAAATACTGCAAACATAAGTTGATGGCCTAGAAAACCAAAAAGTTAGGCCATCGAATTTTTTTTTTCAATTTCTCAATTTCTCAGTGTTTTCAAACTCGAGACACGGTTTTTTGTATCGTGGCCTAGAAAACCAAATTTTCCTAAAGTTAGGGCATCTCTGGAAATTTTGGAATTTTTATCGTTTCCAAATGTATGAAACGGAAAAATACGATTTTCAGTCTTGTGGCCTAGAATTCCAAAACTTTGAAAAAATTAGGCCACCAATATTTTTTTCAAATGTTCAGTATTTTGCGGTGTTTTCAACTGACTACTATTACAAAAACAGCGCAAAATACTGAAAATTTGAAAAAAAAATGGTGGCCTAACTTTTGGAATTCTAGGCCACAGAGCTAAAAACCGTGCTTGAACGAGTTTTTGAGTTTTCAAATGTTGAAATGCGTCAAAAGTGCGCCAGCATTCCCTACAAAGCGCCAACGACGCCCCAGCCCTCTTTCACACCTTTCAAAATAGTCTGATTGAGGGGGATATCCTCCCTGACTTGAGCAGTATACAGTGGTCGAGTGAACATTGGAATATTGTCATTGACGTCGTCAATTCGGATGGTCAGTGCCACGTGGCTCTCTCGATTGTCCTCTCGAGCAGTCACTTTCAACTGATGTTGTTTCGGAAGGGATTGATCATCGTAGTCGAGTTGTCGAGTCAAATGGACGATCCCTGTTGATGGGTCGATTCGAAACCATTTCGTTTCGTCGGGGGTGTCTCCTTCCAGGGAGTAGATGATGGGTCCTTTCGAACGACCGTCCTCGATGCTTCGGAATGATTGCGCTTTCACGTCGACCACACTGAAAATTACATGATTTTCTTGAGATATTCAAATATGCCTGGCGGCGCTAGAACGGGGGCGCCCCTGGCGCAAAAGCGACCAAGTTTTCAGTAGAGAAATCACAAATCTAGAGTGCCTGAGACGCGTTTCTTTCCAGAAAATTACAACTATGCTATCTTTAAAGACGCATATCTCAAAAGTGGGCGGAGCTATCAAAAAGTTGTCAACTACAAAAATGTAGAACTGGTTTTGATCTTCAAGATGAAGTAAACTGAAAACAAAATTTTTTAAATTCACTAAAATCGACCCCAAGCGGGATCGAACCCTTTTACCTATTACAATAGTGGTGCACCTTGACCTAAACCTGCTGGACCAAGTTTTTGCTAAAATAGTGGTTTCCGACAAGGAAAATCAGTTTTGAGTAGCTTTTAACGTCGGAAATGGAATTTCTCGGTTATTTTGATGTGAAAATAACAATTAGGCGTGAAAAATGACAATTTTTCAAATTTCCAAATTCAAAGGCGCGTATCTCAAAAGTGGGCGGACCTATAAAAATGTTGTCAACTACAAAAATGTAGATCATAATTTGATCTACAAAACTAATTAAAATTCCAAACTAACTGATAACACCTGAGCGCGTGATGGGTCCTCAAACAATTTCTAAGTTATACTGACAATTTACACTGACAAAATTGTCACTGTAAGTTAGACTGCGCATATCTCAAAAGTAGGCGGAGCTATCAAAAAGTTGTCAACTACAAAAATGTAGCCCGTCTTTTGATCTACAAAATGAACTAAAACTCAACACCGATGCAATACCTAATCGCGTCTAGATTTCACTTACCTATAATCCACCAAATTATCCTCGGACACGGTCACCTCGTACTCTTGTTTCGCGAATTGCGGTGGTCTCTCGTCAGCGAGAATCTCGAGAATCGCCACTTCAGACAGTTGGGATGTCGAGTTGTCAGTGGGTGTCATATCGATTGCTTGTACTGAGATACGGTATGTCTCTCCTCTCTCATATTTACTCCATCCAGTACGGACTACTCCAGATTTCGAGTCGACTGAGAACGAACCGGCGGCTGCAAAAAAAATTGGATAAAGGCTGGTGCACCTGGGACGCGTTTACTTGTCAATACCTGAATGCCTGCGACGCTAGAATCGGCTGGTGCACCTTCGGCGCAAAAACGCAAAAATGAGGATCTTCTTGTTGAAATAGCTATCGTCAAAGGCTCATATCTCAAAAGTGGGCTGAGCAAACAAAGAACAATCAGTTACAAAATTGAAGATCAAAACTCGGGCTACACTTTTGCAGTTGACAACTTTCTGATAGCTCCGCCCACTTTTGAGTTATGCACTTTTAAAGATAGGTACCTGGGAAGGCCTCTCTCGTCTTCTAGTTGTCTGTATTTAAAGGCGCATATCTCATAAGTGGGCGGAGCTATCGAAAAGTTGTCAACTATGAAAATAGAGATTTTAAATTTCTCTTCGTTTTTGTAATTTTCAATTTTTTAGTAGCTCCTCCCTCTTTTGAGATATAACGCTTCAAAGTTCCCTCCGAAGGAACGGCAGCCAATACCACCGTCGCAGGCACATGTATTTGCGCCGAAGGCGCACCAGTCTGTTCTGTATAACGATTCTAGCGCCGCAGGCACTCTTGACAGTTATAGATAATCATTCTTGCGTCGCAGACATGTCACGGCAATTTTGCGCCGAAGGTGCGCCAGTTCACAGTTTCTAGCGCCGCTAGCATCTTCAAAGGCACATATCTAAAAAGTGGGCGGAGCCAGAAAAAAATTGTCAACTACAAAATTGTAGACCAAAATCAGGGCTACATTTTTGTTGTTAAAAGTTTTTATCTAACTTTGCCCACTTTTGAGATACGCTGCAAAATTCTAATTGCTTCAAATTTTTTTTGTGAAAAAAAGAAACATTGAAAAAATTGGGTAATTTATTGAAGCTGGGGGCCGCTGCTTGACAAATATGCTTCTTATCACTTTAGCAAAGACTGGCGCGCCTTTGACGCGTTTTCGTAGAACAAGAAAACTCACGAATCACATCGATCTCCTTGTACAGTACGTTTGAATCCCCATCTCCATTCTCATCGCGTGCCACAAATTGATAGACAATTCGTCCGATTGTTGGATTCAGAGGGACCACGGCGAGCATTGGAAGCGGAGAATTCACAAAAGAAGGCGGTTCGTCGACGTCTTCCACGTGGATTCGAATTGTCTGGGTGCGGCCTGAAAAAAGTGGAACGTCTGGCGTACTTTTGGCGCGCTTTCAAGAAAAAGATTAAATCTTTTTTTTGAAAACCGCGCCCCAGATACTCTATGAGCTTTGAATATCGACTTCTACATGACTTGTAGGAACGCGCTCAAGGCGCCCCAGCTTTCACTGACCAAATTCATTTTTTCGAGAGAAAAACGCACCCAAGGCGCCCCAGAACCTAAAGACCAATGAAGCTTTGAAGGTTACACTGACCAAAAATGTTATTTGAGAACGCGTCAAAGGCGCGCCAGCTTTGTCTTTGACCCTCAAGGCTATACACTCCTAGAGGTTACACTGACAAAATGCAATATTTTCGAGAGAAAAACGCGTCGAAAGCGCCCCAGATTCGTCTCTGAATCTCAAAGCCATAGATTCCTAGAGGTTACACTGACCAAATTCATTTTTTTGGAAAATGCGTCAAAAGCGCCCCAGCCACTCTACAAGCATTGAATATCCGTCTTGTAGGAACGCGCTCAAAGCGCCCCAGCATAATTTCTTGTAGCTTTGAAGGTTACACTTACAGTGACCGAAAGTGTTTTAAAATTGAAGAACGCGCCACCGACACCCCAGCCTCTTCAAATATGTATATAAGGTAGTAGTCTGAGTTACACATTTGTCAAATTTGACATTTCGAAAAAATTTGTAGTTTGTAGTCTTCTCTTGCCAACTGTATAGATTTGTATAATAATGTTGCATACATATCATGACTAATACCCATAAACCGTTCCAAACGAAAACCAGCCCAAAAAACTTGATCAGTTAGGTTTTATCAGGGGGGAAGGGAGGGTACAAAACTAGACACTTTATCTTTTTTTTACATATCACAGCTGGTCATTCATTTGTTTCTTCTCATTCTCTGACTAATTATGCAACTTCTCATCCGATTTCTTTTATTTCTGACCATTCTCGTAGTGGTTACTGTAGCCGGGAAGATTCCGAAGAATTCCGAGGAAAAGCTGACGACTACAACGGAATTATCGAATCTACAAATTCAGGTCAATTCACCGAATGGGGCCGGGTTTGTGCATTCAGCGGTGAGTACCTAGGCTACAAAATACAAAAAATTAAGGGTTAGGTTCCGTGAGTTTCTACATCGAACAAAAATATTTGAATACATTTTGGTCATTGTAAAAAAGTTACACTGACAAAAAAAGTTTTACACTGACAATTTTTGTGAGCTTTTTGTAAATTTGTAGTGCCTGTACTCCCACATCTATTTTTACTCAAATTTTCAGCTGCCAATAGAAGCACGAGCTCTGGGAGCCCGTCTACATGGAGGGAAGTCAAAACCGACGATCAACGATGATGTTCTGATCCCATTTGATGATCCGGATTTTCAGTGAATTTATATGTATTGTGAATTTGGGTTTAAATTATGTAAAGTTTACTGTGGTTATGTATGCAATCTAATAAACCATTCAGTATTTTGGAGAATGTCAGTTTGAATGTTCGGTAGGTTTGAATTCGGTCAATCAAAAAGAATTGGTGCTACCATAAAATTAAACAACTGAAAATTAACTTTTGTGACAACACTTGAAATCATGACGGAATGTCAAAGCTGCTTGGATCACAGTGGAATTCAAAATTTCCTATTGCCAATCAAAGTTAACTAGGATTAAATGTTAACTAGAAAGTAAATAGTAAATTACAAAAATGGAAAGGTTTTATCTATTCAGTGAACCTAAATTTGAATTTGAGAAGGATTATAATGATTGTTTTTTGTCAGTGTAGTTAGGTCAGTGTGTTGGAAACTCATGTATCTCAGTCCAAAAGTTATCAATTGCAAAATGACTAGCCTAAATAAAAAAAAATAAAAAAACTATAATGGTAGTATCGGGTTTCCTAAGTTTGTTTATTTTTTGACAACTTTTGGTCACTGTGATTCTGTCAGTGTAGTTTGGTCATTGTAAAATTACCTACAGCACTGGTCAAAAGGTTGTAAACATTGGACAATTTTGAAAGTGTATCATGATAATAGTGATTGTCATACCCAGTAGGTTTTTAATTAATCTTACAGATCAAAAGTAGACCTTCCTGTTTGTAGTTGACAACTTCTTTGTACAAACACTCCCTAGATAGCTACGGTTATTTTAAGGTGACAGTTCAAACATTGCTCTATTTTGAACTGAAATTGAACGATTTTAGGGAGAAGTTACTTTTTCCGATAAAAAACTCTCTACGGAGTGTCCGTACAAAAGATCACCACGACAGACTCTCAAAGTCAACCGATGTTACAGTGACAACTTTTTTGTCAGTGTGACTTTGTCAGTGTAGAATTTTCCCCTTAAGATCTGAAATTTTTTTCATTTCTACCTGCCCCTGATAGGTCCCCCTCTCGATTCAATCTCTATCAATTTCAAATCCCCTCCCCCCTCTCTTGTTTATCCACCCATATGTTTTCACTTATTAAATATATGCGCGTGCACGAATACACACACACATATGCCCTGCTTCTCGTCTCTTTTGTTGTTGTCACTGTCAGTGTTAATCCTATCCAAGTGGAAATGAAATAGTATTGGGATGTGCAGAGACGCAGACACAAGGAGAGGGGACAGAAGTTCTTCAAACTACTTTTTATCACAGGAGGTTACGAGCTGACAGATGGCTAGAGGTTAGAACGCGTCAGAGGTGCGCCAGATTGTTTAAAATGAGCAAATCACACAGTTTTAGAGCTTTGGAACCGTTTGATACAAAAAATTGCGTCTCAAGCGCGCCAGACACCGTCGAAACAGTTTTTTCTTGAATTTTAAACTAAAAAGCTAGTTTTTTGTCATTTTTTGCATGAAAAACTTACTAAAACAAGCGGATTTATATTAAAACGCGCCCAAGGCGCACCAGACTGTAGGGAACGATAAAATGCATTAAAACCAGAATTTTCTCACGATTTGTGGTCAGACTTCCACAGAAACGCGCCTCAGGTGCGCCAGGCACTGCTAAAATACATTTAAAATCTGCATTTTCTTAAAATTTTCAGTCAGAATTTGCCCGAAAAACGCGCCTCAGACGTGCCAGACAGTAAAATTGTAATTATAAGGCTTCCAAGAGTGCAGAATCCAGATGTATCGCCAATTTCTTTGATCACGAGAATCGCTCCAAAGGCACGCCAGATTCCTACTAAGCTAAGATCTGTTAGACGCGTCTAAGACTCCTTGACACAATTTTATCAAAAACGCGCCAACTGCACGCCAGTCAAGAAAATTTGAATAAAAGCTTCATTTTTTGCTCTGAGACGACGTTTCAAAATCACTTGAGAATCGCGCCAATGGCACGCCAGACTCGGGCGTTACACAATTTTATCAAAGACGCGTCAAAAGACACGCCAGAATTTTAAGATCCCCTGAAGTCATTTTCTTGAAGTTCTTGTAGTTTGTAGTCGTTCCTATCGTTGTCTCAAATCCATCAATCCCAGTCTCCAAGCTTCTTAGCGCAATTACAAACCAGTGGGTGGTTGGTCTCCCCATGGGTGACCGGTGGTGACACCCAATTTATCTCTCAACGGCCCCAAAAAAGTAGTGTCACTTAGACAAATGAGTCTCCCCCTTCTTCATCTGGAGCAGATGTTCTTCTCTTTTCCCTTTTTTGGTGTCAGTGTAATCGTGATGCAAGGGGAGAAAACGGACCAGAGTGACACCTCATTTGGATTACACTTGATCCAAGGAGAACGGGGGATTAGGTGTCCCCCTTTTAGAGCATGCCTCAATGCGTACACAAGATATATTGGATTAGAAAGAGAGTGAGAGAGGCTGGGGTGTCGTTGCGATTTCAAAAAAAAGGTGGCTGGGTTTGGTCAGTGTCACCTCTCAGGAGAGTATATTCTTGATGTTCAGTGACAAAGCTGGGGCGCCTTTGACTCATTTTTCAACAAAAAAAGAGGCTGGGTTTGGTCAGTGTAACCTTCTAAGCTACTTTCTCTAACACCTTGTAGATCCCGATATTCAAAGCTTATAGAGTGGTTGGGGCGCGTTTGACGCATTTTCCAGAAAAATTGAGTTTGGTCATTGTAACTTTCCTTCTCAAGATGAACAAATTTTTTGAAGAATCTGGGGTGTCGGTGGCGCGTTTTTCAAAGGTCCCGGTCACTGTAACTTTGTCAGTGTAACCTTCCAAGCTATGTATCTGGGGCGCCTTTGACGCGTTTTTTCTCTTGAAAAAAGGAATTCGGTCAGTCCAAGGAATCTTTACGCCTGTTATTCAGGAGCCAACTGGGGCGCCTTGGACGCGTTTTCGAATATCATTTTTGGTCAGTGTAACCTTCAAAGCATTATAGATTTATATGTCATGAAGTGTCTGGGGCGTCTTTGACGCGTTTTCAAGATATAAAATTGGATCCGGTTAATGCAATCGGATTTCGGGAAAGTTTTCAGTTTTCAAAAAACCTATTTTTTTAATTGTTAAATTGTTAATATTTGTAGGGTTCTTTTCTTGTTTTGGTCACTGTTCAATCTCCTCCCCCCCCACTAATTGTGCTCATTACATCAAATAGATTATGCTCCTCTCCATCCCAACTCATAGGCGGAAATCTCATGAAAAAGCGTGTGCCGAAACAACAAAAGAGAGACCACAATCTGCTCCAATCCGTTTCTACTCAAAAATCGGAAATGTGTCTTTTTAATGTGGCCTCTTTTGGCGGAAGAGCAGATGACATAAGCCAATTCATCTTACTTAGGACATGGAGGCTTAGGGAAACTAGAAATGCGTCGCAGGTGCGCCAGTTTATCACAAAAATCAAAGGCGCTCCAGACACACTTTAAACCTAAAGACCTATGAAGCATTGAAGGTTACACTGACCACCACATTTAATACGAAAACGCGTTCAAGGCGACCCAGTTGGCTCCTGAACCTTAAGGCTATACACTCCTAGAGATTACACTGACCAAATTCATGTTTTCGAGAGAAAAACGCGGCGAAGGCCCTCCAGCTTTGTCTCTAAACCTCCAGGCTATACACTCCTTGAGGTGACACTGACCAAATTGCAATGGCAAGCATTTTTTCGTAATGTAGTCCTTGTGGATAAGAGGAAATGGGATTTTTGAGAAACTGTGATTTCAGTGTAGTCCTCGTGGACAAGACATCTCTAAATGTTGGTCCCCCCTTTTAGAAAGTCCCCCCTTCTCACACTGACCACCCATTTCTCTGTCCGTAATTGTATTAGGATCTGAGATCCCCCCACCCCCCCTCCAGGAACTCCCTCGAGAGATGACCTCTAACTGACTGACATCCGTCTGATGTCGTCTTCTGGAGAGCCATCCTCTCCTCTAGATTTGATTAGGTCCCCCTTTTCTAATGGAATCTAATTTTGAGTAGTCTCCACCAAATTTCTTGACATAAGGAGAGCTCAACTCAAATCATTATACATTTTATATATTTAGACTGAGAGAGAGAGAGAGACGCAGAGAAAAAAATAATGATGATTGATAACACGTGGAAATGGGGACTCCTGCTGAGTACAAGACCTAATTTAGATGAATGAGCATTAAGAAACAGGTGGTATTTTATACGCTGGGGCGCCTGCGACGCGATTTTCAAAAACGTCACCAACTGTTCAATTGATACAAAACTAAGGAATATGAAATGCGTCGGGGGCGCCATTGGCGCGTTTTTCAAACGGATGACTTGAGAGGTGTACAAGCTACAGAAGGATTAGGGGAGTGATGAATTTCAAAAAGCGCCGAAGGCGCGCCAGATCACATTTCTGGTGTAGTACAAGTTACTGGAATCTCATATTCGCTGGAAAATCGTGCTGCTGCGCCTTCGCCGCGTTTTTGAAACGGAAGGCTTGACCGAGACAATGATTAGAGGGTTGATGAATTCAAAACGCGCCCAAGGCGCGCCAGGTTAAAATTCTGATGGATTACAAGTTACTGGGATCTCATTTGCAGGAAAATCCTTCTGGCGCGCTTTTGGCGCGTTTTTAAATGATGAACGGAAGGCTTGAAGGACTGTGCCTACACAGGAAGTAGTGGATTGATAAATTCAAAAAGCGCCGAAGGCGCCCCAGTTTCAATTTTGTGGAGGTTACTAGAGTGATAGGATCTGTAAAAATGCGCCGAAGGCGCGCCAGACTGGCTCAAAAAGTGTGAATCAAAATTTTGGTCACTGTATTTTGTCAGTGTATCTTTTTTTCTGATATTTTTTTCAATTTTTCAACCAAAAAAACTCACTACTCTGCAATCCATTAATCGGCACCGTTGCAATGATGGAACTCATTTTTTCGAAATTCAACGATTTCAGAATGTTGATTTTTCCGTCGTCATCGATTTTCAGCCACTCTTTTGCCACGGATATTTCGCCGATCGTTTCGCCAGGGAATAGAGGAATTTTCTGGAAAAATTTGAGTTTCTAGGCCACCAAATGGGAAAGTTAGGCCGCTAGAGTTAGGCCACCAATGGAACAGTTAGGCCACCAAAGTTAGGCCATCAATGGGAAAGTTAGGCCACCAATGGGAAAGTTAGGCCACCAAAGTTAGGCCACCAAAGTTAGGCTACCAATGGGACAGCTAGGCCACCAAAAAGGAAAAGTTAGGCCACCAAGAGTTTTCTAGGCCACCTACCATTTTCTTGTTCTCAATCTCGTCTCTCGTCGAATTTTCCCTGATTCTGAATATCAAATCATCCAGATGACGTCGTGACCGTGACGTCTTCTGAATCTCATCTGAATCCGGATTCTTCGATTTTCGGACGACGATTTCCAGCCAGGCGTCGGAGTGCTGAAAACATTCAGAAATTCAAATTCCCCGAGTCCAATAGAGCGCACTTACCTGTTTTCGACTGTTCCGGGCGACCACGTGGATATGATAGATACCGTAACCCACGGGGAGTACGGTAGTCGACACGCGACCCGAGAATTGATCGATTTGGAAGAAACGCGACGGTTGGGAGAGATGGAAGTGCAGGGGTTCGGAGAGGTTTCTGGAAAAAGTTTGTAGTTTTTGTAGTCTTTGTAGTTTTTGTAGCTGGTAGTAAATTTTTGTCACTGTAAAATTGCCAGTGTAAGCGCACAAAAGTCACAAAATTCCAAAAGATTTCCAGTTTTGTAGTTTGTAGTCCTTGTGGTTTTTATACTTTGTGCATCATTTGGAGCGTGTAGTCTTTGTAGATTGTAGTCTGTCTAGTTTGTAGTATTTGTAGTTTGTAGTCTTTGTAGTCTGTGGTCTTTGTAGTTTTTGTAGTATGTAGAGAGAATTTGGTCAGTGTAATTCGGTCACTGTAAGTGCACTACAGTGACCAAATGGAAAGTGTTTAGTTTTGTAGTTTGTAGTTTTTGTAGTTTGTAGTTTTTGTAGTTTGTAGTTTTTGTAGTTTGTAGTTTTGTAGTTTGTAGTCTTCGTAGCTTTTGTAGTTTAAGGTTTGCATTGGAAATTTGGTCAGTGTAAATGACCCAATTCCAAAATGTTGTAGTTTGTAGTCTTTGTAGTATCTACCTCTTTTTCACATCAAAAACCGTCGAATTCGCCGGAATCTTGTCTCCAAAAGTCACCGTCGACTTCTTTGACTCCAGAAGAAAATTGACGTCTCCAGAATCCAGAACGTCAATGATCACTTTCGTTTGGGCAGACTTAAAATTCAAAATTCACAATTTTCGTCATTAGAGCGCACTTACCACATCTCCTGAATCTTCTGTAAATGCTCCAAGATAGAAGACGTGCCTTCGAACGTCTTCTGAATTCAGATTCCGAGTCAATAGAATATCGATTGATTTTTTGTTTTTTTTGCCACGTGGTACAATGGAAAACACGTCGGGTACTCGGGAAATTGGGGAAATCACTGGATTTTTCAAATTTTTCGCAGTTTTTCCAGAATTTTCGATGGAAATTGGCACTGAGAATACCAAAGCAGAGCCTGGTGGTTGGTCAGTGTAGATAGTGGACTGGTATACTGTAGAAAGGAATTTCGCGGGATGATGGTAGGTCAAATTCTGTGGGGGAGGTTCGACGTAGAGATGTAGAGTGACGAGACGATGGAAATTGTCCTCTTGAATGTTGAGGAATAGTTCGAAGAGCTCCCCGCGGAGTTGGCTGATCGAAGTGTTCGTGGTGATCTGAAATTGAGGAAAATTAATTGGGGGACTAGTTTTTGGAGAGGGGCTTCAAAATATTTGGTTTTCTAGGTCACCTTTCCAGGGGTGTTTCGATTTTAAGCTATTTTGACGCGTCAGAGGTGCGCCAGACTAACCCAAAAACTACAAGCGTGAGGTTACACTGACAAAGTAACAATAACCAAAACACGCCAACGACACCCCAGCTTGTTTGCTAAAACTGGAGGTTTTAGACAAGTCCTGGGAGGAAAAAGTTCCAATGACCAATTTTTTGGAAAACGCGTCAAAGGCGCCCCAGGCAATAAATCAATTTTGGTCGCTGTAAGGTTGGTCAGTGTAACCGTCTTAATGTTAGTAATAAAAAAAATCCACTTCAAATAGTTTCCACAAAAATTGATTTTCTAGGTCATCAACTACGGTAACTTCGATTTTAAGCTATTTTGGCGCGCCCAAGGCACGCCAGATTATGTCAGATTTTTTGTCATTGTAAGATTGGTCAGTGTAACCAGGTCTATTTTTCAAACACGGATTTTTCCAATCTATTTACCGAACTCAAATTTATCAGTTTTTGGAAAATTTTTGGAATGATCAAAGTGTTTTTCAGAATTTTCAGAAATAATGGTCCTAGAATTTATTTTCAATTTTCTGACCATCAATAATTCATTTTTCTTTGAATTTATTATAATTTCATCGACTACTAAAAATACTCACTCTATGCCCGTCGTCTACTTGAAAACATGTACTATATATTGATGGTTGCAGTGTTGCATTCTCTCTTTCTCCTATCAGATTTTGAAATCGTAAATCACTTATCAACCATCCCGTCCTTGCGGTTGTAGGCAGTTTCAGCAGGGTTTTTGTCTGAAATTTTGGATTTTTTTATTTAAAAAATGTTTTTTTTTTGCTTTTCAAGCTTTTTTCACTGAAAATTGAAAATATTTTTAGTCACTGTAAATAGAAATTTTGTCAGTGTAACTTTTTCACAGTGACCAAGTACAGTGACCAAAAACATTTCGCTTTCCGAATGTTGAGTCTAACCGACTACAAACTATAATACTCATTCTAAACTTATTTGTAGCTCAGTAAGACCCCCACCAAGTTTTCCCTCATTTCCTCCCCCTCCCTTTTTCCAAAATTTCCAAAATTTGACGTATTGAAATGAATATATATCTACATGTATCCACATAGAGCATAATTCATGTCATTTGATATATTTGTTCGGTTTTAGAAGGGGGAAGGGGGACCCCCCCCTCCCCCATTCATTTTGTGTTCACTTGTCTGTTGACACCCCCGAATTTGGAACTCATTCATGGAGGAAGCATATTGGGATATGGGAGAGGCTTAGTGACTACAAACTACAAAACTTTTTTTTTTTAAATTAGAACGCCTCAAAAGGCTTACTGTTAGTTACAAGTGGTAATAGACGGATTTTTGAAATTTTTCTGAAAAACGTTTTTCGTGGAATTTTTATTTTGTAGTTTGTAGTCCCTTGAAGCCTCAGCAAAATTGCACTTTTTCGCAAAAGAGGATCTTTCCCCATAAATATTAAGCAGGGAAAATATGTTTTCCCGTCTTTTTCGAAATGACGGACAAAAAACGCATAAATATCAAAATTTTGAAAATATCTCTCTGAATGTTATCGATGATTTAACAAAATGCTCAAAAAGAGAGAGAAAAATTCAAAGCAAAGTGTAACGGCATTTGATTTTGTTAAAAAATGAAACTGGTTAATTTCGAAGCAAACCTAAATATGAAACAGTGGGATAACAGAGGTAGTCGTGGCAAAAAGTTAATTTTGGTCAGTGTAACCTTGTACCATTGTATTTTGTCACTGTAACATCTTGGTCAGTGTAAAATCAAAATTTTCTCAGTTCTCAGGTAGCTGCGTCATGATATTAACGTTATAGCACATTTTTCTTGATACCTTGTTCCTAACCATCACGGGTTTATTAACACCAAATGAAAAGCCTATCCTCCAACTCTTCTAACATCTGGTACTTATCTTGTCTTGTCTTCTATAAGCATTCCTAATACCACAACACTGGACAAGTCTGATTACAATTTAAGATATCTATAAAAGGAAGGTCAATTGAAAACGGTGTTAATCGCACACTTATGCAGTTTGAAGCCGATTCCATAAAATTTGGTCACTTCGTCAGTGTAACTTTTTGGTCAGTGTGAAAAAATCAAATCGGTGTGCTCAGCTCTCTGTGTCTAATGTCTGGTACCTATTTTCAACATTTTTTCATTTTTTTTCATTTTCAACATTTTTGGTCACTGTATTTTGTCACTGTAACTTCTTGGTCAGTGTAACTCAAAAAAAAACTGAAATCGAAATCCTTGAAGTTTGCGCTTATTCTCACTAGTCAGATCCCCCCAAGACTATGATTTACACCAGATTAGAACCCAATCCTTCCCCTTCTCTAACATCTGTTCCTTCCCTGTCTCCTGTTATCCCCCGCACAGGAAAAGCCGTGTCCTCTCCTCTCCCCATCTGCCTTTTTTCATTTATTGTCCATTGCCATGCCTCACACCGAGGGGGGAGGAGGAGGTGTCAGTCCAAATGGATATACAACCAGAGAGAGGGGACAGATATTATTATTATTATTATATAAATTCATTCCCCCTTCCCTTCTGATGTGTTATGTTTTTGTTTGGGTAGAGAAGAGAGATAATGCATTTTAATGGATATATGTATTCGGAAGGGGTAAATGGAAAAGAAAGCAGTGTTTAGAAGGAAAGCACTAGTTATGGTGTTTTTGAAGACGACACATTTTAGGAAAGCGACACTGTAAACTACAATGCTAATAATTTATCTGAGTTTTTTTTTGAAAAAAGAGTCCGAGAAAGCTCTTGTTGGTGAGGTTTAGAGTAGACACTGCAAACTAAAAAATTTTCAGAGCAGCAAAGCTTTGGGAGCATAAAAAAAGGAGGTATGGATGGTGGTGGTAGCTAGGGATGTGCGAAATTGAAAATTTCCAAAAAAATTTCAAAAATTCAGACGAAAAGTGAGGTACACAAAACTTCCTAGAAATTCTGCTGACTGATTCATAGCATTTTGACTTTTTTGCTGAGGCTAACTGAGATGTAATTGGTCACTGTAAAAAGCTACACTGACAAATTTTTTTACAGTGAAAATTATCCAACAATTTCAATTTTTGATGAAAAAGACACCCCAGACATCCACAATTCGACAATGAAACACAATTTGAAAGCGGCACAGGCACGCCAGACTCCAATTTTTCCCAATATTTTGAGTTCAGCATTGTAATACACTGACAGTACACTGACAACTTCGTCACTGTAACTAGCAACTGAGGCACTTTTTCCCAATTCGGATCTTATCACTTCCCTATTTGTTTTGACCTCCTCTACATCCTCCTTTATTCAATTTCCGTTCCTTCTCTTTCTCTCCATGAGCATTCTCCAGGAGAGAAAGAGTGAGAGACGCAGACACAAAAAGGAGCATTGGAATAAGAGCACATATGCTTTATGAGTAGGTGCTCTCTCTTTTATGATCTCTTGTTGCAAAGGCTTCCGGGGGGGTGGACAACAACATGTTCATTCTGCTGAGATTTCAAGTGGAAGGGTACAAGAAGAGAGAGAGAAAGAGACGCAGACACTGTCAGAGTAAAAATTGGTATTTTCGTACAGTGACAAAAATGGTCAGTGTAACTTATCAGGTTAGTGTTTGCTGAACTCAAAACACTGGAAAAGTCTGGCGCGCCTGAGGCGCGCCTTGGAAACAAGATTTACAATACTTCAATCCGAAAAGAGTCAATACTGGGGTGCCGTTGACGCGTTTTTTGTCGTCACCCTTGTTGTAAAAATTGGAGTCTGGCGTGCCTGTGGCGCGTCTAAGTTGGGGTTCACTGTCGAATTGTGGATGTCTGGGGTGTCTTTGGAGCGTTTTTCTTTAAAAATTTGTTTAGAAATCTACTGAAAAGTTTTTGTCACTGTAAAAAAATTTTGTCAGTGTAACTTTTTACAGTGACCAAGTACACTGACCAAGTAACTCCGAGCTTCGTAAAACAAACTTTTTTGTAGTTTGTAGTCTCCCTTTTTAAGCCTCTCCCCATTCTCCTCCTGACATCTGCCCCTCCTCATGTTTCCCATCTGCCCCCCCCCTTCCTTCTCATACCGCCCGTATTTCACTTTTTCGCGCATTTGACCTACACTTTATCCCTCCCTTTTCCCTCTTCTATTTAGCTTCCGTATCATCGAAAATTGTACATTTCGAACAAAAAAAGAGAAAAAGTGGATGGGAATAATCGGGAAGGGTCAATGTTGCGTGAATATAAAATGGATATATGGGAGACAAGGAGAGAGAGGCTTAGAGACCACAGACTACAAACTACAAACTACAAAATATAGTTTAGCCTCAACTTGGTCACTGTAAAAAGTTACACTGACAAAATTTTTTTTTTGTCAGTGACTAAAAAAGTTTTCATCCGATTTTTGAAGATAAAAATCCCAATTTTTGATGAAAAACGCTCCAAAGGCACTCCAGACATCCACAAATCGACAACGGAACCAAATTTAGAAGCGCCACAGGCACGCCAGACTCCAATTTTTGCATCAAAAGTACCAAGACAAAAAAAACGCGTCAACGGCGCGCCTGCAGTCAGTTTTTTTTTCGAAAAAGTGCACGAAATTTTTATGAAAAACTCGTCAAAGATACGCCAGACAATTTATTCTTTTCAGATGTCATTTGCCTTTTTTGTTGGTTTTTGAACGTTTTTCAATCTTTTTTTTTAAAATTTATTTGAATAAAATACTCACGAAGACTCCATTTGATAGTAGAAACAGAATGGGCCAAATCACATTGATATCTGTTATTCGACTCTTCATGTCTATCGGATCTTCGTGGGGGGATTACTGTAGTCTCCTTGATTTCATTTGGAGTACTTTAGTTGAGTCTGAAAATTGATGGGAAATTTGGAGAGAGAGATTACAGAGGAAAGTTACAGAAATTGAAAGGAAACGGCAAATAGAGATTCTGAATTCAGGATTTTTGAATCAGATAAAGCATAAAATCATAAAAAGTTAAGAAAGAGCAGAAAAATTGGAATCTGACGCTCAGAAGACATTAGACAAAGCCTAAAAACCCAAAAAAACCACTTTGAGACCCCAGACTTTAGTTTTAAGGTATTCGAAAAAAACTCTTTTAAAAAACTAGAAATATGAATGATGTAAGTGCGCTCCATTGATAATTTTACAAAAAAACATTGGTCATTGTAAAATTACACTGACAATTTTGGTCAGTGTCACCGACAATTTTTTTTCAAAAAACTTATGTAAGGTTAGTCGATGACAAATGTGGGGTCCGTACCAATACAAGAACAGTCAAAATGCTCACAATAGCAAACTAGAGACCTACAGTTTCCCTAGATTCAAGTATTTTGGATTCTAAAGAATTGAAACTTCTCAAATCAGAAAATTTAATGAAAAAAAAGGGAAAAAACTTTTGTCACTGTAACTTTTTACAGTGACCAAGCACAATGACCAAATGGATAATTTCGAAATCCCAGAAAACCCTCAAAGGATGTTTTCAGCAACAGCAGGTATTATAAAACCAAAAAAACCACAAATTTTAAGATTCTAGGAGGCTTTAGACACCCAAAGAATCCCAAAACCCCTCTAAAAGGGGGGACCACCCAAAAGAAGTGACTAGTAGCCCCCAGCCGACACAACGATGTGTATTCAATTCGGATGATGATGATGATGATGTGTCAGTATGTGTAGTATCTCCTAACTTCTGGAGTAAAACGAGTAGAAATGGAGCGGGAGAGGACAAGAGAAAAAGGGGGGAGTGGTTGATGATGGGGGGAGGCGGGACCGGGAGGGGAAGAATGAGATGAGAAGGAGGGGATAACAAGAGGAATTGAATTGCCATTCAAGCAACGAGGGACATCTTGATGGACAGACAGACAAACAGACAGGTCAGAGGAGAGGTAGCTAGAAGTTGTGACCGATTGGACATCCGGATGGACAAGACTGGCGGTATGATATCAATTTTGGAAAAAAAATATGAAGTTCTGGGTGATGTGGGAAGGATAGTTGGCGATATCACAGGAAAACAGACAGAGTGGACATCTGGATGGACAGACAGACAGATTGGGAGTCGAATGGCTTTGGGACAGGTTGAGCGGAGAGGTGACCGATTGGACATCCGAACAGACAGGAGGACAGACAGTACAAACAACTAACTGATGAGAGACTGACGGGGACATCCGGATGAACAGACAGACAAACAGACGGTGAGACAAAACTCTTGGTCACTGTAGTTGGTCACTGTAGAAAGTTACACTGACAACTTTTTTTTACAGTGACCAAAAAAATTTTGATTTTAACCCAAAACAGTCCTGCAGCGGACAGATGACTAGAAGTTATGAATAATTGGACATCCGGATGGAGAGATAGACAAGAGTATAGCTATATGATAGAGGACAGGTGAGTGTGAGCTTAAGACATCCGGGCAAATCAAAATCCAGACAAACAGACGAATTGGGAGTGAACAGTCTCTAAGTTAACCAAGACGGACAGTATGATAGAGAAATGGAAGTTTTCGATTCAGCACAATTGAAATTCTGAGGGATAGAGACATAGCTAGACAAGGCTGATGATTGCCAATAATACATGGAAACTGACAGAGTGGAATCACTGAAATCTGGATAGATAGATACACAAACAGACCAGGAGACAAAGTAGGAAAACGAGCAGCAAAAAAATGATCTGAAGACATCCGGACTCTTGGAAATCAGGAAAAACTGTATTTCAGATAGTTGGGAGGTTTGAGAATAGCGTTTGGGAGATTTTGCAACAACAGTTTTGATATCTGGATGAACAGACAGACAGGCAGACTGAGATTCAGAAGTCTGATGACTGGAAATCGTGACAGACTGGATTTTCGGACGTTTGGATAAAAAGACAGACAGGAGCAACAGTGTAACACACTGACAGACAGACGCAGTTCAAAATTATTGGTCACTGTAAACTTAGACATCCCAGCTTTTGAACACATAGACAGACTCCCCCATCCGAAAATCTTCCCTCCCCCTTTCCCAAAAAAAGGGAACCCATTTTTGACCACTCTTCCCGTCGTGCCGCCAACACCACTCGACGAAAAACTAATCCCCTGGATGTTCATTTTCTTCTCAATACTCTTTCAGGAGAGAGTGTGGAATTAGAGGAGACGCAGACATGGAAATGGAAAGTGAAAGTGTCTTCTTCTTGTGTCCGAAAAAAGCAAAAAGTCCCATTTCGGATGGCATTGATGAATTGCTCTTTGAGTAGCCAAAAGAAGAAAGAGTTTCGTTTTTGGCGGTGTGTGGGGATGGAGGAGGACACAATCTGATTCTGAATGAGGAGGAAAAAGTTGGGTTTTCCGCGTCTAAACGCGTCTGAGGTGCGCCAGATTAACTAGTAAAAGACCAATCTAACTGAAAGACGAATTAGAGTGACCAAGTTACACTGACAAAATAAGAAGAAATCGGGTCTGTCGGTGTGTTGGTCTGTCCGGATGTCCTAGAAATCATAGATTCTACCAGTCCTAATATCGAAAGATACACACATTTCCGAGAAAACTTGACTTTTCTGGAAAAAGGGGAAGATTTGAAAGTTGGATAGGAGGAGAGTCTGTCGGTGTGTCCAGAAACTCGGATGTACCAGGAATGGTAGAATTGACAGTCCAAAGACACGAAAATTTGACAGTTACACTGACCAAAGCTATTTTACAAACTCTGTACCGGGTGTTCCAGTAAGACCAGCCGGGAAGTTTGATTAGCATTCAATGTGGTTTTCAAATCTCCCCGGAGCCAATGTTCCAATGCTCCGGAGTTTAAAGGTTGTGGTTGGAGCAGCGCGGTTTCAGCTGTGTTAGCTAAAGAGA
The DNA here is from genome assembly GCA_002259235.3 of Caenorhabditis latens. Lineage (NCBI taxonomy): Eukaryota > Metazoa > Nematoda > Chromadorea > Rhabditida > Rhabditidae > Caenorhabditis > Caenorhabditis latens. The sequence continues at coordinate 16,532,826 of CM056092.1, read as the reverse complement.
ATGTAAGGAATCAGCCAGAAAAAGATTGTCAAAAACGCAAATATGTACAAACAAAGACGTTACTTCTAGAAAGGAAAAGGAGAGGCTCAAAGAGACTACAAACTACAGAAAATTTGGTGATAATGATTAGAAGATTTTGGTCAGTGTACTTGGTCACTGTAAAAAGTTACACTGACAACATTTTTTACAGTGACCAAAATAGTTTTTACTCGATTTTTGAATGAATTTTAGCCAAAAAATTCTAATTTTTGACGGAAAACACACCCCAGACACCCATTTTCACCAAAAACCCATTTACATTCAGTGTAACGTTCTTACAGTGACCATTCTCTCCACTACAAACTACAAAAAACTCTCCATCTCTCATCCAACACCTGTCAACAAATTGCTCCCGGGAGTACTCCTAATTACTCGCCCTACTGTTTTCTATAGAAATTGAGAGCAGAGTAATAAGAATTAGCAAAAAGGGGGGGTGTCTAAGGAGACGTCAAGAAAAGGAGAACGAGAGCACCTGCCCTCCCCAGAGAGTATGTTGTAGAAGAAGGTAATGAATGAAACAAAGTGAGAGAGAGAGGAGAGACGCAGATAGTCAGAAAAAGAGAATGAAATTAAATTTGACTTCTATATTCCCCTCATAAGCAACCAGTTCATAATGGAATTTAGGGTGTGTCTCAGGTTTCAAGAGTGGCTGGCGTGCCTTTGGCGCGTTTTCCTTCATTGAAGAACGCGTCGACGGTGCGCCAGACACCTAATACGATATGATATAGAAGCGCTGGTGCGCCTGCGGCTTATTTTTCCTTCTCCACTGAAGAAAGGATTGTCTGGCGCGCCTTTGACGCGTTTGAAACGGAAGTGAACAGCGCGCCGAAGGTACGCCAGTTTCGGACATTGAGAGTTCTGATCATTTTGGGCCGATTTTTCACTTTTTCAGTCTATTTTACGCTAAAAATAAGATTTTTTCCGAATTTTCACAGGAAAAAACACATTTTCAGCCGATTTTTCATTGAAAATGCCATTTTTTATTTGAAAAGTCACATTTTCAGCTTATTTTCGAGCTACAAACGCGCCGACGGTACACCAGACATGAAATCAACATATCAATACGATACAACATGAAAGCGTTGGTACGGGGATTGGCTGGCGTGCCTCAGGCGCGTCACTGCTTGCTCAAAATCACTTTCAAGCAGGAACAACCAAAGCGCTTTAGACGGATTTCTGTGAAAATCAAAAAACGCGCCTGTCGACACGCCAGCCAATCTGTTAGTAAACTTGTTAAATGGTGGTGAAGGAGGAGGAGCTGTGAGGAGGAGTAGAGGAGTAAAATGAAAGAAGAAAGAGAGTAATGTAGTGGTGAATAATGGATAGGAGGACGAATGCTTTTCAGTAGAAGGACGGGGACGGAAGGGGATAAAAGAATGAAAAGGAATGGAACACAGGAGGAGGGAAGAGGTATAGAAGAAAGATGTTCCATTTGGAGTACAAACAACAGATTTAGGACTAATTGGTAATGGAAGAGGCTTAGGGAAAAGTTACAGTGGCCACAAGGAGAGGTGGTGATACTACAAACTACTAAAAATACACTGACCAAAAAGTTGGAGATAGTTACAGTGACCAAAGTTACACTGACAAAATCACAGTGACAAATAGAGTTTGGTCACTGTAAAAGGTTACAGTGATCAAATTTTTACGGTGACATTATTTTTCAGTTTTCGGAAATTTCGGGGCTCGGATTGTTCTCAGCTCAAAAAAGACAATATTCCAGTCAAAGTAATTATGTGATCCGATGAATGATGTTGTGAAATATAGAAATGTAAAAAAAAAACATACGGTGTCTCACACAGATTCTAACACAAATCAAGATGACGATGCCTAGATTTGTAGTTTGTAGCTTTTCAGTTTTTCAGAAAATGTTTTACAAGTTTGGTTAGTGTAAAAGGTTACAGTGACCAAGAAATGGAAAATCCTTCAAAGTTTGGTCAAACATGACTGGAAAATTGGCGTCGAAATTGCCATACTTACAAAATCAAGTCTGCTCCGAAACAGACACTTATCTGAAAGGATCCTGTTTCAGAATTGATCATAGCTCATCAAGAAGCAAGAACAATAAATTTTGTCAGTGTAGAAGGTTACAGTGACCAAAACAAGAAAAAAGATACACTGACACAAAAATTACAGTGACCAAAAAAGTGTTAACTCATCTATCAACGTCTTAAAGTTATAAAATTAGTCATCGAATGGTCTCAACTGAGAAGAATCAAGAGTGGAACCGGTCAAGAATTTCACGAGAGACTGAACAAAACCTGGAAATCTGAAAAGTCCGTTCGGAATAGAGACATAACGTCAAAAATTGTCTCCAGTAGGTCAAAAATTCAAAAAAGTACACCCCCCGAACAGTCAAATTTAATGAAAACATAATCCTTAGTAGGTCTGACAGTCTCCTCTCGAAGGTAGATAAAAAATCCCAAAAACCCCGCCAAAAAATGAAAACTAAAGAGTGTTGTGCACCTCCTCCTCTCAACCAGAAATGATCCCCCACCCTTCGTTTTCCATATAGAGAGAGAGAGAGAGAGCCTCTGAGACGCAGCAACACCAACAAAAAAGTGGGCGTGGCCTCTGACCAGTAGAGAGACGAGAGACGCAGAGACAGGGGGATTGTTTTGGGGGAAAACAACAGGAGTAGGGGATAAATATGTTATATTCGGGTGGTGGGATGAACACTTCGTTAGTTGGGGAGAGATGAGAGAGGGAAGATACTCCGAAAATCGTAGGTTATCTAGTGCCTAATGGGTAGATGGAGAGGATTCCAGTACCCTGGCGCGCTTTTGACGCGTTTTTTCAATTCTGGATAACGGTCGGGCTCAGAATGTCTATGATAGGCGTAGGCTCCACACAGAAACACAGAGTCTGGCGCACCTCCGGCGCATTTTTCCAAGCGGAGTCGTAGTATGTTACTGCTACTGCTAATAGGTAGAGAGAAAGAAGATTCCAGTACCCTGGCGCGCCTTTGACGCGTTTTTCAAGCCAATTCCGGAGGGCTCAAAATCACTATGGCATAGGTAGGCTCCACACAGAGACACAGAGTCTGGCCCGCCGTCGGCGCGTTTTTCCAAGCGGAATCGTAGTGCATGTTACTGCTACTGCTAATGGGTAGAGAAGGAGTTTCAGTGGCTTGAGTGGCTGGCGCGCCTTCGCCGCGTTTTTCGAATCAATTCTGGATAACGGTCGGGCTCAGAATATATATGATAGGCGTAGGCTCCACATAGAAACACCGAGTCTGGCGCGCCTTTGGCGCGGTTTTCCGTTTTACCCAAGTATGAATCGTAGTGCATGTCACTGCTGCGGAGAGGTTCCTGTGGCTGGCGCGCCTTTGGCGCGTTTCACTAATCAAAGTTTGGAAATGAAATGTAGGATTCAGCCGTGTTTTTTAGTACTTGAGAAGTGGTTTCGCTCGATTAGTTGAAGACTGGCGTGCCTTTGACGCGTTTTCTCTCGTCCCAAGCACTACCCAAGTGGGAAGTCATAACGATGTTAAAAATGGATTCTCTGTGTGTGTACTCCATAATTTTTTTTGCTGCTTCTCCTACTCGTTTTCCCCCCTTCGTTTTCCTCTTTTTCCTCTAAATTCAATTTCGAGACGAAACATCTCCTTCTCACCAACCCTTATGTATAGTGCAATCTTCTCCAGAAGACGTCGACGACGACGTCTTCAGAAGGCAGCACACGAAGAAAATGGGATGGGAGTGCAAAAAAGAGGGGGGCGATAAATTTCAAGCGAAGAGGGGGGAAATGAAATTAAATGTCACCCCGACACCGACGCCAGGGAGGAGGAAAAGAGGAATTTATGGGACACTTTTGGATCAAAAATTCAGAAAAATTGAAACATCTCGCGGTGGAGAACCCTTGTGAGCAGGAAAATTAGTTAGGGAACGCGTCACAGGCGCGCCAGACATTCATTTTGAGAGGGATTTCGACCAACATTAACCTGATGCCTTAGAAACGCGCCTCGGGCACGTTAGTCAATCGGATAAGAATATTTTTAAAATTTTAAGACCCCTTGTGCAAGAAATCGAGCCAGAGGTGCCCCAGCGCTTTCATATCGCATCGAATCACAAAGGTAGGATAATTTTCGTTGAAATGTAGTCGATTCTAATAAAAAATCAAGAATGGCGTAACTTCGGCGCGTTTTCAGCTCGAAATTGGCTGAAAATTCGACTTTTTTAAATAAAAAATGTCATTTTTCTACGAAAAATCTGCTAAAAAGAGTTTTTAGGCGAGAATTCTGGAAAAATCGCAACTTCATATTTGAACATTTTTTGTCAGTGTAACTTGGTCAGTGTATTTTTTCAGTGTAACCTTCATTTCTTCTCATTTGACTCTCTGAAATTTCACAATCTGTTTGGTTGTTTTCTTGGAACCTCTCCTCCTCCTCAATTTAACCCATCCCAGCAGAAGGAGGTGACGAAATCTTCCAAAGGAGGAGACTGAGTAATGACTATTTTGAGATGCTCATTTATCTTGTTAGTAGGTTTTTCTGGGTTTTTGGAGTGAAGAGAGGGGGAGATGAGTCATGGTCAAAAATAGAGAAGTAAAGGGAGGAACATATGGGGCCCAAGGGACCGAGAATGGGGGGGAGAGTAAAAAACGAAAAGAATACCAGAAAGATATCAGGAAAGGAAATTTAGAATACACTGAGAAAAAATACAGTGACCAAAGTTACACTGACCAAAAAAGTTTGAATGGTTGATAACTGCATCTCTCTAAAGTTTTATCGACAAAATAGTGGTACTTGCTTTTTGGGAGCATCAGAGAAGGTACTGTCATCGAATTCTTGAGGCTAGCCATATTCATGGCGGTGGAAGCCAGGGATGTGCGATACTTAAAATTGTCGAAATTTTCAACTAAAAATCCCAAAGCTTCCGACGGATTTCATAGAAATTCCGCATTTTTTGAGTCAAAAAACGACAAAACTCTGTAGAAAATTGTCTGATTCAGAGCATTTTGACTACAAAGTGTACTTGGTCACTGTAAAAAGTTACACTGACAAAAAATACAGTGACCAAGTTACACTGACCAATAACATTTGATCTCTTTAAAATCTCATCGACAAAATTGCGGTGAGAACTGCACCGTAGGTTAATATAGTAAAATACGGAGGTAGAGTAATAGTTTTAACAATTTTTGCCGTTTTTAGTTAAAAATGCCAGAATTATAAAATCGCGGGCAATTTTTTTGTCGGGCCGGATTCAAAAAAATTTGTGCACGAGGCCCTCTCAATGTACTGCGCACAGTACTTTGAGAGGGCCTCTGTGGGAGGCCGTGTGTGTGTCCAAAATTCTCGTACGCTTCGGCTTTTACCGATGTTACAAAACATAGTCGTAAGTTCAACTAAACGTTTTTCAAAAATTTTCTTAATTTCTACAGAAGCCGGTCCGAATTTTCCAACCCTGGAAAATGCCCTCCTTTTGTGCATTTCATTTCACAATATTCTCCCCCATCTTCTTTGACTAAAATTTAATTAAATTATTTTGGGGCTCTTCTTCTTTCCTCTTTCTTCTTCTTCCCAACAACCAAGTACCGGATATTACATGGAAGATAGATGGGTATCGAAGTGTTTATTGGGAGGGATGGGTGTCCTCTCTTGATCAATTTCCGTTATTAAGAGAAATTAAGGGAAGGAGAAAGAGAGTTATTTATATGGGAAATATGGTAAAAAGAGGAAATGGGGAATCTGGGAAGCGCCAAAGGCGCCCCAGATCAATATTTTCAAAACAAGTATCTTTGGGGCCCCAGTATCAGTATCTTTAGATTTTTACTCAGTCTTAAACGCGCCGAAGGCACCCCTGAAATACTGCAAAAACATGCTTGTTGGGTAAGACGAAGAGCCACAAGGCGAAATTTGACCTAACGCTCTGAAAACATCAAAATTTGACTAAAAATACCCAAAAATTTTGAATGAAATTGCTCTGAAAATGCTGTTGATTCGGCTAAAAATGCTCAAAAAATACACCATTATCAGATCATTTCCAGTCAAAATCTTCCAAATAAATTGAACGAAATCCATTAAAACACAGTTGTACCAAATTTTTTGGAAGATTTCGACTAAAAACGCTCTAAAAATTCTAAAAGTTCATCAAAACTTGACTGAAAATACTCTAAATACAACTGAAAACAACTATTTCGAGTAGATCGAGAGTGTTGATCTGTATTTCGAGTTTTTTGACACTGCAAACTACAAAAGGCTCATAATAAGCAGACTCGTAACGGGCCGGGCCAAAATCAGAATTTATCCGGGTCGGATGTTCAGCACTGAAAAATTCCTTTTTTTTAAAGAAATTCATAAGAACGATTTTTTGTAAGTTTCTATGGTTTTTGAAGAATTTAATTGCGGTAAAATGTGAAAAATCATCATCATCAGAAAATCAGTATTTGCAGACAGAATTGTTGTGAATAATCTTCAAAAACTCGAATCCGGGTAAATCTTAAAAGTGTTGCAAGTCTGCTAATAAGAACCTCCATGAGAGTTGTCGCCAACGTGTAAACACTTCTGATGAGGGACAAAGCAATATCCGGTGGGTGGGGGTGTCTCTTGCCTAAGAAGAAAGGACTCCTAAATCTAATTAATCCGCAAATTCTCTCTCTCTTTTACCCAAAAATGAATGTACTCTCTCTTGAGAAGATATATATATATACGATATATATGCTAAAAGAAGGGGGTATATCCTATTAAAAGTCAGCAGAAGAAGCAGGAGAATATAGAGAAGGAAAAGGAGCACATCAAATTTCAACATTCTAAAGAGAGGGGGGACCTTAAGCTGTGTGAGGGATCCAGGAGATAGGAGAAGAATAGAATGGGGATTAGTCATGAGATCCCAAGAAGGGGGGGATATTCAAATGAGAATGGGGGAAGAAATTACTTTTTTCAACCATTTAGTAGGTACGAAGAAATGGAGAATTCACTGACCAAGTTACACTGACAAAATCAGCATAGTGTTCTTAAAAAATGTCAAAATTGTACACTGATCAAAATTCCAGAGGGTTCCAGGATGTGAGGGATCCAGAATAGGAAAACAATAGGGGGGGGTATATAATGTACCTACAGTACCGCTCAAAAGTATATTAAGTTGAGCCTTTTTCAGTTGAAAATGCCCAACTTTGAGAGTATGACATAGTAAAACTAACTGTCACACAAAATAAACTTTTGCGGGATCAAACAGATCAAAAATAGAGCTAAATTTTTGTAGTTGACACCTTTTTTGTACGAATACTTTCTAGAGAGTTACAAATCGACAAAGTAATTTCTCCCTCAAATCGACCATTTTCAGTGCAAAAAAGTGCGATTTTTGAGCTGTCGTCTTAAAATCCCTATAACTCTCTAGGGAGTATCTGTACAAAAAAGTTGTCAACTTCAAAAATGAAGCTCTGTTTTTGATGTATATAATCCATACAAAATCTATTTGATGGGACAATCAGAGTTCTCATGACACTCTCTCAAAGTTGGACCTTTTCAACTGAAAAAACCAAAACTTAATATACTTTTGAGCGGTACTGTATTAGTTGATACAGAAAAAGAGATTTTGAAAAAGTTACAGTGACCAGATACACTGACAAAATACACTGACCAAGTTACACTGACCAAAAAGTCAAAGATGTCTGAAAATCATGGAAAATTATAAAGAAGGGATAATTTTTTGACTAAAATTGCTGAAAATTAGAAAAATGGGAAGAAATCATATACGGAGAGAACCTACCTTTTACTGGGTACAAAAAAGAAGAGATTTTGAAACACTGACCAACTTACACTGACCATTTTGAACTCTATTTTCTACTATTTTTTTACTCTAAATTCAACAAAAAAGGACCCACTACAAACTACGAAACCCAACGATCCTAGAAATTCTTGATTTATCAAAAAAACCCCCGATAATTCGAGAAGTAGTCCCAACTGTTTTCGTGGGTGACAATGACAAAATTACAGCGACCAGGTACAGTGACCAAGTTACACTGACCAACAGCCCATAACCAATCCGAGCACCAAAAAATTGGGATAAATCTCAAAAAGAGGTCGATTAAGCTGCGTATCAAAATGGTATAACGCAATAGCGAATCGAAAAAAATAAAACTTTGCCTCCAAGTCTAGTAGAGCGCGGTTGATATCAGCATTCAATACCAGCACACAGACATAAAAGTGGCTGGGGCGTCGTCGGCTCGTTTCCTTGAAAACTGTGGTAATCATGTTTTATGTATTTTTAGACTATTTTAGTGGATGGCAATGACAAAAGTACAGTGACCAAATCCGAATGAGTGAAGATTTGCTCAATGACCAAAATTAACTTGTTCTTCCATCTTCTCTCTACGTATTCCGATTCCATGAAAACTACAGTAACCCGGGATTTCGACAATTTCGAAACCGCTGTAACTGTATGTCAGTTTTGAAGCAAAAATTCCATAAACTGGCGCGTCGTCGGCGCGTCGTCCCTACTCAAAACTACAGTTTCCTGGATGATAGTTTGAACATCAACAAAGTTTCTGATCATTGTTTTCTTTTCTGCAACATTTTCTTGCAACCCCCGCAACCTTTTCCCCCCGAAAATGGAAGAAAAAGTATCCCGATTGTAGAAATAAAAAATACAAACGGAGGTATAAAGCATCAAACTGTTCCCTCGATTTCCTTGTTTCTGCAGAAATAAAATGGGAAGAGTTTCACTGGTTCTCGTGATTTCCATTGTTTTTGGAGTCGTCGTCGAATCAATCGACTTTGGATCTTCGTCCAGTGAATCTTGTGAAGGTTAGTTACGGGAAATGGGAGCTGCTTAGAGGGGGAGAGCTTAGGAAATGGGTCTGCTTAGAAGAAAGGGAGCAGCTTAGAAGGCAGTAGGCTTCCTTAAAGAACGGACATGCTTAAAATGGAGCTGCTTAGCAAGCGGATAGCGAATTTGGGTTTACGTCTGTTTAGAGGTATAGGGAGCTGCTGCTTAAGGTGGAGTCGCTAACCTCGGGTCTGCTTAAAGTGGAGCTGCTTAACCTAAAACACTACAAACTACACAAAAATTTACTGACCAAAAAAAAGTTTGAGATAGTTACAGTGACCAACTACACTGACCAATTTTCTTTTCCACTGGGGCGCCTTTGGCGCGTTTTTGTTAGAAACTCTAGTCAGTTAGCCATTTTCAGATAGCTAGGCTGGCGCGCCTTAGACGCGTTTCAAGAAAAACAAACAAAACTGATAAGTCAGATGAACAAATGAAGAGTGTTCTCAGTGGCTGGCGCGCCTGAAGCGCTTTTCGAAAATCACAGAAATTTATAGTTCACCTTCCAGCGCTTATATCTCAAAAGTGGGCGGAGCTATCAGAAAGTTGTCAACTACAAAAAAGAAGATCTGGTTTTGATCTACAATTTTGTAGTTGACAACTTTTTGATAACTCCGCCCACTTTTGAGATACAGGCATTTTAAAGATAGCTGTTTCAACAAGACCCTCCACTCCCTGCCATTTTTGCGCCGAAGGCGCCCCAGGCGATTTTAGCGCTGCAGGCACCCCAGACAGTCACAGCGTCGCAGACATGTCATAACATTTTTGTAGTTTGTAGTCTCAATTTCAGATGACAGTCATGGACATGGCGGTGGCGGACACGGAGGTGGTCATGGAGGAGGCAATGGAGGCGGAGCTAACGTAAGTCAAGACTAGAAACTACAAACTACAAACTACAAACTACACTCTCTTTCCAGGGTGGCTGTCCAGCCGGTTGGCGTCGTTTCAACCGTCCAAACGGTGGTTGGTGTCTCAAATCATTCGGCGGAGTTTTGAATCAAGCGGCCGCCGAGACTCAGTGCAGATCTTATGGAGGAACACTCTCGGGACTTCAGAATTTGGAAGAGGCCAGATATGCGACACGTGAGAACCCATTTTGTAGTTTGTAGTCGGAGAAAAATCCAAAAAATTGCGAAAAATCCACAGAAAACCGCTTCTAGAGTCCCGAGAACCAGATACTTAGAATCACTGGCGCGCCTGCGGCGCGAAAAACGAAAAATGGGGCCAAAACCAGAAAAACCCCTCTCCGAGGAATCTAGATCGATAAAAACAGGGTGCGGTGAGAAATGCGCGCGCGCGGGTAGGTCAAACACAGTGACACACGGAGAGGTGGGTTTAGAAACTCAATTGAGTGACACTACAAACTACAAACTACAAACTACAAAAAGAAATACAGTAACCAATTTAGTTTCGACTGGGGCGCCTCCGGCGTGTTTAGACATTTTCAGATAGTCTGGCGCGCCTTGGGCGTGTTTTCAAAAAAAAAAACACAATCATACACTTTTACACCACAAACTACAAGAACTGGGGTGCCAGGAAAATAACATTCTTTTAATTGGTCAATTGGCTGGCGTGACGTTGGCGCGTCGAAAATTTCAAAAATTTTGGATTTCGACGTTCTTCTCATCGTTTTCAGGCACTTATCTTCTTATCCGATCTCATGAACGGTCTGGCGCACCTTCCACGCGTTTCCAAAAAATACGAAAACTGGGTAGTCCAACTTTAAGCACTTGTATCTCAAAAGTGGGCGGAGCTATGGAAAAATTGTCAACCACAAAAATGTAGATCTAATTTTGATCTACAATTTTGTAATGGAAACGTTTTTTCCGACTCCGCCCACTTTTTAGATATGCGCCTTTAAAGATAGCTGTTTCAACAACGCCGAAGGCGCCCCAGACGATTCTAGCGCCGCAGGCACCCCAGTTGTATATGAGCATTCTAGCGTCTGAAATAGGTTGGCGCATTCTGAATTTTGGATATTTCTCATCGCCTCTAAAGCTTTTCTTCCCAAAATCTCATCATTTTCAGGTACCGCCCTTCCCCTCCTTGGCCGTGCCAGTGGTTCCCTCTGGGTCGGTGCCAAACGTACCCCTGCATGTACCGGACAAGTAATCACCGCCTCTTGCACCGGTCTCAACTCATTCAGATGGACAGATGGCTCCGCCCAGGGCACCGCCGGATTCGTGTGGAGCACCAAGCAACCGGACAATGCACACGATAAGAAACAGGACTGTGCCATACTTTTGGCTACTTCACAGTCCTCGTTGACTGTGAAAAATGTGGTATGGGCGGCCAATACGTTGGATGACGTGGGATGTGTGACGAGTGCGGCTGACACGAATCCACGGGCGGTCGCTGGGTATTTGTGTGGAAAGGCGGCCAGAAGATAATCTTTTGTGTATAATTTTGATAAAAATTGTGTTAACAGACTACAAACTACACAAAAATACACGGACCAAAAAAAAGTTACACTGACCAAGTACACTGACCAACTATACTGACAAATGTCGTTCGAAATTTCATCTGGGGCGCCTCCGGCGCGTTAAATTAGACATTTTAGGCAGTCTATCGCGGTCCGGACATTTTTTTTTTAACAAACGGATATGTCTGGAAGGCGCATTCTTGAGCTTTTCAGCCTCCATTCGAGACACTGTGTCAGGCTGGCGCGCCACCGGCGCGTTTCAACTTCACTTCAAACTCTCTGTTCCACATGGACATTTCATACTACAAACTACAAAAACGCGCCGACGGTGCACCATATGGACATCGAAACACAGACAGACACCAGAAACGCCAGAAAACGCGCCGGAGGGACGCCAGTTGTGACCAGATTGGTCAGGTGGACATCTGGACAGATGGAAACACAGACAGCGTCCAAAACCGCGTCCCAGGCGCGCCAGATTTTGTTTTTCTTGGACATCCGGACAAATGGAAACACAAAGACGGAGTTCAGAAACGCATTGAAGGAGCTCCAGATCGTATGAAGTGGACATCCGGACAAACAGAAGCTCTAGAGACTCGAGAACCAGTACCTAGAATCGCTGGCGTGCCTGCGGCGCATAAGCACAACAAAAAACCAAAAAAGTAAAAGAGCGTCGGATAGAAAGCGAGATCGATTAAAAAAACCGGGTACGGTGAGAAATGAGCGCGCGCGGGGGTAGGTCAAAAAAAAACACAGTGACACACGGAGAGGTGGGTCTAAAAATTCAATTGAGTGACACTACAAACTACAAAAAAGCAGTGACCAGAAAAAAGTTACACTGACAAAACTTACAGTGACCAAAGACACTGACCAATTTTGTCTCACCTTGAGCGCCTCCGGTGCGTTTTTGTTACTAACTCAATGTTAGACATTTTCAATCATGCCAAAAGCACGCCAGCTTCAGGGGATTTTGTTCATTTTCAATATAATTTTTCCTTTTTCCATCGGACATCTGGATAAACGGAAACACATTCAAAACGCCTGAAAATGCGCCGGAGGCGCGCAAGCTGTGATCAGATTTTTCCATTTTTTCGATGGACTGATAGAAATCTGGAAAAACAGACGGATAGACGGATCTTTCAATTTTTGCAAAAAATGCGCCAAAAGCACGCCAGCTCCATTTTTTTGATATATAATTTATTCGTTCCTGATTCATAGAATTTAGGCGCCCTTTCCACAAGCATATGCTCTGATGGCTCTCGGACCATTGTTATCTGAAGGCAATGCACACGAGACGTCATCCAATCTGTTGGAATACCACGTCCATTTATCCTGGATTACTGTAGAACGGGCAGCCAAAAGGACGACACATTGTTGAGACTGTGCATGAGAGTTGTCGGGTTGATTGGTGTTCCAGATGAGTCCGGATGTCCCAAGGGTGATTCGATCTGTCCAGTAGAATGAGTTCATTGAAGTGCATTTGGATGACAAGGGGGACGAGTTACACGTGTTTGTACGCTTGGCTCCGAGCCAGATGGAACCGGATGTCTGGGGGATTAGGGAGAGGGCGGATTCTGGAAAAATTGAGAAATTTTGAAATACAATGACACAATTAAGAAGGGCCTGCGGCGCTAGAACCCATGTTCTGGCGCGCCGTTGGCGCAAAACTGAAGTGACATGTCTGCGACGCTAGAATGCTTATCTATAACTGGCTGGGGTGCCTGCGGCGCTAGAATCGTCTGGGGCGCCTTCGGCGCAAAAATGATTGGGGGATTAGGGAAATTGTAGATTCTTCAAATACACTGACACAAAATTTTTTACAGTGACCAAGAATTTTTTGTCACTGTAAGCTCCGCCCCTTCGAGATAAGGGTCTTTGGATATGCCTGCGGCGCGAGAATCCATGATCTGGGGCGCCTTTGGCGCAGACATGTCTGCGACGCTAAAATGATTATCTATAACTGTCTGGGGTGCCTGCGGCGCTAGAATCGGCTGAGGCGCCTTGGGCGCGGAAGTGGTTGGTAGTGAGGGATTGTTGAAACATCTATATTTAAAGAGGCATATCTCAAAAGTGGGCGGAGCAAACAAAAAACAAGCAATTGCAAAATTGTAGATTTAAACCAGGGCTACATTTTTGCAGTTGACAACGTTTTGATAGCTCCGCCCACTTTTGAGATACGAGCGCTCTAAGGTTACACTGACACAAACTGTAACTGTCACTAACAAAAATTTGAAATGTGAGATGGTTTCAAAACGGCTCACAAGTGCGCCAAATGTAGGCTGGCGCACCTTCGAAATTTTTCCGGTTAAAAATTTTGTCATTTTCGCATTTTTCTTGTCAAAAATTGGGCAATTTTGACCGTTTGTAACAACTCCAATTTATGTCCAATTTCAAAATTTTTTAAAGTTTCTGGTAGATCAAAACTAGATCTTAATTTTTCCGGTTGACAATTTTTTGATAGCTCCGCCCACTTTTGAGATACAAGCGCTTGAAGTCGGACTACCCAATGCGACCAAGAAAGGAGTAAGGGGGAGACGCAGAGAAACGAGAGCGCTCTTCTTTCTCTGCGTCTCTTGTTGAAAGGAGCGTAGTTTTGAGCGCTTGTATCTCTGGAGTGTGAAGAGATAGGGAAAAACTTTCAACAGCAAAATTGTAGCCCTGGTTTTGATCTATAAGAAAACTGTAAATTTGAAAAGTTTGGGTAAGAAATGAGGTCAGGAGAGGCTCAAAGTTATGGTTGATTTTTTTAAAATTATTTAGTTTTTTTTTCAATAACTCACTCGTAATCCAACTGATCTCCTCCTGACTGACAACTCCCGTGAGTTTTGCCCCAACCGACTGACATCTAGCCTCCGCGTTGGCCTGGGTGTGCTCTCCACGGTACACTTTGATACAGTATCCACCGGTCGGACGGTTGAATCGTTGCCATCCGGATTCACACTACAATTTCGGACTCAGACTACAAACTACAAAAAATCGGGCTGGGACAATTTTAAAATTTTGCGCCGCAGGCACCCCAGACAGTTATAGATAAGCATTCTAGCGTCGCAGACATGTATGCGCCGAAGGCGCGCCAGCTCATGGATTCTAGCGCCGCAGGCATATCCAAAGACGCTTATCTCGAAGATGGGCGGAGCTACAGAGAAAAAATTCAAAAAATAGTGTCTGGCGCACCTGTCACGCGTTTTTCAGTGACTATGAAACGGCTGGGGTGCCTGTGGCGCGTTTTATCTGATAGCTGTAGTTTTTGTAGTTTGTAGTTTCTAAGCCTCACATTGTTATTATTATGGTTGTTCCCATTGTTCCCACGATATTCTCCTGAAAAATGAAAAAAAATTAGGGGGCCTAGAATTTTCCTAGGCCACGCCCCTACCTCTCTGTGTCACCACTGAACCAATTATAAGAGCCGAGAGGAGCAGGAGGGTTCTCATTTTTTTGCTGAAATTTTTTTTGAAAATTTTTTTGAAAAATTTGAAAAAAAAATTTCAGAGTGAAAAGTTTCAGAAATTTTTTTGAGAAATTCGGCGGTTTTTATATCGGGGGTGAAGATTCTGCAATATTATATTACCCGATCTATAAACTATACCCATCTCCAGCACGGGGAGGTGATAAAAAAATTTTGCGGAAAAATAAAAATTTTTTTACATTTTTGCAAAAAATTATATATTTTCTTTCAACAAACATCAAACGGTTCAATGAATTCAAAAAATTGTGGCTGGCGCGCCTTTGACGCGTTTTGATAGAAGGCGCATTTGTTCTGAACTCAATGTTCCCTTGCATTTTTCGAAAATTGTGGCTGGCGCGCTTCTGGCGCGATTTTTTACAACATAAAGAAGAGAATATCTGATATCTCAAAAACTTACTTGTCTGGCGCGCCTTCGGCGCGTTATCTTTGTGGAATCGGGGGAGTAGCATAATTTATATTGGGGGAAGGAAGATATTTGTCTGGCGTGCCTGTGGCGCGTTTTTGGAAAATGTGGGGTTGAAAGCTTCTGATATTCATCACGATTAACCGATAACGAGACAGTCTGGCGCGCCTTCGGCGCGTTTGCCTTGATGGGAAGATTATGTAGTTTGTAGTGTATAAGCATCAGTATGTCATGATTTGTATGGATCTGGCGCGCATGAGGCGCGTATTTTTCAAAGATTTGCAAAATTTCAAAATTTCAGAACATTTTCTATATTTTGTTTTTTTTTTCCAAAAACCGGAAAATTTTCGAAAAAAAGTGCATTTATTGGTACTAAACTTCTGGCCCGGAAATGCGCCAAAGGCGCGCCAGTCAGAATCTTTGTTTGGTCAAAGTGAGACGTTTATGTACCCTGAAAGCTGCATCCATTTAAAATCGCTGGCGCACCTTTGACGTGTCGCTCAAAAGAAAAAAATCAAAATGGCGTCCCAGGCGCGCCAGACTAGATTCTGAAAAACATAATTTCACCCATTTTTATGGAAAGTTTCAAGTTTTTAATGGTTTTGTAGTTTGTAGTCTCAACAGAAATTTATTCAAAATTCAATCAATTAGCCCTCTTCCCACACAGGAATCCCCTGACAGCCCTCTGTTCACTTCCGCCCGGATTCACGCATGCCACGTCATCAAGTCGGTTGGAATTCCACGTCCATTGGTCTCGGATTACTGTAGAACGGGCGGCCAAAAGGACGACACACTGTTGGGTCCTCGCGTAGCTATTATCCGGTTGTCTGAGATTCCACTGGAATCCAGAGACGCCTTGAGTGGAGCCATCTGTCCAGAGGAATGAGTTGAGAGGGGTACATGTGGAAGAGATGGGAGATGTACTGCATTGGGGAGTACGTTTTGCACCGACCCAGATGGAACCGGATGTCAGGGGGCGGAGCGTACGGAGGGCGTGGCCTGGAATGACAATATTGATACACTGAACAGAATACACTGGCGCGCCTCCGGCGCAAAAGTTTCCTGGTATGCCTGCGGCGCAAGAATGCTCATCTATGACTGTCTGGGGTGCCTGCGGCGCTAGAATCGTCTGGGGCGCCTTCGGCGCAAATAACTGTGTCAGAATATCAAGCTGGGGCGCCTCCGGCGCATTGAAATAGTTCTAGTTTTGAGAGCCCGTCACGCTGCTCGTATTCATTCAAATTTCACCATATTGAATTTTTTTGTAGATCCAATTAAGCTCTACATTTTTGTGGCGCTAGAATCCATGATCTGGGGCGCCTTTGGCGCAGACATGTCTGCGACGCTAGAATGGTTATCTATAACTGTCTGGGGTGCCTGCGGCGCTAAAATCGTCTGGGGCGCCTTTGGCGCGAGAATGTTTGGTGATGAGGGATACTCGTTGAAACATCTATTTTTATATGACGCATATTTAAAAAGTGGGCGGAGCAAACAAAAAACCTGCAATTACAAAATTGTAGATCAAAACTAGGGCTACATTTTTTTAGTTGACAACTTTTTCATAACTCCGCCCACTTTTGAGATATACGCCTTTAAAGATAGCTGTTTCAACAAGATCCTCTCTTCACTCCCCACTAACCATTTTTCCGCCGAAGGCGCGCCAGTCTGTTTCAAATATCCATTCTGGCGTTGCAGGCACCCCAATAGATAAGCATTCTAGAGCCGCAGGCATGCCAGGACACTTTTGCGCCGAAGGCGCGCCAGATCATGGCGCAATTTTCGAAGGCTTATATCTCAAAAGTGGGCAGAGCTATCAAAAAGTTGTTAACTACAAAAATGTAGATCACATCAAGATCTACAAGATACAATAAACCAAAAACAAAAAATAATCAAAAATTCAAAAAATTGACCCAAGCGGGATCGAACCCTGGTGCCCATTTTTCTCATAGTGA
Source organism: Caenorhabditis latens (assembly GCA_002259235.3). Lineage (NCBI taxonomy): Eukaryota > Metazoa > Nematoda > Chromadorea > Rhabditida > Rhabditidae > Caenorhabditis > Caenorhabditis latens. Next base: position 16,515,776 of record CM056092.1, on the reverse strand, counting down.
TGTATTTTCACCAAGAGAACTTTTTGGGCACATTTTTGCTAAAAATGAGGTTTCCGACATCGAAAATTAAACTTTGAATAGTTTTAAACGTCAGAAATAAAAATTTCCCAGTTATTTTGATGTAAAAATCACATTTTGGCGTTGAAAATGACTTGTTCAGACAATTTCCAACTTTAAAGGCGCATATCTCAAAAGTGGGCGGAGCTATCAAAAAGTTGTCAACTACAAAAATTTAGCCCTTGTTTTGATCTACAATTTTGCAGTTGCTTGCTTTTTCCTGACTCCGCCCACTTTTCAGATACGCGTCTTTAAAGATAGCAGTTTCAACAAGATCCTCTACCATCACCACCGATCATTTTTGCGCCGAAGGCGCCCCAGACGATTCTAGCGCCGCAGGCACCCCAGGCAGTTATAGATAAACAATCTAACGTCGCAGACATGTCTGCGCCAAAGACGCCCCAGCTCATGGATTCTAGCGCCGCAGGCATATCCAAAGACGCTTATCTCAAAGATGGGAAAAATAGTGTCTGGCGCACCTGTCACGCGTTTTTCTGTGACTATGAAACGGCTGGGGTGCCTGTGGCGCGTGCGCCAAAGACGCCCCAGCTCATGGATTCTAGGGCATGTCCGAAGACGCTTATCTCGAAAGTGGGCGGAGCTATCGAAAAATTGTGAACTAGAAAAATGGAGATCTAGATTTGATCTACTTACCTGCAACCCTTCCAATCTCATTCTCATCCATCACACCCGACAACGCAGCGCCCTCTCGTTGACACCTTGACTCCGCCTCCGATTGGGAGACGTTTCCTTTGAACACTCTCATACACCATCCACCAGACGGACGGTTGAATCGATGCCATCCACGTCCGCAGCCACGCTGGAATTGGTTTTGTAGTTTGTAGTTTGTAGTTTGTACTCTGAAACTTACATTGTTTCCATTGCCAGGACCTCCGTTCTCATGACTCCAACTGTCGGAATCTGAAATTTCGCAAAATATGACCTAGAATCCGTCAGTGTCGGATTCTAGGCCATCCCTTACCTTCACAGGATTCACTGGATAAGTCAAACCTTGCAAAAATGAAACCGAATAGGGAAAATACAAAGAAAAGTGTGATTTTCTGCATTTTAATGGTTTCAGGTGGTGCCGGAAGTGATCTTTTATACCCTTCTACTCGGAAGAATCATAAAATCTTTAAAAAACGGAAGATGGAACTGATGTATGCTTTCATTTTTCCATGATCTGGTGCGCCTTCAGCGCAAAACTATCTGGATATGTCTGCGACGCAAGAATGCTTATCTATGAGGTGCCTGCGGCGCAAGAATCGTCTGGGGCGCCTTCAGCGCAAAAATTATTTGAGGATTAGGGAAATTTTAGATTCTTGACATACACTGACACAAAATTTTTTACAGTGACCAAGAATTTTTTTGTCAATGTAAGCTCCGCCCCTTCGAGATAAGGGTCTTTGGATATGCCTGCGGCGCTAGAATCCATGAGCTGGGGCGCCCCGTGGCGCAGAATTGTCTGCAACTCTAGAATGCTTATCTATAACTGGCTGGGGTGCCTGGGGCGCTAGAATCGGCTGGGGCGCTTTCGGCGCGAAATTGGTTGGTGGGGGAGGGAGTAGAGGATCTTGATGAAACAGCTGTCTTTAAAGGCGCAGTGCTACATTTTTGTAGTTGACAATTTATTGGTAGCTCCGCTCACTTTTGAGATACAACAGTTTGAAGTTGCAGTGACAAAATTTTGTCAGTGTAAAAAATTTTAAATATCAAATGTTTCAGAGCCCGTTACGGTATTCCTTATGGTCCCAACTAAAATAAAACTTATATGAATGTGTAGATCAAATCTAGATCTTTATTTTTGTAGTTGATAACTGTTTCATAGCTCCGCCCACTTTTGAGATATGCGCTTTTAACTGCCAAAATAGGCAAAAATGTGATTTTTACATTAAAATAACTGGAAAAATCTATTTCTGACGTTAAAACTATTTAAAACCTGATTTTCCATGTCGAAAACCACATTTTAAGCGGAAACCAAGTTTGGCGGAGTGGTTGTTGGTAAAGAACCACTAAGAGAATGGGTGCCAGGGTTCGATCCCGCTTGTGGTCAATTTTTGAGGATTTTTCATTTTTTCTGTTTTTCGTTTATTTCATCTTGTAGATCACGACCGGGGCTACATTTTTTCAATTTACAGTTTTTATCTAGCTCCGCCCACTTTTGAGATATGCGCCTTTAAAGACATCAAAGGTGCGGCGAGCTTGGTAGCCCAACTTCAAACGCTTGTATCCCAAAAGTGGGAGGAGCTAGAAATAAGATAAAAATAGAAAAATGTAGGAAATTTTAGGTAAATTATTTTTCTAGTTGACAACTTTTTGGCAGCTCCGCCCACTTTCCAGATATACGCGTTTTATCGAGCAACCCCATCACTTTGACTAAACACGTGACTCTGTAATTTGCGAATTTTTAGAAAAATCGATAATTTCTACGTGTCCCGATATAGTTCCATAGTTCAATGGGTGACCGGAACAATTTAAAAAAAAACCTAATCCACAAATAAGCCCCGCCCCTTCGTCCCGTCATTTCAAAACTTTCCAATCAAATCATTCCCAAAAACTCGCAACTTATCGAGAAACAAGTGCTCGGAAAACAATGGGAAAAGGGTTAGTTTTTTGAGGGTCTCCTATTGATTTTGAGGTCTGAAAACAAGAATTTTCTGATTTTTCATGAAATTCCGATCGCTTTTCTTTTTTAGCGCTCGGAAATTGACCTAAATTGACACAAAACACCTTTTCTAGGTGCCCCGTTTTTAAAGGCGCATATCTCAAAAGTGGGCGGAGCTATCAAAAGTTGTTAACTTCAAAAATGTACCCCTGATTTTGATCTACAAAAAAAATTTAGTCTTGTAAAATTTGAACAAGTATGAGCAGCGTGACGGGCTCTCAAAACCAGACGTTTTTTCAGTGCGCCGGAGGCGCCCCAGATTGATATTCTGACACATTTACTTGCGCCGAAGGCGCCCCAGCCGATAACGATTCTAGCGCCGCAGGCACCCCAGACAGTCATAAATAAGCATTTTAGGCTCGCAGACATATCACGACGATATCGCGCCGAAGGTGCGCCAGCTTATGGATTCTAGCGCCTCAGGCATCTTTAAAGACGCATATCTCAAAAGTGGGCGGAGCTAGAAAAAAGTTGTCAACTATAAAACCATAGATCAGGATTTGATCTACCGGAAAAATGCAAATAGAGAAAAATGTACATAGTCGGGAACTGTTTTTAAGCAAGTTTTTCTTTTTTTAGGGTGAACTTCAGAAATTTTTTTTTTGCTTTTTTGCGCAGATCTTATCACAGCTTAATGGGTAATTGGAGCAATTAAAAAACAATTTAAAAGCAAATTTAAAAATAAGCTCCGCCCCCTAAATCAATCATTTCCCCATCCCAATCATTGATCAACTACTCTCAACTTATCGAGAAACAAGTGCTCTCGGAAAACAATGAAGAAATTGTCAGTTTTTGAGGGTCTGGTTTTGATTTTAGGGGTTTAAAACATAATTTTTCAACTTTTTCGTAAAATTCTGATCAATTTCCTTTTTTAGCGCTCGAAAATTGGCTTAGTTTGAGTAAAGTTACTTGCAACGCGCCGAAGGCGCACCAGCCGGAGTAGGAAACCGCGTCAAAGGCACGCCAGTCTTCAAATCTTCAAGAAAGTTAGATATTTTGAATGCTGGGAACCCCTATTCAATCTAATAATTAACGAAACATTGGTTTAAAACCGCTGGCGCGCCGTTGGCGCGCTTTCAATGATTTCCCACAAAAACTGTAAAAACGCGCCTAGGGCGCGCCAGACTGAACTGATTTTGATGGTTCAAGTCCATTTTTTGCGCTGAATTCATAAAAATCAATTAAAAGTTTGATTTTTTCAATTTTCAGCCTAAAATCCCAAAAAAAAATCCGAAAAACTGGGTAACCCCCGATTCCCCTACAGTACTTGGTAAGCTCTCTGAAAACGCGCCGGAGGCGCGCCAGCTTAGAGGCTCTATAACCTATTTTTCATGAAAATTTTGAATTTTTTCTTCTCTTTACAGCACAAAACCAGGAAAACTGCGTAAGAACGGATTCCAGCATAAGCGAAAGAAATGTGACGACACGATAGCGGAAGACGATACGGAGGTGCCGAAGAAGAATAGTAAAGAGGAGAAGACGAGAGTCTCATCGGCAGAGCATCATGTGAAGAAGAAGTCGAAAGAGAAGGAGCGAACGTCGAAAGAAAAGAGAAAGTCATCTGGAGAGGTGACGGAGAAGGAGAAGGAACCGGAGGCACTCAAGATTGCCAGGGCTGCCAAGGTTTTCTGCAAATATTTGCTCGATATGAGTGAGTTTCTCAAATTTTATTCTATTTTAGAAGGTGGAAACGGCTTCTACAACCCTGAAAACCCCATTGGCGCCAAAATTTTTTTGAAAAAATATCCAAAAATCACCAAAAAGTTCAAAAATCTACCCTAACTTTGAGCCTTCCTCCTGACCTCACCTCTCACCCAAACTTGCCAATGTTACATTTTTCTTGTAGGTCAAAACCAGGGCTACATTTTTGCAGTTGAAAGTTTTTTCCTATCTCTTCACACTCCAGAGATACAAGCGCTCAAAACTACGCTCTTTTCAACGAGAGACGCAGAGAAACGAGAGCGCTCTCGTTTCCCTGCGTCTCCCCCTCTCTCGCTGTCTGTTAATAACAATGTTTAAGCCCCTGTATCTCAAAAGTGGGCGGAGCTAACAAAAAGTTGTCAACTACAAAAATGTAGATCTAGTTTTGATCTACCAGAAACTCAAAAAAAAATTTTAACTGGACAAAAATTGGAGTTGTTACAAATTGTCAAAGTTGGTCAATTTTAGACTAGAAAAATGGTCGGAAACGGCGAAATTGATTAATGTTTCATCAGAAAAAGCATCAAAGGTGCGCCAGCTTTTGAGGCGTTTCAAAAAAAAATCATCTCACATTTCGAAAATTTGTTAGTGAGTTACAGTTTTTGTCAGTGTAACTTTAGAAGGCTTGTATCTCAAAAGTGGGTGGAGCTATCAAAAAGTTGTCACCTACAAAAATGTAGCCCTAGTTTTGATCTACAATTTTGCAATTGCTCGGTTTTTGTTTGCTCCGCCCACTATTGAGATATGCGCATTTAAAGATGGCTGTTTCAACTACTCCCTCACCACCAACCATTTTCGCGCCGAAGGCGCCCCAGACGATTCTAGCGTCGCAGACATGTCACAACACTTTTGCGCCCAAGGCGCCCCAGCTCATGGATTCTAGCGCCGCAGGCATATCCAACTGTGTCTGGCGTACCTTCAACGCGTTTTTTCGAATTCTCTCGTTGTTTCCAGAAGAATCGTCGGTGAGCACATACTTTGACGAGCACCTCGCCAGCTATAAACCGGCGGACCAGACGACTGTTGACTGGGAAAAAAATATGGCGAAGAACCGGTCGAAAGATCAAAAAATGTACGATAAGACACGTGTCCAGTTGAAGTGTCAGACACCCGATGACTCTGACTACATCAATGCGAGTAGTGTGAAATTCGAAGGGTCGGAGACCGAATTCATCATGACACAGTACCCCATGTGGGATACTGTAAGAGACTTTTGGCGGATGGTCTCGCAGCGAAAAGCGCTGAGAGTTGTCACCATTTTTGAGGTAAGCCAATTGAAGAGTTGTGGGGTGTCAGTGTAACTAGAAGGAAGGAAGGAGAGCGCAGAAAATTCAAAGCTTCTGAATGTCTGTGCATTCCCATCACAAAAAAGTTATATAATTGTATAGCTCTTGACATTCTCTATTACTTGGTGAAAAAAACAATTTGAAATATTAAAAATGGGCGGAGTTACGGGTGTCAAAATTGGTCAGTGTAACTAAAAGGAAAGTGGAGAAGAGAGGGGAGAGCGTACAGAGAAGCTAGAGTGTCTGACTGTCTAGGCACCATTTTTACATGATTTTTTTTATATAATCAGATAGTTCTTGAGATTTCCTATTGTTTGATGTAAAAACCAATCAAAAATATTCAAAATGAGTAGAGTTATCAAGTGTCAAAGATGGTCAGTGTAACTAGCAGGAAGGTGGAGAAGAGAGGGGGAGAGCGCACATAGAAACGATACTGGCTTACTGTCTAGGCACTGTTTTATATAATTCTTATACCATTGGATAGCTCTTGAAATTCTCTATTATTTGTAGTAAAAAACAATTAGAAATGTTAAAAATGGGCGGAGCTGCGGGGAGTCAAAGTTGACCTCATTAACTATAAGGAACGTTGAGGAGAGCGCAGAAAATTGAAAGCATCGGACTGTCCGCTCACTTCTATTACAAGAAAATTATATGATCAGATAGCTCTTGAAATTCTCTTTCATTTAATGTAAAAACCAATCAAAAATATTCAAAATAAGTAGAGTTATCAAGTGTCAAAGATGGTCAGTGTAACTAGAAGGAAAATGGAGGAGAGAGGGGGAGAGCGTCCAGAGAAGTTGAAGCGTCTGGCTATTTAGACACTGTTTTTACACGATTTTTATATAATCAAATAGCTCTTGAAATGCTCTATTATTTGGTAAAAAAACCGTTTCCAAGTGTTGAAAATAGGCGGAGTTGCGCGGCACCGAAGTTTGTCAGTGTAACTAGAAGGAGGGTGGAGGAGAGCGCACAGAGAAGCTAGAGTGTCTGACTGTCTAGGCATCACTCCAACGCTATTTTATGATTGAATAGCTCTTAAAATTTTCTATCATTTGGTGTAAAAACCAATTTAAAATATTCCAAGTGGGTGGAGTTACGGGGTGTAAAATAAGTCATTGTAACTAGACAGGAGGGAAGAGAGCGGAAAATTCAAAGCGTCTAGCTGTCTGTCCACTCTTATTAAGGAAAAATTATATGATCAGATAGCTCTTGAAATTCTCTATCGTTTGGTGCAAAAACCAATTAAAAATGTTCAAAGTGGGTGGAGTTACCAAGTGTCTAAGTTGGTCAGTCCTACTAGAAGGAAGAGAGTGCGCAGAGAAACGAGACTGTCTGATTGTCTGCACTCTCTCTCTCTCCCAATTCTCTCTCTTATTTCCAGCCATTCTGCGACGAGGCTATCGAAGAATGGAACAAAGTGCCGAGTGTGATGACGTCACCGGCCACGCCCCTTTCTGGAAATGAGGCGTCGAGTGAGGATTTCAAGACACAGACAAGAGATCAAATTGTCAATAATTCTGTTCGGGTAAGTGATTTGAGCCGAGTTACGGTTTTGCTGAGGCTAACTGACTACAAACTACAAAATAAAGTTAGCCTCAGCAAAGTTTAGAATAGCCCTAACTTGGTCATTTTTCGACCGATTTTTCTAATTTTTATACCATCTTAAAGCTCTTCAAATTCTGAACATTTCTATCTAAAAACCACCAAAATCCATCAAAAACTCGCTGAGATACACCCGTTTCAAGTTTTGCTGAGGCTAACTGACTACAAACTACAAAAAAAGTTAGCCTCAGCAAAACTTCAAATGGTCGTAACTTGGCTCAAAATGCACCGATTTTGATTTTGAAAAGTGGAAAATAACCGGGTAAACCAGCAGAATTCAAAAATCTAAATTTCAAAACAAAGTTCCATTTTTATATTTTTGATTGTGCAGTGCGAATCCACTCAACTCAAATCGTTCTTTCCACTCTACTCTGACCATTACATGAATCTGAATGGATGGTTGATCAACACTCAGCGTATCGAAGTTGACGAACGAGACAAGTCATGGGTCAACACGTATACCATCGAGATTGTCGCCGACGGGTGTAGTGAGGCCAACTACTGTCGTTTGTTCAATTGTACCACTTGGCCGTGGAAGAAGACGCCAAGCGAGGAGAAGAAATTGTTGGCACTGGTTCGTGCGCCGTGGAAGGTATGAGAATTCTGACTTGGCAGTGTCAAAATAGCGGATTCGAGTGTAAGACACTGTAAAATACATGCCTAGGACCTGGGGACCCTTTAGAAAGAATGCAAAAATGATTTGACCCCCGGCGGGATTCGAACCCCGGACCCTCCGACTTCTAGCCATCACTCTTACCGCCTACACCACGTGCGCATTGCCGCGACGCCACAACTGAGGGCTGTGATAAAGGCGGTGTTTCTGGTATCCGCCGCTGCTTTATCAGAGCCTACCAGCGACCATCAACACCCTCCAATGTGTCAAAAATAGGGATACTACCCAAATTTCGAATTCTAATACCCTCCCCATATTCTACAAAACATGCAAAAAAGGTTTGACCGAAGTGAGGTTAGAACCCCCTACCCTCTGAGTCCTAGCCATCACTCTTACCGCCTACACCACATGCGCATAGCTGCGGCGCCGCAACCGAGGGATGTGATGAAAGCGGCTTTCTCATGCCCCAACTATACACTCCAAGGGTTCAAAAATAGGTATAACACTCAAATTTCGAATTCTAGAACCCTCCCCATGCTCTAAAAAGAACGCAAAAATGATTTGACCCCCGGTGGGATTCGAACCCCGGACCCTCCGACTCCTAGTCATCGCTTTTACCGCCTACACCACACGCGCACAGCCGCGGCCACACATCTTAGGGCTGTGATTAAAGCGGTGTTTCTGGTCGCCGCCGCGGCTTTATCAGAGTCTAACAGAGACATACATATCTACACCCTCCAAAGTGTCAAAAATAGGGATACCATCAAAATTTCGAATTATAATACCCTCCCCATCCTTTAAATAGAAAGCAAAAAACATTTGACCCCAGTGAGGTTCGAACCCCCGACCCTCTGACTCCTAGACATCTATCTTACCGCCTACACCACATGCGCATAGCTGCGGCGCCACAACCTAGGGCTGTGATAAACCCGACGAAATCCGCTTTTCCAGGACGTGCACCCTGCCACCCAACCCAACGATCCGGTCATTGTAATGTGTGATCTCGGTCTCGACCGTTCCGCTACCGTAGTCCTCACCGCCATTCTCATCGAATTGGTCTTGGCTGGAAAACCGCCCGACTGTGACGCCTTGTTCAAACGAATGCGTGACCAACGGGCGGGTTGTTTCACCATGTCAATGTTCTACACGTATGCGATTCGTGCCGCGTTGAGCTATTTGAAAATCAAATTTCGTCAAATGGCCGATATTCCGGATGACGTGAAGACGATGGTTAACGACGCGTTGTTGAAGGTTCCGTTCGTCAATACGAAGACTAAAGTGTAGGGCGGAGAGCCTAGTTGTGATTGTAATCAAATCGTGGTGTGCAAGAGAATAAATATTTCTCACTTAATTGTTATTTCTATCACCAAAAACCATCGAAATCCATCGAAAACTCACAAAGTTACACTCTTTTCAAGTTTTGCTGAAGCTAACTGACTACAAACTACAAGTCTCAATTAGCCTCAGTAAACTTTTGCTGAGGCTAACTGAAAAATGTAGTTTGTAGCCAGTTAGCCTCAGCAAAACTCATTTTTCACTGATTTTTTTCATTTTCTTCAGTTCAAAAACGACTCAAAAACATCAAAAATTGACCAAAATTACACCTACTTTGAAGTTTTTGCTGAGGCTAACTGGCTACAAACTACAGATCTCAGTAAGCCAAAATTGGAATTTGATGGTTTTTGCTTATTTTTTTCATGTTTTTACACAAAAAAAAATAACTAAAAATGAATGTATTTTCCCCATAAAACTGGAAAAAGAGGAGAGTGAGGTGCCATGCAATACAACGAAAAAGAAATGAGAGAAAACATTTAAAAAATCCAGATAATTATCACAAAAAGCAGAAGAAAATGTATGGAATTATTGAGTGAGAAATCTCAGTTTTCCCGCCGAAAAATTCTGGAACCATTTTTTGATCTACCATCAAATTTTCGGGGCCAAAAACTTTTATCCGTGATGAGTGAGGGGGGTTAACATTAAAACTAATCGATAAAAGCATTTTTTGAAAATTGTAGATCAAAGGGTTACTGTACATAAAAACCGTTTAAAAAACTGACTAGAATATCACAGGAATTATTGATTTTCAAAGGGAGAAAAACGGGGGAATTTTTTGGAAAAAAATTGTACAAAAAAAGGGGCGGAGACTATAATTCATTAGAATCATCACTATCCGAACTAATCAATAAATGTTGCTCTCCACTGACTCCGCCCCCTCCTCCACCACTGACGATGACGTCACTGCTCGTTCCACGTGATCCACTTCTGCCACGTGTCGACGTGACGTCATCTTTTCGATTTCCACCGAATTCCACGTCATCACTGTCTGTCATTTGGTCACTGGCGAGTGCTCGTTTCGTCAGCGCGGCGAGTTTATCACGATTCTCGAGTCGTTCGATTGCGGTGAATTTACGGACGAAAAGGGATCGCATTAGGCGGCCGGCGGATGACGTGGCGTCTAGTGCTGACTTCTTCGGTCCCCAATCGTCGCTGCCGAAGAAAGACTGCAAAAGGAAATTGATGAAAATTGCAAAAAATTGAATGAAAACGCGAAAAATTTCATTTTTACTGAGGCTAACGCGAAAATGTAGTTTGTAGTCAGTTAGCCTCAGCAAAATTTGAAAAATACTGATTTTCCACCATTTTTGAGTCTAAAATACGAAAATCAGGTGTTCTAAGCGAGGTTCAATGTTATTAAAGCATAAATTTGCTTAAAAATATCTAAAATACAAGAAAAATGAATGAAAACGCAAAAAATCGGAAATTTCCTTTTTTGCTGAGGCTAACTGAAAAATGTAGTTTGTAGTCGTTAGCCTCAGCAAAACTTGAAAAATACAGATTTTCCACCATTTTTGAGTCTAAAATACGAAAATCAGGTGTTCTAAGCGCTTTTTAGAAATACTTGATCGCAAAATTGCTTAAAAATCTGAAAAAATCCACATTCACAACGATTTCCAGTTTTGCTGAGGCTAACTCATTTTGTAGTTTGTAGTCAGTTAGCCTCAGTAAACTCGATTTTTTCAGTTTTTTCTACCATTTTCAGCCGTTTTCTCACCATTTCCTGAGTTTTACTCATCATCAGAGCCGACGAGTTCTTCGACGTCTCCTTATTATTTCGGGGCGTCCGTCTTCTCTTCCGTTGTCTCTCATTCGGATAGCATCGATTGATGAATGAAATGAACGGAAGGGCGGATCCACCGAGGAATATTGTGGTGAAGAGGATTAGGAATAGTACGGTAGTTAACAGTATCGATTTCTTCTCTTTATCCAAATCCATGTAGAGGACGAGAGCGAAACACACGGCACCACGCATTCCACTGAAAAACGAAAATTGATTTTTTTCAAATCTTTTTAGATCTTTAATTTGGTTTGAATTTGGAGAAATAGCGTGGAAAAAAATTGAGAAACAATTTTGCTGAGGCTAACTCATTTTTGTAGTTTGTAGCTAGTTAGCCTCAACAAAATTAAAAATCTCTGTAACTCAGCGATTTTTTAACCGTTTTGCTCCGTTTTTAGTGCAAAACAAGTAGAATTCTGAGTTCTAGCAATTCATACTAGAATCAGGTCCCACCGCATCAAAACTATTTGACAGAACGGTGTTTCGAATTTTCCAAAAACCAAGAAACTATAAAATTAAGACTATTCGCAACATTTCTAGCCAAAAAAACACTTGAAACGTTCTAAAACTCGCCGAGTTACACCATTTTCAATTTTTACTGAGGCTAATTGAAAACTGTAGTTTGTAGTCGCTTAGCCTCAGCAAAGTCAACTTTTGACTCATTTTAAGCCAAAATTGATGTTTTTGACATTTTTTTCCAATTGAAAACGCAGAAAAATGCTATCAAAACACATCCGAACCACAAGAATCTGAAATTTCGAGTAAAAATACAAAAAACGGACAAAAACGATTTTTCTGAGGCTAACTATATTTTATAGTTTGTAGTCGCTTAGCCTCAGTAAACTCAACTTTCACTCAAGTCGCTTCAAATAGAATGCTTCTAGACCAAAATTTCGTGAAAAATCAAAAAATCCCACTGCCAACTCACCTAAACCACATAATAATCTGATTCTTCATCGAAATTTGCACATCTTTTCGACACTGATTAACGAGATACGCCAGTGGGAACACATTACATGCCCTTCCCAGTAGACATAGCACAACACTCCAGAATATTAACCACGGTGCGAAATTCAGTTTAATCGTGAAGAACGCCATTCCGATGTAGGCGAACGTCGACGTCTCGGCGACGAACGATATCGTTCGAAACGTGTGACGAAACGTGATTTGGGCGATCGGACTGACGTTGTGACGTGTATATTGAGACATTGAGATACCACAGAAGAGGATTGCCATGATTCCAGAGAGATCGAGAGCCTCGGCGAATCCATATGGAATGTAGGAGAAGATCAATAGAAGAGCGAATTCCAGAGAAGGCGTTTTACGCAGATCCACGTGTTTGAACAGCTGGAAATGATAATTTTGATTAAAAAATCTGCAAAAAAAAGGTGAAAAAATCACTGAAAAACGACTGAAAATGCTTTTTTGAGGCTAAAAGACTACAAACTACAAAAATTAGTTAGCCTCAGCAAAAAAAGTTGTCTTCAACTAATTTCCGATGTTATCAGAGCTATCTGACATACTTTTTTCAGAAAACAACCGTAAAAATCACTGAAAATTCTTTGTAGAAGCTTAAAGACTACAAACTACGAATTGAGTTAGCCTCAGCAAAAAAGTTTTCTTTAACTCTTTTCCGCCTACTAAACGAATTTCTAGCTGTCTGACATACTTTTTTCTAGAAAAAAGGCGTAAAAATCACTGAAAAACGCTTTGCTGAGGCTAATGACTACAAACTACAAAACCAAGTTAGCCTCAGTGAAATAAGAAAATGTTAAACCGATTTCTAATCTCAAATATCACTGATTCGTCTTCAAAAACCATTCAAATTGAAACAATTTCGATATCTTCCAGTTATTCTGAGGCTAACTGACTACAAACTACAAAAACAAGTTAGCCTCAGCAAAACTGGAAATCATTGGAAATGGTGATTTTTCAGATTTTTCAACAAATTTCTGCTCAAATATCACTAAGTCGCACTTAGAACACCTAATTTTCCTATTTCAGATTCAAAAAATGGTAGAAAATCAGTAATTTCCAATCGTTTTAAGTTTTGCTGAGGCTAACTGACTACAAACTACAAAACCGAGTTAGCCTCAGTAAAACGAAAAACTATCAATTTTAATGTTTTTTCGCAGTTTTTTCGCTCATCGAACTCACCAACGCACTCAACAATCCGATTCCAACACCAAGACACGCCGAAAAGAAGAACATTTCAGTGAATGTGACGAAAGCACTCGTAATAATTTCCGACGCTGGAAGTGAGTTGAACGATGGTTTCGCGTGTCTCAACGCAGTCGCAGCCAACACAATCGAGACGGCGTCGTTGAGCATCGACTCTCCGAATACGAGCATATAGAGGAGAGATTCCACTTTCACCGCTTGGAATATTGCCAACGTGGCGACGGGGTCGACGGCCGAGATCATGGCGGCGAACGCGAAACATTCGAAAAATGTGAATTCGAAGATTATGCCGATCTGGAAATCAGGAAATCATTACAAACTACAAAAAATCGCGGGGAATTTGAAGGAAAATCACTTAATAAGAGCCAAAAGAGAGTTTACTGAGGCTAACTGACTACAAACTACAAAATATAGTTAGCCTCAGCAAAAATTGTTTTTGCCCGTTTTTTCGTATTTTTATTCAAAATTTCCGATTTTCGTGGTTTAAATGTGTTTCCATAGGCTTTGGTTATGGTTTTCAAATGAAAAAATTTTCAAAAACTTCAATTTTGCTCTAAATAACACAAAAATTGACTTTGTTGAGGCTACAAACTATAAAATCTAGTTAGCTTCAACAAAAACTGTTTTTGCACGTTTTTTCGTATTTTCGATTCAAAATTTCAGATTTTTGTGGTTTAAATGTAATTCTATAGGCTTTTTTTAGCGTTTTCAAATCAAAAAACATCAATTTTGACTCCAAATGAGTCAAAAATTGACTTTGTTGAGGCTAACGACTACAAACTACACATCTCAGTTAGCCTCAGCAAAAAATGAGTTTTTTTTGGTCAAAATTTCATTTTTTTTAACTCACCGCTCCCAAAATATACAGTCCCGCTCCAATAATCATCGCAGAAATCGTCGTTCCAAGAATCGCAAACGTCAAAATGGGAACAAAATTAGAGAAAAAGTAACCCTTATTCAAATTATACGCATTCTCAAATATGATAGGCGGTAGCAAGACTAAGAAGAAGACATCCGGACTCAATGCTTCAATTTCACTCCAATCTCTTTGCGAATACGAAAGAATCGATCCGATGAGTGCTCCGAGAGCAACGATAGCCAACGATTCGGGCATCCAGTGGAGTTTTGATACAATTAACATATGGACGACGAGAGTTGCCAACATTATTACGAATAGAATAAAGAATATCGCCAGTGATCGTTTCTTCTCCTCCGATACATTTCCGACGATCGCCGCGCCGTGTTGTTCAAGACTTGTCGCATTCGCATCGATTGTTTCGCTGAAACTTTTACAAAAATTATTTCAAAAACACTGAAATCTGGGTTGAAAATCTATAAGAACACGAAAATAGCACTTTGCTGAGGTCAACTGACTACAAAGTACAAATAAACTCAGGAAATGGTGAGAAAACGATAAAAAACTACGAAAAAATCTGAAAAAATCGAGTTTGCTGAGGCTAACTGGCTACAAACTACAAAAATGAGTTAGCCTCAGCAAAACTGGAAATCGATGAAAATTTTGATTTTTTCAGATTTTTCAACACATTTATGATCAAATATCACTAAATCGTGCTTAAAACACCTAATTTTCCTATTTTTAATTGAAAAATGGTAGAAAATGAGCAATTTTCGATCGTTTTAAGTTTTGCTGAGGCTAACTGACTACAAACTACACTTTTGAGTTAGCCTCAGCAAAAACCTCTTTTTACGATTTTCAGCTGATTTTCGTAATCTCTTTTTCAAAAACCTACCCCAACACATCAGTCTTATTCACCGCCACCACCTCCTCCGTCTTCTGAGTGCTTCCAACGACGACGACGACGTCTCCTCTCGAATCGGTGTCGGCCGTTTTGAATATCAGAATGAATATGCATATTGAAACTGCTGAAACTTGTGAATTTGTGATTCATAGCTCAAAATAAAGGAAAAACTACCGCTTTTCACCAAAAATCGCATTATTCCAGTGTTCGTCGCGTTTAGTATCGTCTCGCGGAGTTGCCACGTAGCACCATTCGCGAGTATTTTCTGAAAATAATTTTGAAGTTTATTGGGGGCTAAATTCCACGCAGAATTGAAAATAATCAAGGATTTCCGTTTATTTTCAATGAAAAACTGTCAAAAATTGCTCTCAAATGGAAATTTTTATTTTACTGAGGCTAACTGACTATAAACTACAAAATGAAGTTAGCCTCAGCAAAAATTGAAAAGTCTGGGAAAATATGATTTTTTCAGGAATTTCAAAGAATTTTCGCTGCATATCCACTTTATTGAGCTCAAAAGACTCAATTTCTCAATTTGAAACTCAGAAAACTGTTAAAAATGTTCCATTTCCGAACGTTTTGAACGATTGTCCGTTTTACTGAGGCTAACTAGTTACAAACTACAAAATGAAGTTAGCCTCAGTAAAAATAGTTTTTGCCCGTTTTTTTTTCGTATTTTCGATTCAAAATTTTAGATTTTAATGGTCCGGGTAGTTTTCATACCCTTTTTTAGCGTTTTCAAATAAAAAACGTTTCGAAAACTTCAATTTTGGCACATTTGGAGCCAAAATA
This sequence comes from Caenorhabditis latens, assembly GCA_002259235.3. NCBI lineage: Eukaryota > Metazoa > Nematoda > Chromadorea > Rhabditida > Rhabditidae > Caenorhabditis > Caenorhabditis latens. The sequence continues at coordinate 16,500,004 of CM056092.1, read as the reverse complement.
AGTGAACGATTGAAAAAAAAGCGAAAATGAAAATCTTGAGAAAATGCTTATTTTCGGGAGATTTCTTGGGATTTTCAGCAGTAATCTAGCATAATACAATATACAAATGATGTTATCCTCAGCAGAATGTGAATTTTCGAAAACCAGCGATTTTCGAGAATCCCGAAAGGCCACCGGGGGATGTGACAGAACACATATCAACGTGGCATACACGTACATACATGTACACATTTCAATCGAAATTCTCTTCTCTCCGTCTCTCTTCTCTCACTCATTTTCCTCCTCTTTTCATGTGAAGAGGAGAACGTGGAAAACGAGAGAGAGAGTGTGTCGAGCGCGGAGGGTGGCAGACACACAAAGTGCGCTCCAGTAATAGAAAAGGAGATGAAGCGACACCCCGAACCAGTCATTTTGCAAATAGAGAGGAAAAGACAGGAAGAAATGGGGCTTCTCCTCTCGTTGCCATTGACAAGAAAAACGGTTTTTGATGTGTTTGTGTGCAAAGAGTGCAGGGAAACTAGTGACTTTTGAAGGTTTTGAGAATTTACTGAGGCTAACTCAAAAATGTAGTTTGTAGTCATTAGCCTCAGTAAAATCGAGTTTTCCAGATTTTCCTCCACTTTATCGCAAAAACTGTTAAAAATTCAAGAAATACGAGCCAAAACGCGAAGAATTGGAGATTTTCATTTTTGTTGAGGCTAACTTAAAAAATGTAGTTTGTAGTCGTTAGCCTCAGTAAAACTTGAAACGATCGAAAATGAACGATTTTTCAGGATTTTTGAATCAGAAATAGGAAAATCAGGTGTTTTCAGCGCGATTCAGTGATATTTGATCATGAATGTGTTAAAAAATCTGAAAAAATCAGCAATTCCAATGATTTCCAGTTTTACTGAGGCTAGGTCGTTTTTCTAGTTTGTAGTCAGTTAGCTTCTACAAAATGGTTGATTTTTGAATACTCAAACAGTTAAACCGACGAATACAGGAATCAGAGAAGAAAATTTGAAGAAAAAAAACTGATTATTGAAGAAAAAACTAATATTACTGTTTTTACTGAGGCTAACTCAACATTGTAGTTTGTAGTCGCCTCAGCAATCATTTTCAGTCGTTTTTCACTGATTCTTAGTAATTTTTACGCTCGTTTTCTAGAAAATGTATGTCAGACAGCTAGAGATTCGTCTAGCAGACGGAAATTGAGTATTTCTGAAGCTAATAACATCGGAAATGAGTTAAAAAAGGCAAAATATTTTTTGCTGAGGCTAACTAATTTTTGTAGTTTGTAATCGTTAGCCTCAGCAAAACGGTTTTTCATCATTTGTCCATATTTTTCTCTCATTTTCAGCAGTTTTTTCACGAATCTTACCATGATTTTCTCCTCTTTTTCTTCAGTTTTTCTCAGAGAATCAATAAAAGTACAGAAATGGGAAGAAGTTCAAAATATCTGGTTTCGGATAGAAGACTGAATCTTCTGACGGCTGGGTAGATGATTCACAAAGATTCGGACTTAGAGCGTCTTCTTCTTTTTCCGATCTTTATCGCCAATAAGCTTCGGAAGAAGAGGAAGAAGTGGAAGGAGGGGAAGTAGATAGACAAAAATCGATCCACTTTTATTTTTCCAGCAGAAAATAAAGAAAAAACGAAATTCACCAAGAGAGGATCCAGGAGAGGGGAGAGAAAATAGACAAAAAGAATGGAGGGGAAGATATCATTTTTACGAATAAATTGGAGGGTGTTCGGTGGGGGTAAAAATCAATCATCATATTCACGAGTGATGGGAGAAAGGTGGAATAAAGAATTAAAAAAAGAAAATAAAAATAGAGAGAAAAATACCATTGTTGTCTTAAATAAAGGGGAAAAATCATTAAAAATCCAGTGATTTCGGGGGAACGGGGGGTCAAATAATAAGCACAGATTAATCGGCGGAGTTGGCGGGGGAAAAAAGGAAAAACCTACTAAAGACAAACGACAGACAAAATTTTTGGGACACACAGTGAGAAAAGAGGAGAGAGAGAGAGCATTCATTTTGGCTAGAAGGTGTAGAATAGTATGGAGGGAAAAGGAGAGAGAATGTACAGAGAAGAAGTTTTTGGTGCCATTTTGGTAAGAGAGGAGAAATGCTTCTTTTTAAGAAAACCAACAAAAAATATCAGAGAGTTCTCAGAGAATCGATTGGATTCCAGAGACAATGTCTCATTTCTACTACAACACAGTTGCTAATCAAGAGAAGCGTATTATGACTCCATGTGTTTAATTGGGGAGAGAAGAAAAGAGAAATGATGATGATAAAAGAAAGGTCGGGTTGTTGAGGGGAATCAAGTCAAAAGAATACATTGAAAAAAGAATAAAAAAGAAAGAGACACAAAGATTAAAGAAGGCCTTAGGCCGATGGTCCAGCCACATCTCCGCTCGTCGTCGACACCTCGACTCCTCCAACTGTTCCGTCCATTTCCAGTGTCGGCAGAGGTCGTCCGGATGGGAGACGCGATTCGGGATTCCTGAGCTCGTCGAAGAACGCGTGTTGACAAGCCTGGAATTAGATAGATTATAGGGTACACAGTTCAGCCAGATTGACAGGAGATATCGAATCTTTTGGCTTTTTGGACAATGACATTGTCTCTAGTTGCGTCTAGATCTTTATCTGTTAATCCGGATTTACAGGTGTTTAGAAGTCTCTTTGTGTCTAGATGAGTGCATAGAGATCCTCAGTTTCAGATTTATGTATGTGTGTCTAGATATCCGGATGTCTGGATGTCCGAAATGACAAAATGCCGAGGATAGGTGTCTCCGGATGTCCGGATGTCACTCTGTAAGTGTTTCCAGTCATTCAGATGTCCCCAGATGTCTAGAATTCTGTACTTTTAGATGTCTACATATGAGGATGTATAAAAATCTGTGTGTCCATATATCCAGATGTCTGTCAATCTGTTTCCAGTCCTCCGGATGCCCGTGACCCCAGTTTTTTGTACTTTCAGATGTCTATATGGCGGAATTTCAGCTATCCTCATTTCTGTGTGTTATGTTATCCGGATGTCTGTCTATCTGTCATTCCGGATGTCCTAGCGATGATTTTTGGTCAAATTTCCGGAATTTCTTCCCATAAAACCCTCGAAAACATCCGTTCCCGATGACTCATTTCTCTAATTGACACTCAAAAAAGCTTACCGCTTGTGGTGTTGGTCGAGACGTCGGCGTGTACTCGATGATCTTCGAGATGAGGTCGATGGCGTCGGTCGGTGTGTGAACACGGAACACCTTACTCCACGGGTGCGCCTTGATTTGAGGGAATTTGAACTCTTTGTAGTTTGGATTCATGCTCTGAATCTGTTCCCGAGTCGGTGTTCCAAGCACTTTGATGATCTCAACCAGCTGATCGACTCCAGAATCTCCGGGGAAGATTGGCTGACCGAGGAGAAGCTCTGCCATCACTGTTCCAGCCGACCAGACATCAATCGAGTTCGTGTAGTTGGTGGCTCCAAAAATGAGCTCCGGAGCACGATAATAGCGGGAGCAGATGTAGGAGACATTCGGCTCGTTGCGCACCAAATACTTGGCCGATCCGAAATCGCAAAGCTTCAAGACTCCAGTCTCCGGGTCGATGAGCAGATTCTGTGGTTTGATGTCACGATGGCAGATTCCGATCCCATGGATGTAGGCGAGTGAGCGGAGAAGTTGATACATGTACAACTTCACGTAGATCATTGGAATCTGCTGTCGCTGTTTCGAATAGTGTCGGGCCACTCTGAAAGCACACATAGTTATAGAGGGGCTGGGGAGCGTTTGGCGCGTTTACCTGTAGACAGTCTCTGGAACGTATTCGAGTATCAGATTCAAATACAATTCGTCCTTCTTGTCACCACTCGAATAGAAGAAATACTTGAGTTTGACAATATTTGGATGATTCAACTTCCGCATGATTTGCAGCTCTCGATTCTTGAATCGTTTGTCTTGAAGTACTTTTTTAATCGCCACCATCTCGTTGGTTGTCGACAGTTTTGCAAGGAACACGACTCCGAACGACCCGTTTCCTATGACCTTCTGATCGTAGTACGAGATTTCGACCTGGAAATCAAGAGGTTTAAGTCAATTTTCTCTAATTTCCCAATGACTAATCCCTAATTACCGTCATTTTCTCATCGATGACCGAGTTTGAGAAGGCTGTGAATGTCAGATTTTGAGCGGGTATCATTTTTGTTATAATTATGACGAAATGAGTGGAATTCGCGTGAGTCACACTACAATTTTCGTTGTTTTTGTGAGAAAAACTCAAATTCTCGGTAGTGCCACGTGATTTTTTGGACAAACAAACGAAAATGAGTATTTTGAAGAATGCACATATATGACGCATGAAAAAACGAAATTGAGATCTAATATTCTCATTTTTGAACCAAAAACAGCCTAGATGAACTCGAAAAGGTTAATTGAGATTGCAAGTGCAGAAAGCACAATCACAAGGATATTATTGGTACGACACGTTTCTTACAAGCGCGCTCTACCGAAACCCAAGAAAATAGTGTGCGAAATTGAGAAATACAGGGAAAAAGAGACAATCTTCAAAGGAATTTCGGTGGAACGCAGTTGCTAAGTTACAAATGCTCAACTTTCTAGTATTTTCAGAGCGATTTCAGCGAAAACCCTTTCAGGCGATAAAAATGGGAAAATTAGAGATTGCAGCTCCAAGTGACCGCCGAAAAGCCAAAATATCTCAAATTTCGCAGTTTTTTGAGCATTTTAAACCAAATACAGCTGAAAAATCCGCTTCACAGAGCGACATCACTCCAGCACCCTAGATGTGCTAAAAACCGATTTTTTCAGAGAAAAACACATGAAAAGGACCGAATTTTCTCGATTCTCAATCAAATTTTCAGTCTCTAAACCAACCTGCTGATCGACACCATCTGTGGCGACTGAAGCGACGACCATGGTGACCTGCTTGCCGCTTTTCAGCGAGCACGAGAGCAGCTGCTTGTTCATCACCGACACTTCTTCTTCCAACACTTCGTCTCGTCTAGTTGACTCCAAATTCGAGACGATTTCCGGAATGAGGTGGGGGGGTGGTTATGTGAGGGAATGAGGTTCCACCTGAAAATCAGATATAGAAAATTATATATAGAGAGAGAGAGAGAGAAGAGAAGAAGCGAGAATTGAGCGGAAATTAGAGAAAAGGAGAGAAAATCAATAAACGGAAAAAGGAGAAGCGTGGCGGAAGAAAGAAACCAAAAATCTCTAGTTTTGAATAGAGATACTACTGTAATTACCACTATGGAACGAAAGAGAAACAGAGAAAAAGGTAGAAAACCGATTTTAAGGCGACAAAATTGAAGAAAATGAAAAATTTCAAGAAAACGTATATTAAGAAGAATATCAACACGAAACGCTTCTTACAAGCGCGCTCTACCGAAACCGGAGAAATTTCAGTGCGAAATTGAGAGAATCAGAGAAAACGAGACATTTTTCAAGGGAATTTCGGTGGAGCGCAGTTGTAAGAACTGTGCCGAGCTAATAGAAAAGTATTTTCCCAGGTTTCCAGGCAAATCTGAAGTAGAAACGCGAAGGAACACATTTCCCACAATAATCTCACCGAATTTCAGACGAAAATGCTATAAACTAATGCGAATGGCTATGTTAAGCAATTTCAGCGAAATTTTTATAGTGATAGTGCACACAGGCCATCTTAATGAGTCTCTAGTGATATAAAAGTATCAAAACTACGGGGAACTTTACGGTGAGCAACCAGAAGAGACGATGAGGTCAAAAAAAAAGATTTTGACTAACACTCTACTGAAATTATCAAAAATTGATCAATTTTATGTCTAAATCGTCAAAATTTGCTCGAAATTTATAACTTTCTGTACAATCTTCATCTCCATGTTCTCATATGATATAAATCTATTTTGTTTCTGATATCATTGGCGAACAGATTGAAAAAAGCGAACCCCGTGATACAATATCGATATCAACGATCACTTTTAGGTCAGAAATCACCTAGAATTTCCAATTTTCCATCATAATTTTCATCTCTTTCTCAACGCCTACATACCATAGATGAATCACTTCTTTCTCCTCTAATAATAGATTAATCCTCAATCCGTCCGCCTTCGCTCTAAATGCCACGCGCTTTTCCCTAATGCCAACTCATCGTCGTGTTCCCAGGAGACAATCGATAAGCCCCTATTTCTCAGAATCCTCGCTCACCTAACCTGTGGCGCCAAAATTCCAAAATTTAGCCCATAAAAAGAGAGACGCCCAGAGAAACCATAGAAATCCACACCAAAATCACCCAGTAAACTGCTATTGGGGGGAAGGAAGGATGGGGAAAAGCGAGAGACAGAAAACCTCCATCGGGCCGCCACACCGCCAAATGGAAAACCGTGTATATAGCGCATTGTGGGACAGAGACGCAGCGTCTTCCCCGCTAGAGATACCTCACAACACCCAGACGCAGGCGGACAGACGTCCGCCCGTCTAATGGAACCAGAGACAGTGACGCAGACAGGGGCGGCCTAGGGCCTCCGCTCTCTCTCCATTTCTCCCCCTCACTCCGTTTTCCACACAACGCCGCTCTCTTTCTCCCCCTCTCTCTCGTGTTCTATCCAGTGATAGATATGGGACAGAGACGTAGACACGACGACAGACGTCATCTCAAAAGTAGTCGTCTTCTTCTCCTTCTACTACTTCTTTTACCCCGCTATCGCTGTTGGCCGGCGCCCCGCCAAATCGATGAAGACGTCGTCTTCAGGGGGCCCTCTCCTTCTAGTACTAGTCGTTGTCGTCGTAGAGAAGCAAAAAGGAGCAACACTGAGCTCTCACTCTCACGCAGCTAGGAGAGCTCCTTCTCTCAGCTCCATAAAAAAACTCAGAGGAGAGGGAGGCAAACCGAGAATAAAACGACGATGCTAAAACATATACATATATACACATATACGTAGATATGGATAAGCTGATCCGTGCAAGGTGATATCCTCGTGTGGGGGAGGTAGTAGACGGAGGTTGATGGAGGAGAGTAGGGAGGAGGAGGAGGAAGGAAAAGAGAACAAGAGACGAACAAAAAAAACCAATAACAAAACAACAGCAACACACTAAAAAACGTCAAAAACCCCCTCAAGACGACGCTTTTTCGTACATTTTTCCCCGTACATAGAGGGGGAAAATAGGATGATGGCGTCATTTTCTCAGAATAAAATTTGCTGAAAAAGAACGGAGGTTAGTGGGAAGAAATCGATAAAGGAGGAACTTGTTGCCGATGAAAACACCAAGATGATCGAAATTGAGCAAAATATAGCTCTTTTGGAGTTTCAGCCGGATTTTCCAGTGAAAACATGAAAAATTGCTCTAAAAATTGCTCCGAAACCAGGATAACGAGATCTATTTAGAGAAAGTTAACAACTAGTCGATATTCCGTCAATTTTGGTGATTTTTAGACGCATCAAATTCTCAATAGGCGAAAAACGACGAGGAATCTCATAAATCTTGCTTTTTCAGCTTCAAAATCAAAATTCAGCTCACGGAATCAAAAAGTTCCGGTTTCAGTCGGATTTTCCAGTGAAAACACGAAGAATGGCTCTCAAAATTGGTCAGAAACCAGGATAACGTCGCCTATTGCGAGAAAGTCAATGGCTAGAATTCTGCCGTCAATTTCGGTAATTTTTGGTCCCTTAGTCTGAAAAATCGCGAAAAACAACGAGAAATCTCAAATTTCTAGCTTTTTTCAGCTTCAAAATCCGTAAAAAGTCACAGAAAACCGAAACTAGCGATTTCCAGCCAAAAAACTCTCTCTAGTCACTATTTCAGCAGTTCTTCCTATCTAGAAACACTATCAGCAAACTTCCTCACGATAAAACTGCTCTCTGCGAAAATCAATGCTCCAAAAAGTGACAAGAATAGCAATCGCGCTCCATCGAACACGTCGGGAGGGTTTCAACTCTTAATCTCTTTTCCTGCATAACCCCATCATTTTTCTTCCTTTTTTGGTGTCACCACACTTTTTTCAAGTTTTCCTTTCGATTTTTTGCTGATTCCCGAGACCGACGGACACTGTTTCTGACGTCATTAGAGTGGTGATGATGACGGTGAGGGGAAAAAAGAGAGAGAGAGATTGAGAGAGAAAGAGAGAGAGAAAGAGATGCGCTCTCTTCTCTTTTGTTTGTGTTAGTATCAACATCATATCACCCAGTGTTCCTCCGAAAAACGAAATCATAACGGAATAACAAATTGGGAAATGGAGAAGAAAGAAGAAATAAGAAAACCTATCTCTAGCCGTAAAAAGTTAGATGGAGACAGCGAAAGAAAAGAAGAAATATACTTTTCCGTTATTTCTTTCTTTTTGTTCCTCCCTGCTTATGATGCCGGCGTCAGGGCGCACTCTTATAAAATTTTATTTTATTCGATATGTGCATTCTTGAAAAATTCAGAGAGATTCAGAGAAAAAATAGACTGATTTACACTTTTTGACGAAAAAATTCCAATTTTCAGCGATTTCAACTGCCTAATTCCAGAGTTTCGGCAAATTTCAAGCGGCAGAGATCTAGCTGAATACTTACACGCTTCTTACAACCGCGCTCTACCGAAACCAAAGAATAGTGTGCGAAATGGAGAGACTCAGAGAAAAAAAGGAAAGGCATTTTTAAGGGCATTTCGGTGGAGCGCAGTTGTAGGAACTGTGCCGAGCTACTAGATTGCTGAAAATCCTTCAAAATTAATTGAGAATGAGTTTCAGCAGAATATTGACCAATTTATTGCTAAAAACTTTCTATATTTCCAGAATTTTTACGTGAAAACCCGTTTTTCACCGACTAAACTCCCACATTTTCCCAAAAAAACCTCTTAATTTCAGAAAAAAAATGGTTCAAATAATCTCGAAAAAGACAGTCTCGTTCATCGGTCAAAAGATGGCCACTCAAATCGACGAGCAACTCTTCAGCAAGTACGGATTCAAAGTCGAACAGCTGATGGAGTTGGCCGGTTTGGCCGCTGCTCAGGCTATCGCTGCTCACTATCCAAAGAGTGAGTTATCTCTAGATAGAGAAAGAGAAAAAACATGAAAATATTCCGGTTTCAGGCAACGTCGCCGTCTTGTGTGGACCCGGAAACAACGGAGGCGACGGATTCGTGTGTGCCAGACACCTTCAACAATTTGTGAGCTCGCTCTTCTTTTTGTATCGTAAATATGTGTATAGATGGGGGGCGGAGTGAGGGGGAGAGAAGGCAAAAATAAGAAATCCACTAGGGGAAAATTTTGATACTAAGTTAGCTAGACATGTCTGGGAGAGCTGATGGAAAACAACCTGAGAAGAGAGGAAACTACAAATTACAGAGTGGGCGTGGTCTAGAGCATCCAAAAATCTAGATTTTGCCAATTATCGGTGATTTAAGATCTAGGAATCATAGAATTCACATAAAAGCAGAAGCCACTAGTTTAAACCGAAAATCTATCTAGAATTTTCGTGTTTAGCAGGAAACTCTTATCTAGATTTCAGTGATTCCAGGAAACAGTCTCACAGCTCCCATCTATAGACTGAAAATGTGGGATTCTGCCGGAAAACTATACAATTAGGCCTAGATTTCCTAGGAAAACCAATTTTCAGCCTCTGTAGACTAGAATTTCCGTGTTTAGCAGGAAACTCCCATCTAGATTTCAGTGAATCCAAGAAACAGTCTCACGGATCCCGTCTAGCCTTGATATAAGCTGAAAATGTGGGAATTGCTGGAAAACTAGAGAATTAGGCCTAGATTTCCTTAAAAATCAATTTCCAGGGCTTCAACCCATCCATCGTCTACCCGAAGGAATCCAAGAACGAGTTAATGAAGAGTCTCGTAACTCAGTGCGAAACCTCGTCCATCTCAATCCAACCCACTCTTCCCACCGATCTTCACACCTTCCCACTCATCGTCGACGCTCTCTTCGGCTTCTCCTTCCAACCACCACCACGCGAACCATTCACTCAGATTCTGAAGACAGTGCGTGCGTCTGGAATCCACGTCTTCTCAATCGATATCCCATCTGGATGGGATGTGGAGAAGGGTGCACCAGAAGACACCGCAGATGACGTCATCCACCCACACGCCGTTATCTCGTTGACACTTCCAAAAATCTGCATGAGAAACTGGACAGGTCCACACTTTCTCGGTGGCCGTTTTGTACCACGTGGATTAGTGGAGGAGATGCAACTCCAGATGCCAGAATATCCAGGATTCGAGCAAATTGTGAAGGTGGAAGATTAGAAGATCAAAATTCACCACTTTTCAATATGCTAATTTTCTCTTGTTTGCATATCACTTATCATTGTTAAAATATGCATATTCACATGAATAGATTCCGAATAAACCGAATAAAAGCCGTTGATTTCAACACTCTCTATTGAAATATGTCCCCATTCTATTTATCCCTCCTACTTCTATCGATTCCAGCTATTTCAGTTTCAGCCAGCGACTTGATAGAAGTTTTCGGAATTGCAAGATGTCCGGATACATCAAGATTCGTCAAGAATCAGCTAGTTCCATTCTATGAGAAGTTCAAGTCAAACTTCTCAAGCGACTTCAGACTAGATTTCCATGCAGTCCCTACCGGAGGACACGATGTGAAGGGCCATTATGTGTGAGTTGAATCCCCGAGGCCACGCCCCTTTCAGCTATGTTCATGGTGAATTTCAGCAACAAATGCCTTCATGGAGCTGTAGAGTGTGCGCTGAACAAACTACAAATGTGCTCCAAGAAGCATATCGCTGGGGATTGGCTGGTTACAGTAGGATGTATCCAGGGGCTGAAATCATACCCAGCTGGTCTCAACTGTCTTTCGGATACCGAGGAGGGGAAGAAGTATGGATTTTCCAAGATTTTCAGAGAAAACTAGAATTTCAGAATCAAAGAATGCGCTGAATCTGAGGAAGGAGAGTACTTGCTGAACGATGAGAACTCTTATCGTTATAATGTGGCTCCAGGATCCGCATGGGTACGTTTAGAAGTCATTTCTGGCTGTTCCAGATCACTTAAACCCAAAAAACTCTAAATTTCCAGCTCCCATGGATTCAAGTCAACGGGGAACGCAACAAGTACGCCGAGTATAATCTAAAAAGTGTCGCCTGTGGGCTGAAATCGATGATGGACAAAGAAATGTGCAAAGATGAGAATAAGTAACTAATTAATCGATAAACGTATTTTTCACTCTTTTTCTCGAAGCAGCGGAGAAAGGAAATTGAGCGGAAATTAGAGAGACAGACAGGAAACTAGGGGAAAAGGGAGAGATTTTGAGTAAAATTTCTATGACAACAAGGAGGAAAGCTGGAATTTTCAGAGATTGATATAAAAAGTGAAAACTACTGAAATATCGATTAAAATCAGCTGAAAATAGCTCCAAAATCGCTGAAACAGTCAAAAATTCGCAGAAAATCAGAAGAATCTAAACAAATTTAGCTGAAAATCGCCTACTTCTGATTAAAAACTTTCAAACATAATGGAATTGGTTGGAAACTGAATTCTAGCGATTTAAAGTGTCAGATATCTCAAAAATCGCTGAAATAGCCAAAAATTTGCAGAAAATCACAAAATCCTGCATACTTTTTGAGTAAAAACTTCAAAAAAATGATTGAATTGGGTGGAAACTAAGAATTCCTTAATTCTAGACAGTTTTGACTCAGGAGTTTCAATTTTTTTAGTTTTCGAAGTCACAAGTAGTGGAGTGGGCGGGAATCACGTCGGCGATAGAAAAATGAATCGCTGGCTGTTGAAGATGTTGGAAGAATACCTGAAAATGGATATTCCGGTGAGAAATGGGAAGAAAAGCGAGAAAAACAAGAGCAAACGGGTTGTTTTGAGTATCAATTACCGAAATTATGAATTTCAAGCCAATTTTTTCATAAAGAAGTGTACAAAATGAGAAAAACGTGCGTTTTTGATAGAAAAATGTCGAAAATGACAGTAAATACCGACTGAGAAGCTAAAATACGTCGGCAATGACTGAAGCTAACAATTTTTGAAGAACTTTATAATTTTCAGTTTGAAAATGGAGAAAATAAGAGCTGAATTTTCGAAAACTGGGTTTTGTAAACGAAAAAGGAGTGTAAAAAGACAAAAATTGATTTTCGATGTGTTTTTAGAAGAAAAACAAAACAGGTAACGAGAAATATTGAAAATTAGCTGAAAACAAAAATTTAAGAGGAATTTGGAGCGATTTTCCAGAGAAACATGCCGAACATTTAAAAATTAAAGATTTTTCAGGTTTTTTTTTCGGAAAACTTAGAAAGGAAACAAAAACTGCATATTTTGTTCACATTAAAGCTGAAATTTGTTAAAAAACTCGAAAATCCGTCGATATACTATCTGAAACATATCTGGCCCCGGAAAAGCAGCAAAAATTTAGCAAAACCAGCAGAAAATCAAGATTTTCATGACAATTTCAATGAATTCATCGAATTTCCGATAAAAAATTAGCAAAAACTGGCGAAAAATCGCGGAAATTCCAGCTAGAAATCAGTGAGAAAACTCGATTTGCCGCGTGGAAAATAAATCATCGTGGCTCGAAAAAAGGGCGGATCGTGACGGGACCCGAATTAAAAAATTTCGGTATGCGCCTTTTTGAGTACTGTAGTCGGCGTTTTTCAGCGATTTTCGAGAAGAAATTAATACATTTTTGACTGAAATTTTAAAGAGAAAAATTATAGAACTATATTAAAGCCGAAAAACAAAAAAATTCGAGTAAAAATTGAGTAGTTTCAGTAGTGCATCGTGACAAAAGTTCTCACCCAATTCCGACGAGTGCGGTGGGGCGCGTTTGCGATACCACCTGTTGTTAAGAACAGTGGTCTCCAATCCGAGGCTTATGGGCATCTAGAAAGGCAGAAAATGAGACAAAAAACGACTGAAAGTATAAATTTGACAGAGAATAGAACAAATGAAGGTGGTTTTATTTGAATTTTGGAGAAAAATAAAAAGAAAAGGGGTAAAAATTCATGGAGTAGTCATTTTGAACCGATAGACTGTTGATTCGCACTTTGGCCACCACCGATTCCAATTTTCTCAAAAATATGAGATTTTCCATCTGAAAACGAAAAAATCGACTGAAAATCTGCAAATCTGTTGAAAAATCAAGTATTACACTTAGCTCCGCCCACTTTTCTGAAAACGATGCTGAAACTAAAATTATTCAATTATTTATTCAAAAAATTAGCAAAATGCCCGCCTCATGATCAAAAAAGGTGCTGTATTAGCCGAGATTCACAGTTTTTAGTTAAAAAATGATTTTAAAAAGAGAATCCCGTGGATCTCCCTCACCACGCAGAGGTTCAGCACATTCGAAGGAGGAATTTAGAGGTATTGAGGCGGGTTTTAGGGGGATGGAGGTGTTTGAAAGGCAGAAATTTGCATACTTGCGACTGGTCGGGCCGATTTGAAAATTTTCGTAAGGCATTTTCAGAGAAATTAGTTGATAGAAGATGCTCCGCCCACGGAAGAAAGGATGCCTGTTTCGGAGTGATTTGTGCTTAAAAATTAGTTTGGGAAGCTGAAAATTGACTTAACAGGGCGTTTTGGACACTCGGAAGCACAGAAATACATCTATCCGCCCAGTTTTGGTAACTTTCCCTCCGATTTATGAAGTGATTGCGTCACACAGTCGATTTCAGAGATATTTCCGATCGAAAAATGAACAAAGTTGTCTTAGAACACAGATAATAAGCGAAACATTCAAGAAACAAATTCAATCGGCTGGTTTTCAGCCAACCTCACGGCCTAAGATTACGCGGAGTCATGTTTCCGCAATTTCAGCAGCAATCTTTCACAAAACCTTCGAAGTCTGCACTGCAGCAGAGGTAGGAATCGAAAATCACCATCTAGAAGATTCTGGCGCCCGATATTCATCTGAAAATTTGGAAGAATGCCTTCTCCGGCACTTCATGGATTTGCTCCGCCCACTGCTCTCTTCATTGCTACTGAAACTGGGCGGCGGAATAAATCAGACGAGAGAGCGCGCGACACCACTGCCGACGGTGAGAGACGCAGGAAATGTTCCGCCGACGCTCAGATACTCAACAATTGTGATTTTCACGAACTAAATGACTAAATACAGATCTCTCCGCCTACTTTTTGCAACGTTCCAGACACTTACGTTTTAAAACAAGAAAAAACTGGTTTAAAACGCAAAGAAAGTGCTAGAAATTTTAAAAAAAACAAGTTTTCAGCCAATTTGAGTATTAAGTGGATCAAAAATGGGCGGAATCTATGCAAAATCTGGCGGAACATCCCAGATATCGATCAGGGGTGTCTGATTTTGTCCGGCGATGATTCTTCGGGTGTCATCGCTTCCATACTGCCTAGGAGCCGCCCATCTTTCCAGAAAATTCCACGTCGACTCCGTCTAGCAGCTTCCGGTGAACGATCTTCATCTGAAAATTCAAAAAAACTGATAAACTGACGTAAGAATAACGATTTTTACCACGGTCTCTCCACTCCGATACTTCATAGCTTCGTACCGCCTACTGCTGTCTCAATCGCTTCTGAAATTGATGTTAAAACTGAAATCATACTAATTTTTATCCAAAAAATTGAGGAAATGCCCGCCTCATGATCAAAAAAGGTGCTGTATTAGCCGAGAATCATAGTTTTTCGTTAAAAATTAATTTATTAATTCCAAAAAGAGAATCCCGTGGATCTCCCTCACCACGCAGAGGTTCAGCACATTCGAAGGAGGAATTTAGAGGTATTGAGGCGGGAATTTCAAATTTTTCAGAGTTTTGAAGTGATTTTCAGCTGGAAAATAACTGAATTGAATATTTGGACACGGAATATTACGAGAAATGTCTCAAACTTTCAAAATATGCTTTAGGTCGAATTTCAGCGATTTCAGCAGCAGTTTTCAGTCTGAAAATGATAAAATTGAGTTAATGAAGCACAGACAGACATCAAAATCATGAAATTGAGAAATTTCAGCTGGGTTTTTGAAACTTTAGCGCATGATTAATGTGGTTTAGAGCCATTTTCATAGTTTCCTTCTCGCTAAATCTGAAGATTAAAGCGGCGGCGATTTTCAGTATATTCTGAAGCCGTTTTTCAGCAAAAAGTTTTTAATTTTGCTCCGAAAACCCCAAATTTTACAAAAAACTTGCTAGAATCAATCGGCGAATCGTCGAATTCCTTCCAAATCGGATCAACGAGGGAAGAGGAGCTCACACTTGTCCATCGGTGTGTCCGGGTGTCCGTCGGCGTCAGAAAGTTCTGGAAGGGTTTCCAAGTGTCTCTTTGAAGACGAATCGTCTGAAAAAAGTGAATTTTTAGCCAAAAAGTAAAGGAAAAAAAGAAAAATTCCACGCGAAAATAAATTTCCGCGTTTCATTCCACGTGGCACGTGATGTCATCGTTTTTTCGACGTCATCAGGTCAAAAGACGGGCGGTGTGGTGGTTAATTAGTGTGGAGAGCATTTTACCTCATTTCCGATGACGTTAGAGCTCCAGATGACGTTCAGAAGACGTGGCGAAGACGAGGAACGGCTGAAAAAGAGGTGATCGTGGCGAGACCCGTTTCGGCGCGAAAATTTCTTCAAAGGTAAATTCATTCAGTTTTCTTCGATTTTCCTCGGTTTTTTGCCTAAAAATTGATTTTTTGATCTGAAAATTGGGGCGGACATCCGGACACACAGATTTTGAGTAGGTTTTGACCGGTTTTCTTTAGAAATGAGCGAATTTCATGGAAAATTGGACACATTGAGTAGAAATTGAGTAGTAATTCAGACTCCGCCCACTTTTAGGCCACTCCCACTTTCAGAAATACTCATTTTGAAAGCCTTGAAGCGGCAGTAGACGGAGAAACTGAATTTCGAGCTGGTTTTTTGAAATTTCTGTAAATTTAAGATACCGAAATGGTTGAAAAACGAGTATCGAATGAAGCGGGGTTCGTTTTAGAAAAAGTGGGCGGAGTTTCACATTCTGATGTGTTCTTGGAGGTGATTAGGCCGAAAATTAGTGTTTTCAGAAGGGTTAACGTTACTTCTGGTGGGAAAATAATAGAAAGGCCGAACAAGTAATACAATGTTTATCGGAAAATGTGTTTTTTAGCGAAAAAGTCCAGAGAAAAGATTCAAAATGGTGTGCGCGTTGGCAAGCGCAGTCGACGCAAAATTGCGGACTTTTCAGAACTTTCCCACGCTTACCGTAAGAAACAAACAAATAGAAATTGTTTTTAGGCTGAAATTGTTCTGAATTATTTTTTTTTAGGAGAAAAATGTGATAAATAGTATAATTTTGGAACGTTTGTGAAACTTTTTGACAAAAAAATAGGTTTTTGCTCAAATTTATCGAATTTTCTTTGGATTTTCAGCTTATTTTCCGCTCAATTCTCTCTTCTCTTCTCTCTCTTGATATATATAATTTTCTATCTGATTTTCAGGTAGAACCTCATTCCCCCACATAACCACCCCCACCTCATTCCGGAAATCGTCTCGAATTCGGAATCAACTAGACGAGACGAAGTGTTGAAAGTCGATCAAAAGGTTGGTTTTGGGTTGGAATTGATATCAACTTTGAATGAAATAGGGAAAATAGTAAATTTCGAGATCAATTCAACTTTCCTCTAGTCTTCAAATAACTCATTTTCCTTGATTTCCAGGTCGAAATCTCGTACTACGATCAGAAAGTCATAGGAAACGGGTCGTTCGGAGTCGTGTTCCTTGCAAAACTGTCGACAACCAACGAGATGGTGGCGATTAAAAAAGTACTTCAAGACAAACGATTCAAGAATCGAGAGCTGCAAATCATGCGGAAGTTGAATCATCCAAATATTGTCAAACTCAAGTATTTCTTCTATTCGAGTGGTGACAAGAAGGACGAATTGTATTTGAATCTGATACTCGAATACGTTCCAGAGACTGTCTACAGGTAAACGCGCTGAACGCACCCCAGCCATAGCTATAACTATATTTTGTTTCAGAGTGGCCCGACACTATTCGAAACAGCGACAGCAGATTCCGATGATCTACGTAAAGTTGTACATGTATCAACTTCTCCGTTCACTCGCCTACATCCATGGAATCGGAATCTGCCATCGTGACATTAAACCACAGAATCTGCTCATCGACCCGGAGACTGGAGTCTTGAAGCTGTGTGATTTCGGATCGGCCAAGTATTTGGTGCGCAACGAGCCGAATGTCTCCTACATCTGCTCCCGCTATTATCGTGCTCCGGAGCTCATTTTTGGAGCCACCAACTACACGAACTCGATTGATGTCTGGTCGGCTGGAACAGTGATGGCAGAGCTTCTCCTCGGTCAACCAATCTTCCTCGGAGATTCTGGAGTCGATCAGCTGGTTGAGGTCATCAAAGTGCTTGGAACAATTACTCGTAAGTATACAGACGGGAGACATCCGGATATCTAGACACACAAAAATCTGAAAAAAGTGAACTTTATGTATATAATGTTTCGTCTGATTTTCAGGTGGAACCTCATTCCCCCGCGCTCTCTTCTCTTTTGTTTGTGTTAGTATCAACATCATATCACCCAGTGTTCCTCCGAAAAACGAAATCATAACGGAATAACAAATTGGGAAATGGAGAAGAAAGAAGAAATAAGAAAACCTATCTCTAGCCGTAAAAAGTTAGATGGAGACAGCGAAAGAAAAGAAGAAATATACTTTTCCGTTATTTCTTTCTTTTTGTTCCTCCCTGCTTATGATGCCGGCGTCAGGGCGCACTCTTATAAAATTTTATTTTATTCGATATGTGCATTCTTGAAAAATTCAGAGAGATTCAGAGAAAAAATAGACTGATTTACACTTTTTGACGAAAAAATTCCAATTTTCAGCGATTTCAACTGCCTAATTCCAGAGTTTCGGCAAATTTCAAGCGGCAGAGATCTAGCTGAATACTTACACGCTTCTTACAACCGCGCTCTACCGAAACCAAAGAATAGTGTGCGAAATGGAGAGACTCAGAGAAAAAAAGGAAAGGCATTTTTAAGGGCATTTCGGTGGAGCGCAGTTGTAGGAACTGTGCCGAGCTACTAGATTGCTGAAAATCCTTCAAAATTAATTGAGAATGAGTTTCAGCAGAATATTGACCAATTTATTGCTAAAAACTTTCTATATTTCCAGAATTTTTACGTGAAAACCCGTTTTTCACCGACTAAACTCCCACATTTTCCCAAAAAAACCTCTTAATTTCAGAAAAAAAATGGTTCAAATAATCTCGAAAAAGACAGTCTCGTTCATCGGTCAAAAGATGGCCACTCAAATCGACGAGCAACTCTTCAGCAAGTACGGATTCAAAGTCGAACAGCTGATGGAGTTGGCCGGTTTGGCCGCTGCTCAGGCTATCGCTGCTCACTATCCAAAGAGTGAGTTATCTCTAGATAGAGAAAGAGAAAAAACATGAAAATATTCCGGTTTCAGGCAACGTCGCCGTCTTGTGTGGACCCGGAAACAACGGAGGCGACGGATTCGTGTGTGCCAGACACCTTCAACAATTTGTGAGCTCGCTCTTCTTTTTGTATCGTAAATATGTGTATAGATGGGGGGCGGAGTGAGGGGGAGAGAAGGCAAAAATAAGAAATCCACTAGGGGAAAATTTTGATACTAAGTTAGCTAGACATGTCTGGGAGAGCTGATGGAAAACAACCTGAGAAGAGAGGAAACTACAAATTACAGAGTGGGCGTGGTCTAGAGCATCCAAAAATCTAGATTTTGCCAATTATCGGTGATTTAAGATCTAGGAATCATAGAATTCACATAAAAGCAGAAGCCACTAGTTTAAACCGAAAATCTATCTAGAATTTTCGTGTTTAGCAGGAAACTCTTATCTAGATTTCAGTGATTCCAGGAAACAGTCTCACAGCTCCCATCTATAGACTGAAAATGTGGGATTCTGCCGGAAAACTATACAATTAGGCCTAGATTTCCTAGGAAAACCAATTTTCAGCCTCTGTAGACTAGAATTTCCGTGTTTAGCAGGAAACTCCCATCTAGATTTCAGTGAATCCAAGAAACAGTCTCACGGATCCCGTCTAGCCTTGATATAAGCTGAAAATGTGGGAATTGCTGGAAAACTAGAGAATTAGGCCTAGATTTCCTTAAAAAATCAATTTCCAGGGCTTCAACCCATCCATCGTCTACCCGAAGGAATCCAAGAACGAGTTAATGAAGAGTCTCGTAACTCAGTGCGAAACCTCGTCCATCTCAATCCAACCCACTCTTCCCACCGATCTTCACACCTTCCCACTCATCGTCGACGCTCTCTTCGGCTTCTCCTTCCAACCACCACCACGCGAACCATTCACTCAGATTCTGAAGACAGTGCGTGCGTCTGGAATCCACGTCTTCTCAATCGATATCCCATCTGGATGGGATGTGGAGAAGGGTGCACCAGAAGACACCGCAGATGACGTCATCCACCCACACGCCGTTATCTCGTTGACACTTCCAAAAATCTGCATGAGAAACTGGACAGGTCCACACTTTCTCGGTGGCCGTTTTGTACCACGTGGATTAGTGGAGGAGATGCAACTCCAGATGCCAGAATATCCAGGATTCGAGCAAATTGTGAAGGTGGAAGATTAGAAGATCAAAATTCACCACTTTTCAATATGCTAATTTTCTCTTGTTTGCATATCACTTATCATTGTTAAAATATGCATATTCACATGAATAGATTCCGAATAAACCGAATAAAAGCCGTTGATTTCAACACTCTCTATTGAAATATGTCCCCATTCTATTTATCCCTCCTACTTCTATCGATTCCAGCTATTTCAGTTTCAGCCAGCGACTTGATAGAAGTTTTCGGAATTGCAAGATGTCCGGATACATCAAGATTCGTCAAGAATCAGCTAGTTCCATTCTATGAGAAGTTCAAGTCAAACTTCTCAAGCGACTTCAGACTAGATTTCCATGCAGTCCCTACCGGAGGACACGATGTGAAGGGCCATTATGTGTGAGTTGAATCCCCGAGGCCACGCCCCCTTTCAGCTATGTTCATGGTGAATTTCAGCAACAAATGCCTTCATGGAGCTGTAGAGTGTGCGCTGAACAAACTACAAATGTGCTCCAAGAAGCATATCGCTGGGGATTGGCTGGTTACAGTAGGATGTATCCAGGGGCTGAAATCATACCCAGCTGGTCTCAACTGTCTTTCGGATACCGAGGAGGGGAAGAAGTATGGATTTTCCAAGATTTTCAGAGAAAACTAGAATTTCAGAATCAAAGAATGCGCTGAATCTGAGGAAGGAGAGTACTTGCTGAACGATGAGAACTCTTATCGTTATAATGTGGCTCCAGGATCCGCATGGGTACGTTTAGAAGTCATTTCTGGCTGTTCCAGATCACTTAAACCCAAAAAACTCTAAATTTCCAGCTCCCATGGATTCAAGTCAACGGGGAACGCAACAAGTACGCCGAGTATAATCTAAAAAGTGTCGCCTGTGGGCTGAAATCGATGATGGACAAAGAAATGTGCAAAGATGAGAATAAGTAACTAATTAATCGATAAACGTATTTTTCACTCTTTTTCTCGAAGCAGCGGAGAAAGGAAATTGAGCGGAAATTAGAGAGACAGACAGGAAACTAGGGGGAAAAGGGAGAGATTTTGAGTAAAATTTCTATGACAACAAGGAGGAAAGCTGGAATTTTCAGAGATTGATATAAAAAGTGAAAACTACTGAAATATCGATTAAAATCAGCTGAAAATAGCTCCAAAATCGCTGAAACAGTCAAAAATTCGCAGAAAATCAGAAGAATCTAAACAAATTTAGCTGAAAATCGCCTACTTCTGATTAAAAACTTTCAAACATAATGGAATTGGTTGGAAACTGAATTCTAGCGATTTAAAGTGTCAGATATCTCAAAAATCGCTGAAATAGCCAAAAATTTGCAGAAAATCACAAAATCCTGCATACTTTTTGAGTAAAAACTTCAAAAAAATGATTGAATTGGGTGGAAACTAAGAATTCCTTAATTCTAGACAGTTTTGACTCAGGAGTTTCAATTTTTTTAGTTTTCGAAGTCACAAGTAGTGGAGTGGGCGGGAATCACGTCGGCGATAGAAAAATGAATCGCTGGCTGTTGAAGATGTTGGAAGAATACCTGAAAATGGATATTCCGGTGAGAAATGGGAAGAAAAGCGAGAAAAACAAGAGCAAACGGGTTGTTTTGAGTATCAATTACCGAAATTATGAATTTCAAGCCAATTTTTTCATAAAGAAGTGTACAAAATGAGAAAAACGTGCGTTTTTGATAGAAAAATGTCGAAAATGACAGTAAATACCGACTGAGAAGCTAAAATACGTCGGCAATGACTGAAGCTAACAATTTTTGAAGAACTTTATAATTTTCAGTTTGAAAATGGAGAAAATAAGAGCTGAATTTTCGAAAACTGGGTTTTGTAAACGAAAAAGGAGTGTAAAAAGACAAAAATTGATTTTCGATGTGTTTTTAGAAGAAAAACAAAACAGGTAACGAGAAATATTGAAAATTAGCTGAAAACAAAAATTTAAGAGGAATTTGGAGCGATTTTCCAGAGAAACATGCCGAACATTTAAAAATTAAAGATTTTTCAGGTTTTTTTTTCGGAAAACTTAGAAAGGAAACAAAAACTGCATATTTTGTTCACATTAAAGCTGAAATTTGTTAAAAAACTCGAAAATCCGTCGATATACTATCTGAAACATATCTGGCCCCGGAAAAGCAGCAAAAATTTAGCAAAACCAGCAGAAAATCAAGATTTTCATGACAATTTCAATGAATTCATCGAATTTCCGATAAAAAATTAGCAAAAACTGGCGAAAAATCGCGGAAATTCCAGCTAGAAATCAGTGAGAAAACTCGATTTGCCGCGTGGAAAATAAATCATCGTGGCTCGAAAAAAGGGCGGATCGTGACGGGACCCGAATTAAAAAATTTCGGTATGCGCCTTTTTGAGTACTGTAGTCGGCGTTTTTCAGCGATTTTCGAGAAGAAATTAATACATTTTTGACTGAAATTTTAAAGAGAAAAATTATAGAACTATATTAAAGCCGAAAAACAAAAAAATTCGAGTAAAAATTGAGTAGTTTCAGTAGTGCATCGTGACAAAAGTTCTCACCCAATTCCGACGAGTGCGGTGGGGCGCGTTTGCGATACCACCTGTTGTTAAGAACAGTGGTCTCCAATCCGAGGCTTATGGGCATCTAGAAAGGCAGAAAATGAGACAAAAAACGACTGAAAGTATAAATTTGACAGAGAATAGAACAAATGAAGGTGGTTTTATTTGAATTTTGGAGAAAAATAAAAAGAAAAGGGGTAAAAATTCATGGAGTAGTCATTTTGAACCGATAGACTGTTGATTCGCACTTTGGCCACCACCGATTCCAATTTTCTCAAAAATATGAGATTTTCCATCTGAAAACGAAAAAAATCGACTGAAAATCTGCAAATCTGTTGAAAAATCAAGTATTACACTTAGCTCCGCCCACTTTTCTGAAAACGATGCTGAAACTAAAATTATTCAATTATTTATTCAAAAAATTAGCAAAATGCCCGCCTCATGATCAAAAAAGGTGCTGTATTAGCCGAGATTCACAGTTTTTAGTTAAAAAATGATTTTAAAAAGAGAATCCCGTGGATCTCCCTCACCACGCAGAGGTTCAGCACATTCGAAGGAGGAATTTAGAGGTATTGAGGCGGGTTTTAGGGGGATGGAGGTGTTTGAAAGGCAGAAATTTGCATACTTGCGACTGGTCGGGCCGATTTGAAAATTTTCGTAAGGCATTTTCAGAGAAATTAGTTGATAGAAGATGCTCCGCCCACGGAAGAAAGGATGCCTGTTTCGGAGTGATTTGTGCTTAAAAATTAGTTTGGGAAGCTGAAAATTGACTTAACAGGGCGTTTTGGACACTCGGAAGCACAGAAATACATCTATCCGCCCAGTTTTGGTAACTTTCCCTCCGATTTATGAAGTGATTGCGTCACACAGTCGATTTCAGAGATATTTCCGATCGAAAAATGAACAAAGTTGTCTTAGAACACAGATAATAAGCGAAACATTCAAGAAACAAATTCAATCGGCTGGTTTTCAGCCAACCTCACGGCCTAAGATTACGCGGAGTCATGTTTCCGCAATTTCAGCAGCAATCTTTCACAAAACCTTCGAAGTCTGCACTGCAGCAGAGGTAGGAATCGAAAATCACCATCTAGAAGATTCTGGCGCCCGATATTCATCTGAAAATTTGGAAGAATGCCTTCTCCGGCACTTCATGGATTTGCTCCGCCCACTGCTCTCTTCATTGCTACTGAAACTGGGCGGCGGAATAAATCAGACGAGAGAGCGCGCGACACCACTGCCGACGGTGAGAGACGCAGGAAATGTTCCGCCGACGCTCAGATACTCAACAATTGTGATTTTCACGAACTAAATGACTAAATACAGATCTCTCCGCCTACTTTTTGCAACGTTCCAGACACTTACGTTTTAAAACAAGAAAAAACTGGTTTAAAACGCAAAGAAAGTGCTAGAAATTTTAAAAAAAACAAGTTTTCAGCCAATTTGAGTATTAAGTGGATCAAAAATGGGCGGAATCTATGCAAAATCTGGCGGAACATCCCAGATATCGATCAGGGGTGTCTGATTTTGTCCGGCGATGATTCTTCGGGTGTCATCGCTTCCATACTGCCTAGGAGCCGCCCATCTTTCCAGAAAATTCCACGTCGACTCCGTCTAGCAGCTTCCGGTGAACGATCTTCATCTGAAAATTCAAAAAAACTG
This sequence comes from Caenorhabditis latens, assembly GCA_002259235.3. NCBI lineage: Eukaryota > Metazoa > Nematoda > Chromadorea > Rhabditida > Rhabditidae > Caenorhabditis > Caenorhabditis latens. The sequence goes on along the minus strand of CM056092.1, from coordinate 16,476,301 downwards.
ATAAACTGACGTAAGAATAACGATTTTTACCACGGTCTCTCCACTCCGATACTTCATAGCTTCGTACCGCCTACTGCTGTCTCAATCGCTTCTGAAATTGATGTTAAAACTGAAATCATACTAATTTTTATCCAAAAAATTGAGGAAATGCCCGCCTCATGATCAAAAAAGGTGCTGTATTAGCCGAGAATCATAGTTTTTCGTTAAAAATTAATTTATTAATTCCAAAAAGAGAATCCCGTGGATCTCCCTCACCACGCAGAGGTTCAGCACATTCGAAGGAGGAATTTAGAGGTATTGAGGCGGGAATTTCAAATTTTTCAGAGTTTTGAAGTGATTTTCAGCTGGAAAATAACTGAATTGAATATTTGGACACGGAATATTACGAGAAATGTCTCAAACTTTCAAAATATGCTTTAGGTCGAATTTCAGCGATTTCAGCAGCAGTTTTCAGTCTGAAAATGATAAAATTGAGTTAATGAAGCACAGACAGACATCAAAATCATGAAATTGAGAAATTTCAGCTGGGTTTTTGAAACTTTAGCGCATGATTAATGTGGTTTAGAGCCATTTTCATAGTTTCCTTCTCGCTAAATCTGAAGATTAAAGCGGCGGCGATTTTCAGTATATTCTGAAGCCGTTTTTCAGCAAAAAGTTTTTAATTTTGCTCCGAAAACCCCAAATTTTACAAAAAACTTGCTAGAATCAATCGGCGAATCGTCGAATTCCTTCCAAATCGGATCAACGAGGGAAGAGGAGCTCACACTTGTCCATCGGTGTGTCCGGGTGTCCGTCGGCGTCAGAAAGTTCTGGAAGGGTTTCCAAGTGTCTCTTTGAAGACGAATCGTCTGAAAAAAGTGAATTTTTAGCCAAAAAGTAAAGGAAAAAAAGAAAAATTCCACGCGAAAATAAATTTCCGCGTTTCATTCCACGTGGCACGTGATGTCATCGTTTTTTCGACGTCATCAGGTCAAAAGACGGGCGGTGTGGTGGTTAATTAGTGTGGAGAGCATTTTACCTCATTTCCGATGACGTTAGAGCTCCAGATGACGTTCAGAAGACGTGGCGAAGACGAGGAACGGCTGAAAAAGAGGTGATCGTGGCGAGACCCGTTTCGGCGCGAAAATTTCTTCAAAGGTAAATTCATTCAGTTTTCTTCGATTTTCCTCGGTTTTTTGCCTAAAAATTGATTTTTTGATCTGAAAATTGGGGCGGACATCCGGACACACAGATTTTGAGTAGGTTTTGACCGGTTTTCTTTAGAAATGAGCGAATTTCATGGAAAATTGGACACATTGAGTAGAAATTGAGTAGTAATTCAGACTCCGCCCACTTTTAGGCCACTCCCACTTTCAGAAATACTCATTTTGAAAGCCTTGAAGCGGCAGTAGACGGAGAAACTGAATTTCGAGCTGGTTTTTTGAAATTTCTGTAAATTTAAGATACCGAAATGGTTGAAAAACGAGTATCGAATGAAGCGGGGTTCGTTTTAGAAAAAGTGGGCGGAGTTTCACATTCTGATGTGTTCTTGGAGGTGATTAGGCCGAAAATTAGTGTTTTCAGAAGGGTTAACGTTACTTCTGGTGGGAAAATAATAGAAAGGCCGAACAAGTAATACAATGTTTATCGGAAAATGTGTTTTTTAGCGAAAAAGTCCAGAGAAAAGATTCAAAATGGTGTGCGCGTTGGCAAGCGCAGTCGACGCAAAATTGCGGACTTTTCAGAACTTTCCCACGCTTACCGTAAGAAACAAACAAATAGAAATTGTTTTTAGGCTGAAATTGTTCTGAATTATTTTTTTTTAGGAGAAAAATGTGATAAATAGTATAATTTTGGAACGTTTGTGAAACTTTTTGACAAAAAAATAGGTTTTTGCTCAAATTTATCGAATTTTCTTTGGATTTTCAGCTTATTTTCCGCTCAATTCTCTCTTCTCTTCTCTCTCTTGATATATATAATTTTCTATCTGATTTTCAGGTAGAACCTCATTCCCCCACATAACCACCCCCACCTCATTCCGGAAATCGTCTCGAATTCGGAATCAACTAGACGAGACGAAGTGTTGAAAGTCGATCAAAAGGTTGGTTTTGGGTTGGAATTGATATCAACTTTGAATGAAATAGGGAAAATAGTAAATTTCGAGATCAATTCAACTTTCCTCTAGTCTTCAAATAACTCATTTTCCTTGATTTCCAGGTCGAAATCTCGTACTACGATCAGAAAGTCATAGGAAACGGGTCGTTCGGAGTCGTGTTCCTTGCAAAACTGTCGACAACCAACGAGATGGTGGCGATTAAAAAAGTACTTCAAGACAAACGATTCAAGAATCGAGAGCTGCAAATCATGCGGAAGTTGAATCATCCAAATATTGTCAAACTCAAGTATTTCTTCTATTCGAGTGGTGACAAGAAGGACGAATTGTATTTGAATCTGATACTCGAATACGTTCCAGAGACTGTCTACAGGTAAACGCGCTGAACGCACCCCAGCCATAGCTATAACTATATTTTGTTTCAGAGTGGCCCGACACTATTCGAAACAGCGACAGCAGATTCCGATGATCTACGTAAAGTTGTACATGTATCAACTTCTCCGTTCACTCGCCTACATCCATGGAATCGGAATCTGCCATCGTGACATTAAACCACAGAATCTGCTCATCGACCCGGAGACTGGAGTCTTGAAGCTGTGTGATTTCGGATCGGCCAAGTATTTGGTGCGCAACGAGCCGAATGTCTCCTACATCTGCTCCCGCTATTATCGTGCTCCGGAGCTCATTTTTGGAGCCACCAACTACACGAACTCGATTGATGTCTGGTCGGCTGGAACAGTGATGGCAGAGCTTCTCCTCGGTCAACCAATCTTCCTCGGAGATTCTGGAGTCGATCAGCTGGTTGAGGTCATCAAAGTGCTTGGAACAATTACTCGTAAGTATACAGACGGGAGACATCCGGATATCTAGACACACAAAAATCTGAAAAAAGTGAACTTTATGTATATAATGTTTCGTCTGATTTTCAGGTGGAACCTCATTCCCCCACATAACCACCCCCCCCACCTCATTCCGGAAATCGTCTCGAATTTGGAGTCAACTAGACGAGACGAAGTGTTGGAAGAAGAAGTGTCGGTGATGAACAAGCAGCTGCTCTCGTGCTCGCTGAAAAGCGGCAAGCAGGTCACCATGGTCGTCGCTTCAGTCGCCACAGATGGTGTCGATCAGCAGGTTTGTTTTATAGAATTTATCAGTTTTGAGTAAAACAGGGCGACTTTTTTTTTACACATTGTTCCTGATTTATGAAAAATTAATAGATTTTGAATGAAGTGACAAATAATAAGAAACCAGACTTGTCACGGGCCCGGCCGAAATCAAAAATATTCTCAGCCCGGCCCGCTCGGCCCGTTTTGAAACATGTTTTGGAAAAATTTTGAATTATTTAACTTTTTTTTGAAAAAAATTGTGTTTGACTAAAAATTTCAAATTCAATCAAAAGGTGAACGTGTATGATAAATAAAACACTTGTACTCTAAATGTTCAATAATTTTCATACTTGTCACGGGCCGCGCCGGGCCGGGCCGATTTCCAAATTTTCACCGGCCCGGCCCGGCCCGGCCCGGGTGAAGCGACTTTTTTCGAAAAACATGTTTTTTTCTGCAGTAATTTTTGAAAAAGTGATTTTTGGAGCATTTTCTGCAAAAATTCGACTGAATTGATGATTTTGATTAGTTCTACAGTGAATTTAGTGATAAAAAAGCACTTGAAAATTATTTTTGGGATGCAAAAATTAAAAAAAAAATTTCCACCCGGGCCGGCAAAATTTTTCCTCGGCCCGTCAAATGACAAGTATGATAATTTTTAAAACATTTTGTTAAAAAATGAGTACCCATTTTTGAATCCTAGCGGACCGAACCGGTCCGAGAGAAAATTCGGCCCGGCCCGTCCCGATTTTTGACAAGTCTGTAAGACACCGGAAGTTTAATCAGACAACACACAATATCTTTTACAAAGTCAAAAATAACGGAAAATCGTTTTGAACTAACAAAAAACATCATTTGAATAATTTTGTGATCAATTGGTCAAAAACAAGACTAATCACGAAAAACACGAATTTCTGTCGAGGGATATATTCTTTAACAAAAATCCGTGTCTTTCTTCTTCAATAAATTTGTAAAAAAATGTTGTTTTTCCCTTGTCCGCCTGATTTTTTATACATTTCACGTCTCTTTCACACAAAAAAGAAAAGAAAAAATAGTTTACAATGTTTTCTACAGTACGGCCGCCATTTAAAGGAACATTTTGTTTCGCGATGTGGTCTCGGCACGATTTTGGCTTTTCGTATGTAAAATTGCTTTTCTCACACTTGCGTCGTGTATTTTATTTTAAAAAGTAATTTTTCACGCGTTATTTTTATAAACTCGATGTTTTTAGGAGTTCCCAACCATGAACAAGTGCTTCCTTGCTTTTTGGAGTGCCTTGAATGGTACAAAGGTTAGTGAATTAAATTTTTTAGTTTTAATCAGACTTGTCAAGAATCGGGCCGGGCCGGCCCGGTCGGCCCGGATTCAAAAATGGGACCCGGTTTAACCAAATTTTATTTGAAATTTTTTGAAACAATAGAGTAAAAATGCTTAAATTATCATACATATTCACATTTTTCCAAAAATTTCAAAAAATCAAAAACTCGACATGTTTCAAAACGAGCCGAGCGAGCCGGGCCGGGCCGAGATTTTTCCTGATTTCGGCCCGGCCCGGCCCGTGACAAGTCTGGTTTTAATATATTTTAAATTGTTGCAGGAAAATCGAGAGTGGGAAATTGCCGGAATTTCATCGTTGAGATGTCCGGTGCCGTCTTGCCCAGCAACATTTCGTACTCTCCGTGCTCTCCAAAAGCACATGCGCGAGCATTCGGTGATTTACCATGGATTCAGTGGTATCGACCACAAATCGATAGATTCATATGAAATCGAAAAAGGGAAAGTTGGAAACCCGCCGAAAGAAGGAGATCAGATGGTGGTCTTTTTCTGTCATTTATCGCAACTCGATGGAAATGTTCGTGTGGTAGAGGAGACAGGATCTGACTCCGTCATTATTGTGACATTCAATCGCACCCTCATGCATCCAGCTTTTATTTCAGCTCTTGAAAAGGTGATTGTTTTCTAAATTTTGCATGTTATTTGAGTAATCAGCCTGTCTATCTTGCCTTCAGCAGTTGTTCCGGCATATGAAAGGTAAAATGGTATAGTTTTAACATCTCTTTGGTTGCAGGCACGAGTCGGAAGTGTCGTCAAGTCGGTATTCGAAAGCGAGGATGATCTTCAACATCTGTTCTTGATCAAAATGCTCGCTTGCGGGCAACATGTCAGCCCAAATGCCGCTCCGATCTCAGAAGAGTACAAGAAATTCGAGTCGCGTCTCCCTTCCGGACGACCTCTGCCGACACTGGAAATGGACGGAACAGTTGGAGGAGTCGAGGTGTCGACGACGAGCGGTGATGTGGCTGGACCATCGGCCTAAGGCCTTCTTTAATCTTTGTGTCTCTTTCTTTTTTATTCTTTTTTCAATGTATTCTTTTGACTTGATTCCCCTCAACAACCCGTCCTTTCTTTTATCATCATCAATTTCTCTTTTCTTCTCTCCCCAATTAAACACATGGAGTCATAATACGCTTCTCTTGATTAGCAACTGTGTTGTAGTAGAAATGAGACATTGTCTCTGGAATCCAATCGATTCTCTGAGAACTCTCTGGATTTTTTTTGTTGGTTTTCTTAAAAAGAAGCATTTCTCCTCTTACCAAAATGGCACCAAAAACTTCTTCTCTGTACATTCTCTCTCCTTTTCTCTCCATACTATTCTACACCTTCTAGCCAAAATGAATGCTCTCTCTTCCTTTTCTCACTGTGTGTCCCAAAAATTTCTTCTGTCGCTTTAGTAGGTTTTCCCTTTCTTTCCCGCCAATCCCCCGCCGATTAATCTGTGCTTATTATTTGACCCCCCGTTCCCCCGAAATCACTGGATTTTTAATGATTTTTCCCCTTTATTAAAGACAACAGTGGTATTTTTTTATTTTTCTCTCTATTTTTATTTTCTTTTTAATTCTTTATTCCTCCCTTTTCCCATCACTCGTGAATATGATGATTGATTTTTACCCCCCGAACACCCCCCCAATTTATTCGTAAAAATGATATCTTCCCTCTCCATTCTTTTTTGTCTATTTTCTCTCCCCTCCCCTGGATCCTCTCTTGGTGAATTTCGTTTTTTCTTTATTTTCTGCTGGAAAAATAAAAGTGGATCGATTTTTGTCTATCTACTTCCCCTCCTTCCACTTCTTCCTCTTCTTCCGAAGCTTATTGGCGATAAAGATCGGAAAAAGAAGAAGACGCTCTAAGTCCGAATCTTGGTGAATCATCTTCCCAGCCGTCAGAAGATTCAGTCTTCTATCCGAAACCAGATATTTTGAACTTCTTCCCATTTCTGTACTTTTATTGATTGAAAGAGAAAAACTGAAGAAAAAGAGGAGAAAATCATGGTAAGATTCTTGAAAAACTTCTAAAAATGAGCATTTTGAGTGAAAAAATCAGAACAAATTATGAAAATCTATCGAAAATAGCTGAAAACAGATTTGCTGAGGCTAACGACTACAAACTAGAAAAACTAGTTAGCCTCAGCAAAAAATGTTGTTCCTTTCTTCAACCGCCCAAAACCTCAAAAATCTGTGTGTCCGAATGTCCGTCCCACCTTTTTAGATAAAAAAATTGATTTTTAGGCTCAAAAACCGAGAAAAATCGAAGAAGAAACGGGTCTCGTCGCGATCAGTTCTCAATGATGTGGTTTTTCAGCCGTTTCTCGTCTTGGCCCATAATCCAAGGGTACATCGAAAAAGGGTACATCGTGATCAAAGGGTACATTGAATCGAAGGGTACAATGAATCTTAGGGTACATCTAAGACCTATGATCATGGGGTACATCCATAGGGTTATCATAGGGTACATCGAGTCAGAATTTTCATGAAATTTGAGAAGTCTCAAATTTTCCATAAATTGTTGAAAAACGGTTTACAGACGGAGTACAAGGAACATGTTACTGTTCTTTTCAGAGGGATGAAATAACATGAAATTAATTCTAACAACCATTTGCAAGATGGTCATATTTGAGTTTCTATAATGAATTTGAACATTTTAAATGCTCTTATTATCCTCTCTGATAAAAGTCAGTCAGTATCTTTGAACTCCGCCTGTAAACCTTTTTTTTCAAAAATTGATAAAAATTTTGAGACTTCTGAAATTTTATGAAAATTCTGACTCGATGTACCCTATGATAACCCCATTGATGTACCCCAAGATCATAGCTCCTCGATGTACCCTAAGATTCACTGTACCCTTCGATTCAATGTACCCTATGATCAAATTTTTCATAGATGTACCCTTTTTCGATGTACCCTTGGATTATGGGCCTCTCGTCTTCGCCACGTCTTCTGAACGTCTTCTGGAGCATTAAGATAATTGGAAATGAGGTAAAATGCTCTATACTAATTAACCACCATACCGCCCGTCTTTTGCCCCGATGACGTGGAAAAAACGATGACATCACGTGCCACGTGGAATTTCTCACGCGGAAATTTATTTTCGCGTGGAATTTTTCTTTTTTTCAAATAATTTTTCGGCTAAAAAGTTTATTTTTTCAGATGATTTATCTTCAAATGAAGATTTGGGAACTCTTCCGGAACTTTCTGACGCCGACGGACCTCTGGACACACCGATGGACAAGTGAGAGCGATTTGGAAGGAATTCGTTGATTTCTGACGATTCGCCGATCGGTTTTAGCAAGTTTTTTGTGACATTTGAGATTTTCGTAGCAAAATTAAAAACTTTTTGCTGAAAAATCGCTTCTAAATATGCTGAAAATCGGCGCTTCTTTAATCTCAAGATTTGGTGCGGCTCCGAAACATAAATCATGCGCTGAAATCTCGAAAACCTGTCTGAAAATCTCAATTTGATGATTTTGATGTTTTTCTGTGCTAACGAGTGTTCAAATACTCAATTTACTCACTTTCAGACTGAAAACTGCTGCTGAAATCGCTGAAATTCGACCTAAAGCATATTTTGAAAGTTTGAGACATTTCTCGTAATATTCCGTGTCCAAATATTCAATTCAGTTATTTTCCAGCTGAAAATCACTTCAAAACTCTGAAAAATTTGAAATTCCCGCCTCAATACCTCTAAATTCCTCCTTCGAATGTGCTGAACCTCTGCGTGGTGAGGGAGATCCACGGGATTCTCTTTTTGAAATAAATAAATTAATTTTTAACTAAAAACTGTGAATCTCGGCTAATACAGCACCATTTTTGATCATGAGGCGGGCATTTCCTTAAGTTTTCGAATAAAAAATATAATAGTTTGAGTTTCAGCATCGATTTCAGAAACCATGGAGACAGCAGTAAGCGGTACGAAGCTATGAAGTATCGGAGAACAGAAACCGAGGTAAAAATGGTTATTCTCACGACATTTTATCAATTTTTCCGAGTTTTCAGATGAAGATCGTTCGCCGGAAGCTTCTAGATGGTGTCGACGCGGAATTTTCTTGAAAGATGGGCGGCTCCTATGCAAAATGGAAGCGATGACAACCGAAGAATCATCGCCGGGCAGAATTAGACACCCCTGATCGATATCTGGGATGTTCCGCCAGATTTTGCATAGATTCCGCCCATTTTTGATCCACTTAATACTCAAATTGGCTGAAAACTAGTTTTTTTTTGAATTTCGAGCACTTTCTTCGCGTTTTAAATATAGCTAAAAGTTCATTATAAAAAAGAATGCTGGCGTTTTATGCGCCAGAATATCTCCCTATCGTAGACCCATGAAGCTTTCAGATATGAAATGAAACGAAAGTTGAACAAAACGACAAAACTTGACAAATATTTATTCATTTGTGTTTTTGAAGTATATTTCACTACTTTCCCAAAGTTTCATAAACTTTGAGTCATAATCTGGAAAGTTACGAGAGCACAAACTTTTTGGCTCGAAGAAATGGAGGAGGTGTCTGTAACTTACTTAAACTTGGTTAGAATTGTCTGAAAAGTTGTGTGAGCACTATTTTAGCTTTGTATAACTCAAATCAAAAATATTTTTCAGGGGTGTCTAATTCTGCCCGGCGATGATTCTTCGGTTGTCATCGCTTCCATTTTGCATAGGAGCCGCCCATCTTTCAAGAAAATTCCGCGTCGACACCATCTAGCAGCTTCCGGCGCACGATCTTCATCTGAAAATTCAAAAAAATGGAAATGTCGTTAGAGTAACCTCTCTCTTCTCCGATACTTCATAGCTTCGTACCGCTTACTGCTGTCTCCATGGTTTCTGAAATCGATGCTGAAACTCAAACTATTATATTTTTTATTCGAAAACTTAAGGAAATGCCCGCCTCATGATCAAAAATGGTGCTGTATTAGCCGAGATTCACAGTTTTTAGTTAAAAATTAATTTATTTATTTCAAAAAGAGAATCCCGTGGATCTCCCTCACCACGCAGAGGTTCAGCACATTCGAAGGAGGAATTTAGAGGTATTGAGGCGGGAATTTCAAATTTTTCAGAGTTTTGAAGTGATTTTCAGCTGGAAAATAACTGAATTGAATATTTGGACACGGAATATTACGAGAAATGTCTCAAACTTTCAAAATATGCTTTAGGTCGAATTTCAGCGATTTCAGCAGCAGTTTTCAGTCTGAAAGTGAGTAAATTGAGTATTTGAACACTCGTTAGCACAGAAAAACATCAAAATCATCAAATTGAGATTTTCAGACAGGTTTTCGAGATTTCAGCGCATGATTTATGTTTCGGAGCCGCACCAAATCTTGAGATTAAAGAAGCGCCGATTTTCAGCATATTTAGAAGCGATTTTTCAGCAAAAAGTTTTTAATTTTGCTACGAAAATCTCAAATGTCACAAAAAACTTGCTAAAACCGATCGGCGAATCGTCAGAAATCAACGAATTCCTTCCAAATCGCTCTCACTTGTCCATCGGTGTGTCCAGGTGTCCGTCGGCGTCAGAAAGTTCCGGAAGAGTTCCCAAATCTTCATTTGAAGATAAATCATCTGAAAAAATAAACTTTTTAGCCGAAAAATTATTTGAAAAAAAGAAAAATTCCACGCGAAAATAAATTTCCGCGTGAGAAATTCCACGTGGCACGTGATGTCATCGTTTTTTCCACGTCATCGGGGCAAAAGACGGCCCATACTCCCAGGGGGCATTGGGACAGGGGGCATCGTGCTCATAGGGGGCATTCACTCAGAGGGGTCACTAAATTTTAGGGGGCATTTCACTGATACTCTTAGGGGTCATTTCTTATATGCTCATAGGGGACATTGACCTTCATTCTCAGAGGGGTCATCGAAACTCTCAGAGGGGGCATCAATATTTTCAGAAGAGGCATCAGTTTTCTCAGAAGTGCCATCAGAAAAATTGCTATAAAAGTTGAATAAGGTTAGTTTTCGGTAATTGGATGGCCAGATAAACTTGATTTAGCGTGCTTTGAGAAATTTGGCAGAAACTCAATGACAACAAAGACTCATTGATTTCACATTTGTTTTAGCCCAATGATTTGACGCTAGATATTAGAGATTCTGAAATGCCACCAAAAATCCTTTGCAGCATTCACCATCATAATAGTTAAGAATGTCGCGAGCTTTTAATCCATGAAAAGCATTTTGAAATGCTCCACATGTCATAAGTAGACGATATCTAATGGGCAAATACTCATTTGCTAAAGGATTTTTTGCTATTTTCCCATTTGCTATATTGTCTCATTTGCTATGTTACCATTTGCTATGGATCATTTGCTATATTAGCTCATTTGCTATAGATCATTTGCTATAATTGGCTCATTTGCTAGATTTTTCGCACTTGCTATGGATCATTTGCTATCAAAAAGTCCATTTGCTATGAGCAAGATCATTTGCTATTTTCACTCATTTGCTATGACTTTTTGGACTCATTTGCTAGAATTTTGTCTCGTTTGCTATATTTTTCATCAAAAATTCTATGCAAAAGGCAAATCATGTAGAAGGAGAAAATAGTTGAATGACAACAGGGAATGATCCAGACATATTTCGGAGATCTGGGTCGAATTATATATCGATGAAAAGCTGAGAATGAGCTCTTTTCGAATATGTGTTCAAATTTTGCTGAACGATTCTATGAAAAAAAGTTATGCATGTTTTTGTGAGATTTCAGTACTAAAATTGAAACTTTGAAATCACGTAAATCATCCAAAAAGTGATTTCTGCGGGATCGAGTTGTACCAGCCCATGTTTTGAACGATGGAGAACATTTTCAGTCGTTTTTTCAAGAAAAACATTTTCCGACGAATTTTGAAGTTTTTGATGGCCAACCCATTCGACCAAAAATTTTTCAAATTTTTTCTCAAACTTTGTTGTTGTGTGACTGTATATGTTAAAAATAGGAGTTTACAAGAATTCATTTATCAGATTGACTCCTAGATGACTTGAAAACGTTATCAGAAGTGAGGTGGATTGGTCACAGGATTGCTCTTTTTACGCTTCTTGTCACCGAAAAAGAAAGGAAGACAGTTGAAATGTCCAATTTTAAATGTTTTCCACTTGAGACTATAATTTTTCTCGCAGAATTACATTTTTCAAACGATTGCTGACCTATCTACCATTATTGTAGATTCCAGGCAAACACTTTTCATGAAATTTTCAAAAAAACCTTTTGCAAAAAATTATGTAGTTTGACTTCTACTATTACAAAAAGACGGAGCGCGATTAAGCCACCTTGCGTCGCTCACCCCTGTGCAACCATTAACAGACAACGTGTCTAGAAAAGGCAAGGAAGGCTGGAAACAACAACGAAACAATAAGTGTCAAGAACAAAAACAATGAAGAAAACAAAAAAAACAAAAAATGAAAGTGAAATGAGAATCGGACAGAAAAATTATCTAGTAGACTGTTGAATTTCCGGGAGTGTCGTAGGTGTGCGGTGGATGAGCCTTAGGCTTGTTTTCCTGAAATAGAAGGTTTAAAAATGCATGTGAATCTGTAGGAAAAATAAGAGTAAGCAGTAAGAAGCAATTTAAAATTGAGAGTAAATAGCAAAAAATAGCAAATGGGAACATAGCAAATGAGCGATTATAGCAAAACATAGTATAGCAAATGAGCGATTCTAGCAAATGGGAACATAGCAAATGAGCGATTATAGCAGAAAATAGTATAGCAAATGAGCGATTATAGCAAATGAGACACGGTTGGGAGGAAACATTTTGGGGGAGGTATGATACTGAAACGGCCTATAAAGTAACGGCAGGTAGTTTTCTGCCTATAATATTGTTCCTAATCAATTCTAAACGCAAAATAATCAAAAAATTCCGATCAATTCGCTCCAAAAACCATCGAAAACACTCAAAAACGATGGGAGAAACCCAAAAAACGCAAAAAACGCAAGCGCGCCCTGCTTGCGCGCTTGCGGTGCTTGGCTGACTATCATATGCTTAACCATTGCCGCGCAGCAGCGAAATGTTTACATCAATTTCGAATATTTTTCCATCAATTTTTGCAGTTTTTTCGCGCTTTTTTGTTATTTTCCACTGATTTTCTCGCTTTATAATCTGATTTTCGGCGGGAAAAATAATTTTTATGCGAAAAAACAAGAAATTTCGACAATTTTAAAAAATTTACCGGTAATTTACCTTTGTAGGATACCTCACACTGACTATGAGCTTAATAAAGCGCAAAATTCCACTTTTAATCGATTTTTCCTCTTCTCTTTTCTTTTCCTGTTCGTATAGGTTGTTCATATAATATCCATATTTCAGAGCTAAGCTCCATCTCCAAACAAAACATCGAGCGAAGCTCCATCTTAACCATCTGAGCTTCTCGTTCTTTGTCCCAACCAAAAAGTCACGAACGACCAAATGATCAACAACGAGCAAGCTGATATGATTAAGGTTCGGTTAAACTTGATTGAAACGTATATATATTTTTTAAATTTCAGATGTCAGCTGCTCAGCCACATGTCAGAAAGTCTACACCGGACTCGGCTGTGAAGACATCCACGGATTCATAAAGGTTGAGGAATCTGTGAAGGTGGATGCAATCGTGCCTAACAACCCCAAGATTATTTTCCATGGTAACAAATTTGCCAATTTGGACGATCCAAAAAGCAGATTCCCAACTGATTTCAACCGTGCTGGCGCCTACTTCATCGCCAAAGCTTTGGTGAAATAGCTGGGAGGATTGAACTACCAAATTGGAAGCGAGTCTTTCAATAAACCAAATCGTCTTATTGTCGGATTCGAAACTTCCCAATGTTCCGGTGGCAATCCCGATGTAACTTCACCACTGTCTTCGGTCACACGGATTTCCTCAGATCCCTTGAAATGTATGATCGTATTATTGGACTTGCCGGCAACAAGACTTTTTTAAACTTGCTTTCCCGGTTCTCGATTCCCTCTACCTTTCTCTACCCAAATGCCTATCACTCGAATAAATATTTTTCTCTTTAATTTCTTTTATTAACAACTCTATAGCAAACGAGACATAATTCTAGCAAATGAGCCAAAAAAGTCATAGCAAATGAGTGAAAATAGCAAATGATCTTGCTCATAGCAAATGGACTTTTTGATAGCAAATGATCCATAGCAAGTGCAAAAAATCTAGCAAATGAGCCAATTATAGCAAATGATCCATAGCAAATGGTAACATAGCAAACGAGACAATATAGCAAATGGGAAAATAGCAAAAAATCCTTTAGCAAATGAGTATTTGCCTATCTAATGGCATTTTGACGGAGTTCTTTTTGGAGAGTACTGTAGATATAGTCAATGAGAGATTTTCTATGAGTATTTGCCGATGAATTTCACAATGATTAGATGTTATTTTTGAAAAAAGTTTACTAATCGCACTGTTCAATACATCTTCTACGAAAAGATTATCCCAATAGAAGCTTTCTGACAAATAAACAAAAATCTGTTAAGAGAAAGAAATAGCAAAAGAGCCTTTGATATTGGGGTTGTACAGAAATCTCTTTGAAGGAAACAAGAATCTCTTCGAAGAAAAACTTTTTGGAGGAAATTAACATTTAATCATTGTGAAATTCCTCAAGGAACATTAAATCAAGTTTATCTGGCCATTCAATTATCGAAAACTAACCTTGTTCAACTTTTTTCTGATGGCACTTCTGAGAAAACTGATGCCTCTTCTGAAAATGTTGATGCCCCTCTCTGAGAGTTTCGATGACCCCTCTGAGAATGAAGGTCAATGTCCCCTATGAGCATATGAGAAATGACCCCTAAGAGTATCAGTGAAATGCCCCCTAAAATTTAGTGACCCCTCTGAGTGAATGCCCCCTATGAGCACGATGCCCCCTGTCCCAATGCCCCCTGGGAGTATGGGCCGCAAAAGACGGGCGGTATGGTGGTTAATTAGTATAGAGCATTTTACCTCATTTCCAATTATGTTAATGCTCCAGAAGACGTTCAGAAGACGTGGCGAAGACGAGAGGCCCATAATCCAAGGGTACATCGAAAAAGGGTACATCTATGAAAAATTTGATCATAGGGTACATTGAATCGAAGGGTACAGTGAATCTTAGGGTACATCGAGGAGCTATGATCTTGGGGTACATCAATGGGGTTATCATAGGGTACATCGAGTCAGAATTTTCATAAAATTTCAGAAGTCTCAAAATTTTTATCAATTTTTGAAAAAAAAAGGTTTACAGGCGGAGTTCAAAGATACTAACTGACTTTTATCAGAGAGGATAATAAGAGCATTTAAAATGTTCAAATTCATTATAGAAACTCAAATATGACCATCTTGCAAATGGTTGTTAGAATTAATTTCATGTTATTTCATCCCTCTGAAAAGAACAGTAACATGTTCCTTGTACTCCGTCTGTAAACCGTTTTTCAACAATTTATGGAAAATTTGAGACTTCTCAAATTTCATGAAAATTCTGACTCGATGTACCCTATGATAACCCTATGGATGTACCCCATGATCATAGGTCTCGTTGACCATCATTCCCATGTGATAAGACATCTCTTTGGATCTTCCAATCCAGTCTAACCCCAACAGATTTCCGTGTTCACGGACATACACATAACCAGTTCCTACTGATCCTTTGAGTCTGAACTCCACTAGCGCCCTGCCTAGTATTTTCAACTCATTTCCACTTGCTGACTTCACCTTAGATCTGCATCTCTCCAAGTCAGGCTTTCCGATTCTACTCCAATCTTCCCTTCCGATGAGTGTGATATCAGATCCAGTATCCAACTGAAACTCCACCGACTCACTATTCACATCCACTGACACATACTGACGGACAGAATTAACTTCCGTATCTTCCGAAGAAGCTCCACCAACTATGGCAACGTGCTGTGTCTGTCTAGATGACGAATCTTTTCTCGATCTGCAAAATCTGGACATATGTCCCTTCTTCTGACAATCGAAACACGTTGTGAGTGGTTTGGGACAATCTGGCTTTCTATGGTCACTTTTCCCACAGTTCCAACACTTTCCACCTTCAGAATTACCATATTCTGATGTGTTCTTGTCTCTACTCTGATCCTGATTACTCGGCCTTTTAGCATACACTGCTCTCACTGCCGTATCACTTTTCTCCATCTCAGACACCGCACTAGTTTGACTCAAAATTTTCTGCCATTCTGTGCACAACTCATTGATGTTAACTTTCTCTCCCTGTTCTGACTTTCTCTCCACATATTTCAGAAAATATGCACGAGCCTTGGTATCTTGTGTTGGGTCTAACCCTCTGAGCCAAAAGAAAACTTTCCAGCCATCAGGGTCAATGTCTTTCAACATTGCCAACTCACACAACGCATTCACCTTGTTTGTGTATTCAACTGGAGAGTCACCATCACGAGCAATATTGATGCACGCGAACCTATGCGAGAACAAACTCTTCTTGATATCGAACATTTCTTTCAAAATGTCGACGGTATCTTTGAAGTTCACCTCATGGTGCAACTTGGGACAGATTCTTCTAGAATACTGTTCATATACCTCCTCTGACAATTTACTCACTAACAGAGCAACTCTGTTTTTGTCATCGAGACCCTTCCCTTCCTCAGTAAACGCCGTACTGTAACGCGCGTACCACTTTGAGAACGTTTTCTCGGTTTCCAAATCAAATTGGAACACCGAGATTCTACCACCAATGTCGTTCATCAACTGTGATTGTGACACGGTTAGTCCGCTTGATGTTCCCAAGGAACTATCAATTTGACTCTTTTCCGCCACGGCTTTTGTCAAGACAGCGATGGTTTCCTCATGCTTTTTGGCTTGCTCGGCCATTTGCTTTTGCATGAGTTCCATCATTTCGATGAACTTTCGGTTCATGTCGGTGTCTGACATATTTCAATCGAATTTTAGATTAACTGGGTAACAACCAGTATCTATCACTTCGATCGCCTCAATCACTAGAAAAATCGATATCCGTTGAATAAAATTCAACCGGAAAACGAATACGTTTCGTTTTTGACAAGCAAAATCGATATTTCTCAGTATAAGAACCAGCCGAAGTGAGTTCCTATACTTTATCACGAACTATTTCCTTATAAAATAACCAGCCGAAGTGAGTTATTTTATTTTCGTTCGAAATCTTTCAATAAAAGAACCAGCCGAAGTGGTATTCTTTTATTTTGGTGGTTTTCTCACTCAAATGAGCTCGAAATCTCATCCTGATCGCCACTGTTATGTCTCGTGCTAATAGAGAACACTTTGTAATAATCACTGCTTTATTCAGTGATTCGGAATAATAGAGAAAGGGGCAAGGGGTAACAATATCTCCGAAACAGTCCCGTTCCGGAGCCAGGTATAAACTACAACTGAATATATAACGAGAGGAAAAAAGGATGACAATTCCTCTTCGCGGGCAACTGGGGGAAACGTGGGAGAAAGGGTAGATCAAAAAGGTAGATCAAAAATAATAAGAATCTTTGTGACTAAATAAACAACGTCACAACAGAAGTCATATTTTTTTATTTGAGATTATGATACTTCAGAAAATTCTGAGCAACTTTCATCATTGGAGCATATGCTGAAAATCGCTCTAAATGCTCTAAATTCCCGTTTTCCCGGCTCAAATTGAGCTTTCGTGGAAGAGTTTTGGGGGTCGAGGACCCGACACTTTGCGCGCCACCGCGCGGCCGCGTAGTCCTCTCGGACAAGTTTTTTTCTCAATTTTTCGGTTTAATTGTCTTTTTCTTCTGTTTTCACACAGAGTCAAAGAAATTTTCAGAGAAAAATGACTAAAATTATTTTATTAAATAATTTTATTGAAGTTTTTAAAGCATTGAAGTTTTTTCTAATTTCTGTAGCCTTCTGCCTCCTTGCTCTCTTAATGCGAAAATCTTGGGATGATATGAAAGAAATTAAGAAATTTTATAAGGAATTTGTATAAATTCACAGAGAATCAATCATTTTACAGACAGTATAATTATTAAGAACCGACGTCTTCTTGATCGAACCGCGGCGAATCTGGACAGAAGCGAAACGAATCTGGAAAAAAGTAATTTTTAATGACTCCATCTAGTTAGAGATCACTTTTCAAAGGGTTTTTTGGAGAAAGGAAATCTATTAGTATCTAATTTTTCAGTATGAGGGCAGAGATTGTATTTCAAGAGTCATGGGTCGAAGGAAGTGTTGTTATTGTTGGGATGTCAACGATCAATCAGAAATGACGTCTGTACCACAAAACGAACAATTGAGACTGAAGTGGATTAAGTTATTAGGTCCACGATTTCATCAACGAATTGACGGTAAACAGAGGATGTTCATTTGTCGGAAACATTTTCACAATTTAGACGACAGAAAATATCGAAAAACTTCTAAAAAACCAAAGGCAGGTACAAGATGAAGCAGACATTAAAATTCAAAATATTCCAGAAATTGATTTGTGATGATAGCAAAGTTAACATACACATGATTGAAAACTCAGAGGATGACAGCCAGCCAAATCTTGCCAACGATACTGGAACTGATTCTGAAGAAAACCCGGAAGATTGTGAGAGTTGTTCAGAAGTATGTGCATGCAAAATTAAAAGTGTAACGTGATTTAGAATTGAGCAAAATTGTGAATTTTAGGATTACATTATTGATGATTCTGATGGAGAAATGAACCAGTATAGTAAACTACAGTTCAACTATGCTCTTGTTGACTTCGAAATTCTGATGGAGGCTATCATGCTCTGCAGAAAATGTTGTTCCACAAAAGTGACCTGTGAGCAAAGAAGCATTGTTGGAGCATCAATTTCTGTAAGTTTAGGTTAGAATACTTCATATCACATTTTCTATAGATGCTTCTCATTTGTGAAAATTGCAAAAATCGATGGAAGTGGTTTTCCTCAAAGCAACACTCAGTAGGAAAACTGGTAAATTCTGACATTTCCGCTGCTTCTACATTATGTGGTCTCTCCTATACAGTTCGTTTTTTTCTGAGTTCGAACACATTTTGAGGGTTTTAGACATTGCAACAGTTTTTCGAGTGCATCAGAATGCCTCATTTATCAGAAAGGGCACACCACAATATTGTGAACAAGCGTATCGCTCCAGCAGTCAACGATTCATTTGAAGAAATGCAAAGAAAAGTCCTTGACTTAATATTACAACAATCAGAATAGGTAATATCGTATTTCATATCGAAAAAAACGCAAGTTAATGTTCAGAGTGGAAAAATCAATCTAGCCGGAGACGCTATGTATGATAGTCCAGGTTTTTGTGCTCTGTTTTGTCGTTATGCTCTTCTTGACGTGAAAAGCGGCTTGGTTGTGGAGGTGGAATCAAGTAGAAAAGAAAGAAACGGCAAGAACACAAAAAATGTTTGAAACACTCACATGTTTGTTTAGAATCTTCGAAAGCACAAGAACCGAAAACATTGGAAGTAGCTTTGCGCCGTTTCAAAGAAAAAGTTGCTGCAAGTAAGAAGCCCGTGTCAATTGATTCCATCACAACGGACCGAGACGCAAGCGTTAAAAAAATGTTGAATGAAAAATTCATCGGTCTAAAGACGTGGACTGACTGTTGGCATTTTGCCAAGAACATTCAGAAATCCCTGTATCAAGTATGAATTTATGACTTTCTAAATTATGTTCATTCACTTTTTTTTTAGAAAAAAGATCAAATTCAAATGATACCCGTCAAGAATTGGATCAACGCTCTGTCGAATCATTTGTTTCACTCGGTTTCCTCATCCAATGGCGATGGAGAACTTGTAGTAGAAAAGTTCCTTTCTTTCTTTTTTCACATCCAAAATATCCATAGAAACTTCAAGGTAAAAGCTAGTTTTGAAAAAAGTTTGTTTCAAAATCGAAATATTTCAGAGTATCGGATCTTTCAAATTTAACAGATTCAAAAAATGCCAACACGGCGTGTTGAAAAATAGCAAAAATTATCTCGACTTAGCTATTCCTTCGCATAAAAAAGCATTTGATATACTATTCGAGCTCACAGCAACTTCAAAACGTTTGGAGGATCTTAAAAGCGTTTCTCCGCATTGGGCTACGTCTCAAGTCGAATCGTTCAACAGTGTTTCGATATTATACCACCCCAAATGTCGTTTTTAGTTAGTTTCTATTCTTTCCTAGTTAGTTTAAATCCTCTCATTTTTAGCAGTAGAAAAGGATTCGAAATACGATCACAGTTAAGCGTGTTACATTGGAACTCCTTGAAAATGTCACAAATGGAGGGAATTCGGACAAAGAAAGGCGTGAAATCTCGATATTCCAAAAGTCACAGAAAGGTCGTCTGGAAAGACGTTTTCACTAAAAATGCAAACAGCTGGAGGACAGAAATTTTTGAAAAAATCCAGAAAGGTGATGAGTTACATACTATTTCGAATTAGGTTAATAAATTTAGACGTAAAAAGCGCTGTTTCGCTAATCGCAGAAGATAAAGAAGATGATATTGATTTGGAGGAAGCGGACATGCTATTAGGGGAAGAATGTACTGAATTTGAAAGGGACTATATTGAACTGGAAGAAGCAGCGATAAACATGTTTGGCATAGAAATAGAGCGGGTCGAATCTGATGAAGAGGAGGATTCTGATGAGGACAAAGAGGAAGTGGAAAAGGATCAAGAAAAGGGAAAATGGAAAGATGTTGGGAATCTAGAAATTGATTTCGATGAAGGAAGGCACTCATGAACGACTACAGCTCATTACTTATTGACAAATTTAAAATAATGCCAACAACTAACGACTCTCTCTCACATTTACCCCCAACTTTCAGTTTCGGAACCCGTTGCCACGAAAATATCCGAAACATGTTCAAATCCACCAAATTTAGAGAATTTTGCGGCACCTCTGTGAGTGAGAGCGATGAAGATGAGGAAAGTGACGATTGTGGAGAATGAGAGGGAATTTTTGTATTTTGTTCAATTTTTTAAATGTTATTAGCGGCCCACCCCTTCTTACAACTGCGCTCCGCCGCAAACGAGAGAGTATCGGCGAGAGACGCAGAGTTTTGTTGTGGCGCGAAAAAGATTTTCACAGTTTTTGACCTATTTTCAATAATTTTTTCTCGGAATTCGGCAAATAACGTTTTAAAAACTTATGAAAATAGATCAAAAATGGTGAAAATCTGTTTCGCGCCAGACAATACTCTGCGTCTCTAGCCGATACTCTCTCGTTTGAGATGGGGCGAGGTTGTAACTTGAATGCTCGGCTAATAGTTTGAAATAAAAAAAAATTTCTTGAAACTTCACTTTCTTGAAACCTCTTTATCGATTTTTTGAGCTCTCCGTTGTCGAGATGTTGAACGATGCGCCTGTCAAAAAAACTAGGGCGGAGAGAAAAATAAAGTTTCTGCTAAAACTAACACGAATACATTTGAAACATCATCTTTTTTTTCCAACGGAAGCAGTCGCGGAGGGAGATACACTGAAAAATTGCAATGAATGTGAAGCTTGGTGTTAAAAATAGAATTGACGAGAAAAACCGAGTGAGTAATTGATAAAAAATTGATAAAAACTATTTTTCTGTTGATTCAAACGTATTTTTAAATTTGTATTTCGAAAAAAATAAAACAAAACAACGGAAATCCTCTAAAAAGACAATTAAACCGAAAAATTGAGAAAAAAACTTGTCCGAGAGGACTACGCGGCCGCGCGGTGGCGCGCAAAGTGTCGGGTCCTCGACCCCCAAAACTCTTCCACGAAAGCTCAATTTGAGCCGGGAAAACGGGAATTTAGAGCATTTAGAGCGATTTTCAGCATATGCTCCAATGATGAAAGTTGCTCAGAATTTTCTGAAGTATCATAATCTCAAATAAAAAAATATGACTTCAGTCCTCCTTTAAGCACTCGATAGTTTTCAATTTTGGAGCACCATAGGTGAAAATTGAGAAGTATTATGTTTAAAAACTACAAAAAATCGGTTGAAACCATGTAAAAACAAATGGAAAATCTCGAACTTTTGAATATTACTGTTACAAAAAATTTTCCGATTTTCTCGAAATTTTTCGGGAAATTTTCCCGAAAAAAGTCGGGAAAACCGAGAAATCGAGTATCCCGATTTCCCGACCTCGGCGAAGTCTGGTCTCAGTATAATACAGACTTGCAACAGGCCGGGCCGGGCCGGAATGAAAATTTCAAGGGCCCGACCCGGTCGGCCTGGAAGTTCAGTACTGAAAAAAATAATATACATATCAATCGTAAAATTCAAAACAAAACGATAAATTGAATATACTACCAAACAACAATCGTCAGTTGTTTGAGACAAGTTCTGGCTTGCAACAGTTGGCTCCCATCATCTTCCACTTCTTGATAAATATTTTCATCTGCTCCTGGATCAACATTATCTTCCATCTCGTTCACGTCTTCATACTTCTGAATCCATCTCAATGGAACCGTCGAATTCTCAGATTTCCTCATAAACTTATGCCACTGGAGTGTTGCAGTTCGTCCGTCATCCAGTTGAATGTCATACCCACCAAAGATCCATGGTGTTTTCATATGGAAATAATCAAATCTGAAGAAAAAAGTTTTGGTATGAGATGCTTCACTGGTCCTTACGCACCCAAATGACCCAAGGGATTACTGACGCAATAGCAGTGCAAATTCTTACTGTAGCTTTAAAGGCGCATAGCAAAAAAGTTTTCAAAAAATTACAGAAATTAATCAATCAGCCGTTTTCTGCCGAATTCAGTGAAGTTTCGATATTTTAGAGCAATAAAATTTCGAAAATTCCCCTAAACCTATTTTTAATCTCCGAAAAATTCGTTTTTCCCGGTGAAAACATTTTCAAAACATTTTTATCGCGTTATGCGCACAGTAGACTTCTGACGCTTTTCCCGTCGCGCTGACGCATTGAAAGCAGATTTTGGAGTGATAGGGTGCAGTGTGCTTTGTGGTGTAATGTTAAAAGAAGCGGTTAATGAAATAATTTTGTGATTCTGATACAATTACCATACTTGTCAAATGAGGGGCCGGTCCGGCCCCTAAAAAGCCCAGCCCGGCCCGGCCATAGGGGCCGGGCCCGGCCCCTCAGGCCCCTCTTTTCAGGGAAATGGGAATTTTGAGAAAAATTTTCAAATTTTTTCCAAAAACTCAATTTTTCATGGGGAAAAAAGTTCAATTTACTCGTTTTTTATACTTTTTTCGTGACGATTTAGTATATTTTTCGAAAGATTGACGGAATTTTTCAGCGAGACGCATCCGGCAGTAAAAAACTTGAACGTGTAATATGGTCAAATTTGATTTTTTCCCAGAATAATCTGCCTGTTTTCGTGAGTTCATTTCTATATCGAAAGAATATAAAAATTCGGTCGAAACTCCGCTGAGATCGAGCGGCGAAACAGTTTGGGCATTTCTGTAGCCGTGGAAGAAACAATTAAAAAATGGCGAAAATAATTATATTATATTTAAAACTTGAAAAAAATTCTTTGAAAATTTTTTTTCGATATGAAAATGAACTCAGACACACATACATTATTCTATGAAAAAAAATCAGAGTTGACCTTAGTACACCTTTACTCAAATTCAAAAAAAATTTTGAAAAAATTTTGAAAAAAAAATTCCCGGCGTAATTCAAGGAGAGCCCCCCATCCAGTTGAGCCCCCACGTTGATAGCAACCCTTGCAAAGCCCCCCACCAGTTACCCGGCATACTTAAAAAAGAGCCCCCCCCCCTCTCCTGAACAGCCAACTCTTGGTGAAAGATGAGCCCCCCACGATTCAATAATTGGCCCCCACTAAACAAACCCCCCACCATAACATTGATTCATTCAAGCATGGGACCCCACCATTAAAAAACAGGCCCCCATAGTTCAATATCGGCGCTCACTTGTCAAAAACTGGCATTTTGCTGCGCAATTCCCTTTAAAATGCCAATATTGAGTAAATTTTCAGAAAGATAAGGAAAATTTTCACTGAAATCAATGAAAAACAATGAAAAATGGGAAAAAGAAGTAATGAAAAAACTATGATTTTCGAAGTCCGCATACTATAATCTGCAGTGCACTTGAAATCACGCAAAAATGGGGGCCTGTTCTTTAATCCACAGGCATTTTATATTACGACAGAATGGGGGGCTGTGCTTGAATCCGTTTTGGGGTGGGGGGCCAATCTTGAACGGGGGGCTCATATTGAATGGGGAGAGGGGGCCCTCCTTTAATTAACTTTCAATGTGGAGATAGTAATAGTGGGGAGCCATCGTTTAACAAGCTCTTTTCTCAAAGTTTACCAGTGGGGGGGGGGTGCCCTTTCGTTTTCAAACTGATTCGTTGTAAAACTGATGCATCGTAGAACCGTTTGCCAACTAGAGCGCGTTTGCATTGCACGTTTGCATTGAGTGTGCAATGCAAACGCGCTCTAGTTGACAAACGGTTCTACGATGCATCAGTTTTACAACGAATCAGTTTGAAAACGAAAGGGCACCGTGGGGGCTTTTCAGGACAACTTTTGGGGGGTCATTTTTGAATTAGGGGGGGGCGATATTTGAATTTTACCAAATTCCCTCCTAAAGAGGGGCCTGAGGGGCCGGGCCGGGCCTGAAGTTTTGAAAAAAGCCCGGCCCGGCCCGGCTCTTGACAAGTATGACAATTACCTCCGAGTGTCATACTGTAAAAGTTTAATTGGGAATTATTTTTCAAAGTCAACACGTTTTTTTCCCGCAACACAAGGATATTACTCACTTGGAACATCTTCTCGTTGTCCTCGGATCTCTTTTGACAAATGGAATTCCATCTAAAATTTCCCTTAGATTGACAATATCCTTTATTTCGATTAAGGCCTTCTTTAGTCTTGAATTAGATTTCCCAGCTATTATATTTTTGAGGAATAAGTTCAAGTATTGATTAGTCAATTCACTATTATACAGGTCGATTTCGATAACGTCCAGAGCAGTCAAAAGATATGAACTTTCGATTTGAAGATTGGAAATTTTGAGTCTGTTATACAACTGACGAGACAATGATAATGGTTTCAATTTGGGATCTTCTGCATTACAGATAAACGCAGACAATGTATCCACTTTCTTTTTGTTAGTCTCCAGTAAATGATGAAAATCTTCCAGTTTCGAACATGAGAGATGAAGTGTTTGATATGATTCTTGTGGTAGGTCATTCGCATACCTGAGAAGGTAATCGACAACATTTCTACCACTTTTAGATTTGAGAGTCAACCCATACAATGGTGTGTTGAATATATTCATCAACTGCTCTAGTATTTCTATACACTTCTCAAATGGATTCGCAGCATAGAAGCGGTGATAACGATGAACCTGATTTTCAACACAATATTCGTCTTCGGATTGAATCGAAGTAGGCTTGAACATCCAACGATCCCAGTTTTCCGTTCCGAAATCCAGCCAAACTGCAAACGGTGGCCAATCGATTAATCTAAGTGAGAACGGCTTTCTACTGATTGACTTTGCCAGTGATGTTGCCCTTTTTGACAGTATTGAGAAGTAACACCTAAAAATCGAATAACCTCCTACAAAATAAGAAGAATATCTAAACTTACAACTCAAAGGGATTCCACTGTTTGGCGATTTCATTGAAAACGAGTAGCGGAAGTTTGAGTATGGAAAAACTGGATTTAACAGGAGTATTGATTAAAACGGGAGAACGCGTCATGTGTAGTTAGGGAGACAAATGACGATAGAGGAGTAAGAAGAGCAGATGGAAGAAGAAGAAGATGTCGGGGCCATTGCCCCTTCTCAGACATCGTGCTGAGGAGAAGAACAGGTGTTGGCTTGGGCAAAGGCCATATTTACAAAAGAAGTGTGGTCCCTAGTCCCGACATCTTCTTTGTCTCCCTAACTACAGCATGACGCGTTCTCCCGTTTTAGTCGATATTCCCGTTAAACACAGCTTTTTCATACTCAAACTTCCGCTACTAGTTTTCAGTGAAATCGCCAAACAGTGGAATCCCTTTGAGTTGTAAGTTTAGAAACTGTTTTTGTTTTGTAGAAGGTTATTCTATTTCTAGGTATCATTTCTCAATACTTTCAAAAAGAGCAACATCACTGGCAAGATCAATCAGTAAAAAGCCATTCTCACTTAGCTTAATCGATTGGGCGCCGTTCGAAGTTTGGCTTGAATTCGGAACAAAAGATTCGGATCGTTGGATGTTTAGGCCTACTTCGATTCAATCCGAAGATGAATATCTTATTGAGAAACAGATTCATCGATATTTTCGCTTCTATGCTGCGAATCCATTTGAGAAGAGTGTAGAAGTATTAGAGCAGTTAATGGATATATTCAACACACCATTGTATAGGTTAAGTCTCAGATCTAAAAGTGGTCAAAATGTTGTCGATTACCTTCTCAGGTATGCGAATGACCTACCACAAGAATCATATCAAACACTTCATTTATCGTGGTCGAAAATGGAAGATATTCATCATTTACTGGAGAATAACAAAAAGAGAGTGGATACATTGTCGGTGGAGATCTGTAATGCAGAAGAGCCCAAATTGAACCCATTATCATTGTCTCGTCAGTTGTATAACAAACTCAGAATTTCCAATCTTCGAATCGAAAATTCATATCTTTTGACTACTCTGGATGTTATCGAAGTCGAGTTGTATAATAGTGAACTGAGTAACCAGTACTTGAACTCATTCCTTAAAAATCTAATAACTGGAAAATCGAATCCAAGACTGAAGAAGGCCTTTATCAGAACACAGGACGTTGTCAATCTACGGGAAATTTTAGATGGAATTTCATTTGTAAAAAGAGATCCGAGGACAACGAAACGAAGCATTGGGTAAGTTTCGTTGAACAATTTTGTGAAATCGAAGTCAAAGTCAAATCAATTAACAAAGTATATTTTTCCAGAATTGAGTATTTCCTAGGGAAAGAATTATCCTGGATCTTTGGTGGGTATGACATTCAACTGAGTGACGGACGAACTGCAACACTCCAATGGCACAAGTTTTTAAGGAAATCTGAGAATTCGACGGTACTCCATTGAGATGGATTCAGAAGTATGAAGACGTGAACGAGATGGAGGATAATGTTGATCCAGAAGCAGATGAAAATCAGTATCACGAAGTGGAAGATGGAGAAGACGAAGGAAGATTCACATGTAGAACCTATCTCAAATCACTAACTATTTCGATTTGGTAGCTGTCATTATCCTCGAAAATTTACGTATTAACACAAATATATTGCTTGTTTCTCTTACAAAGGGAAGTCTTTGGAGACGCCACTTTCAAACGACCCATAAATTCGGTCATAGGTATTTTCGACTAGGGGGAGTCCATTTCTGAAGTCAAAAGCTGCTAAATGTCTCTGCGAGCCGAGTTATGAGTTCTCAAACTTTTCATATAGTTAAGCCTGTTTACATGGAATTCCAAATCGGCTGTATATACGCTACCGCGCAATTTCTGTACTCCAGCGGTTCACCTGTGCTCGTACGTTGCAAAAATGAGAATATTTTGCGTATACTGCTTGTCGATTCGGAACTCCAAGTGAAAAAAGCTTATCCATATTAAAAGTTTGAGAGCTCGTAACTCGGCTCACAGAGACATTTAGCAGGTTTTGAGTGCAGAAATGAACTCCCCGCAGTCGAAAATACCTATGGCCGAATTTGTAGGTCGTTTGTAAGTGGCTTCTCCAAAGACTTCCTTTTTTAAAGTTTCTATTCATTAATAAGTAATATTCTCTTTTTCTTCCCAGTTCTGTCCTCTGACGTCATCCATATTTGTAGACTGTCATGAGAATCCAAGTGACATCTCTCTCCCAATCCACTCTGCTCGTCACTCACACAATAATCTTAAATCATCTTTATCTCCTCAATTAGATCCACAATCGCCAATTACCACCACCACGTCTGCAGTGATGGTAATCTAGTCAAGCGGATCTCGCCTATTATTTGTTCTTCTCCGTCATCACCTCTAACGTTTCCTCCCAGAAATATGACATATTGTATGCAGAAGGTCGTTTATTGATTTGGCGTTGCGTGCCGGTTTGGAAGAACAGTGCCGCAAACCGTATCGAGTTCAGGAAGGAAACAGTTCCGTCTGCGATGTCATCACTACCTCTACTCCGACTGCCACTCCTTCCTCTACAACACATTATTCAAACTTGGAATATCTATGAAATGTAAGTTGGAAATTCGCAATTCTCATAATCTCATCATATTTTCAGATGTCAATTTGCAAAAGTGTCTAAACGGACGAAACATGTGGCAAGGTTAGCTGTTGGAAAACCAGCGGATATCATTTTGAACAATCTAGAGAGTCTTCAAATTGAAACGACAATCTCTGCAAGTGGTGGCATGTCCCTATGGGATACTTGGCTGTTTTAGTTGAAAGATGTCTCAGAAACGGATAAAACGGATTCAGAGGTTCATGATGAAAATAATCGGACTCACACCTTCACTTTATTCTCTGAAAATCCTCTGCTTCTTTTTTTTGAAACTCTCAAATTGCTCTTCGAAGTGTTCGATTGTTCTATTAACATGTGTCGCGACCATCCTTCGGATACTCACGACCTTAGATGCCTACACATATCTTCACAGCCAAATCTCATCGCTAAACCAACGGCAAACCTACAATCTAGTATGATTTCTCTCAAACGAGAGAAACTCATATTCAAACTGCCGCCACAAAGTTTACAAGGAAGGATGCAAGTGCGCCCCGCCGGACGCAGGTCGCGCCGGCGCGCTAACTCTTCACTCGCCTTCTAGAACATTCGGAGAAATGGCGCGAAACCATCAACGCACCAAGGAAACAAGCGACAGTCGTCAGTCTTCAACTCACTTCGACTCACGTTGACACATCAACACCAGCTCACGTCGGAGGACACTTCTTCCATGTGTTCTCGCTGCGAAGCGTGTTGCCCATCCGTTGTGGTGCACCGCTTCAAAGCGAGACACCACACACTCCGACTACCAGCCAGCCGTCAACCGAGGACAACTACCAGCTTGCACTAACTCTACCAGCTAACCTTTTCCAATAAAGGGTTTATCGATCTCTCTCTCTTTGCGTACCTCTTTCAGATCACAATACACACATAACAGTCAGTGAAACATCCTTAGGGTTGAGGGGCAGGTTTCCACCAAACCTCCAGAAATACCCCCTCGTCACATGGTGCAATCGACCGGGAACAGAAAATTTTTTTTCTGTGATGACCGACGAACAAAATTGGTGGCACTGATCTGTTTGTGTTGAGTGGTTTGAAGAGCGCGCGCTGAGAAAAAATCGATAATTGGCGTGCAACCACCACTCATTGTCTCGCCTGGAACGACTGCTCGTCTTGGAAAAGCGACTCGATTCGTCGAATTCAACGGAAACGGGGACGGCGAGGAATCCAGCAATCGGTCAGCCACTGGCGGAACGGAACAAGTTGGATATCACCCGCAAAATCGTGTCGCAATTACCAGCCAAGCAGCAGTTACCAGCATTCAATCGTTTCTCGGAGGAAAAAGATGTTCGCAAGAAGGTAAGTTGCTAACATTTTCTCGAATTTCAGGAAACAAATCCTTTGCAATTAGCTGAAATTTCGTGCAAATTTTGCATCATACTACCAGCTTGTGCACATCTTGGCTCAAGTCAACTTCGCTCGTTACATCAACGAACAAAAAGATGCATAGATGAGCGGAGCGCGTGCTCCACGTGTAGCACATCCTTATGCCTGATCAAAGGCTTCGTCTACCAGCATCGCCTCTCGGTTGTGCGGTTCCTTGGACGTGGAGCGTTGTGGCACCACAATCGAGAGTATCAGTCCGTCAGAATGGGGGAGTTTGTCGTCAAATCGGCAGCTCCGGGTCTCGCTGGTGGCCAAAATTATCAGCTCATCTCTCATATCCATTCTGTCACCTCTTGTGTAGTTTTTAGTCATAAAATTCAAACATTTCTGTCATTTAGCAATCATAGTATTGATTTTTGACTGAAATTGAGAGTTTGCGATTGAAAATTACTTTCCTTCCTCTTTCTCTGAACCACCACCTCTATTTTCGCAATCTCTCCTTCTGTTCCCTTCCCGGGGGAGCAGGAGATTCCTTATCTCTTTTCTCTTTCTCTCAAATTCTACCAGCCTTTAATATTCTAATCATTTCAGGTATTTCAGGTTTAGTAGTGGCCTAAGTCTGACATTAGGTAACACTTGTTACTTGTAGCAAGTGTGGGTTTAAATTCTAGGTTTTTCTAGCTTATTAAGGTATTAGTGGAGGCTAAGCACAGACCATGGACGGTTTAAAACTGTTGCTTCTGCCTCGGGGTACCAAAATATCTAGTTTAGTTTAGTATTTTTCTCACGGAGAAAAAGGCACCGTTGAGTCATCCGGACCTTCTATCCCAAAAACTAAAATTTCCCGTGTGCTCTAAACACGCGCCTTAGGTTACTACCAGGCTGACTTTGCACGAAACGTCGTGTATGGTCAGGAGTTGGGAACGCAGACACACAATGGGAATTCCTGAGAGCGTCGAGGAGCTCAATCTAAGTCTTCTGAAGATCGGCCGGTCAAAGGAAGATGGGGTTATCCAGAGACGTGAAAGAGTCAGGCGTCGTGGTCATGGCTGCGAGCTCTTTCTCCATAAAGAATTGGGTCTCAGGCGTCCGAAGACGTTAAACGCATCAGAGCTGGTAACTCTGGATGCACCAGTACTACAGACAGTACTGTTTTCAGGGACGCAATCTCCCAGGGACGCAATCTCCCACATCCTCTTTTCCCCCATACAAATATTGTTTATGTCTGTTATTCCACAAACCCTCTGGATTGGGGCGGTACCAGCATATTCATGTCACTTTCCCGTAACAATTCCTTCATCCCATCTTTCCTTTTCTTATCTCTCTATTAACACGGAAGTCTCCAAACTTTTGGGACTTGCCGTAAACTTTCTTGGTTCAAAAAACTCTTGTCTCTCAACTTCTAGACCCACTTTAGTTTCCTTTCTTAGCATTAATTCCATTTCAGGTTAATCTACAGAAATTCAGGTTACTCCTGTGCAAACATAGCCAATCCATTTGGTTATTATCCTGTCTACCAGCTCATGGGAGCATCCGAGATTCGAGCAAACGCAATGGTCGCCAGATACCAGCAAAGAGGACTGGAACTCATCTGGAGACGTCTACAATGACAAACTCATTCTCAAAACAGTCGCTGCAGCTGGTCAAGAATAGTTCGAAGGAACTAGGAAGGACAATGCAGCAAAAACAACTTCAAATGCTGTCACAATTCGATTCTTCACTGGAAATCCATCAATACAACTTCGTATCGACACCAGGGAAGCAATCGACACCAAAAGCCGGCAACGATCGAGAAGAAGGAGCAAATTTTCGCAAAAATCGGATGCTCATCAGCTAGAGAAGTATTTCCGTGTCAGATACTTCTTATAATGCTGATTGTAGCTCTGATTCTAGCGATTACCAGCTCTTTTCTCACAATCGACTTCAGTCTTGGCATTATTACCTCCTGGAT
This sequence comes from Caenorhabditis latens, assembly GCA_002259235.3. Classification (NCBI taxonomy): domain Eukaryota; kingdom Metazoa; phylum Nematoda; class Chromadorea; order Rhabditida; family Rhabditidae; genus Caenorhabditis; species Caenorhabditis latens. Next base: position 16,445,410 of record CM056092.1, on the reverse strand, counting down.
GTTCAAACACCTTTGCCTGTCATAGCCGACGTCTTTCAAAACTTTCATCGTGGCACCAGAAGCACGGTTAATATTTTATCGTCTTCTGGATGGAAGGAAGACAAAGGAAGAACCACGACAACGACATCGGAAGTGAAATAACAACAGAAAGCAAGTAAGATGATGCACCAGAAGCAACCCGGAAGCCTTCACAAGCCAACAAGAAGTCACCAACCCGTCCCGAAGAACATCAACGTCATCGGAAACGACAAAATCGTTAGGTTGCAAGCAACTACCAGCCGAAGCGATTGTGTCAATTCAATTCCGTCTTGACAGCAAAAGGGACAACAAGTAGATGCGAGTGGAATGCCGCTACTCGAACGGAGGAGTCGTCAGCGGAAGTCGTCACTCAAATCAAGAAGATCCAGTATCCATGGATTGATTTGACGTATCGATTGCAACAAAAACGATGTCATCAAGTACCACATTCATTTGTTTGGTCATCGCAATTGATCGAAGTCAGAATTATAAACTGACAATCAAGTCATTCGCTTGGAACAACTGGAAGGAAAACGACGAAAATTTCGTGGCCAACGACGTCAACTCGTTGCTTCGGCAACACTTCTTCGATACCAGCCGACGTCTTCTGAATACAAGGACGATCAGCTGGCTCAAGCGATAGGAAATTTCTATCGAGCATGCGAAAAATCCGGTTGCTCCTAGTTTCGACACATGTGCACGTGTTGAAACGAAAGATGCACGGATTTCAGCATGAAAAGTCGTTGGAAACTACGCCAAAACAACACAGGAAAATACCACAACCTCAAGACCGATTCGTTGGAACAATTCGTTGAAGAATGCATGGAAAGGAGAACTTACCGCCAACAATCTTCATTCTACCAGCACAACTGTTTCATCATCGTGAAGGGTCGACAGGATAAGTAGCACAAGTACAACCAGCTAATTTGTGCAAAATTCCCACGTGTCATCAATCCAATGACACAAGAAAACAGAAGCCAAGAAGTCAGAAGAAATTTAGCAAACTTAAAGCTAAAGGACATCGTCAGAAGACTTCGCGGCGTTGCTTCGGCAACAAAACTACAAGACCAGCAATCGTCGGCGACAACATCAATCATCGACGAGAAGCTGGGAAAAAAGCAATAGAATAAACTCTATTGAAACTGGAGCAAGATTGTGGACGAAGAATCGTATTGGAGGATCAACAATGCAGTCAACGAGTCTCCGGTCCACCAGCGACTTCAATGTCAACGACAATCATCGACACAATCGCGCTCTCGAGCACACAATCAACAACAACTGCTCAAAATAACACGGGACAAGAATAAGCTGTCATCGGTGTCTCCAATAGATGAATCGATCAATGATTTCGTAAATTCTTCTACCATCTCACTTCTTTGTGCTCAAGATGTTTCAAAAACTAAAAGAAGTCAAATCAAAGAAGCATCTACATTGGAGTAAGCGAGAAGAAGATAAGAAAAACGTTATCGACATACAAGAACATCGTTCGGAACTACCAGCTGCTATCCAGTCGTCTTCACGATCATTTGGGACATTGCACCCAGTAGATGTCAACAAGTCAATTGCTGCAACAACAAAGATTCAAGACGGAGAACAACTCTACGCCGTTAACCGTCAGAATACAAGCCAAGCAGTCAATTCCAGCTCATCTATTGGCGAATGCTCACAATCCGTGAAAGCTCTCCGTAAGAGTACAACGGTTGTTTGTAGCTTTGCTCCAGATGATCTGAACACCAGCTGTATCGATACGAAGAAACCTGTCAACAAGTCACCAAGGAAGTCGACGCCTGATGACGCCAGGATTCTCCAATCAAATCAATTGCTGATGATTTCGTCAGCATACAGCTAAACTAGAAGACCACAAAGAAAAAGCAGCAAAAACTGAAAACGATTGGAATCAACCACTCAGGGAATTTTCGGCAACGGTTGGGCATCACGTGGGCATCAGGAAGGCGAATTGCCTACAGTATGGGCAATTTGCCTGCATTTAGGGCGAATAGCCAGCGTTTTGGGCGAAGCGCCCACTGGGCGAGGGTTGGGCGACGGTTAGGTCGGAGATTTGAGAAAGGAAGAGTGGTGGGCCAGGGCGAAGTGCCTATTTGTAGGGCGATTCGCCCAGTTTATGAACACGCGCTCTATCGTACTGGAAAAATCATTTCTATTTTTCATTTATTTTCATTATTATTCTGTATTAATTATCTGTTTCAAACACACTATTCTGTTATGAATATGAAAAAGGACACCATTCGAAAGAAGAAGAGAGGTTTGTGAGTGAAAATTTACTCAAATTAATCTTTAAAAAAACATGGTTAAGACTTGGGAAAATTGTTCGTCGGAAAGGATAGTGGGTCATTTCCGTCTCCTGCGTAATTTGCTCAACTATTGTCCCGAGGATGGATTTTGATTATTGAGGTTAGTGCCGTTAGATTGTGTAAAAACGATAGCTAATTTTCGGGAAAATAGTTTTTTTCGAAGTCCGATTTGCTAAATCGTCTCTTTCTGCAAGTGCTCCGCCGGTTGATTTGAATAAAAGTTTCAAATAGGAGCATCTGTCATATGGTTCTAACTCTTCATCTTTTCATAGTTCATATTACAGATTTCTATCCGATGAATGTGGATGATATTGAAACCAAACACGTCTTCTACTCTCGCACCGAATTGTGAATCGATGGTTTTCTCTCAATTACCAACTCCTCCCACAGCCAACAACAACAAGAAGTGCCAGAGACTTGATAATTTTTTTCTTTTTAAACGGATAAATAAACATTGATGAAAACAATAACTGACTTCTGTTTTTTAATGTAATATATATATGAGTATCGGCAAGGAAAGCGAACGCTAAAAACAACACACGTTGGGCGATTCGCCCTTGATTTGGGCGGTAGTGCCCAACCGGGTTGGGCACGACCGCCCAATTGGTGGGCGAATCGCCCAAACGGCGGGCGAATCGCTCAAAATTCCCTGAGCAATGTCTTCAAAAAAGGAAAGTATGTCATCTTCAAGCTCAGAAGTTCAAAGAAGAACAACCAAACTGGCTCGTCTCCAAGCATCGTTGCGTCAAGAAGACTTCGAAAAATCACGTCATCAAGAAGTCTACCAGCAATTCCAGGAGAAACTCAACGACAACACCTACAAGTCAAGATGTCTAGAAGTTTCTTCACTCAGAAGTCCACTCATCTACCGATACCAGCTCGAGCAAGAAGAGGAAGTCTGATCAACTTAATCTTCAATCGATCGAGCAAGTGCACATGCAACACCAATGTCACGAATCGGAAGAAGATGGACAAGGACTGGGTCAACGAGAAGTCATCAAGAAGACGCTCCACGTCTTCTGGATTGACTAACATTCAAGTCAATGAAGATTCAACGCAATTCGACAAGACAATCGGATGCCTGCAAGGACATTCCGATGGCTTCAGAAGATCTCGACACAAGGACAGAATCCATCGTTCTGGCTCAACATCAACTCCCTACCAGCAAAAAATTCGACTCCGTCTTTACGCATTTCCATTAGGAATCAATCAATTATTCCCGAGAAGAAGAATGAATAAGAAACGGAAAGGAGAGTTTGAGCCGAAGATCAAGAAGTCAGTCACACTGCTTAGGACAAGAGGCAGTTGGACACCAAAGGATGTCAAGCCGGAAGTGAGAAGTCTTCAGAACTCATTCAACTTCTCTAGACGTCAGACAACATCGTCAAGAAGTCATTCAAGGACTAGAAGAAGACTATAATACCAGCTCAACAATCAAGAAAACGGAAATCTTCGAAAATTCATGAGAATCGTCAAACGGACAATTTCGTCACCGGAAAGTCAACAACGATAACTCTAAATTTAGATCATTTCTGTTTCTAAGATATTGAAAGGTTAAAAGATCCAGAGTACCGAAAAGAGACTAAAAAAGTCCAACTGCTAGTCAGTACGGGTCCAAAAGAGACACGGGTTTTGAGGAAGTGGTGCAAAGTCTTACCAGCAAGTTATCAGCTGGTTGCCATAAACTCAGAATCTTATGTCCACTTGTAGCAAGAATGTTACAAGCAGGTCAAGTTTGGAGCCAGTAGGCAAAGAACTTGAAAACTCTGGCTAAAAAGTCAATAAGTCTTTAAACTTTTAGTCAAATTCTTTAAAAATTCTTCTTTAAGTCTAATTAAAGTATCATGTCTTCATCAACCTTCTCAAACACCAGAAGACACCCCAACGACAGCCCAACATTCACATCTTTGACTCAAGGATTCAGGGATTCGTCGGACAACTGAAGAAAGCCAGGAAGAAGTCATCACTTCCCCAGCTCGATCTTCAGTAAAGTTAAGGACCAGTTAGTCAACGAGAGGAAGCCAGGGACATCAGTTCCCCAGCTCGACCTCATGGATAGTCAAGGATTAACAGGATTCTACAACAAGAAGTCAACGATTCCAGGATTCAGGAGCCAAGATGTTATCATCAACCCACCTGATAGGAGGAAGCGGACAAGCAACTCCAACTGAAGCTCCAAAGATTTTCAACTGCGTCACAACTCATCTTCTGGACATCAAACTCCGGAGTCACAACTTCAAGTCATACCAGCCGCTCATTCCGAATAACATCAACAGCTATGCCTCGCGACGAGGATAGCTAAAGGAAACAACTTGGAATAGCGATGAAGGACAAACAGAAGATGAAAACTTCAATTCTAGCAGTCGTCAAAGGACAACTTCAGTACCAGCAGTCTAAATCCAACTACTAAGGATCAAAAAAGAAGATCGAATAACACCTACCAGCAAGGAAGCTCGAGATTTGGGCATTCAGCTATGTGAGTATCAGCTGACAACCATCCATTTTCCATCAAGAAAATGTTCGGTTCCCTCCGCCCCCGGAGTGTCGCGACCATCCTTCGGATACTCACGACCTTAGATGCCTACACATATCTTCACAGCCAAATCTCATCGCTAAACCAACGGCAAACCTACAATCTAGTATGATTTCTCTCAAACGAGAGAAACTCATATTCAAACTGCCGCCACAAAGTTTACAAGGAAGGATGCAAGTGCGCCCCGCCGGACGCAGGTCGCGCCGGCGCGCTAACTCTTCACTCGCCTTCTAGAACATTCGGAGAAATGGCGCGAAACCATCAACGCACCAAGGAAACAAGCGACAGTCGTCAGTCTTCAACTCACGTCGACTCACGTTGACACATCAACACCAGCTCACGTCGGAGGACACTTCTTCCATGTGTTCTCGCTGCGAAGCGTGTTGCCCATCCGTTGTGGTGCACCGCTTCAAAGCGAGACACCACACACTCCGACTACCAGCCAGCCGTCAACCGAGGACAACTACCAGCTTGCACTAACTCTACCAGCTAACCTTTTCCAATAAAGGGTTTATCGATCTCTCTCTCTCTTTGCGTACCTCTTTCAGATCACAATACACACATAACAACAGTCAGTGAAACATCCTTAGGGTTGAGGGGCAGGTTTCCACCAAACCTCCAGAAATACCCCCTCGTCACAACATGATCTACTGGAACAACTGGAAATCCGAAGATATGCGACAGGTGATTGATTGGATGAATGGATGTGATAAACTAACAACAATAAGAAACGTTTGGTTCAGATTGAACGTCAATAATCAGATGACACTCGCTTTGTTCCTGGAAACATATCAGAAGAAACTTGGACGGTTATTCATGAGTAATGAAGTTCCTGATTTAGCTCCAGTCAGGTTTTCAGTGGAAATGGAGAGATTCAGCTATTATGGTAGCGCTAGATGGGGCAATTTACCTAATTTAATGTCTATGAACACGTGCAAAACTATTGATCTTGGAGTATCACTCCTGACTAATCAAGATCTGAATGCGTTCCTCAGAAGTTGGAAGGAAGGGAAATCAAATCCGATTCTAGAACATCTTCAAGCCGCTGTACCAGATCAAGAAGATTGGAAGACAGTCTTGAATGGATTGGGAGCGGTTGTAAGACATCCGACACGAGTGACCAGATGCCATATGTGAGTAACACTGACCGAACTACACTAACATTTAGGGTCGATTTACGCCGTAAATTTCTTTTCTTTTTCAGACACTATCGTTGGTACTATGGTGGTGTGGATATTCAACGAGTCGATGGGAAGATTGGAACAGTTATGTGGACACATTATATTGGGAAAAATGAACACGAGGAGATTCCCAAAAACATTATTGAAGCATTCGAAAGAACGAAACAAGAATGGGTTGGGACTGATAGTGACGTGGTTTTCGAGGAGAGAGGAAACGAAATTCAAGTCTCGGAAGAGGAGAAAATAATTGAACAACATATTCCCAATAATTGTTTCAACTTTACTTTCGTTGTCTGGAAGTGATATCTATAAATCCATGTTTCATTTTTTGTTGTAATTACATCTTCTGTCATTTTATTGCTGCATTCATTTTTTCACAACTCAAATTTTCATAATAAACTTTTTGAATCCCAGGAGAAGAGCCCTGTCCCATTACTTGCAGATGACAAAATGCAGGACCTTAGAGACCAAACCTTTCTTTCCTATTAATGGTTCTATGCCTCTAGCTATTTACTGACACTAGAGATGACATCTTCTGGCATTCAACACAGTGGATATTGATTTGGAGACGCGTCGCGTGCGGGTACGGTGAACAGAGTCACAGATTTGAAGGAATTACCAGAACACTTCTGTTTGAGATGTCACCACTACCTCTACTCCGACTGCCATTCCTTCCTCTTCAGAATATTATTCAGAACTGGAATATCTATGAAATGTAGGTTGGAAATTCCTATTTCTCATAATCTCATCTTGTTTTTAGATATCACTTCGCAAAAGTGTCTAAACGGACGAAAGGCGTGATAAGGTAGCTGTTAGAAAACCAGTGGATATCATTTTGAAAAATGGAAAGAATTTCCTAATTCAAACGTCATTCAAAAATAATGTCATAGACCCTCGGAAGCTTGAGACTTGGTTGTTTGAGTTGAAAGATGTCACAGAACGAGATAACACGGAATCAGATGTTTATAATGAGAATCATGTGTATCATACTCTCAACTTATTTTCTGATAATCCTCTGCTTCTTCTTCTTGAAACTCTCCAACTTCTCTTCGAAATGTTCAATTGTTCTATCCAAATGGTATACTGGATCGGCTGGAAATCAGAAGATATGCGACAAGTTATCGATTGGATGAATGGAAACGATAAACTAACAAAAATAAAAAATGTTAATTTTAGTTTGAACGTCAATAATCAGTCGACACTTGCTTTATTCCTGAGAAGATTTCAGCAGAAAATTGGGCGGGTAATCATGCATAGTGATGTCTCTGATATTGCTCCAGTCAACTTTTCAATGCCACAGGAAATTGAGAGATTCGATTATTTTGGAGGCGCTAAATGGGTCAATTTACCTATTTTAATGTCTATGAACAGATGCAAAACTGTTGATCTTGGAGTATCACTTTTGTCTAATCAAGATCTAAATGCATTCCTCAGAAGTTGGAAGGAAGGGAAATCAAATTCTATTCTGGAACGTCTTCGGGTGTTTGTACCGGGTCAAGAAGACTGGAAGACAGTCTTGAATGGATTGGGAGCAGTTGTACGACATCCGACACAAGTGGTTAGATGCTATTGTCGAAATAAAAAAAGTGATACTCGGTGATTGCGGACTTGATAATTTGTTTTGATGTTTTCGCCCCGCCCCAAAACTTGCAAGCGCGGCGCGCCCATTTGCAAGCCGCCGCGCACTTATTAACCTCTTTTTTTTTCTTCAAATTATGAAAGGGTTTTGTTTTCAAATTTGGCCGGTTTATCGATATTTTGAGTTTTTTAATTGTTATTTAAAAAAAAAAAAGTAAATTTTATGCCAAAAGAGCAAATAAAACGTGTGAAAAGTTAAAAAAAAAAGGTAAGAAGTCGTGAAAACTCCAAAAAAACCTTCAACTCGGAAATGATGAACTCAGACATTTGAAGAGAAACAAAACGAAGGAATGAAGTCAGATGATCAGTAAAGTGTAAGAAATATATTAATTCTAGTTTTGGTATAATATTCTTATTTCAGATCTCAAGTTCTTCGGCATCCAACATTTCGAAATCGGAATGAAGACTGTCTTCGTCATTATACTGAAAGTCATCGTCTTCATACTCCCCGAAATCGTCTCCTTCATCAAATTCCTCACTCTCCGAGCCTTCCTCTTCGTCACTTCCTATATGAATATTGACTAAATTGCCATCTTCGTCAATATCATAAAGAAGTTCGAAGTCATCATCTTCCAAGGTAAGATTTCTCTCCAACGTCATCTCTCTAACATCTTGTTCTAGTTTACGTGGATGATCGAGGAGTTTTGCGGCCGATTGTGCGGTAAAAGCGCGTAGAAATTGTAGTGCGCGATCTCGTACCTAGAAAATTAGTTTATTGTTATGTATTTCGGTCAGTTAATCACTGTTTCAACAGTATCCAATGGGCTTCCCTCCTTTCTGAGATGCTGCTTGAGTTGAGCCCATAGAAGTTCAATACCATTGAAGAAACAATGATACTGAGGAAGTCTCAATACTGTCACTCCATGGGATTTGGCCCACTCGTCGAATTTGTAGACTGTGAACATATCGCGGCCACCGTTGGATTCTACAAAATCTTTTGCCAAATCAATGAGAATGTCCCGGTTTTGTGATTTAAAGAACTTCAGTCCTTGCTCTGTGAGAAAAGATGTTACTTCTGCTTTTGAGCTGTTAGAAATTGGCGGCTGAATATAATAAGAATAATTACTCTTTTTCAATTTACTTCTCATTCTCACTTTTTTGATAGCCTTGTTGTGATAAGGGGCGTTATCACAAATGAACACCGCCGGTCTTCCTTTCTTTTTTGCCGCTTCTGCTAGTAACGGAATGACACCCATATAATACTTTTCAAAATTGTCCCCGTCCATTTCCTTATGGTAGTCAGCAGCTTGATCTTCTTCTCTTACTCCAGATACTAGCAATAATTCAGAATCAGGAAGCACACCGTCTTCTGTCAGAACTGCTGCAACGATCACTCGTCTGCCTCTTTCCTTTCCTTTTGATGGTCCAGCCTGGTGAGACTCCAAATCCATTAGCTGCGATCTTTGATACATGTTAGAATTGGCGTGCTGCCATCCTTTCTTTTTTGACATTCCGTCATATACCCAAGTTTCATCAAATGATCCATAGTAGGCATTTTTGTCGTCCCATTCTTTCTTGTTTTTCAGATATAAGGCACGTTTCTGGATAATATCTTTCCTTTCAAAAACAATTGTATTTTCCCCCTTCTTCTTATAGACGAAGCCAAGACCATGAAGAACATGAAGAAAAATTGTGTGACACTTATCGAATTCAATTTCAGTTTGGGCCCATTTCCACAATTCATCAGTGACAACATCTTTTCCTCTCTTCCAAATCTCATGAATCTCTTTGATAATCTTTGATCGTTTCAGAATATCGATTTCGTGTACATAATGTCGATTTTTCTCTTTTTTTGACATATCCCGGAGTCTTTTTTTCGGTGGATTTACACGAAGAGGAGTTCGGCGGATAACGGTGGATCTTCCGATACCGCAAACATCAGAAGTTGCCTTTGCAACGTTTTTGAAACACGTGTATTTTGCGTCGTCTCCGAATGATTCCTTTATCTTGCTTATTACTGTTCCAACGTTTCTCATGATCTCCTCCCCGCTGTTTTTAATGTGTTTCTGAGTTGTCAGTTTCGGAAATGTTGATGGATCAATATCTTTAAGCGCTTTCCCGAGTCTCATACAAACCAGTTCTTCCTAAAAATGTTTCATGTGATGCAAACTTTATTTTTCCCAATCACCTCTGTTAACCACATTAATCTATTTTCAGGTGGAATATCACATTCGCATTCTATCTCCGAAGTGGGAACCGGGTCACATTGTGATCCGGTGGAACTTTGGTAGATTGAATCAGTGGCCACGTTTTGATGAAGAAGGAGGTCGGGGATACGACTAGGCTTCACTTGAGAACCGAAGCTTCGAGTTGACGGACGTGTTTGCGTTTTAATGGTCCGGAAGTGAAGAGTTGGATGCGGGTCTCCTTCAGAAATGAATATTTCAAATTTTGTTCTTATTCTAACCCAATTCGTCAATTTTTTCAGATAAATCAAAATAAAAATGCATGATTTCTTGATATCTACTGAGTTCATTTATTCATTTTTGACCCTTCAGGTGTTTTTTTTTTACCTTTCTGCACATTTTCAGTTAGATTATTGATCTCCGACATTTGCACGATCGTCGTCGATTCTTTTCGAGCGATGGACGACTTTTCCGATTGTTAAGTAAACTTTCTTGCCCAAGTTCGCTAAAACTAACAGTTTAATAAGCATTTTCTGTGTGTCATGTTCAATTAACCCATTCAAAAGTTCAATTTTTGTGATTTCCAATTTCCTTTATTGAAATAATTCCCATTTCAAGACGTAAAGTTAAAACAAAACCCTTTCATAATTTGAAGAAAAAAAAAGAGGTTAATAAGTGCGCGGCGGCTTGCAAATGGGCGCGCCGCGCTTGCAAGTTTTGGGGCGGGGCGAAAACATCAAAACAAATTATCAAGTCCGCAATCACCGAGTATCACTTTTTTTATTTCGACAATATATATTGTCGAAATAAAAAAAGTGATACCCCGGTGTTTGCGGACTTAGTGCTAATTTTTAAAATTTTGCACTGAGTCCGCAAACACCGGGTATCACTTTTTTTATTTCGACAATATTTGTGAGTTAAATTAATATTTATTGCTGCTATTTATGTTTTCTATTACAGAGAGATATTCTGGAGGAGTTGACATTCAGAGAGTCGATGGAACAATTGGAACAGTCATGTGGACTCATTATCTTGGGAAAAAGGAACACGAGAAGATCCCAAAGAATGTTATTGAAGCATTCGAGAAAACGAAACAAGAATGGACCGGGATTGATAGTGACGTTATTTTCGAGGAGAGAGGAAACGAAATTCAAGTCTCAGACGAGGAGAAAATAATCAAAGAGTATCTTCCGGAGAATTGTTTCGACTTTACTTTCGTTGTCTGGAAATGATATATAAATTATTTTCGTTTTTTTGTGATTCTACGTTCTGTCAGATTTCTTTGCTGTATTCGTCTTTTTACTTCTCAAATTTTCATAATAAACTTTTTGAATCCCAGAAGAAGAGCCCTGTCCCATTACTTGCAGATGACAAAACGCAGAACCCTGGAGACCAAGTTACCATTCTTTCCTATAACCATAAAATTTGTATTTGAGGTGCATGCACCACTATTAGAGGGACATTTCAAATAGAGGATCTATTTTTCGTCGACGAATTCGCCCGAGCTTGGTACCTAACTAACTCTTGAATTTGTCGGATTTCATAAAAGTTTATGCCGAATTCATTGAACTTCAAGGTGGAAACGGAGAAAATCCTGAATTTTCATAGTAAACCACGTTTATATCAACAAAAATGCTGATTCACTGTTCGAAGAGCTGTTCAAAAAGTTGTCCGTAGAGCACCACTATAAGAGAAGCATTTCAAATTAGGCGGCACCTCATACAGTTTTTACGGTAACCGTTATTTGCGTCCAGCTATTAATTAACACTTATGTTTGAGATGTCACCACTACCTCTACTCCGACTGCCATTCCTTCCTCTTTAGAATATTATTCAAAACTGGAATATCTATGAAATGCAAGTTAGAATTTCTATTTCTCATAATCGCATCATATTTTCAGATGTGAATTTGCAAAAATCTCCAAACGGACAAGAAACATTGCAAAAGTAGCCACGAGAAAATCCGTGAACATAACTTTATACAGTAATGAGAAATTTGTGATTGACACGTTTTTTACTGAGAAAGGATTCATCATTCCGTGGAATCATTGCCCGGAGACTTGGAGACTCGAGTTGAAAGATGTCTCAGAAAGAGATAACGCAGAATCAGATGTTTATAATGAGAATCATGTGTATCATACTCTCAACTTATTTTCTGATAATCCTCTGCTTCTTCTTCTTGAAACTCTCCAACTTCTCTTCGAAATGTTCGATTGTTCAATTCACATGGTACACTGGATCGGCTGGAAATCCGAAGATATGCGACAAGTCATCTATTGGATGAATGGATACGATAAACTGACAACAATAGGAAATGTTCAGTTTATTTTGAACCCCAATAATCAGATGACACTTGCTTTATTCCTAGAATGTTATAAGAAGAAACTTGGACGGTTAATCATGCATAGAATGAGGGGAGAAATTTTTCAGGATGCGATCCCTGTCAAATACTCTAATCTACTGGAAATTGAGAGAATTAATGATAATTCTTGCGCTAAATGGGTCAATTTACCCAATTTAATGTCAATGAATTGCAAAACCGCATTTCTGGGAGTATCACTTCTGACTAATCAAGATCTAAATGTGTTCCTCAAAAGTTGGAAGGAAGGTAGATCAAATTTGATTCTGGAAGCTCTTCGAGTGTTTATACCGGGTCAAGAAGATTGGAAGACAGTCTTGAATGGATTGGGAGCGGTTGTACGACATCCGACACAAGTGGTTAGATGCTATTTGTGAGTTAAATTCATATTTATTTCTGTGAATTTATTTATTTTTTGTTATAGAGAGAAGTCCTGGTTCTACGGAGGAGTTGACATTCAACGAGTAGATAGAACGATTGGAACAGTTATATGGACACACTATCAGGGAAGAAGTGACCAAGAGATGGTACCCAGGAATATTCATGACACAGGTAAACCGCGATGGATCCATTGTGGATCCATATGCGCCCATATCGAATATGGATCCACATAGGATCCATAATGCGTCCACATTTAGAACGCGGATCGCGCACGGATGGAATATGGATAGGGAGGATGTCGGTCGTCATCGAACATCCGCGGATCGCGCGTGCATCCATATAGGATCCATATAGATCCACGCCTGATCTGACTTTCCAACGATAATCCGATATTCCGCTTTGCGTGTTGTTTATTATAAATCGAGGCGAATTATTTTTTAGGAGTTTGCAAAAATTTTCTCCGTTTTCCGAAGTTTTCATCAATTTTTATACAGTTTTTGTTGAAAATAAATTATGGTTCACTGAATAAAAAATAATGAAATTATTTCCGAGACTAATTTTTGCTATTTTTCACCAAAATTCAATAATGTCATTGAGTACTTTTTTGGAAATTTATGGTTGTTTTCATGAGAAAAAGTAAAGGTTTCCACTATTTTTCTTTTCGGAACGACATGATAAAATACATTTGCAGGTGGAATGAAAGGTAAATCGGTAAGTCTCTGTCGCTCCGAAAAAAAGATCGGAACTTTTACTCTATAGAAGTGTTCTTCTTTCCGAGTAACTTGAACACATTTTGAATAAAATTGATAAAAACCCTACGCACCATTTTTGCAAGTAAAAAATTGAATAGTATACTGAAATTACATAAAAGTGAAACCATAATTTGTTTTCGATGAAAAGTGAGTGGAAACTGAGAAAATTTTGTGGACGAACAGAGTTGGACGAGAAAGGAAGTTGAAAAACAATGGTAACAACACAATACACACAATAAGAAGTAGCAAAAGAATAAGTCTCTAGTAAGCGAATCAGCCACAATAAGTGGTGGTATGAACCCAATTGAATCAAAGAAACCACGGATCGCGCGTGGGTGCTAAACGGATGCCGACCGCGCGTGGATCCATTATGGATCCATAATGGATCCACCTGCCATACCCACAGCACCCGCGCGCGATCCGCGTTTCATCCATAATGGATCCATCGCGGTTTACCTGTGGAAGCATTCGAAAAAACGAAACAAGAACGGGTCGGGATGGATAATGACGTGGTTTTCGAGGAGAGAGGAAACAAAATTCAAGTTTCAAACGAGGAAGAAATAATTGAAAAACGTATTCCGGAGAATTCTTTCAACTTTTCTTTCGTTGTCTGGAAGTGATATCTATAAATCCATGTTTCATTTTTTTTTGTAATTCTACTTACAACTCAAACTTTTTATTATAAACTTTTTCAATCCCAAAAGAAGCGCCCTATCCCATAAGAATTCCCATACTGTTGGACACAAAAAATGGGCGTGCTTTTTTTTTCCAAAGAATAAATCGAATTCATATAATCATACTTATCAAATGACAAGCCGGCCCGGCGCGGCGGCTCCTAATAAGCCGTAAAAGGCCCGGAAAGCTTCGACACGGGCTCGGCCCGTCTTGAAAATTTAAACTAATTCACTATTTTCGAAATCTTGGCTCAAATTTTTCAGCAAGACGCCTCCGGCAATAATAAACTCACTGAAATTTATAAAAATACGCATTTAAAAAGAAAAGATAATAAAAACTGATCCATAAAAGCTAAAAATCAGCGAAAAATCCAAGAATTCAATGAAACGTGGCAATTATACCTGTAATCGTGTCGAGACCCAACACATAAATTCCAGCATGCGCCTTTAAAGATTACTGTATTTTTGTTTTCGAAATTTATTTTTGGCCCATACTCCCAGGGGGCATTGGGACAGGGGGCATCGTGCTCATAGGGGGCATTCACTCAGAGGGGTCACTAAATTTTAGGGGGCATTTCACTGATACTCTTAGGGGTCATTTCTCATATGCTCATAGGGGACATTGACCTTCATTCTCAGAGGGGTCATCAATATTTTCAGAAGAGACATCAGTTTTCTCAGAAGTGCCATCAGAAAAAAGTTGAACAAGGTTAGTTTTCGATAATTGGATGACCAGATAAACTTGATTTAATGTTTCTTGAGAAATTTCACAATGATTAAATGTTATTTTTTTCCAAAAAGTTTCTCTTCGAAGAGATTCTTGTTTCCTCAAAAGAGATTTCTGTACAACCCCAATATCAAAGGTTCTTTTGCTATTTCTTTCTCTTAACAGATTTTTGTTTATTTGTCAGAAAGCTTCAATTGGGATAATCTTTTCGTAGAAGATGTATTGAACAGTGCGATTAGTAAACTTTTTACATAAATAACATCTAATCATTGTGAAATTTATCGGCAAATACTCATAGACATTCTCTCATTGGCTACATCTACAGTACTCTCCAAAAAGAACTCCATCAAAATGCCATTAGATATCATCTACTTATGACATGTAGAGCATTTCAAAATGCTTTTCATAGATTAATTCTTAACTTATTAGAAAGATGTGGAATGCTGTGAATGATTTTTGATGGCATTTCAGAATCTCTAATATCTAGCGTCACGTAGAGACCATCAGAACCAATGCAGACGCGCTCTATTGACAGGCAGGGTACACATTGTCGTAACGGTGAACTTTCGAAGCTTCTGTGCATACCGTGGTGAACATTAGAATTTATTCAACGTGAAAAATAAATTCTAATGTTCACCACGGTATGCACAGAAGCTTCGAAAGTTCACCGTTACGACAATGTGTACCCTGCCTGTCAATAGAGCGCGTCTGCATTGGTTCTGATGGTCTCTACGCTATCGTCAAATCATCGGGCTAAAACAAATGTGGAATCAATGAGTCTATGTAGTCATTGAGTTTCTGCCAAATTTCTCAAAGTACGCTAAATCAAGTTTATCTGGTCATCCAATTATCGAAAACTAACCTTGTTCAACTTTTTTCTGATGGCACTTCTGAGAAAACTGATGTCTCTTCTGAAAATATTGATGACCCCTCTGAGAATGAAGGTCAATGTCCCCTATGAGCATATGAGAAATGACCCCTAAGAGTATCAGTGAAATGCCCCCTAAAATTTAGTGACCCCTCTGAGTGAATGCCCCCTATGAGCACGATGCCCCCTGTCCCAATGCCCCCTGGGAGTATGGGCCTTTATTTTTTCATTATTTTTCCATCATTTTTCCATCATTTTTATGGTTTTCAAGAGATTTTCGACGATTTTTTACATAGCTTTATCAATTTTAGCTCATTTTCTTGTTATTTTTCACAATTTCCAGCAAAAATTTTCAATTTCAGACAGTATTCAGCTCAAAAATTATTTTCTCTGTTTAGTTTTTCTTTATTTTTGACTCATCTTCTTGTTTTTCAAATAAATAACCCCTCAAAATTCATCTGTTTCCCGCTATTCTTCGCTCTTCGGCCACCGCGTATTCCTAGGCCATCATTTCTCTTCCACCTCTTCCGTTTCGAAATAAAAGACCTGTTTGTTGCAGTTAAAATCTTAAAAATCGACTCGGAAGCGTCTTCGCTCCACAAAAATCATGGAGGACGATGCCGTTGAGGTAATAATTCATTTAAAAATAAAATTTCAGTCTGAAAAATAATTTATTTGCAGGCACAATGCACACTGGAAAGTTGTGCCAATGAGCGCAATAATCTGAAGCTTATAATTCAGCAAAGAAGGAAAACTGTACAGGAATTGGAGAATTATTCGAAAATTCAGGCGGTAAGGTTTCGGAAAATATCGATTTTTCGAGAAAAAATGGAGTTTTGGTCATGTTTCACCGGTTTTCGATGATTTTAAGCTGAAACGTTACTTTTCTAAGATGAAAACAACGCTTTTCATGTCAAAATAGTAAAGATACGACAAGATTTGACCAAGAACTCGTACATTTCGAGTTTTCGTTGTTTTTCTGCGAAAAATCGAGTTTTCGAGGTGAAAACACAGATTTTCATCTAAAAATTGTCGAAATTCGACTATTTTTCGTTAAATTCGGTCGAAAAACTAGATTTTTTCGAGGAATAACGCAATTTTCGACTGTTTTTAACGATTTTTGAGATCAAAAACTACTTTACCCTACAATTTTCTCACTAAAATTGTATTTTTCAAACGATTTGGCACTTAAATCTCCATGATTTTTTATTTTTGAGAAAACATGGAGTTTTGGTCATATTTCAGCTGTTTTCGGTGATTTCCAGCTGAAAAATCAAGTTTTTGAGGTGAAGACAACGATTTTCATGCAAAAATAGTGAAAATTCGACAAGCCTTGACCAAAAACTCGTAAATCTCGAGTTTTTTACTATTTTCGTTAAAATTTAGTCAAAATCTGGCTGTTTCCCATTAAATTAGCTTGAAAAATTGAGTTTTTCAGGTAAAAACAATGATTTCCATGTGAAAATCGTCCATTTTTTACTTTTTTTTGCCAAATCTAGTAATTTCGCATTGGAAAACTAGATTTTAACGCAATTTTTGGCTGTTTTTGATGATTTCAAGATGTAAAATCGAGTTTTTGAGGTTAAAACTATGATTTTCATGTCAAAATAGCAAAGATGCGACAAGATTTGACCAAGAACTCGTAGATTTCGAGTTTTTGCTATTTTCGATAAAAATAGGTAAATAAAAACGCAATTTTCGGGAGTTTTTGACGATTTCCACTCTGAAAAACTACTTTTCCTTACAATTTTCTCCGTAACATTCAATTTTCCCTCGAATTTAGACTCTTTTTTTTAACCAAAATGAGTCGAAAAAACATGGTTTCCCAGCTAAATCCGTATTTTTTCGAGCAAAAACTCAATTTTTTGCTGCTTTTGATGATTTCAAGCTAAAAAATCAAGTTTTTGAAGTGAATTTTCAAACAAAAACAGTGAAAATTCGACGATTTGACCAAGAACTCGTAGATTTTGAGTTTTGCTATTTTTCAGCTTAAAATCGAGTTTTCGAAGTAAAAACACAGATTTTCATGAAAAAATCGACAATATTCGACTATTTTTGGCGAATTTAGTCGAAAAAACCAAATTTTTCAGCTAAATCCAGCCTTTTCCGGGGAAAAAAAACGCAAATTTCGGCTGTTTTTGGCGATTTCCAGTGTTAAAAACTACTTTTTCATACAATTTTTTCACGATTTCAAATGATTTCTCATTTTCTGCAGGAAGCAGAAGTGCTTCGAATGAAGTTGGTATCAACAGAGGCGACACTTCAACAATTCACAGCGGAGAAGATGGATTCAATCAATGCGAAGGAGATTGCCGAAGCGAATCTCAAACAAATGCAATCGGATTGGGAATTTCTGAGGAAGAAAGTTGGATTACTTCAGGAACAGGCAGATGAGTCTAAGGTAAAGGAGGAGAGAGTTTCGAGAGGGAAATGCAGCTTTTTTCATTGGAAAATCACTAGAAAACACTGAAAGACGATCGGAAATCGAAGAAAATTGACGAATTTTTAACTGAAATTGATGAAAACGGTGGTTTCGCTAGAAAATGTCATGGTTTTGGACGCAAATTCCGTATTTTTTATCGGAAAATGCCTGAAAGTTGATTTTTAAGCATCGAAATCCATGTTTTCAGCTGAAAATCCAGCAAAAACCACCAACTTCCGAATTCTAACATGGTTATTCATGGTTCACTAAACTTTCACACTGAAAATCGGTGGTTGCTACGAGTTTCGAGGGGAAATTCGATGAGAATGCTGATTTTTCATCTGGAAATGACTAAAAACCGTTTTTCAAGCACAGAAATCCATATTTCCAACTGAAAATCGATTTTTTTCCGGTGCAAATGATCGGAAATCGATGAAAACTGAACTAAAATTGATCAAATCCGCGTTTTCAGCTGAAAATTCTTCGACAATGAAGCCATTTCGCCATTGAAAACATCAATTTTCGAATTCTGACATGATTTGTCTAAAACGGCTCTAAATCGGTGGTTGTCACGTTGAAATTGTCGTTTTTGACTCTAAAAATGTCCAAAAATCTTGAAATTTGTACGAAAATCCTTATTTTCAACTCAGAAACCCATTAATAAACCTGAAAATCGATAGTTTTATCACGTTTTTGCATCTTAAAATGTCTAAATTCGATATTTTTGACATCCAAAATCCTTCGAAATGCAAGTTTTTCGGAAAAAAAGACTAAAATTTCGAAAAAAGTCCATAATTTTGACCTCCAAAATCCCTCAGAATACACATTTTTAGCCGGAATTGAAGCTTTAAACTTTGAAAAGTTTCCAGAAATTCACTGATTTTGATCTCAATGTCAACCAGATGACCAATATTTGTGATTTTTTGCAGTTTATGAGTTAAGACCGCGTCTAACGTGCGCCAGATTGAGTTTAGCCAGATTCTGGCTGCCTGAATTGTAGAAAAATGCCGAAAATTACAAAAAATGTACTGTTTTTGACCAGAAAACTGTGTTTTTCCTTCGGGAAAGTCCGTTTTTCTCCTTAAATCTCCATATTTTGTTGTCTTCAGAAACACGAAGAGCAAGCGAATCACTGGCGTCAGAAGTACGATGAGATGTGTTCGTTGGCAGAGAAGTTGGAGGCGAATAATGTTGATATCAAGTCAAAGTATGAGTCAGCTGCGAAAACGATGGAATCAGTTGGGAAGAAGACGATATCTCTTCAGAATCAAGTCACTCAATTGAAGACGACGAAGACGGATTTGACACTGAAAGCGAAGAAATTGGATAAATATCTGAAATCCGCTATTCAGGTCATCGATTCGTTGTGTAAGTTTGAGATAGAGACTACAAACTACAAAAAGTGGAAAATGAAAATCTAGAGCAAAAATTGATGGAAATCACTGAAAATCTGGAATTTCAGACTGACTTCGAGTTTTCGACCCCGAAAAACTGCATTTTAGAAATTGTTCACTTTTACTGAGGCTAAGCAAGATGTGTAGTTTGTAGTCAGTTAGCCTCAGTAAAGTTCACTGAGACTAAGCGACTACAAACTACGATTATCAGTTAGCCTCAGCAAGTCTAAATTTTCTGGTTTTTTTGATGTCTGGTGCGCCTTAGACGCGTTTTTAGTGGTTTAGGCTCGAAAATCCCAATTCTGCCGCTTTTTCAAACATATTTTCTGAAAATTTAACAAAAATCATCGAAAACATCAAATTTCAGTCGGAAGTGACCCTTTTGCTGAGGGTAAGCGAGTTTTGTAGTTTATAGTCAGTTAGCCTCAGTAAGGATTGCTGAGGCTAAGCGACTACAAACTACAAAACTCGCTTACCCTCAGCAAAAACTCAAATTCTACCGAAAAACATAGAAATTGATCAAAAATTGCGAGTTTTAGTTCAAGTTTAGTTTTTGATCTACGCGGGACACCGCGCACTCTCTTCTCTCCTTTTTAACCCGTATTCTCTTCATTTTCAAGTCATTTCCAGTGATTTTTCATCATTTTTCTCATCAAAATCGCATTTTTCCCGTTATTTTCCATCAAAAATGATCAGTTTAGGCTCGTTTTTTTCAAAAATAACGCGCCAAAGGCACGCCAGAATGTTTAAATTTAAAATTTTGAGCATCCGGGGTGGCTTTAATGCTTTGCGATTTAATTTTTGTTTTTACTGAGGCTAGCCCGATTCTGCAGTTTTTAGTCGCTTAGCCTCAGTGAACTTTGCTGAGGCTAACTGACTACAAACTACAAAACTCGCTTAGCCTCAGTAAAAGTGAAAAATGAGTAATTTTCGACGGAAACTTGCAGTCTTCCCAAAAAATTTCGCGCCAGTGGCACGCCAGAATGCTTCAATTTTTCTATTTTCAGCCTCCACCGCGAACCTCTCAAAGCAATCGAAGTCGATCAAGGATCTTGTGAATGTGTTCCGTCGTGACGACGTCAGAATCTTCTTCAACTCGGAGCCATGGCGGAATTCGATGTCTTCTGGAGCGCCAGGAGATTCAGAAGACACTCTGGGGGCGGAGCCTTCTTCAGAAGCTCCTGTGGCCCCGACTCCTGCTCCAGACTTCGATTTGATGTCTTCTGGACCACTGGAATTCTTTGGAGACGTCGTCAAAACTGCACAAAATGATGATTTACTGCTGGGAACTGGCGAGAGGCTTAGCGACGATGAAGAAGACGTGGAGGATCCAGAAGACGTTGACGACGAAGAAGACGAAGAAGAGGTTGAAGTTCGGAGGCTAGAATCGCTCGTCACCAAACAAATACTCGATAAATCCAACAGACGCCCAGATTTCGGCCAAAAAATGCGAGAATTAAAAGCGAAATCCCACGCGCCACGTCTTCTAAAAACCGCCAGTGTGACACCGTCGAAATGGCCAGAAGGACTTCGGAAACCTGTCGTCGTTGACAACGGAGGCCTTCTGAATCCTCGAATCGTTCATTCCAAACAGATTCCGACGAGTGATTTCGACGCGATCGCACAGGCGTCAGAGTTGAGAAAGAAGGCGTTACTGGAGAGAGGGGCTTCTGGAGCACACGGAGCATCTGGAGTCTCTACGACGATTCATGGCAAAAAGGGGAAATCGATTCGAGAACAGCAGACGGAGATGATGAAAAAGGAGTCGGTGAAGGAGCGAGTCGCCAGAATGAAGGCAGAGAAAGCCACGCCCACTTTCCTAGCCCCGCCCACTCGACCAGTTATGTCAAGGACACGTCATCTATCAGAGCGAGATTCAGATTCCGAAATTGAAGACGTTACGCCAGGCTTTAGACCCTCCAGACCCCGATCTGTGTCGGTGGCACCCAGTGACTATGTGGCTCCGCCCACACCACCGAAACGACGAGAAGTGGAAGTCATTGAGATTCTGGATGATGACGTTGAGGAGAATCTGATTCCGCCGGTGGAGATGGAAGTGGAGATTCTGGAAGAAGTGGAAGTTGTGGGAGAAGTGGAAAATGTAAAGGAAGAGTTGGTAGAAGAGACACCGATTAAACCAAGAGGAAGAGGGAGACCGAGAAAGGATTCGAGAGTAAGGAAACGCGTCGAAGGCGCGCTTGAAACGGGGAAAATCGAGTTTTTTGCATCAAAATCGATTCACAAACGCGCCTAAGGTGCCCCAGAAGGCATTTTACAGCTAAAGACAGTCCAACAGAAATACACTTGAAAACGCGTCAAAGGCGCGCTTGAAACCAAGGGCTAGAAACGCGCCCAGGGTGCCCCAGCCTCCATTTTACAGCTTAGAGAAGCGCTAGACACCAAAGGGGAAGAATCACGCCAGAGGTGCCCCAGAGTCCGAAATCACCCTTTTACGGAGGCTAAGCGAGTTTTGTAGTTTGTTGTAGTCAGTTAGCCTCATTAAAGTCCAACAGAAACACCCTAGAAAACGCGTCACAGAAGCGCCAGACACCAAGAGAGAGAATCGCGCCACAGGTGCCCCTGATTCGTCAAAATCTTTTATTTTTGTAGTTTGTAGTCTCCAATTATTTCAGCCGCCCATGTCACCCACCGTCTCCGATCGCCGCACTCGTCGTTCTCGTTCGATTCGACCAATGAATTTGGAAGTTTCAACGGTAAGACGCGTCAAAGGCGCCCCAGACGATGAAATCTGATTTTTTCAGTCACCACAACCATCCACGTCATCCGCCGTCTCCGACAATCGTCGTGCTCGTTCGGTTAGAGCTTCTTCGGTAAGCAAAAAACGCGTCAGAGGTGCGCCAGACGATCTTATTTGGAGGTTTTGACCCGTTTTGAACGCTGAAAATGCATAGAATTCCGCGTTTTTACTTATTTTTTGTAGTTTGTAGTCAGTTAGCCTCAACAAAATCTCTATCTTTTCAGCGTCGCACATCACCAACACCATCCACGTCATCTGCCGTCTCCGAACGCGTCAGTCGTCGTTCTCGTTCAGTTAGACCAACCAATTCGAGAGCATCATCGGTAAGAATCAGAGAAACGCGTCAAAAGTGCGCCAGATTGCAGCGATTTCTTGTTAAAAATGTAGTTTCTAGTGACTTCTCATCATAAAACGCGTCACAGGTGCGCCAGATGACTATAATTTGTATTGTTTTGCAATTTATGAGTTAAAACCGCGTCAAAGATGCGCCAGGTTGAGAGCTTTTAGGCGATGTCAATAAGAAACTGTACAAACGCGCCGCAGGTGCGCTAGTCGACCAAACTTTGCAAATTTTTTTGCGATTGAAGTGCTAAAGCCGCTCAAAACGTAGCTTGCATTAACTAGAGCTGTAAATCGCGTCAAAGGTGCGCCAGATGGTAAATTTTTGTAGTTTGTAGTCACAGAATTCCCATTTTTCAGCGCCACCCATCACCGACACCATCTGTCGCATCATCTACCCGTTCCTCACGATACCGTGCTCGATCAGTGCTCCGTGGAGACGACGCGGGGTCCGTTTCTCCGTTGAAAAAGAATCAGAAGACGTCAGAAGCAGAAGACGTGGACGATGACAATGAAGAAGAAGAAGAGAGCACAAGGATTCCACTCGAAATCCGACGTCTTCAAATCGATGCGCCGGCGAAGAAACGGGCGGCTCCAGCTCCAATTTCCGCTGGTCCACCGTTGAGGAATCGTCGTGTGGAGAGGATGAAGGCTCCGGTTTCGACGTCGACGAAGAATTCAGATGACGTCAAGAAGGCTCCAGAAGTTTCGCCACGTCAAAAAATCTATTTCGGCGCTAAAATTGATGAAAGAGCTCCAGGTGGAGCGGAGGCTCCAGAAGCTCCAAAAGAGCCAGAATCGGCTCCAGAAGCTCCCAAAGCTCCAGAAGACACCCAGAAGGCTCCAGAATCTTCTGAACCTTCTGAACCCGCTAAGCTCCGCCCACAAACTCCAAAAAGTCCGAAACAGATTATGGTATCGCAGTACGGTCTCGATATAAGTGATAGTGAGGAAGAAGACGACGAGTTGATGAGAATTACAGAGGAAGCCACGTCACAACAAGCTCCGCCCACTCAGGTTGAAGCTCCGCCCAGTCCAACAGACGAGCTGCAAATAGATTATGAGCCGGAGCCAATAGAAGATCCGCTCCCAGAGGCTCCGCCCACTCCAATCGAAGCTCCGCCTCCAAAAGCCACGCCCACTCCAATAAAAGATCCGCTCCAAGATGCTCCGCCCACTTCTGTTGAAGCTCCAGTTACAGAGACCCCGCCCACAAAGGCTCCGCCCACTCCGGTTAAAGCGCCGCCCACTCCAGTCGAAGCTCCCAAAGAGTTTGTGCGAGATTTCTTGCCGAGAACATCAGCAGACGTGGCTAACGCTCCGTCGCCCACTTTTGCGATTCCACAGAAAATACCACCGATGCCAACACGCTCCTCCTCTTATCCGATAACGGCTTCAAAATCTCGGCCAGAAATCAGAAATGACAACTTTTTGAATGATATATTGGCTGGTGCCAAGGCGAAAAAGGCGCCAGCAAAAAAAGAGGCTCCGCCCACAATTATGACACGAAGATCGTCTAAAGCTCCGCCCCCCACGGCCACGCCCACTTCTTCAGAATCCTCTGAATCTCCTGGTATTCCAAAGCGAAGAACCGCCCATATCAGGGTACCGCCGGCTCCGGCCACGCCCACTGTGATGCCTAAATTGATTCGACCGCCAGACGATTTAGTTGGAGACATTCTCTCTGGAGCATCTGGAGCTTCTAGAAAACCACAAAAACGACAGGCTCCGCCCACTTCCACTTCAGAAGTGGTTGTGAAGCGACAGTATACGAAGAAAGTGGCGGGAGTACAGATGATTGAGGCGATACCGGTGAAAAGGAGACGATCGATCAGTACGAGAGCATTCAAAACGACTCCAGAAGCTGTTGCAACGTCGTCTGAAGCGTCTTCTGAAGCACCGACGTCGTCTGCAATGGCTCCAGAATCGTCTTCTTCGGAAGCGCCAGTTGTCGGGACCAAAAAGTCGGGACCAATGAAGGCGATTATGATCGAAGCGCCGCAGAGACCGGGTGGACGAGCGATTAAACGAGAAATCAAACCGATTGGAATGAAGGAAGCACAGGCGAAGGCAACGGAGAGAGGCGGGAAACGAGTGGATAAGGTGAGAAAATCGCATTTTTCACCTCGAAAATTGAAAAAAATGCGTCAAAAATGGTCTAGAATTCGAGTTTAAGCCTTGAAAATTGCCTCAAAGGTGCGCCAGACACTTTTTGTGAGAAAAACGCGTCAACGACACGCCAGGGTTTATTGAGGCTAAGCGTTCTTTGTAGTTTGTAGTCTACTAGCCTCAGTAAAGTTTGCTGAGGCTAACTCACTACAAACTACAAAAAAACAAGAAAAACGCGTCTGAGGTACGCCAGACGCTCCAATTTTGAAGTTCTGATAGATTTTTCAGTGCTTTTAATCGAAGTTTCCAATAATTTTCTCGAAAAAACGCGTTTGAAGGCACGCCAGCCACTCATTTCTGTATTATTCCTAGTTTTTTGCTGTAAAAATGGAAGATTCATCTTAAAACGACGTCAGAGTAGCGTCAACAGCCGATTTGTGGAAAAAAATTGAAAAAAATCAAGATTTTTAACTCAAAATCTTCTTTTTCATCACTTTTTCCCGTCGAAAAACCAGTAAAAATGGGTCTTGCTGAGGCTAACTCCGTTTTGTAGTTTGTAGTCGCTTAGCCTCAGTGAAGTTTGTTGAGGCTAACTGACTACAAACTACAAAACGAAGTTAGCCTCAGCAAAATCGATATAGAGCCGAAAAAACAGGAAAAATCTCAAAAAATTGAAAAAAATCATCGAAAACGCCAAAAACCACTTTTACTGAGGCTAACTCAACTTTGTAGTTTGTAGTCTGTTAGCCTCAGCAAAGTCAGGTTTTCTCGTTATTTAATGTATTTTTGCCAATGTTGCCGGATTTTTCTGCTTCTCAACGTTTTTTAGTCACTCTAAACTACAGAACTACATAAAAATCTCGTTTTCCCTCCAATTCCAGTTTAATTTCAGATCAAAACGCATCTCCGGCAGGCTCTCGATCTGAAAGTGTCTGTAAACGAGTTGAAACGTCCAATGGAAGAGAAGGGAATCATTCTGGGCGCGTCGATTCCACTGACGCCTTCAGACGCCGTCGACGTGATGATGGAATTCTTGAGAGAGACGTCTGCAGCAGATATGTGGGCGGTGCTTCACAGACAACGAATCGACGGAAATCTGATGCCGTTGATGAATACAGAGGAACAGAACTTCTTGCAAGTCAGCGTTTCGTTGAATGATAATGATCAGATGTTGCTCCATTTGTTCATTCGGTAAGAGAAGAGAGTGGCTGGTGTGCCTTAGACGCGTTTTTAGTAGTTTTATCTCGAAAATCCCGCTAAAAATCGACCAAAATTCATCGAAATCATCAAATTTCAGTCGGAAATTACCTTTTACGGAGGCTAAGCAAGATTGTAGTCAGTTAGCCTCAGCAAAACTTCACGGAGGCTGATCGAGCTAGCCTCAGCATGACCGATTTTGCGGTTTTTCGATGTCTGGTGCGCCTTAGGCGCGTTTTTTTTAGTAGTTTTGTCTCGAAAATCCCAGTTGAGGCGCTTTTTCAATATATATTTCATAGAAATTTACCAAAACTCGTCGAAACCATCAAATTTCGATCAAAAATGACAGATTTTTCACTTTTACTGAGGCTAAGCGAGTTTTGTAGTTTGTAGTTAGCAAACTGTACTGAGGCTAAGCGGCTATAAACTACAAACGTGAGTTAGCCTCAGCAAAATCGAGTTTTCGCGTTTTAGATGAATTTTAGTGTAGTTTTCGAATTTTTTTGATCTTTTTGGTTCAAAATACAAGGAAAAGTTGATAAAGGGGCCATAAAAGCAGAAAATTCTCAAAAAATTAGAAAAACCGCTTTTACTGAGGCTAAGCGAATTTTGTAGTTTGTAGTCCTTTAGCCTCAGTAAAGTTTACTGAGGCTAAGCGGCTACAAACTACAGAATCGAAAACATCCAGATTTGTAGTTTGTAGTCTCTAAGCCTCATCCATTTCTTTCCAGCCGAATCCTGTACGAACTCTCTCTCCGCGATTGCATCGACTCGAAGCAATGCGGCCGTCTCGTCCGTCTCTTCTGCCACGCCATCCACTTCGCCGAGTATCTTCCATCACCGAAGAATTCAGAAGACGTCAACGACGACGACGACGACGAGGATTCAGATGAGACCGCCCAGATTCTTCATTTCCAGAAATCCACGTGGATGCGTCATCTTTTCCTCGTTTTACTCCTAAAAAATCCGATTCAGCTGACGAAGAGTCTGGCGTATTGTCTGATTTCAAACTGCTCGAAATACTGTCAATTCGTGGTCGATGAGCTCGAAAAAGAGCCGACGTCTTCTGAATTCCACGTGGCGCTCAGAATCCTGATGCATCGAGATTCTGAGCAGGCGAACGTCATCAATTGGCTTCTCAACTCGAAATTCCAGACGGCCTACGTCACTCAGTTGACGCCTGATGAGATTCAGAAGGCGTGCCACGTGGCGCATCAGAAGTTTTTGGACGATGACGAGGGGTTGAAGACGTCGATGTTCATGGCGAGAACTGGATCGTCGGATGTGTTGAGTGTGGCATTTAAACTGCTTCAGACGCAGATGACGATGATTGAACATCAGTTTTTGGAGCCGAAAGAGAAGGATAAGGAGTTGAAACGTTAGTTTTCAGAGAAATCATCAATTTTATCGTCAAAAACCATGGAAAATCATATAAAAACACGTAGAAGCAGAAAAATTCATCAAAATTGGCGAAAATACATGGAAAAAAGAGAAAAAAACTGATTTTGCTGAGGCTAACTGACTACAAACTACAAACTTGAGTTAGCCTCAGCAAAAGTGGTTTTTGTCGTTTTCGGTGATTTTTTGCCAATTTTTAAAAGATTTTTTCTGTTTTCATCGATTTTATCGTCAAAACCCATAGAAATCATATAAAAACTCGTTATTTCACTCAAAAATGAGATTTTCGAGCGCTTTTTAGTAAAAAATCAAGGAAAAAACAGTTTTTTTACTAAAAACTGGTATTTTGAGCACTTTTTTCAATGACACAGCCGATTTATAGCTGAAAATTGAAATTTCAGATCGAAATCTTCTTTAAAACACTTAAAAATCCGACAAAATCCGACGAAAATACATTAAAAACACAAAAAAAACTGATTTTGCTGAGGCTAACTGACTACAAACTACAAAGTCGAGTTAGCCTCAGCAAAAGTGGTTTTTGGCGTTTTGGATGATTTTTTGCCACTTTTTTGAGATTTTTTTCTGTTTTTAAGGCTCCATAATCAACTTTTTCTTGTTTTTCCCCAAAAAAATCAATAAATTCAAAAAATTGGCAGAAATTCATCTAAAACGCAAAAAGGTTGATTTTACTGAAGCTTGTAGTTCGTAACCATTAGCCTCAGTAAATTTTGCTGAGGCTAATTGACTACAAACTACAAAACTAGTTTAGCCTCAGTAATACTGATTTTTGACCCGATTTTTCAAATTCTAGCTCTCCTTTTCCAGACAAATCAGTGTTCTCAATGCCATCAGTGGCCACTAAAATGACCGTCCAAGACGCGGAGAAATTCAAGAAAGAGATGGAATGGCAGAAGACGGTTCTTCTCGTTATGATCGATAATCCCACTTCACTTCATTACACACCGATTATGGACGCGTTGAAGAAGATCTCACCGCAGGTTTGTTTGTCTCGAAAAATGGAATCGAAATGGGAAAAAGTTGGAAAAAATCCATTGAAAATCGTTTTGGATGACTAGAAAACGTTGAAAAGCAGGAAAATCCGACAAAATTGGCAAAAATACATCGAAAAACGAGAAAAAGCTGATTTTACTGAGGCTAACAGACTACAAACTACAAATCTCACTTAGCCTCAGCAAAAGTGGTTATTGGCGTTTTCGATGATTTTTTCCAATTTTTTGAGATTTTTTCTGTTTTCACGGCTCTATGATCAATTTTCATTTGTTTTCGCGCCAATGAGACCAAACAAATTCTGAAAATAGGCAAAAATCCATCTAAAACGCGAAAACTCGGTTTTGCTGAGGCTAAGAGACTACAAACTACAAAATGCGCTTAGCCTCAGTGAAAGCGGTTTTTGACGTTTTCGATGATTTTTTCTTGTTTTTTCCACCCTTGTCTGGTTTTCTGTTATTTCATGTTGGAAAAACTTCTAAACTGGCGTGCCTTTGACGCGTATTTCGATATACACCAAATTTGAGCCCGAATTTGTAGTTTGTAGTAGTTAAGCCTCATCATTTCATATTTCCAGGTCGTGAAATTTCGTGAAATCGTGCTCTCCTCTGACATTGATCAATTTGTGGAACCATCTGGAGTGGACGTCCTCAATGAAGGTGTCCAACATCTTCTAGATCTTATCTCTGACTTTACCAATTTCCCACTGAAACCATCCATTCTTCCGATTTCTTCTGATGATAAGCCATCCACTTCTTCCTCCTAGTTATACCATGTGTCATTGAAAAAATTCTGAAAATTTTTTTTCATTTTTAAAACAATCCCGTTGATTTCCCATTACACCGTTGTTGAAAATTGACTTTTTAATCAATTATTTTCCTAAAATTTCAAAATTTCCCTCATTTTCTAATCAATTTTTGCTAGATTTTGGTAGTCTCTAAAACTGCCCCGCCCCTTTTTTTGTATGCTCCTTATCACAGTAGACATTACGTCTTTCTTTTTTCTTTTTGTTGTTGGATAAATCAGCTAGAAGCCGATTTTTTTGTAGTTTTTTCCCTTTTTTGTTGAAAAATCCGGAAAAATTGGCGGAAATGCATTGAAAAACGAGAAAAAAACTGATTTTGCTGAGGCTAACAGACTACAAACTACAAAGTCGAATTAGCCTCAGGAAAAGTGGTTTTTGGCGTTTTCTGATGATTTTTTGCCTATTTTTGAGATTTCTTCTGTTTTTATGGTTCCGTAATCAGTGTTTTCTTGTTTTTCCTCCAAGAATATCAAAAATTTTTAAAAAATAGACAAAAATTAATCTAAATCGCGAAAAGTCGATTTTGTTGAGGCTAACTCAAGTTTGTAGTTTGTTAGTCGTTAGCCTCAGTAAAAGTGGCGTTTTCGATGTTTTTTTGTATATATTTTTTAAACTTTTTCGGTTTTCTTGGAGAAAAAACAAGAAAAAATTGATTATGAATCCATAAACCCAAAGAAAATCTCAAAAAATTGGAAAAAAATTATCGAAAACGCCAAAAACCACTTTTGCTGAGGCTAACTCAAGCCTGTAGTTTGTAGCCGTTAGCCTCAGCAAAATCAGTTTTTCTCGTTTTTAAATGCATTTTTGCCAACTTTGCCGAGTTTTTCTTTAGTTTGTTCGCGGATTCGATGTTTTCTGTTTAAACAAATAACCGAAATGCAGAAAATTCATAAACTGGCGCACCTTCGGCGCGCAAAAAAATGCAATTTGTCAGCAGGTGATCATTTTTCCACCTGCTTTTTGAAATTTTTTATATATTTTTTGAAAATTTTTTTGCACTGGTGAGGCTAAGACTACAAACTACAACATCCCCCTAAGCCTCACCGATTATCGATCTCATTGTCTCTTTCTCTGCGTCTCTCACTCTCTCTCTCTCGCATCTGATATCCACCAGTTGTAACCATGGAGATAATGGGACTCTAATCCGGGCGGCTCTCTTCTCTCTTTTTTCTCTGCGTCTCTCTCTCCACTATCTCGTTCTCTCTTCGAACCGCGCATTTAATGTCGTGGGATTCGAGGAGAAGCGACGTCTTCTGAAATTTTTTTTTGGAATTTTTTTTTGATTTTTTACTGTTTTTTATAGATTTTTCTGTAAATGCCTTCTGAATCTTCTTAAAGTGACGTCATCTTTTTTTTTTCAAAAATTCAGAATCCTGATTTCAGAATGGAAAACAACGAAAATCCGAATCTGGAAGATATTCTCGAGGATATTCGGGCTAATAGACGGTGAGGGTTAAAGGGTGATTGTAGTTTGTAGTTTGTAGTCACTAAGCAACTTTCGGGACTGGAGACTTGAAACTAACAGAGATCTTTGAATTTTGAAAAGAAATGTCCACAAAACTTAGGCTATCTCACTGAGTTTCCAGTTTTCAGTTTTGAAATGTACATTTCTGAAATCAGCGTTTTGAGACGCTTCGAATGACTATAGACATGACAAATTTTGAACGTGAGAGAGAAAGAGGCGCAGAGAAGTTAGAGTGTCGGGCTTATCTGCGTCTCCTCGCCTCTCTCATCTGTAAAAGCGCTGTATCTCAAAAGTGGGCGGAGCTTGAAAAAAGTCGTCAACTACAAAAATAAAGAGCTAGTTTAAATCTACAATTTTGTAGTTGACAGTTGTTCACTGGCTCCGCCCACTTTTGAGATATGCGCTTTTAAAGAAAGCTGTTTCAACAACTTCCTCTACTCCCTCCTCATTTTCGCGCCGAAGGCGCCCCAGACGATTCTAGCGCCGCAGGTACCCCAAACTGTTATAAATAAGCACGTCGCAGACATGTCATGACAATTATGCGCCAAAGGCGCGCCAGCTCATGGATTCTAGCGCCGCAGGCATATCCAAGGACGCTTATCTCAAAAGGGAGGTAGAAAAAAGTTGTCAGCTAGATGAGGTCCACAAAACTAGTCTAATTTCGAAACTTTTGGTTTAAGAAACGAGACCGTGACGGGATCTCAAAGTTGGTCACTGTACTTTGTCAGTGTATTTTGTCATTGTAACTTCAATCTCGAGTATTCCAGCCGCCTCGATGAGATCCCAATGGACCATTTGCAAATGGTACTGAACCACGCAATGGAAGAAGATAATGCAGACATGGAACAACTGGAACTCCAACTGGGTGTAATCCGTCGTCTCGAGGTGCTCGACGCGGAGATGTTGTACTTCCATGATATGCGGAATCAGAATCAGCTGAATGAGGCTGAGCAGCAAGCATTCGAAGCGCATTTCGAGGAGGAACTACGGGAAATGGACTTACTGATGAGAATGTTCATGGAGGACTTGGAGGCGGAGATAGCTGCTTGGGAAGAGGCGGAGAGAGAGAATCAGGAGGAGCCAGAAGACGACAACGACGACATCCCAGAACAACCCAATTAAATTTTGAAGATCAACTTTGAAACCTTGCCACAGACTCAGTTTTTGATCTACATCAAAAATTTTAATATACGGTTGTAGATCAAAAATCGGGCTACATTTTTGTAGTTGACAACTTTTTGATAGCTCCGCCCACTTTAGAAATGCAGCGCTTTTAAAGATAGCGAAGTGAGCAAGGTACGAAGAAACAGTGACCAAATTTGAGATCCCGTCACGGTCTTGTTTCTCAACCAAATATTTCGAAATTGGGTTAGTTTTGTAGATCAAAAATCGGGCTATATTTTTGTAGTTGGAAGTTTTTTGATAGCTCCGCCCACTGTTGAGATACACACGTTCTAAGGTCAGCTACTCCGAGGAGAGACGCAGAGAAACTAGAGCGTCTCGTTGTCTGCGCACTCTCTCCCCTTTTCTCATCTTTAAAGGCGTGTATCTCAAAAGTGGGCGAAGCTATCGAAAAACTTCCAACTACAAAAATGTAGCCCGATTTTTGATCTACAACGTTATCAAAAAAAAAATGGTGTAGATCAAAAACTGATTCTGTGGCTAGGTTTCAAAGTTGGTCAATTTTCCCTTTTTTTTCCCCGTTTTTTTCATTCTTTTTCCTAGTGTCTGCAAATGCGCTCTATTGGACTAAAAGTTCGAATGATTCTCATTAGAGTGCACTTGCACACACTTACACCAATCGCGCTCTATTGTACAACTCAAAGTTTCCCCCAAAAAAAATTGTTGTCATCAGAGCGCAATTGCTGCCTTCAATTCACTTCCATGTTTCAAACTATGCAATAATGCTCCATTGCACATTTCCTTTTTTTGATCTACCGTAATCCCCCCACGTTCGTTTTGATAGAGATTTGCTATATCTGACCTCTCCCGGTTGCAATCTCGCTCCACTGCTGAATTCATTTCTTGAAAATTGGTTTTAAAACATTCAAAAATTCAAAAAAAAAACCATTTTTCATATCTTTGTGAATCTAATTGTGACATCTAAGGCCCCGCCCCTTTTTGTGAAAACTTTTTAAAAAATATGTACATTTATTCGATAAGCATCTTTGGATATGCCTGCGGCGCTAAAATCGGCTGGGGCGCCTTCGGCGCAAAAATGGTTAGTGGGGAAAGAGGAGAGGATCTTGTTGAAACAGCTGTCTTTAAAATGGCTGTATCTCAAAAGTGGGCGGAGCTATCGAAAAGGTGTCAACTACAAAATTGTAGATTAAACATAGCTCTTCATTTTTGTAGTTGACAACTTTTTTATGGCTCCGCCCACTTTTGAGATATGCATCTTTGCTTTGGAAATGCCTGCGGCGCTAGAATCCTTGCTCTGGGGCGCCTTCGGCGCATAATTTTCATGACATGTCTGCGACGCTAGAATGCTTATCTATAACTGTCTGGGGTGCCTGCGGCGCAAAATTCCGCTGGGGCGCCTTCGGCGCGAAAATGGTTGGTAGATGGGAATGTTGAAACAGCTGTCCTTAAAATGCATGTATCTTAAAAGTGGGCGGAGCTATCGAAAAAGTGTCAACTACAAAAATGTAGCTGTCAACAAGATCTATATAGTCATGTTACACACCATACATTATTTTGAAATAGTCTGGTGTGCCTGCGGCGCTAAATTGCTTGTGATTAGAATCAGCGGGGTAAAGGACATCTTGATCAGCAAATGGAAAGTCCAAAACAGTTTTTTTCGTTTCGAAAATACAAATTTTCTTCCTGAGGTAAATATTTGAAAAATATAGCGGCACGCCTAGATAATTAGACAGTAACTTAATCCCCCCCAGCCAGCCAGGTGAAGCGGTGTGGTGGAGGAAAAGGGTATTAGGGGGATGGCATATGGGGACATAGGGGGACCAAAATAATTAAAGGCTTTCGACAATTTCAAATTAATGGGTCTCGAAACGCTTCTCTGAACCTCCATTCATATCACTGACTTGAACAGGGATACTGTGGCTACCGTAGTCGTGGCCGGCGACGTTCACTGAGAAAAATACACTGACAAAAAGTGTGTGTTCACTCTTTTCTATGATAATCCCTCAGAATGAGTTCAAGAAGGTTGTATCTCACAATTTTGAAATGACAAGATGCAATCTGAAACGTTGTGGACATCCGGACACCCGAAAAAGTAAGACAGACAATGAGACCTATCGTTGAAGACACTGGGATAGCTACCAGAAGAATATACTAACGAAAATTGTCAGTGTATCTAAGCTTCACCACCCTTACTTCAAGAGGATTTTGGATTTTCATTTTTACCAACTTTTTGATAAATGATGTTCTAACAAGGCCATTATTTGAGAATGCTAAATAAAATAAAGCAAGGGATAAACGACACGTAGGCAGGTGTCCCATAAACAGGCCAAGCGTTGAGGCACCAATAGGGTCAATGCCATCGTCATGAAATCTGATAATTGCATAGTTGTCACCGGGCCGATCCGGGCCTTGTGCGGGCCTTGAGATAACTCGCTTCAAAATGACAATTGGGAGTCGATCAACATGTCAAATTGTAGGTCTCGGTTAGTTCTACTCGATTCTATTTTCATTTTCACCATACGTTTAGTGAGAAATAGAATCGAGTAGAACTAACCGAGACCTACAATTTGACATGTTGATCGACTCCCAATTGTCATTTTGAAGCGAGTTATCTCAAGGCCCGCACAAGGCCCGGATCGGCCCGGTGACAACTATGGATAATTATCTCTAAACTCGATAACAGTAATCATCTGCATTAAAAAATGGCGATCTGTAAAAGTTAGAACACTTATCACCAACAAAATGGTAATATAGTGACAGTAAGAGTTTGGACACTGTATTTTTGGGATGTATAGCTGTGTCAGCTTGTTTAACTTTTTGGATCTCCGGAGTTTGAGTTTTCCAAGGAACCTATTAGTCTCACTACTCTATAACCAAACATTCTCACTATCAGTGCTGCCGATAGGACCAATGCCACCCTGCCTAATCCTCCCCACCTGCAAAAGTGTGCCTCCGTCACACCTCAATTTCCGTAGTTCTCTCCCCTCGGACGTTCGTCACACTCGTTATACTTCCCATACGTTCAAACCATGTGAGGCCGTCTGATATATTTCAATATATAAGCTCCCTTCATCCCCATACATTCTTTCGTTATGCCTAGAATATATTCAGTTTTTTTTTAATTTTATAGATCAAATCAAGGACTGCATTTCCCTAGTTGACAATCTTCTGCTCACTTTCGAGATATTCGGTTTTAAAGATCGGATGCCTGCGGCGCTAGAATCCGCTAAAAGTGTGTCTGGTGCACCTACGGCGCTTAGAATCGTATTATCAGAATATCAGTCTGATGTGCCTGCGGCGCTAGATTGCACACATAAAAATGCTGCAGGCGCGCCTTCGGCGCAAGGAAGCTAAACGCGTATATCTCAAAAACGGGCGGAGTTATCGAAAAACCGTCAACTACAAAAGTGAAGAGCTAGGTTTAATCTACAATTTTTTAGTTGACAACTTTCCACTGGCTCCGCCCACTTTTGAGATATGCGCCTTTAAAGATAGATGTTTCAACAAGACCTTCTCCTCCCTCTCCACCACCAATGCAACCATTTTTGCGCCGAAGGCGCCCCAGACGATTCTAGCGCCGCAGGCATTCCAGACAGTTGTAGATGAGCATTCTAGCGCCGCAGGCATGTTACATCACTTCTGCGCCAAAGGCGCGCCAGACACATTTTTTGCGGATTTTAGCGTCGCAGGCATCCGATCTTTAAGCGCTTCTACCTCAAAAACTGGTCTAGATACGCATTTCTTGCGCCTGAGGCGCGCCAGATCATGGATTCTAGCGTCGCAGGAATACCAGGACACTACGATCTCCCCTTCTAGTTGCTCCATACCCCAATTCTCCAAAATCTAGAGTCTTGTACGATTTTCAAAATAATCTTTTCCTGGCTCCCCGATAAATCTCAAATCCAAATCCCTCCCGTCTCTCTCTCCAATCTCCTTGAGCCACCATTTCAAATGTATCTTCTATAAACATGTCATCAAAAACATCTCCCTCTAATACGTATATCCATATCCATAAATAAATAAATAATCCTCTCCCGTTAGTAACCTTCAGTCTCAAGAGTCGATGAGAGTGCTTCCTTCCGTCCCCTTTGGTTAAATTTAGAACATTTTTCTTATATTTTTTCATTCGTAAACAAGAACTACACAACAATTTGTCATTTCCTAAAGTGCCGTCACTCGAATATCTCCTTTTTCTATGAAAAACGCGCCAAAGGCACGCCAGCTACTCTGAATACTTTGTCAAGAGAGAAAACGCTTCGACAGCACTTTCTGACTTTGAAAAAAGCGTCAAAGGCACGCCAGTCATTCGTTCCTTTCTCCATTAAAATCGCGTCAACGGTGCGCCAGCCTTTCGGAAAACAGCAGTTACTGATACGCAGAATGTTGATTTTTCAGTTTTTGAAAAACGCGTCAACGGTGCGCCAGCCAGCGACATAAATCTCCTTATATCTATGGAACATCTCACATTGTACATTGTCTTTGTAAAAGTGCGTCGAAGGCACGCCAGCCAATGTTTTTCAACCAATCCCAGTAATACTGTGGTCATCATTTTGTATCAGCATAAGAAACGCGCCGAAGGCACGCCAGCTCTTT
This sequence comes from Caenorhabditis latens, assembly GCA_002259235.3. Lineage (NCBI taxonomy): Eukaryota > Metazoa > Nematoda > Chromadorea > Rhabditida > Rhabditidae > Caenorhabditis > Caenorhabditis latens. Next base: position 16,409,211 of record CM056092.1, on the reverse strand, counting down.
CTTTGAAAAACTCCTCAAACGCACGCCAAAAATCGGTCCTTTCTGTATTAAAAACGCGTAAACGGTGCGCCAGCGACAGAAATCTCACGATATCTATAGAGTACCTCACATTGTACATTGTCTTCTCTGTGAAAATGCGTCAAAGGTACGCCAGCCAGTAATACTGTGCTCATCACGTTTTCGTTTCAGTATAAGAAACGCGCCGCAGGCGCGCCAGACTCTCTAGATCGCGCCTTCACATTGATTGTGCATAATAAGTATACGTTGCTCCATTTGATGTGAGCGCTTTTTTTCTTTTTTCTTTTTTTCTCTGCCCTACCCTCTCATTTTCCAATGGTATTTCTCGCGCTCTCGTTTTTTTTGCACTCGGATGGCTCCGGGAGAGGGGGCACACTGGCACCGCCGCTCATGGAAGCGAGAAGCAAGAAGCCGTGGCGGAGAAGACGTTGTGAGCGGAGGGGAGAGATGGGCGGCTCACAGAGAGAGACGGGCGGCTCGAGAGAGAGAGAGAGCAGATAATCCTCTCTTCTTCGTCTTCATTTCTCAATTCTCGTTAGATATGTACCTTTCCTCTCCTGTCTCGACACCACACCGCTCGTGTCTTGTCTCCATAGTAACATTCGAGATCCGTGTCTGTCTCGTACCGCCCGTTGTACCTTTTTCATTCATTTTGTTCATTCCATTTCTCTTTTTATGCGGTATATTGGCCTAATTAGGTACATTGACCTAATTAATTACAGTGACCAAAAAATTGAGCCGTCCCGGTACACCACCCATCTCACTTTGATATCCATTTTGTTTATTCCATTTCTTATTTTGCAGTATGGGGCTAATTGATTGCAGAGGTATACTGACCTCATTAATTTCTCAGAGCCGCTGGTAGGTACCGCCCATCTCAGTTTGCATAGAAAAAGAGCTATACGGTTTTTTTACAGTGACCAACATTTTGTCAGTGTAAAATTGTTTGAGTAGGTTACACTGTCAAAAAATATGAGCTAATCATGTTTGTCCCGGAGCCGCCTTTCTTTCAGTTTTTTTTGTTTTTTCTTTTTGACACCCGCACAGAAGTTCTAAACTTTTGGGGTTTTTTAATGCAGTGACCAAGAAGTGATTACAGTAAGAATCTATAGTGACCAGAGATTTTTGTCAGTGTAAAATTGCTCAAACTTGGGATCCCGGTAATACCTTCCCCCTTTAGTTACAGGGACCAAGATGGTTACATTGACTAGGGAAGACCACCGAATGGAGATGTAGGACGTGACTTATATCACTGGAAAGCTGAGAAAACGCTGATTCCAAATATATATTCAATTTTTGCCCTCGAGGCCTGGTATTTGAGAATAACGCCGTCAAAGTTTGACAAATATCGGCAGCGTGGTTTGGGTTTCTTTTCAGTTTCTTACATTCTGCTCTTTCTATTGAATGGATGTTTTACGTGCTAGAATCTTGCCTGAATTTGAATTTCAAAAAAATCTTCATGGCCCTTTTCAATGTTTAGTATACGTTTTCACAATTCGTGTTTCATTTATTCGTTTTTGCTCTCTTGCCCCAACGACCCCGCTGCACTGAATTGCTTTTCATAATCACGGCGGGCACGGCCTGGCAATCGCGACTCGCGGCCGAACTTATTGAACGTTGAGTACTCAGTGTACGCAGCCAAATTTGGTCCGCAAAATTGCGTGGTTTGTCATTGGTGTTTGCAGAGTTGCGTACCGTAACCCGGCGAAAAATAATTTTTTATCAGCCAAATGCGATTTTCTATCAAAAGTTTCTCATTAATACGAACAGTGGCTTTTGATTTCTTTTTTCTACAATAATGAGAATGACTTGTTCTATCTTCTGGTAAACGTTTAGAAAGATAGTGTTTCACGTTTTTGAGATCTATTAGAAAATGCCAATTTTTCAGCCAAATTCGATGTTCTATTAAAAATTTCTCAAAAAAAACGATCAGTTGCTTTCGATTTCTTTTTTCTACAATAATGAGAATGACTTGTTCTATCTTCTGGTAAACGTTCAGAATGATGATGTTACTTGTTGTTGAGCTACGTAAGAAAATGTCATTTTCTCAGTCAATTTGAGATTTTGTGTCAAAAGTTTCTCAAAAACAAGCACGGTTAGCCCCCGATTTTTTTCTGAAAAGAATGAGAATGACTTGTTTCAACTTTGTTTAAACGTTCAGAAAATTGCTAGTATTCGTTTTCGAGATATATGAAAAAATATCAGTTTCTAAGCCAACGGCGGCTTATGTTCAAAAGTTTCTCAAAAACAAGCACGGTTAGCCCCCGATTTTTTTCTCAAAAGAATGAGAATGACTTGTTTCAACTTTGTTTAAACGTTCAGAAAATTGCTAGTATTCGTTTTCGAGATATATGAAAATATGTCATTTTTTCACTCATTTTCAAGAAAGTTTTAGCCGTCTCTTTAAGAAGGGAAAAGCGTGAAAGGAGCTTTTTGTTCTGGAATGACCACTATATATTCATCAATCATTTCGAAATGTTTCCAACTAACGAGATTTTCATCTGGGCTTCTACAAATCAAAACACTAGCCCTCTATAGCTAATTTCCTTATGTCGTTGTTGTCGGCGGTGGAATGATTTGTTTGAAATTCTATTGCAAAAAATTCATCTAAATAAAGGTATTCTTCATTATTTACGAAAAAAAACTAAGAAATTATAGCAAAACACCTGAAATCGAAGATGCTTAATCTCGTAATGTATTAAAAATTGAAATGGCCGAGTTGGAGTTTTCTAGGCCAGAGGTCTGTGCGGCCGCGCCGTGCGGGGCTAAAGCGACGCGCGGACTCCGCAGCCAAATTCCTCGGCCCCGGAGCGGCGGCGCGCGAAATTCAAACGCCAATTATTACCACTCAGCGCCGACAGGCTATTCCACTTATAGGAGACAGACATATAACACATTATTGGTGATATTAACTGGAACAAACCATTTTTCATTGTTGGCAATTGTGGAAAACTCAAAATCTCGATTATTATTACGTGTTTATCACAGAAAACGACTATTTTGAAAAAGAAAAGACCTTTTCTAAAAAACTGAACTGGATTTTTTGCCGAAACTGTTCTCTAAAGTAAAATCAGGCAGTGAAATTCAATAAAAACAACAGTTTCAGTCCATTGAAATGTTTTGAAGGCCGTTTTTCCTTGAAAATGTCGAAAAATTAGTGAAAAAATCATAAATTTTTCATTTTCTCAAAAACTGGACTGGATTTTTTTCTGAAATAGTTTTTAAAAGTAACATTAGGGTCGAGAATTTGATAAAAACATGAGTTTCTGTCTATTGAAACATTTTGAAGGCCGTTTTTCTTGAAAATGTCGAAAAATTAGGGAAAAACTATTTATTTATCCATTTTTTTCAAAAACTGGACTGGATTTTTCGGTGAAACAGTTTCCTATAGGAAAACTAGGCTATAAAATTCAATAAAACCATTAGTTTCAGTCAATTGAAACATTTTGAAGGCCTTTTTAGCTTATTTCTCGCAGCAACACAAGTTTTCAAGCCCTCACACTCAATTTTCCACATACTTTCTCTTGAATTTGTTCTTTTAGTTTTTTCAAAGCAATTTTTTGCCAATAGAGTCTTTTCCTCACAAAAAAACCACATTTTCTCATTTTTAATGAGGTTTTCTGCACTTAAAAACATTTTTATATGATTTTCGGGTTACTGTACACACTAGTCCGCAATCACCGTGTGAAGTGTACACAACTTTTTCGACTGAGTATTTAATGCGGATTTTTCTAGGCCACGCGTCGCTTTAGCCCCGCCGTGTAATATACAAATTTTGACGTGGATTTTTGGTTTGCTAGACGGTTACAATGACCAAATACCCCTTCTTGTCTCTCCCACATACAAACTGACGTAGGAATGTCTGGCTTGGGTATGAATGACCAAAACAGAATGCACTGACAAAATAGTTACACTGACCAAAAGTTTCTTGGTGTTGATTTCTCCTCGGTCCTATAATCATGTTCTCAATTTGTTAGGCCCTTCTTTCTTTGCGTGTTTCTACGCTATCGCCTTCCTCTGTCAATCTCGGATTCAAATTGACATAGTTCGTGTCACTAACAGAAGAAAAATTGGTAGTATGTGACCGATATAGAAAGTGCCTTTTTGGTTTTTGGCCTCTTATCTTCAAGGTGCTCCAGCAGCATCTTTTTGTGGAATCTACCGCGGCAGGCACACAGACTTCCGTAAATTGATGTATAATTTTAACATGGCTATATAGATCTTGTTGACAGCTACATTTTTGTAGTTGACGACTTTTTGCAAGCTCCACCCACTTTTGAGATACAGGCAATTTAAAGACAGCTGTTTCAACAAGATTCTCTCCTCACTACCATCCATGCAATAATTTTTTGCGCCGAAGGCGCCCCAGCCGATTCTAGCGCCGCAGGCACCCCAGACTGTTATAGATGAGCATTCTAGCGTCGCAGACATGTCATGACAATTATGCGCCGGAGGCGCCCCTGAGCATGGATTCTTGCGCCGCAGGCATATCCAAAGACGCTTATCTCAAAAGTGGGCGGAGCTATCAAAAAGTTGTCAACTACAAAAATAAAGAGCTATTTTTAATCTACGATTTTGTAGTTGACAGTTTTCCAGTAGCTCCGCCCACTTTTGAGAGATGCGCCTTTGAAAATAGCTGTTTCAACAAGATCTTCTCCTCCCCCCCCCCATCAACCATTTTTGCGCCGAAGGCGCCCCAACCGAATCTAGCGCCGCAGGCATTCCAGGACACTTTTGTGCTGGAGGCGCCCTAGCTCACAGTGTAACGTGATAACCAATGAATGATACAGTAGCCCCTAAGCCGCCTATCGGGGCTCATCTGTTTTTTTAAATAAGCCAGCCTCTTTCCAAGATTAACAAATTTTTTCCAACCATAGTCCAAATAAAAAAACTGGGATGCCAGAGAAGAATCTTATAAATAATTAAGACACCCCTCTTGTCATTACTTAATGAAAGTAGTCGCCGGAACATTTTCCATTATTCTGGAATACGGGTGTCCAAAGTAATTGGAGTGGTGAATACGCAATTAGGTTCCATTCCAATGTATACACTTTTGACATTTTATAATAATGTGATGATGCTTCTTATATCCTTGTCGGCTTCACTCTCTAAGTCCCGCCCCTTTCTTAGAAGATGGGCGGCCTGATATCATATCCTGCTCCGCTCATTTTTGAGATATAGTAGCTTGCGACGCTAGAATTCGCTGGTGCGCATACGGCGCATAAAATCGTGTTGTCAGAATATCAGTCTGGTGTGCCTGCGGCGCTAAATTGCATACATGATAATGCTGCTGGCGCGCCTTCGGCGCAAGACATTCTAAGAGATTCTTCAAGATTCCGTCACTGTAAGTACATTGTTACAATGACCAAACTAATTTAGTCAGTGTAGAATTTTGCTCAACTTCAAGAGCCCGTTACGACTTCCCCTTGTTACCCAAATTTTATGATTTCAAGCTAGGTTTGTAGATCTAATCCAGGGCTATATTTTTGTAGTTGACAACTTTTTGATAACTCCGCCCACTTTGGAGATACATGCAGTCTAACTTACAGTGACAATTTTGTCGGTGTAAATTGTCAGTGTAACTTGGGACTTGTTTGAGATCCCGTCACGTTTTCAAGTTTTTTGTCATTTGATTTTGAATTTAAGTTAGTTTTGTAGATCAAATTTTGTTCTTCATTTTTGTAGTTGACAACATTTTGATAGCTCCGCCTACTTTTGAGCTATGCGCCTTTAAAGATTGGGTGCTCCTAACCACATGTTCTGAGGTTGCTATCTTCAAGCGCTTGTATCTTAAAAGTGGGCGGAGCTAGAATAAAGTTGTCAACAGTAAAAATAGAGCCCTAGATTTGATCTACACAGTTATGTTAATTTTGAATATTGAAAACATGCCAACGCGCTCTAAAAATATGGATGTTTTTCGACAAATCTAACTTATCCTCTTATTTTTAGAAGCGGGGGATTAATGTGTTCACATCTTGTGATAACATTTTCTTATACTTTTTAGTTTTGATCTACATATATTTATGTTTATATCTGTCTCCCGCTTGTCTCATCTACGCCTCGAATTATTTTTTAATTTCTGAAATTTCAGGTAATATCAACAAGCATTTCGTAACCACCAGTGATCAACAACATTCAACACAACATCGTCCATAAGTGTATTCCAATTGGGAGCTGCTAAAGAAGAGGCTAATCAGACACGGCGTGTAGTTTGTAGTCTGTGTTAGCCTCATGTGAAAGAGAACAAGAAGGATGCCCACTTATATCAGACGGAGGAGGTATGTTCTAGTTCTAGTTGCTCTAGTTGATTACGTCTGTCTGTGTGTCTGTTTATCCGAATTTCTGAATTGAATTTTTGGCTTGAACGGTGTAGTTGGTCACTGTAACTCTGTCTGTGTGTCAGTTTGTCTGGATGTCCTGAAGTAGTTGGTCAGTGTAATCTGTTTGTCTGTTTGTCTACATGTTCGTCCGGATTTCCTGTTTTGTTGGGCCAGGGAAATCATATCTTTCGATTGATCCATGAGTCTAGATGTCCAAAAATCTCTATTTTTTACAATTTTGATGGAAAATTTTTCGAATTTTCGAAATAAATTTGCTCAAAAATGCAGAAAAAGAGTATCTGTCTGTCGTTCTGTATGTCCAGATGTCCAAAACCTCTATTTTTCCATATTTTCTCCTCAAAAATGTCCAAAAATCGCCGAAAAATCACTATTTTCCGTCTTTCATCCTTGTCTTGGGGCTCTTAACCTTATTTTTGTCAGTTTTTTGGTGAAAAATGACGTGATTTTGGCTGAAATTTAGCAATTTTTTGCCTTAAAATGACAATTTTCGACTGAAAACTGGAATTTCAAGTTTCAAAATTGAGTTTTTAGCTCAAATTCGTCGATTTTTAGTTCATTTTTAACTGAAAATCTCAATTTTAAACATCAAAATCTTATAAAATGAAGGATTTTTGCTGTAAAAACCTTATTTTTAAGATGAAAATTAAGTTTTTGGCTCAAAAATCACCAAAAATTATTTTGGTCACCGTAGTTTTTACGTCTATCTGTGTGTCTGTTTGTCCTATTGGTCAGTGTACATGTGGTCACTGTAACTCTCCAATTTTTGCTCTTTACCCCGCGCCGCAGGCGCCCCAGCGATCTCAACTGATCTCAGCCGATCTCAAATATCTCTAAAACTACAGTGACCAAGTTACACTGACCAAATTGTCTTTTCGCGCCGCAGGCGCCCCAGCCGATCTCAGCCGATCTCAATATTCTAGATTTTCGATATGTTATGACTACAGTGACCAACTTTCAGAGTCCGTCTCGGAGCTAAGTCTGGCTCAAAATTTTTTGAATTTATGTTAATCTTGTAGATCAAAACAAGGGCTACATTTTTGTAGTTGACAACTTTTTGATAGCTCCGCCCACTTTTGAGATATGCGCCTTTAAATATGCTCAAATCTTCTGAAAATTCAAGATCGCGCCGCAGGCGCCCCAGCCGATCTCAACCGATCTCAGCCGATCTCAAATATCTCTAAAACTACAGTGACCAACTTGTCTTTTCGCGCCGCAGGCGCCCCAGCCGATCTCAACCGATCTCAATATTCTCCGTTTTGTATGTGTCTGTCTGTCTGTCTGTCTGTGTGTCTGTTTGTCCCGAAGTCTGCACCCCCAATCACAATAACCCTTTTCCAGACGCTCTCTTCCCTCCGACTCCGAGCAATCGGATTCAGATTCTGACACTGACGCAGACGTCGAAGAATCCCAAGAGAATCCCGAACAACGTCTCAATCTCAACGCCAGTGACCCTCACAACGACTACCCATACCACGAGCTCTCTCACAGCCCATTCGATGTCACGCCCTCTCAACTTTTCGACGCAATAGGCCACGCCTACTTCTCGCCCCGCCCCTACGGGGAGTCTCCGTTAGACTGTCTCAATGCGGAGCTCCGTTCAGTGTCCCAACGAATGCGTGTCGTTCAGAGACATCGGAGAGTCCGAGATGGACCGCCCACCGACGACGACGCTCCGCCCACTACACTCCAACGTCTTCTCGAGATTGCTCAACCATCTGACTCCGCCAATGAGCCGCCCGACGAACAAGCTCCGCCCCCACCGGCTCCGATAAGCTCCGCCCCCTCGGGCTCTGCGGGAACACCTCAATCAACTTAATCCCCTATCATTGCGTCAATCTATTTACCATCTACTCCAGTATTTGTGGGCGGAGCCTATTACGAAGCTCCGCCCACTTTTAAAGTCATGTAATCTTCTTATTTAATCGATATTCTTTAGCACTTATGGGCGGAGTCTCTTTTAGCTCCGCCCACTTTTCTCTTGTCCCCATCGTTATAAGCCCCGCCCCTTGAACCCAAGTTTTTCTGTGGAGTCTCTTTAAGCTCCGCCCCCTTCCCTCCCCCCTTTAACCCTCTCCTTAATTGTCACTGTAAGCCTATACCCCAAGCCCCGCCCACTTTTTCCGAAACTCCGCCCCTTTTTTAAACAAAACCACGCCCACTTTTTTTTTCAAAATCTCTGAAGCCACGCCCACTCTCCTCAACATTCTTCTCAAACCTTCCAGTTATTTGGCCTACCTCAATTGTGGGCGGAGCCTGAATCTTCCTTCGGTGTCCCCTCATAAGCTCCGCCCACTTTCTCCTCTCGAACGTCTCTTTTCTCGTCTACCCTTCGTATTTCTCATTCATCTACCTCTTTATGGGCGGAGCCTAAGTATGCTCCGCCCACTTTTTTAAACTGCACCTCAGATGTGGGCGGAGCCAGAAATGTGTCATTGTGTCATTGTGCCCGCCCACTTCCCCCCTCTTGTCTAGCTTATCTTTTTTCGGGGCGGAGCCTAACTCCGCCCTTCTCTACCATACCTCATTTATGGGCGGAGCCAGAAATTTGCCATTGTGTTTAAGCTCCGCCCCTTTTCTTTTGTCTAGCTTATCTCTTGGGCGGAGCCTAACTCCGCCCATCTTCCCAAGGTCTCTAATGTGGGCGGAGCCTAAATTTGTATCGGTGTCTCCTAAGCTCCGCCCTTTTCTTTCTCGTCTAGCTTAACTTTTTGTAGGCGGAGCCTAACTCTACCCCTTTTTCAGTACCTCATTTATGGGCGGAGCCAGAAAAGTGTCATTGTGTTTAAGCTCCGCCCACTTTCCTCTCGTCTAGCTTAACGTTTTGAAGGGGGAGCCTAACTCCGCCCATCTTCCCAAAGTCTCTATTGTGGGCGGAGCCAATACTTGTATCGGAGTCTCATTAGCTCCGCCCACTTCTCTGAACTCAAAAGTCCTCTTTATTTAATCCATGCTTTGGGCGGAGCCTAACTCCGCCCCTTTTCCGTACCTCATTTATGGGCGGAGCTAGGAATGTGTCATTGTGTCTAAGCTCCGCCCCATTTCCTTCTCGTCTAGCTTTTCTCTGGGACGGAGCCTAACTCCGCCCATCTTCCCAAGGTCTCATTGTGGGCGGAGCCAGAAATTTGCCATTGTGTCTAAGCTCCGCCCACTTCCCAACTCTTGTCTAGCTTATCTTTTTGAGCGGAGCCTAACTCCGCCCCTTTTCCGTACCTCATTTATGGGCGGAGCTAGAAATGTGCCATTGTGTCTAAGCTCCGCCCTTCTTTCTTTTGTCTAGCTTAATTTTTTTGGGGCGGAGCCTAACTCCGTTCCCATCAACCCAAGGTCTCTATTGTGGGCGGAGCCTGTATTTCTAACGGTGTCTACTAAGCTCCGCCCACTATTCATCTCGTCAAGCTTATTTTTCGACGGAGCCTAACTCCGCCCCTTTCAGTACCTCATTTATGGGCGGAGCTAGAAATTTGTCATTGTGTTTAAGCTCCGCCCCTTTCTCTTCTCATCCTAACCATTTCTGCGAGTAGCTTCATTGTATTTTCTTTTAAAAAATGGGCGTGTCTTTTTTGTTGTAAAGGGGCGGAGTCTCCCATTTGTGGGCGGCGCTACCCATATAATAATCACTGAGAATAGGGTCACTCTTGTGTGTATTTTGGAGATACTCACAAGAGTGATAGCATTCAGTTGACATATCGTCTCACAAAAATATTTATTTTTCAAAAAAAAAAGCAATTGCGCTCCACCGAAATCTTTTGAAGAGTCCGGTAGAGCGCAGTTGCAAATTGAAAAGTTACACTGACCAAAAATTTTTGTCAGTGTAACTGGCCAAATGCAATCGCGCTCTACCGAACTTAAAAAAAAAGAAATTTATGTTCGGTAGAGCGCAGTTGCAATTTATTTATTTATTTATTTTTCTGTGATCACTCCCTTCCATATTCCCCCAAAACGTTATATCTATGTGATCCACGTATTCCTGTAGAAAATGCGCTCCACTGACAAAAAAATGAAAGTGTTCAGTGGAGCGCACTTTCCACACCTCCATCATTTTTCTTCATCCACTCATGTCATCTTGTGAAGAGTACTGTACTTTTATTCATGTATTTGAATATATTGTCTTGTTGGAGTGAATGAATTTGAATGAGCCCCCGAGCAGGACATCCGGACATCCAGACAAACAGGAGGAGGCACAGACAGACAAACTAAGACAAGCTGGTTAGTGTAACTTGGTCACTGTAGTTTTGGAGATATTTAAGATCGGCTGAGATCGGCTGGGGCGCCTGCGGCGCGATCTTGACTTTTCAGAAGATTTGAGCATTTTTAAAGCCGCATATGTCAAAAGTGGGAGGAGCTATCAAAAAGTTGTCAACTACAAAAATGTAGCCCTAGTTTTGATCTACAAGGCTAATCTAAATTCGAAAAGTTTCGAGACCGACACGGCTCTGAGACGGACTCTGAAAGTTGGTCAGTGTAATTGACCAAAATAGTTACACTGACAAAAAATGAGAGAGCCCAGAGACAGAGAAGACAGAAAGAAAATTGTGATTTTTTAAATTTTTGAACATTTTTTAGGTGTGAACGAGGGAGTAATAGTGAACGAGAAGACATCAGCCTCATCTCCACGGGAAATCTATTAGATGATGTCAAATAGACCACGCCCCCAGACCAGATGAGTTAGAATGCAGTCAGTTGCCCCTTTCCCTCCCGCAGTTCTCTCTTTTTGGCTCTCTTTAGGTTTCCCATTGCATTTTATCGACCTGTGCAGCATTTACCTATTTTTCTTTCTTTCTCAAGTTACCTCTATTTTATTTTTCTAGTCGAGAGGCACTCCCCAACTGTACAGCAATACACCAATAGATCAAAAGAAATGAAAACGAGAACAACGTGAGTAACCAATCTAAATGAATAGGAAACTGGAACAAAAGTTCTTGGTAAGCATATTCTATTAAATTCATTGAACGTTAGCTATACAGAAAAAATGAAAAGTATACTGAGAGATGCAACAATTCATTATTAGGTACACTGACAAAAATGGCTTGACAATTTGGTATGGTTTTAGAATTGTAACTTAGGCCAGAGAAAAGGTAAATGGGCAAAATGTTGTGGAGAGATAGAAGGAGACAAGGGATTTCAGAAAACACAGATTCCGTGTGATGTTAAAGACGCAGAAACATTCAAAAACTCATTCAAAAGTGATATTGAGATGTGTATCCACGACAATCGCATCTCTCACTGGATCCCCATCGTCTCCAGCAATTCGATTCCAATTTCTTTGAGCTTCTTCGTATTTTTGCACGATATCCTCTGGAATCGGATCGTCTTCATTTGTCGATTGATAAGAATACAACCAGATTGTAGCTGTCATCCCGTTAACTCCCGTCACATCGATTCCACCACACAGCCATCCAGGACTCCCGTCGGCAAGACTGAAAAATGTTGGTGTTTAGCACGAAAGTTTTAAACAGTAAAGAAACTCACGTTGTATTTCTCTTTACAGTTCTTGGATCTCTCAACTCAGCTTCCAATCCATTTAACATAGTTCTCAAGTCGATAACTTTGATGTCTTCCGCATAAAACAACTCCATTTTGTCTCCAAATCTTCCTATCTTCCAACTCATCAATATCTCGTTTATTTCCTCACTTTGAATGTCAACATTATACAAGTACGCTCCACTGAACTTTAGGCTAGTGAACGCATCCAAGTCGAAGGACAACGTGTCTTTCACAACAATATCCCCGATTTCGGAATTATGACGAATTTTTAGATTTTTCTGGCCTCGTTCCATTCCCCAAATTAGGAAGCTTTGCACGTTTTTCTCTAGATTTTCCATCAGAATCTTCAAGAACATTCCGTTATTCTTGATTGTATTCATAGTTATGACAGGGATAATCGGAAGACTCTCATCTCGATTAATCCAATCGACTATCCGATACAAGTCCTCCCAACTGAGGTAATTAGGGGAAAAAGCGAATCTTTTGAACTCGGAATCGAATAATTCTTTCAAATCATTGATCATTTTGAAGCAATCATCAGGGAATCTAAGTGAAAACCTCGGATGGTCTCCCGGTGTGTAATCTTTGTAGAATTGATTACGGTAGATTGGTACCCTGAAGTTGAATGACTCAGTATCAGAATACTCGAGAACAATCTTTGAAGGAGGTGCAAGAATGAGATCGGATGGTCGCTTTTTGATGACTGACTTGATTATCTCCTTGCTTTTTTTGGAAGTTTTGGCGAGTTGGTACCTGGAAATTTACATTATTTTGATTAGAGATGAACTGACAAAGTTGTCTGTCATTGTAACTCGGCCTATCTTTTAGAGATCCCGTCCTGAATTTATTTTTTTGGTACCTGGAAATTCAATGTTTCTTTCATTAGAGATGAACATTGTAATTGTCACTGTAAATTGGTCATTGTGACTCAGTCTAAGTTTTAGAGGCCCCACCACGACTTTATCTGCGGTCCGAACTCAAAAAATGTTAGCTAGTTTTGTAGAACAAAACACGTTCTACATTTTTGTAGTTGATGACCTTTTGATAGCTCTTTCCACTTTTGAGATATGCGCCTTTAGAGGTAGAGAGGTTAAAAACTCAGAAAAGCGAGAGCCTTTATCTCAAAAGTGGGTACTAAAAGTGTCCCCCAACCAGCCCAAAAACTCACTGCTCATTTGGATCCCAAAAATCGGCGACTTGTTGGAAAGCAACATGCGGCAGGTCCATGACTTTGAATGGTTTGGTAACATTTCCGTTTGCTTTCCTGAATTTATCTTTGGCCCAAATTCAAAAATTGTTATATAGTTTTGTACATCAAAACCAACTCTACATTTTTGTAGTTGAGAACTTTTTGATATCTCCAACCACTTTTGAGATATGCGCGCTCAAAAACAAGTACCTTTGGAGACGAGAGAGTGTGTGAAACGAGGAGGGCGTCTTGCTTCTCTGCGTCTCTCCCCCTCTTCTTCCTCTCGCACTGTATAGCTACGATCTTTAAAAGCGTATATCTCAGAAAAGTGAATAGCTAGAAGAAAGTTGTCAACTACAAAAATGTAGCCCTGGTTTTGATCTACAGGAAAAGTATAAATTTGAAAAGTTTGGGTAGAAGGGGAACTCGTTACGGGATGTCAAATTAAGGGTTGAAAATTGAGTTTTTAGTCTAAAATCGACCGAAATGTCCTTTAACCACCCCAAAAACTCACTGCTCATTCGGATCCCAAAAATCGGCAACTTGTTGGAAAGCAACAAGTGGGAGCTCCATGACTTTGAATGGTTTGACAACATTTCCGTTTGCTTTGCTACATGAGATATCACTATCCGTCTGGAACAATGATAAATGATGAAAATAGATAGAACATTCATTTCGGAACCCCTGATAACTTAATATCAAGTTGCAAAAAAAGTTTTGACCAACGCGGGGTTCGAACCCCCAACCCTCAGAACCAAAGTGGATAATCCCACTACACCAATCGGACACTTTTCTAAAAGTGGTGATTTTTATGATTTTCAAGGTTCTGGGGGTAGAAATAGGTGTTTTTTGGGGTTTTTAACATTAAAAATTGCAAATTTCCTTCTAATTGAAATTTTAGACTTACCTCGTCCTCCTCCAACAACTCCTCCACTTCTTTCTCGTCCTTGTAATAATTATAAAGAGTGGCTACTAAAAACAGACCACCCATGAAAGCATTCAAACCGAGAAATATGAATTGAGCCATCGCAGCTCTTTCGTCTTGCCATGGTTTCAATGGGTTCTCCTCCATTCTGCAAAAGAAAATTGGGTAAAAACTCTGAAAATTTCTAAAAGTACATTGAAGTTCTCATAAAAATGGAAAAACCTTTGAAAAACAGACGATTGTGTGCCGGTTCCACGGCAAAATCAATAATGTACCGGTAATGAGAGGTAGACAGACTAAGAGAAATGGAAGGGGCCTCTTTCCTGATCGACTGGCCAAGGAGACGGGGATGTAGTCTAGGCAAACACTTATTAAATACAACAGTAAAAGGCGTAATATCGGAAACGCGCTCCGCCACACAACTGTTGCCAAAAAAGACTTGGGTGAATTCGAGTATCTTTCAATATAAACCGTGACGAGATCCGGAAAACGTTCAAATCTTTATATTGCGGACTTTTTTATCGCATTTTTGAAAGGATCATGGCATGAGCTGTCAGAAAAGTATAATGATGACTGTATTCTGTTCTTGGATTCTCAACATTTACAATCTTGAAACGAGGAATCCGGAAGATGACGTGAAGCAGAATCATCGAGATATTAGAAGGGTTGGGCAAGTCTGACTACACTGAAAACACAGACAATTTTATACCTTGAGATCCCGTCACCGACGTCCCAAAACATTTTGTATTTATATTGCCTGTGTAGACCTCAACTAGCTCTACATTTTTGCAGTTGACAACTTTTTGATAGCTCCGCCCACTTTTGAGATATGTGTCTTTAAAGATGGCTGCTTCAACAAGATCCTCTCCTCCCTCCCCACCAACCATTTTTGCGCCGAAGGCGCACCAGACCATTCTAGCGCCGCAGGCACTCCAGACAGTTATAGATAAACATTCTAGCGCCGCAGGCTTACCAAGACAATTTTGCGCCGCAGGCATACTTGGACACTTTTACGCCAAAGACGCGCCAGAAACATTTTTAACGGGCTTTGCGTTGCAATGCACAGCAGAACAAAATAACAATTCATTTTTACATACAGTCATCATTGAAACATGAAAAAAAAACTGTAGATCAGGGGAAATTCCTCGCCAATGTGGTCCTTCCCTATTGTTTCCAACAATTTCATTCCAATTTCTTCGAGAATTTTTGTATTCTTGAATAGATTCTTTTGGAATTGGGTCGTTTTCATTTGTCGATTGATAAGAATATATGTTGATTGTAGCGGTTTTCCCGTTGGGTCCATTGGTTTTGTCAGTGTACAATTTTGCTCAACTTTTAGAGGCCGAAAGATGGGGGACGGTCCTTGGAAAGCAAGTTTAGTTAAATTTATTGAATGTTAGCTATACAGAAAAAAAAAGAAAAGTATACTGAGGAATAAAGGATTCAGAATAGTGTGAATAGCACACAACAGAACAATAAGAAACAATATTAGGTACACTGACAAAAATGGTTTTGAAACCCGAGACATTTTGGTATGCTTTTAAGATTGTAGCTTCGGCTAGAGAACGGGAAAACGACTGAAATTTTGTAGAGACATAGAATGAGACAAGGGCTTTCAGAAAATATATATATATATATATCGTATTCAAAAACCTTATTCAAAAGTGATAGTGAGATGTGTCTCAACAAAAATCGCATCTCTCACTGGATCCCCATCGTCTCCAGCGATTCGATTCCAATTTCTTCGAGCATCTTCGTATTTTTGCACAAGATCCTCTGGAATCGAATCATCTTCATTTGCCGATTGATAAGAATACAACCAGATTGTAGCTGTCATCCCGTTAACTCCCGTCACGTCAATTCCACCACACAGCCATCCAGCGCTTCCGTCGGCGAGGCTAGAAAAAACGTTTATATCTCAAAAACTTGTCAACTACAGAAATGTTGCATATTTATGATTACACTGACAATTTTAGTACTTTAAAGATCGGATGCCTGCGGCGCTAGAATCCGCTAAAATCGTAAAGTCTAGTGAGCCTCCGGCGCTAGATTGCACACATGAAAATGCTGATGCGCTGAAACGCTCACATCTCAAAATTGGGCTGAGCTATCAGAAAATTTTCAACTACAAAAATGTAGTCCTAAACTTCTTCTACAAAACTAGCCAAAATTCAAAACAGTGGGGTGATAGAGAAAGATTGTAACGGGCTCTTAAAGTTGAGCATATATTGTACACTGACCAAAGTAGTTTGGTCGGTGTAAAAACCAGTTCATTTACAGTGACAACGTTTCTTTGCTTCTTACGCAATTTAGCGCCGCAGGCACACCAGACTGATATTCTGACAATTCCATCTTATGCGCCGAAGGCGCCCCAGACACGGTTGTAGCGGATTCTAGCGCCGCAGGCATCCGATCTTTAAAGACAACCATTTTTGCGCCGAAGGCGCCCCAGCCGATTCTAGCGCCGCAGGCACCTTTAACAGTTATAGATAAGCATTCTAGCGCCGCAGGCATACCAAGACACTTTTGCGCCGAAGGCGCGCCAGCCACACTTTTAGCGGATTCTAGCGCCGCAGGCATCCGATCTATAGAGGCGCATATCTCAAAAGTGGGCGGAGCTATATATGAATCCTAGCAGTATTTTAATACGAAACTTAGCGCCGCAGGCACACCAGACTGATATTCTGACAATTCTATCTTATGCGCCGAAGGCGCCCCAGACACGGTTGTAGCGGATTCTAGTGCCGCAGGCATCCGATCTTTAAGCGTTTATATCTCAAAAGTGGGCGGAGCTTTCAAAAAGTTTTCAACTGCAAAAAAACTCACATTGTACTCCTCTTTGTTGTCCTTGGATCTTTCAACTCCGCCTCCAATCCACTCAATATAATTCGCAAGTCCATAACTTCCACATCTTTTGAGTAAAACAACTCCATTTTGTCTCCAAATCTTCCCATCTTCCAACTCATCAATATCTCGTTTATCTCTTCACTTGCAATGTTAACATTATACAAGTACGCTCTACTGAACTTCAAACTTGTGAACGCATTGATATCAAGGGACAGTGTATTTTCCACATAGAGATCTTCGATTTCGAAATTATGATGAATTTTCAGAGATTTTTGACTTCGTTCCATTTCCCGAATAGTGAAACTTTGCACATTTTTCTCCAGATTTTCCAAAAGAATCTTCAAGAACATTCTATTATTCCTAATTGTATTCATAGTTATGGCAGGGATAATCGGAAGACTCTCATCCAGATTGATCAAATCCACTATCCGATACAAGCCCTCCCAACTGATCCATGTCGGAAAAAAAGCGAATCTCTTGAACACGGAACCGAATAAATCTTTCAAATCATTGATTATTTGGAAGCAGTCATCAGGGAATTCAGGTAAGACCCCTTCATAGCCTTCCAGTTCTAACATATTATCACGGTAGAATGGTACATCAAAATTGAATGACTCAGTTGCAGAGTACGCGAGAACAACTCTCGAGGGGACTGCAAGAATGAGTTGGGATGGTCGCTTTTTGATGATTGACTTGATTATCTCCTTGCTTTTTTTGGAAGTTTTAGAGAGTTGATACCTGAAAGTTTACTGTTTTGAATTAGTGATACACTGACTAAGTTGTCTGTCATTGTAACTTGACCTATCTTTTAGAGATGCCGTCCTGAATTTATCCTTGGTCCAAATTCAAAAATTTTTATATAGTTTTGTAGATCAAAACCAGCACTACATTTTTGTAGTTGGCAACTTTTTGATAGCTCCTCCCAGTTTTGAGATACGCGTGCGTAAAAACCAGTACTTTTGGAGGCGAGAGAGTGTGTGAAACGAGGAGGGCGCCTCGCTTCTCTGCGTCTCTCCCCCTCTTCTTCCTCTCGCGCTGTATAGCTACAATCTTTAAAAGCATATATCTCAGAGACGTGAATAGCTAGAAGAAAGTTGTCAACTACAAAAATGTAGCCCTGATTTTGATCTACAGTAAAAATATAAATTTGAAAAATTTGGGTGGAAGGGGAACTCGTGACAGCATGTCAAATTAAGGGTTGAAAATTGAGGTTTTGGTGTAAAATCGACGGAAATACCCAGAGTTTCTCCCAACCATCCCCAAAAACTTACTGCTCATTCGGATCCCAAAAATCGGCGACATGTCGGAGAGCTACAAGCGGCAGTTCCATGACTTTGAATGGTTTTCCGTTTTCTTGGATATCACTTTTTAAGTCCGGCGTCTGGAATAATGATATATGATGAAAATATATCGAAAATCGATTCTGGAACCTCTGATAGCCTAAAATCAAGTTGCAAAAAAAGTTTTGACCAGCGCGGGGTTTGAACCCCCAACCCTGAGAATCACAAGGAATATCCCCACTGCGCCATTCGGCCACTTTCCTAGAAATTGCAGATTTTTACGGTTTTCAAGGTTCTAGGGGTAGAAATAGTGGTTTTTCGGTGTTTTTAACATTAAAAATTGCAATTTTCCCTCTAAATCCCAGTCATACCTCAATCGTCTTCTCCGTGCAATATTTATAAAGAAACATTAATAAACCTAAACCACCCAAAACACCATTAAGACTGATTAAGATGAAATGAGTCTTTGCAGTTCTTTCGTTTTTCCATGGTTCCCAAAAGTTGTCCTCCATTCTGCAAGAAGAAAATTGGGGTAAAAATTCATTAAAAACAAAAGAAAAGGTCTCGTTTCCACGGTAAAATCAATATTGTACCGGTGATGAGAGATAGAGAGAGACTGAGAGAGAGGGGGCCCCCAATGCACTGCGCATGGCCTCTTTACTGAATGATGGGCCAAGGAGACGGGGCTGTGGTCTAGGCAAATACTTATTAGATACATATTACAAGATTGAGTGTCCTGTTGTGAAATGCTGAAGTTTGATGGCTCATAACTCGGTCCAGGGAAACATTTTGCAGATTTTTATTGCAGATTTGAAATCCTCAGGGTCGAAATTACCTGTGATCAAATTTATAGAAAAAAACCTGGTATTTAGTGTATCAGATTAACAAAAAAGTGGGCGGAACATACGCTGACTTGCTGGAAATCGATGACTTCCTACTGTAAATATGCTATGAATTTATGTTTTCTGAGTAGATCTCATCTTGCTCTCCATTTTTGTTGTTGACAACTTTTTGATAGCTCCGCCCAGTTTTGAGATATAGGGCTTTGAAGGTAGCAGACTCGAATCAGCTAAAACGTGGCTGGCGCGCCTTCGGCGCAAAAATCGTGTTGTCAGAAGACATATGTGTGATGCTCGTTTTCAGCTTTATGAGAATTTGTCACTGTAAAATGTACACTGACCAATCTACTTTTGTCAGTGTAAAATTTTGCTCAAAAGTTACACTGACAATTGTTTTACCTTGAGATTCCCGTCACGGACGTCCCAAAACATTTTGTATTTATACTTTCTGAGTAGATCTCAACTAGCTCTACAATTTTGCAGTTGACAACTTTTTGATAGCTCGGCCCACGTTTGAGATACTCGTCTTTAAAGATGGCTGTTTCAACAAGATCCTCTCCTTCCTCTGCACCAACCATTTTCGCGCCGAAGGCGCACCAGAAGATTCTAGCGCCGCAGGCACCCCAGACAGTTATAGATAAACATTCTAGCGCCGCAGGCTTACCCGGACACTTTTACGCCAAAGGCGCGCCAGACACATTTTTAGTGGACTTTGCGTTCCTTACGTCTCGCATCCCTGTGTCTGTACAGTATAATTGATGCAAATCAAAACAAAAAGCAGTTTATTATTACTTACACTGACAAAAGTGACCCGGGAAGTTTCGAAACCAAGGTTCCGACCAAAAATGAATGAAAAGTTATTGAAACAGGACTAAAAGCTGTAGATCATTGAAAATTCCTAACCAATTTCTATTTCCTCGTCGAGCATCTTCGTATCTTTGCACCAAATCCTCTGGAATCGGGTCGTTTTCATTAGCCGATTGATAAGAATGCAAGTTGATTGAAGCTGTTTTTCCGTTTGGTCCATTGAAATATATCCCTCCATGAATCCAAACTGTCGTTCCATTAAGCAAACTGCAAAAAGTATAATAGGTATAACATTTTTTCGATAGCTCCGCCCACTGTGAAGAAAAAACAACAGTCTGGAGTGCCTGCGGCGCTAGATTCCACAAGAAAAAGCTTCTGGCGCGCCTTCGGCGCAAGGATACTAAATGCTGAAACGCTTATATCTCAAAAGTGGGCGGAGCTATCAAAAAGTTGTCAACTACAAAAATGTAGAGAAACATTTGATCTACTCAGAAAATATAAATTCTTAATGTTTTCTAGGGTTTTAAAAAGTACAGAAGCCATTTCTGCTACTGTAACTTTTGTCACTGTAAATTGTCAGTGTAAATTTGTCACTGTAACTTTCGTTTTTTTTGTCACTGTAAATAACCAAAATTACCAATTTTGACATTTTCTTTAATTTCTACAAAGGATGCTTCCTTTCAAAAATTCGAAGTTAGGTTATTGATTTTGGTCAGTGTAAGTTTGCAAGAAACTTTGAAGACGCATATCTTAAAAGAGGGCGGAGCTATCATAAAGTTGTCAACTACAGAAATGTAGATCAAGATTTAATCTACAATTTCGTTGTTGTCAGTTTTCCCTGGATCCACCCACTTTCGAGATATGCACCTCTACAGATAGCTGTTTCAATAAGATCCCTACAAAACCATTTTTGCGCCGCAGGCACCCTAAACTGTTTTAGATAAGCATTCTAGCGCCGCAGACATGTCACGACACTTTTGCGCCGTGGGCGCGCTAGCCACCCTTTTAGCGGATTCTAGCGCCGCAGGCATGTGATCTTTAAAGGCGCATATCTCAAAAGTGGGCGGAGCTATCTGAAAGTTGTCAACAACAAAAAACTGACCGTCTCTTCCTCTTTGTAATCCTTGGATCCCTCAACTCAGCTACCAATCCATTTAACATAGTTCTCAAGACAATTAATGGCATCTTTTCAACAGTAATACTTTCCATTTTGTCTCCAAATCTTCCCATCTTCCAACTCTTTAATATCTCGTTCATTTCCTCACTTGCAATGTCAACATTGTGCAAATACGCTCTACTGAACTTCAAACTCATGAATGCATTCATATCGAGGGAAGTTGTGTCTGACACTTTTAACCAGTCAATTTCGAAATTATGCGAGAATTTGATGGATTCGCTACCGTATTCCATGCCAGAAATAGTGAAATGATCCACGTTTTTCTCGAGATTCTCCATGAGAATCTTGAAGAACATTCCATCATCTTTATATGACAGTATACTCATATCCGGATTAAATGGAAGATCCCAATTGGAATTAATCCACTTAAGAGTTGAATACAACTCCTGCCAAGTGATTGTCTTCGCGTCGAAATGAAAACTTTCCAGATGAGAATCGAATAGAAATTCGATATTCGAAATACACTCGAATGCTTTTTCTGGAGAATAGACCTTGGGAATCTCCGAGTAATAATCCAGTTCAAGTCTAAAAGCGTCTTCCCTATGTCGATACGTGATATAGACGGTTGATGGGATGTGGAAATCGATTTTTGATCGTCTCTTTTTGTTCGCCAAGCTCAGCACTATCTTGCTTTTTTTCGACACTTGGGAGAGGGTGTACCTGGAAAAATGTGATGAGTTTTGCAGTTTACACTGACAAAAATATGCTTGTAGGACCTCAGATTGTTTGACATCCCCTGAGAGCGCTTAAAAACGCGCCTACGGCGCGACAGACAGCAAGATATATAGTATTTGGAATGCACTGACAAAAGTTACACTGACAATGAAAATCGCCTCAAATGGCTTAAAAACGCGCCTACGGCGCCCCAGCCATTGAGATTGCTCAAGAATGCTAAGGCGCCTACGGCGCGACAGACAGCAAAATTTTATAGCATTTATTGTCAAAACAAACTTTCTTGACATTCGGTGTTTGCGGACCTAAGTTCCCGCGCTTAAAATAAGCCACGCCCCCTTTCCATTGTCTCGGCTATATATTCAGAAAACATCGGGGAGTTCGACTAATATCATAGCCGAGACAATGGAAAGGGGGCGTGGCTTATTTTAAGCGCGGGAACTTAGGTCCGCAAACACCGAATGTCAAGAAAGTTTGTTTTGACAATAGAATACACTGAGAAAAGTTACAGTGACAATTTGCACTGACAAAAGTTACACTGAGAAAAGTTACACTGACAATTTTTTTTCCTTGAGATCCCGTCACGGGCGTCCCAAAACATTTTGATTTTATATTCATTCTGTAGATCAAATTATGACTTTCATTTTTGCAGTTGACAACTTTCTGATAGCTCCGTCCACTTTTGGGATACGCGTCTTTAAAGATAGCTGTTTCAACTAGATCCTCTCCTCCCTCCCCACCAACCGTTTTCGCGCCTAAGGCGCCCCAGACAATTCTAGCGCCGCAGGCACCCCAGACAGTTATAGATGAGCATTCTAGCGTCGCAGACATGTGACGACACTTTTGCGCCGGAGGCGCACCAAAGGCGCACAGACGCATTATTAGCGGATTCTAGCGCCGCAGGCATCCGATCTTTAAGCGTTTATATCTCAAAAGTGGGCGGAGCTATCAAAAAGTTGTCAACTACAAAAATATAAATCATAGTTTGATCTACACAGTGAATATAATTGTGTACTTGTTTAACATACTTTTATTACTTTTTTTTTGAAAATAGAATTTTTGTTAGTGTATTTCTCTAACACTCCCTCAAAACTCACTTTTCTTGTAAATCCCAACAATCGGCGACTTGTTGAAAAACAAGCGTTGGCAAATGGAGAAGTTTGAATGGTTTGCTAACATCAATCTTCTTGATTGGCACTCCATATGGATACATTTTTTTGAGTAGCTCAGATTCGGAATATGGTGTGTTGGTAGCCTGGAATAATGAGAGTTAAGGGAAATTTTACATAAAAATATGTCAAAAATTGATTCGGGGATACCTGGTAGCTTAGATTTTCAAAAAATCTGGTTGCAAAAAAATTTGACCAGCGCGGGGTTCGAACCCCCAACCCTTAGAACCATAGGCTGATCCGTGGATATCTCCACTGAGCCAATCGGACATTTTCTCAAAAATTGCCCTTTTATGGTTTTTAAAGGTTTCTGGGGTAAAAATAGTGGTTTTTAGCAATTTTTCTAACTTAAAACCATAAAAAACCATGCAAAATAGCCCATACATACATCTAGTCGTCTATATTCCGCGCCTATCAGTCTTATCCTGTTTTCCCAACGCCGTTTGAACCATTGTAACAGGAAATAAATAAAACAAACAATGAAAATCGGAATGATCATTATCCATAAGTAGGCCGGTCCCTCTGGGATCTCCTCCTCCTCCATTCTGAAAAAATGGTAAAATAGTTTTAAAAAAACGAGTAAATTGGAGCAGAAAACGACGTAAAATATGTCAAAAACCCTCAAAAACCACTATTTCTACCTCTAGAACCTTAAAAACCATCAAAATCCACCATTTTCAGAAAAGTGTCCGAATGGCGCAGTGGGAAAATCCACAATGGTTCAGAGGGTTGGGGGTTCGAACCCCGCTGTGGTCAAAGTTTTTTTGCGACTTCTTTTTTGCTAGTTCAGGGCTTTTGAATGTCGATAAACAAGTTTTTAACAAAAATAACGAAAAAATGTGTCAGTACTGTTCCTTTTCAAATGGTTGGTGCATCGGGTATCACTAAATTGTAAAATATTTCATTTTTCCAGTTTTTCCTGTTTGAAAGTTTTAAATAATTCAAATTTAAATAAATAATAATTAATAAACAAAAAAACATGGGCCACCACTAAATCAATATATTCCGCCTGGGAGGTGAGAGAGAGAGAGATTTAGAGAAAATGAGAAGAGGGTCCTCTCATAGATTAGATTAGCCAAGAAGGTTATGAAAAATGGTTTAATCTGCTGAAATGATCTGAAAACTTATATTTTCAGGTGCACTGACAAAAAATGATTTTGTCATTGTTAAGAAAATCATCGACTTTGAGCTCCCGTTACAACCTCATTTTCAAGCTAACCTGCTTTAAAATCATATTCATCATGTAGATCAAAACTAGAGCTCTATTTTTGCAGTTGACAACTTTTTGATAGCTCCGCCCACTTTTGAGATACAGGCGCTTGAACATTGTCTATTCTTGGCATGTCGACGTGCTTCCAACGCCTGTATCTCAAAAGTGGGGGGAGCTATCAAAAAGATGTCAACTGCAAAAATGTAGCCCTAGTTTTGATCTACACGATGAATATAAATTTGACCCAGTGAAATGACAGGGGTAAACCGTGGCACAATATTAAATAATGTTTTGAAAATTCTCTGTAAATTGTGCTAAAAACCGATACTCATCAAAATTTCCGCTGATAACTGGTAGTTTGAGGCACTGGCTCTCAGAATACACTCGATTTTTTTCTCGAAAAACAAATAAATTTAAAGAAAACCTCAATTTTCGATATTTTCCACAAATCTCTTCAAAAAACCATTTTCAAAACTCCCTCGCATTTCCCCACTCCCCTTTCTCTGCGTCTCCACTCTCTATCACGTGACCACGGAGCGCGTTTGCATTAATTCTTTTTTATCGCGAATTAATGTTTTCCAACCAATTTTTCACCGATTTTCAGCAAAAATGTTGCGTCAAATTGGTGAATTCTATCACCAGGGTGAGAATGACGATACGAGTCGAGTATGGATGACGTGTTGGCATCACGGAGGACGGATTCTCGCCTCCTGCGGTGATGATAAGGCTGTGAGGGTTTGGAGCCTCGTTGGGGAGCCTGGTACGGTGATTTTCGATGTTTGTAGGGTGAAAGAACGTGCTCAGCAGTATGGAAAACCTGGAATCGGCAAAAATTTCCGAAAAAACCGTTGAAAAATATTTTTCCTCGCAAAAAGTAATTTCAAATGAAATTTTTAAACATTTCAGACTCAAAACTGCATCTGGAGTGTCGAACGACGATCGATGACAGTCACACACGGGCGGTTCGATCCGTTGCGTTTTCTCATGACGGAAAGTCACTGGTTTCTGCCAGTTTCGACGCCTCCGTTGTCGTTTATCAGCAGGAGGAGTGAGTTTTGCTGAGGCTAAGTCAGTTAGCCTCAGTAAAACGTGGAAATCTTGTTAATTCATGGGTTTTTGCGTTTTTTAAGCGATTTTCACTGAAAATATGAAGAAATCTTCGTATTCTTGACTAAAAATCATCAAAAAATGCCGAAATTTGGCGAATTTCCGACTATTTTCAGTTTGCTGAGGCTAACTCGATTTTGTAGTTTGTAGTCGGTTAGCCTCAAAAAAACAGGAAAATTGGTCGATTTTCACAGCGTTTTATCACATTCCGACGGTTTTCAGAGTAAAATAACAGCGAGTATACTCATTTTAAGTCAAAAATCGTTTAAAAACGCCGAAAAATAACCAATTTGACTGATTTTCGTTGTTTTTCTGGGTCTAACTTAATTTTTGTAGTTTGCATTCCCTTTTTGTAGTTTTGCATTCCAACAAACGTGAAATTGGGAGAATTTCACACATTTTCGACGATTTTCAGAGTAAAATAACATTGATTACGCTCATTTTAAGCCGAAAATTGCTTAAAAACGCCGAAAAATTACCAATTTAGCAGATTTTCCACTTTTCACTGAGGCTAACTCTCTTCTGTAGTTTGTAGTCCCTCAGCCTCAGCAAAATCAGTTTTCCCTTTTTTCAGTGGTGAATTCGCGGAGGCGAACAAGTTGGAAGGACACGAAAGCGAAGTGAAATGTGCAGTTTTCTCGAAAAGTGATGAGTTTCTTGCCACGTGTAGCCGGGATAAAAGTGTCTGGTTTTGGCAACGTACGTTATGGAATGGGGAGGAGCTATTTGGAGACGGGCTGCCCAAAATCTTCTAATTTTCGACTATGAATGATCGAAAAATCCCGAAATTCGGCGAATTTCTGACTATTTCCAGTTTTGCTGAGGCTAACTCGATTTCGTAGTTTGTAGTCAGTTATTGTCGAAATAAAAAAAGTGATACCCCGGTGTTTGCGGACTTAGTGCTAATTTTTAAAATTTTGCACTAAGTCCGCAAACACCGGGTATCACTTTTTTTATTTTGACAATAGCCTCAACAAAACTCGAAATCGATCGAATTTCACAGAGTTTTATCACATTTCGATGGTTTTCAGGGTGAAATAACATCGATTAGGCTCATTTTAAGCCAAAAATCTCTTAAAAACGGCGAAAAATAACCAATTTAGCAGTTTTTTCTTGTTTTACTGAGGCTAACTCACTTCTGTAGTTTGTAGTCAGTTAGCCTTAACAAAACTCGAAATTTTCTCGGTTTCAACTGAGAATATGTGTGTTTTTGTCTATTTTGATAATTTCTGACCCGAAAAACTTCGAAAATTACCTCTGTGTGCCTAACACTGAAAATTCACAAGTTTTTTCGTTTTTTCTATATTTTTCACATCGCCCGACTCCAAAACACTCATTTTGCCCTATTTCTTTTCTGAAATCCTCTTTTTTTACAGAAGACGAAGACGAGGATTTCAGTGTTTCATCGATTCTCCAACCACACACACAAGACGTGAAACAAGTCGTTTGGCATCCGACGGAAGATGTAAAACGCGCCGCCGACACGCCAGCCATCACAAATTCCCGATTTTCAGCTCCTCGTCTCTTGCAGCTACGATTCATCGATTCGATTCTACCGATACGACGGCGAAGACTGGGTAACACAACAGAAAATCGATGGATGCCACGTGGGAACGGTGTGGAGTGCCGCTTTTGATTCAGAGGGGCATAGACTGGTGACGGTGGGAGAGGATCATGTTATTCAGGTAAAAACAGGTGAAAAATTGGAAATTTTTAACTAAAAACTGCGAAAATCCGATCGAAAATGCTCTAGTTATGAGGTTTTTGAGTTTTACTGAGGCTAACTGACTACAAACTACAGATTTAAAGTTAGCCTCAGCAAAATTGAAAATTGTCTTTTTTCGTCAAATTTTGATAGTTTTTAATGATTTTAATTGGAAAATAGTAGAAATAACGCGAATTTTCAGCTCAAAATTGTCAAAAATTGCCAAAAATTACCGAAAATTAATTAACCTCGCCTCTTTCGAATTTTACTGACAAGGGAAGTACACGACGAACCGAGTTGAACTTTTTCTATAAAATTGACCATAGATACTTTCGACTCTGCTGATTCCAAATCTGCAATAAAAATCTGCTAAATGCTCACGTAAACCAAGTTATGACCCGTCAAACTTTTACTATTGGAAAGCTATTTACGCGTGTACCGAAAAGTGTACTTCCTCAATCCCGGAATATTTCCGTGAAGGTTTGGTTCAAGGGTAAGTTGCTAGGATAGTGTTCGACAGGTTGTGGGTTCGGTTCTGCCCCTCGACAAAGTTTTTTTTGCAAATTTTAATAATCATGTCCGGGTGCCGTATTGACTGCCAAAGTCATTTTTTCGGGGTTTTGAGTGAAATTTTTGGAAGACAATTCCTATTTGAAAAGTCTTACGACTTTTGACAAAAAATTTTATTTTGAAAATTTGCCCATCACTTGATGGCAAAAAGATGAGTGACGATCCGAAAGTTTCATTGTCAAAATTGTTTTTTAATCAGCTCAAATTATATTGTTTACTAATCAAATATTTTCAAAACCCCGAAAAAATGACTTTGGCAGTCAATACGGCACCCGGACATGATTATTAAAATTTGCAAAAAAACTTTGTCGAGGGGCAGAACCGAACCCACAACCTGTCGAACACTATCCTAGCAACTTACCCTTGAACCAAACCTTCACGGAAATATTCCGAGATTGAAGAGGTACACTTTTCGGTACACGCGGAAATAGCTTTCCAATAGTAAAAGTTTGACGGGTCATAACTCAGTTCACGTGAGCATTTAGCAGATTTTTATTGCAGATTTGGAATCAGCAGGGTCGAAAGTATCTATGGTCAATCTTATAAAAAAAGTTCAACTCGGTTCGTCGTGTACTTCCCTTGTGAGGCTACCTGAATACAAACTACAAAGTTGAGTTAGCCTCAGCAAATGTGGAAACAGTCGTATTTTCACCAAATTTTGATATTATTCGATAATTTTTGGTAGAAATCGATGAAAATTAGTTATTATTTCTGTGAAAAATCGCTGGCGCGCTCCTGACGCTTTTCAAATCCCTATTTCCAGCTGTTCGTCCGCGAGAACGTTGACTCAAAATCCGCCGACCAAGACACGTGGAAATCTGTCGCCCGGTACGAAGTGGAAAATACACGTTGGCCACTCTATTCGGTGACGTGGAACACCACGAATGACGTCATCGCGACGGGCGGTGGTGATTCGAAAATCAGGTGAGAGAAGTTGTAGTTTGTAGTATCTAAAATCTTCTTTATTTAGACTATTCAAAATCTCGACGTCATCAGAATCCCCAGTTATCGAGCATCTCGGTGTCGTCGGACGTCACGAATTCGACGTGAATCACGTCGTCTGGAATCCGAATCCAAAGTTTTCGAATTTGCTGACGTCGGCTTCAGATGACGGGACGATTCGACTTTGGGAACTCGAAATTTGAATTTTTGTTGAATAATTATCGATTTTTTATTTTTCATTCATTTTTGCCACGTTTTTGCTTGTTAACTCTGTGATTATTGCCATTTTTGTTAAAAATCAGCGAAAAATAGGGAAAATTATTGATTTTTTAGATTATTAATGACAAATTTTTAGACAAAAGAAAGAAGAACAGCTCATAGTTTTGAATGGAATAGTATCACACACCCCGGTAGGTTGGTTATATAGAGTACAACTAAACTGAAGAAAAGTAGAAAGTAGCGGGAAAAATCAATAAATACTAAAAATGAAAAAATCAAGCGATCAAAATGTCCGGAGCAACGAGAGTAATCTCTTTGAGCATTTCTGGTGTCATTGCTTGTCTCTGCGTCTCACGAGCCGTCATTAGAATGTCACGGTTGTAGCGGATTGGCTGAAAAAATGTAGTTTGTAGTCGCTTAGCCTCAGTAATACTAAATCGGCAAGTTGTCAGTGAATTTTAATGATTTTTAGAGCTAAATTACTTGAATTTGGGGATTTTAAATGATAAAAGAACAGAGATTGATAAATTTCTAGCTAAAATTGACAAAAATCGGATGAAAAATGAGCAATTTTTATTTTTGCTGAGGCTTACTTTATTTTGTAGTTTGTAGTCTTAGCCTCAACAAAACTTAAAATAGACCTGTAACTCTGCGGGTTTTGAACCAATTTCTGTGGTTTTTGCTTGAAAATGCTCAGAATATCAAAATCCACAAGATGAATGTAATGTTAAAAACTCATAAAACTTAGGTTTAGACAAAAAATTAAAATTCGGCAGAAAATACAAAAATTTAAAAAAGAAACATGTTCAATAGAAAAGAAGCCTTTTGAATTTTAAGCATTTTGGTTCAAAGATTATTCAAAAATGTTCAGAGCTCGCTGAGTTTCAGCGTTTTAAAGTTTTGCTGAGGCTAACGACTACAAACTACAATTCTCAGTTAGCCTCAGTAAAATTTGAAACCGCTGTAACTTCGATAGTTTTTGTCCGATTTTCGTGGTTTTTGGCTCAAAAAAGTAGAATTTCTTCTAAACTAACATCTCCAATAATCTGTGGCTGATGCACGGGGACCATCTGTTGTGGCGCTACAGTAGTCGCCATAACTACAGTAGTAGTCGCCGCGAGACCATCAGCCAAGTTGGGCGTCGATCCATGGAACGTTTTGGACGGTTTCAACATGACAGGAACATCCTGTTGATGATGGGCGGTCTGTTGAAGGGGCATCGACTTTCTCCTCTCTTTTTTCTTCTCTCTTTCCTCGGCTGACGGACGGGCGCGGACTCTGAGATAGGCGGATAGGGCCTCTTGAGCAGCGGCAAGGAGTTCAGGGTCATCACAATGGAAGGTGAGTTTTCCATCGGATGTCTGCTCCAGTTTTATGTCTTCCTCGTCGTCATCGTCCTCTTCGTCTTCTGGAGTCCTTTGAGTCGGTTGTTGAGGATTTTGAGGATGTTGGAGGTCAGTAGACATGGGCATTGGAGGCGGGATCGACATATCCGTCTGGAACAAAAAACACATTGAAATCGCTCAAAATCGCTCCAAAACGCGCCTACGGTGCGCCAGACATTCAGATCGCTTGAGAATGCTAAGGCGCCTACGGCGCGACAGCAATCATATTGCTCGGAAAAATTGAGATGGCCCGAAATCGCTCCTACGACGCCCCAGACAATGATCAAAATGTTTGTCACTGTAAGTTGGTCAGTGTATTTTGTCACTGTAAATCTTGATGTCTGGCGCGTCGTCGGCGCGTTTTTTGAAATCACCTAAAATCGCTGAAGTTTGTTCAAGATTGCAAAAAACGCGCCTATGGCGCGCCAGACAATGAGATCGCTTAAGAATGCTGAGGCGCCTGCGGCGCGACAGCTAAAAATTTACAGTGACAATTTTTTGTCAGTGTAAAAACCCATTTTTTACACTGACAAAAAAATCGCGTCCCAGGCGCGCCAGATTAGGTATTCTAATTTGGATTTTTGCACTTATAAACCTTCAGGTTCTTTGCTAACTATTCCAGTTTACGAAGTTTGAAAATTTTATAAGTCTGGTGCACCTTAGGCGCGTTTTCTTCTGTTTTTTCAAGATTTTTGGAAAAATGAGACAATTTCGGACCCTCTCTCGGCATCACATATAGCAAGAATTAACTCAAATTTATATTCATTGTGTAGATCAAACTCAGAACTTTTTTTTTAATTGACAACTTTTTGATAGCTCCGCCCACTTTTGAGATATATATTCCATGGTGACGCTTGCTCTTGAGAGGTTACCATCTTCCAACCCTTGTATCTCAAAAGTGGGAGGAGCTATCAAAAAGTTGTCAATTACAAAAATAAAGTTCTAGATTTGATCTACACAATGAATATAAACTTAAAAAGAAATGACAAAAGCTGAGATTGTGGCGGGCTCTCGAAGTTGGGAAACTTTGACTTCAAAAAATTTCAAAAAAAAATTTATGGAAATTTTTTAGCGTTTTATAATACTTTTTCCGTATATTCCAAACATTTTTCACTTTCCAACTTATATGTATTCAACTCACCCGAATCGGACTCATATTTCTGCGAATCGTGTCAATAATCATATCTTTCGCCCTCTCAATATCCTCCATTGTGGATGCAGTGATTGTCAGTGTACGTTCTTTCGATTTGGCGTCGACCTGGAATATTGAAATATAGTTTGGAAAGTTATAAAATAACATGCAGTACACAGTATACATAAAAACCGGCTCCAGAAAATTCAAGTTGAAAAAATGTTTTTTTTTTTGAAAATTGATAAATTTTGAAATTTGACATCCCGTTACTGCCTTAAAGTTTATTAGGACATTTTGAAATTAGATTGGTTTTGTAGATCAAATCTAGAGCTACATTTTTGCAGTTGATAACTTCTTTCTAGCTCCGCCTACTTTTGAGATACACGGTTTTGAAGTCCGATTAGAGAGCAAAGCGTAGGGTAACTCAACTTTCAAGCGTCTATATCTCGAATGTGGGCGGAGTTAGAAAAAGTTTTTGGTTGGAAAATAAAGAACTGAATTCGATCTACAAAACCAGTTTAAATTTAAAAAATTTAAACAAAGTATGGAGCCAAGACGGGCTCTCAAAAATCCCCTCAGTTTTTTTACACTGACAAAATTGTTACTGTAACTTCCATCGACTATATCTCAAAAGTGAGCGGAGCTATCAAAAAGTTGTCAACTACAAAAATGAATTTCCAATTTTGATCTACAAAATGAATATTAATTTGGAACGATACTAACTACATGTGATGCCGTGGGAGGATCTCAAAATATCAATTTTTACACTGACAAAAATATTTTGTCACTGTAACTTTTTTGCTGTCGCGCCGTAGGCACCTTAGCGTTCTTAAGCAATCTCAATGTCTGGGGCGCCGTAGGCGCGTTTCAAACGATGTTGAGCAATCTGAACTCCAAGCGATTTTAGGCGATTTCTATGGCGCCGACGGCGCGACAGACACCAAGATTTACAGTGGCAAAATACACTGACCAACTTACAGTGACAAAAATGTTGGTCTTTGTCTGGGGCGTCGTAGGCGCGATTTCGAACTACCTCAATTCTCACGAGTAATATTTTCCTGTCGCGCCGTAGGCGCGTTGGCATTCTTAAACGATCTAACAGTCTGGTGCGCCGTAGGCGCGTTTTTGAGCAATCTTGAGCAATCTTAAACGATTTCAGGCGATTTCAATGTTATGTTTTGTCAGTGTAACTTATAAAACTGACCTTCTGAAACGAGATGACCGTATTGGTCAACTGCTCGACAGCAGCCACTCTTCGCCCCTTCACACCCATAATCTTTCCAGAATCCGAGTTCCGAATGATCATTTCATGTCTCAATTGGAGTGTCTTATTCATCAAATTGTTCGGTTTCTTGTTGTTCAGAGATCTCTGTCGAAGGAACATTTGATGGTCAGGCGGCATCATTGAATGGGGAAGGAATGGGTTCGGAGGCATTGGCATCAGAGGATTCATCCATGTCGACGCGGCCGGAATGAAGAAAATACCGCCCGGGTTTGCTGAAAAATACCGTGTTTTTCAGTGAGAAACGCGCCGAACGTGCGCCAGACATTGTCAGTTATGTAATAACGAAAAAACTAAAGGACCTTAAGATGTATAGGTGGACAAACTGGGTTGAAATACCTTATCTGGCGCGCCTGGGACGCGATTCAAAAGAAACGCGCCCAAGGTGCGCCAGCTGACAAAACTGAGAGTCCTAAGCTACTAATAGACCCTAAACTTCTAGAGAAAAATATGTTTCAAATCGCGTCCCTAGGCGCGCCAGCCAACAAAAATTACCAATTGTATAAAAAAAAAGCGCGCATCAAGTACGCCAGATCTTAACTCCACAGCTCTTTACTTCGGCGTCTGGCGCGCCTTTGGCGCGTTTCAGCTATCTGACTCCTAAGCGCGTCCCAGGCCGCCAGAGAAGGTTTTTTGATTAGGATTTCTGCTCCTATAAGCCCTTAGGTTCTTAGCTAACTATTCCAGCTTTTAAAATTTCAGAGCTAAATAATGACTGGCGCGCCTTCGGCTCGTTTTCTTCTCGGATGTTTTTTCATCATTTTTGAACAAATTTCGATGAGAAAATTCTCAGAAAACTGGTCTGTCCGCCAATCCGTCTATCCGGATGTCCCCTTACCCTGAAAATCTCTAGCCCCGCCCATCGGGTCCTGAAACATCATCGGATTCTGTGGGACGAATGAATGCATTGGTGGTTGGGGGGATTGGGGAACGGGTGACGTCACTGATGACGTCATTTGTGATGACGTGGCAGAAGTGGGCGGGATTCCGACGGTGGGGGCGGGGTCGTGTTCTGGAAATGTAGTTTGTAGTTTTTGTAGTCTTTGTAGTCTCTGTAGTCTTTATAGTAGAAAAGTTAGGAGGCTCTAACACTTGGTACAACCATTACTAAGCTGCTACCAACTAAAATGTTTTGTAGTTTGTAGTTTGTAGTCTTTGTAGTCACTACTCACGTCCTTCTGGCCTATTCACGTAATACTGGCTGTGCGCCAGATTCGTCCGCCAATTCATCGCCCGTAACTCGACGAGCTCCATTATTTTCAGCCGACACGGTGTCCCCAATTGTCCGTTATCTCGACAGCACGCTTGACGCAGTGACGTGAACACTTTGTTCAATTCATCTGCAAAAAATTGGAAAAAATAGAAAATTTTGAGGAAAAAAATTTCCAAAAAATTTTTTTTTTGGAAATTTTTTTTTGGAAGTGCGCTCTACCGAAATTTTAAAATTTCTTAAAGCTTTAAACGCGTCGGAGGCGCGCCAGACTCTTGATTGTCCGAAACCAAAAAACCGAGCAACTGGCGCGCCTCCGGCGCATATCAGCAATTTGAGTTCTAAAAAATCGAAAAAATTCAAAAAAAAGTTTTTTTGGAAAGTGCGCTCTACAGAAATATTAAATCTTCCTAAAGCTTTAAACGCGTCTGAGGTACGCCAGCCTCGCACCTCAAAAATATTTTCAAAAACCATTCAACTGGCGCGCCTTCGGCGCGTTTCACCGATCTGACTGAAATCGGCGAAAAACGCGCCCTAGGCGCGCCAGACTTAGTATTTTTACTAGGTTTTGGAGAGTTACAAACCTTTAGACCCTCCATCTTTTTCAATCTAAAAAAAAATGCAAAAGCTGGCGCGCCTTTCGACGCGTTTCACTCACTTTTATGCGATTGTTCCAGCATTGAACCCGAAGTTTTAAGTTGAGCACAAAGTGTAAAGATAGTATTCGCGAGTTGAGAAGTGAATTGACTCGCGCGAACCATATTGTTTATAGTGTTCATTAGTTGCAGTTGTTGGTCTGAAAATAGGGAAAAAATTGGAAAAATTTCAGTATTTTTATAGGTTACACTGACCAACTTTAACATTTTGTGAAATTTTGAGATCGGTTGAGATCGCTGGAGCGCCTGCGGCGCACAACTTTATCATAGTTGTCAAGGCCCGGGCCGGCCCGGCAAGGCCCGGCAAGGCCCGAAGGCCCGGGCCGGGCCGGGCCGGGCCGGGCCGGGCCGGGCCGGTAGAAAATTTTCAAGGCCCGGCCCGGCCCGAAGGCCCGGCTTCAAAAATGACCCATTTTTTTCCACATTTTTTTCCGAAATTTTTTCAATTTTTCATCAAAAATGGGTCAATTTTAGACTATTTTTCTGAATTTCTTCTAACTCTTAACGATACTCGAAAATTTGACTTTTTCGCGAAAAAATTCAAAAATTTTCAAAAATTTTCAAAAAATTTGAAAAAATTTGAATTTTTGACTTTCGCGCCAATTTGCCCGGGCCTTAAGCCCGGCCCGGCCCGGGCCGGCCCGGGCCGGGCCGGGCCGGGCCCTGATTTCGCTGACAAGGCCCGGGCCGGGCCGGGCCGGGCCGGGCCGGTAGAAAATTTTCAAGGCCCGGCCCGGCCCGAAGGCCCGGCTTCAAAAAATGACCCATTTTTTTCCACATTTTTTTCCGAAATTTTTTCAATTTTTCATCAAAAATGGGTCAATTTTAGACTATTTTTCTGAATTTCTTCTAACTCTTAACGATACTCGAAAATTTGACTTTTTCGCGAAAAAATTCAAAAATTTTCAAAAATTTTCAAAAAATTTGAAAAAATTTGAATTTTTGACTTTCGCGCCAATTTGCCCGGGCCTTCGGGCCGGGCCTTAAGCCCGGCCCGGCCCGGGCCGGCCCGGGCCGGGCCGGGCCTTGACAACTATGAACTTTATGAATTTATATTTTTTTATAGATCTCATTGCGATTTAAATTTTTGTAGTTGACAAATTTTTGATAGCTCCGCCCACTTTTGAGATACAAGCGTTTGAAGATAGAGATTCGGAAACAGAATGTTACAACAAGGGAAAGCGGTTGTATCTCAAAAGTGGGCGGAGCTATCCAAAAATTGTCAACTACAAAAATGAAGGTGTATATTTGATCTACATAGATAATATAAATTTGAAACAATTTTCTTCAAAAATAAAGTCGTGACAGACTGTCAAAGTTAGTCAATTTTTGCATTTTTCAAAAAATTAAAAATTAGTTTTTTTTACATCTGTTTTGAAGAACATTGGAATTTATTGTTTTATAATTATATTTTACGTTTTTTTACTACTAAATTGTCATCTCTGGGGCGCCTGCGGCGCATGAATACTGCGCCGCAGGCGGCTCTGCGATCTCAACCGATCTCAATATTCCCAAAATGTTATTTTCAATATTTTTTCTGTTTTCATTCCAAATCTTCGTTCTGTCTGTACATCCAGATGTCCACCAATCGAAATATTCAAAAATCCATTCCCAATCGTACAAAAATCGGAAATCGCGCCGCAGGCGCCCCAGCGTTTTCAGCCGATCTCAATACAATATTCTAGATTTTTGATCTGTTAAGACCAAGTTTCAAAGCCCGTTTCGGAGCCACGACCGGCTCAAAACTTTTGGAATTTAGGTTAATCTTGTAGATCTCAAAAAGGGCTACATTTTTATAGTTGACAACTTTTTGATAGCTCCGCCTACTTTTGAGATATGCGGCTTTAAAAATGCTCATATCTTCTGAAAATTCAAGATCGCGCCGCAGACGCCCCAGCGATCTTAACCGATCTCAATATTCTAGATTTCTGACCCCTTAACACTACAGTAACCCAGTGAAAGTTCACCCGTCCTTCCTTTTCCCCCATTTGATCTACTGTACAAACAGTGTCTCTCTTCACTATCATGTCAATTTTATATCAAAAATAAGAGACACACGAAATCGATGTCTTGTAAATGTTTCCCCTCACATTTTTATCATTTGTTAAGTGGTGGTGGCTCCGCGAGCCGAAAGAAAAGAAGCCTCTTGTATGTTTGCTCATCGGCTCTCCCCGGGGGGACGGAAAGGAGGAGGTTAAACATGTTTGTAGTGATACATGTAATGATTAAATTAAATGATGAGAGGCTTATAGAATTGAAGAAAATTGTAGTTTGTAGTCTTATAAAGACCTGAATCTTGAAAAAACTCAGAAAATTGTGATCGACTATATTGGGTTGTAAGATTGGTTGAGGTCGGCTGGGGCGCCTGCGGCGCGAAAAATGCTTGTTTGGTCAATGTAACTTTGTCACTGTATTTTTGTAATTGAGATCTGGGGCGCCTGCGGCGCGATTTTGAATTTTCCAAAAGACAAGTTGGTCACTGTAGTTTTGGAGATAATTGTGGTCGGCTGGGGCGCCTGCGGCGCATTACGCTAACCTTGAAGGTTGATGGAGTGAACGGAAATGCGCTCTTTTGTATTTTTATGAAAATTCCAAGTTTGATGGAAAATGTGAATTTTATATACTAAATTACACTGACAAAAGTTTACACTGACAAAATTGTCACTGTAACTTCAAACGCCTGTATCTCAAAAGTGGGCGGAGCTACCAAAATGTTGTGAACTACAAAACTAGAAATCTGAATTCAATCTATAAAATTAGCTAAAATTCAAAAAATACTGTCAACACCTGAGAGCGTGACGGGATCTCAAACATTACTTTCCCAACTTACAACGACAATTTACACTGACAAAATTGTCACTGTAACTTCAACCGCCTGTATCTTAAAACTGGCTGGAGCTATCAAAAAGTTGTCAACTACAAAAATGGAGATCTGGATTTGATCTACAAAACCATATTAAATTCAAAAAGTTCAAAAAGTCACTGGTGTCAGGACACTATCTGGAAGTTGACACTGTTTTACAGTGACTGAAAAGAGAAATTAAAACTTTCAGTTTGCTTTTTTCAGTCTAACTTTTTTGTTTTTGAGCGGAGAAAATTGGGATCGGCTGAGATCGGCTGGGGGCGCGCCTTAGCCGCTTCTATAGCCTCTACGTAGGCCTTCCCTCAAATCACCTGATCCCCCTATTTCCTCTTCCCCCATCAGATTCTTCTATTATTACTAGAAAGTTTGTGTCGTTTTGACAGAATCCATCTCCTCTGAGAGATGATATATGAGATGATGCTCTCCGTAAAGAAATGAGAGAGAGGGGAGACGCAGACATCACAAAAAGATAATCAACTGGGAGATGGGGAAGAGTGTAAAGAAGTTTAGGATTTTCACACAGCTGGAGATGATGATGATGAGAAAACCTTCAAAAAGTTTTGAAGCACATTTTGATCTACAAACTCGGAGAATATTGCCAGTTTGGACATCCGGATATATTAAGATTAGCTAAGATCGGTTGAGATCGCTGGAGCGCCTCCGGCGCTATCTTGAATTTTCAGAAGGTTTGAGCATTTTCAAAGGCGCATATCTCAAAAGTGGGCGGAGTTATCAAAAAGTTGTCAACTACAAAAATGTAGCCCTATTTTTGATCTACAAAACTAGCTTAAGTTAAAAAAGTTTTCAGCCATACACGGCTCCGAGACGGGCTCTGAAAGTTGGTCAGCTGAGATCATTGGGGCGCCTTCGGCGCGTCTTCGACAGATTGGGAATGGACTTTAGTGTAGTCTTCAGCGTTTTTAGATATATGGATTGTGTTATATATCATTAAAAAGCTGAGAAAACGCTGATTTTAATTATATATTTAGTTTCGGTCCTCTAGGCTTGGTATTCGAGAAAAACGAGGTCAAAGTTTTGAAAATGAGAAAAAATTTCTAGTTTTTCCAAACTTTGACCTCGTTTTTCTCGATCATCAAACTTCAATGGCAAAAACTAAATATACATTTAAAATCAGCGTTTTTTCAGCTTTCTAATGATATATAACACAGTCCACATCTCCAAACTGACTCGTTCCCTAGTTAGATCATATTTCCTTTATAAGCCACAACAACCCTCCCATTCTAAAACCTTTGTATCTCAAAAGTGGGCGGAGCTATCAAAAAGTTGTCAACTAGAAAAATGTAGCCCTAGTTTTGATCTACAAGATAAATATAAACTCAAAATCAAAAATTTTAACCTAAAAGGTCAAAACGGGCTCTTAAACACTGTGTACAGTTTTCAAGCATGCTGCCTTCCCGTTTTAAAACCGTTGTATCTCAAAAGTGGGCGGAGCTACCAAAAAGTTGTCAACTGCAAAAATGTAGCTCTAGATTTGATGGTTATATAAATATAAAAATTTGTAAAAACTGCGCAATTCTAAGCGCCGCAGGCGCCCCAGCCGATCTCAGCCGATCCCAATTTTCTCCAAAACTAGATGTTCGAAGATGTTAAGACTACAGTGACCAACTTAGTCATTTTGAAGATTAAAGATCGCGCCGCAGGCGCCCCAGCCAATTTCAACGGATCTCAATATTCTCCGAAATATACATATTTTACACTGACAAACTCACCAACACTCAGCAGTGTGTTCCTTGGCGCCTGAGGTGCGCCAGTCTGCATTTTGGCGCCAAAATCGTTGGCGACATCGTAGTTATGAAGCATTTGGAAGAGGGGGGGGTCGTGTGTGTGTGTGCAGGAGATAGGAAGTGAAGAAAAAAAGTAGAAGAATATTCCAGAAAGAGACTTTCTAGAACTCGTTCGTGTTTAATTATGAGAGAGAGAGATGTCGAAAATTCAAAAATCGTGAGGAGTGGCGTTTCGGCCGGGAGAAGAGAGAGGAGAGAGAGAGTGAACACGGGCGGTCCCGTCTCTTTCCCAATCACTCTCTGCGTCTCTTGATTCCTCACACTATTTCTCTCTCGCTCTCTTAAGCTCCGCCCCCTAGTGCTTTACAACGAAACGGACACGAGATGGGGGGAGAGGGGGGGGGATGGTGATGATGATGCACTGACAAAAAGTGAGAGAGAATTGGGAATCGGGAATTATGCTAATTTTATTGATAGGGAGAGAATGTTGTTGGAATAGAATTGTTGACTTGAACAGTCCATGAAAACGCACGTTTTGATCTACACACTCGGAGAATATTGAGATCGGTTGAGATCGGCTGGGGCGCCTTTGGCGCGATCTTAGTTTTATTGATGGGGAGAGAGAAGGGAACTCATAGTTGTTTTTGGAATAGAAGTATTTTTCGGTTTGTTGACTTGAACAATCCATGAGAAAAAAGAAGAAAAATAAAGGAAAAACTGTCAGAGTCTCAATCAGATTGCGCGTTTTGAAGCGATCTCGAACGATCTTAAAATTCTGCGATTTCAGGAGATTTCAATGTCATAATCTTAACGCGCCGACGGCGCGACAGGCACCAAGGTTCACAGTGACAAAATACACTGACCAACTTACACTGACAAAAACTTTGGTCTTTGGCTGGGGCGCTGTAGGCGCGATTTCGAACGATCTCAATTTTCACGAGTCGCGCCGTGGGTGTCTTAGCATTTTTAAGCAATCTCAAAGCGATTTTGAACAATCTGAATTCCTATTTGTAATCCTGCGATTTCAATGTTTTTATAAAATGTTGATCTCAATCTTATGGGCAATTTCCGAATTGGATTGCTCAAGCCTGGAAGAGCAAGAATTCGAGAGTTACACTGACAATTGTACACTGACCATGATAATTACACTGACAAAGATTAAATAGTTTATGAGCCCAGAGTCTGTGGAATTCACGAAAAGTGCATTTTGCATGAACACATGGAAAAATGGTCTATAAAGTACCAAAAATAGGCTTTTCTTCAACCAAAAAATAATTTTCCACTGATTTTCGCGAACATTATGATTTTCTATTACTCAT
Organism: Caenorhabditis latens; assembly: GCA_002259235.3. Classification (NCBI taxonomy): domain Eukaryota; kingdom Metazoa; phylum Nematoda; class Chromadorea; order Rhabditida; family Rhabditidae; genus Caenorhabditis; species Caenorhabditis latens. The sequence continues at coordinate 16,369,118 of CM056092.1, read as the reverse complement.
CAAACATCTCCGAATCAAAGATCCATTTCATTTTTTTTTCTGCAAAAAGTCTCATTCCCCCCGAAAATCGCAATAAAAAAGCGTCCTCCCCCCTCCCGGGTTATTGGAAAGCTCAAAGTATAAAAAGTGATGATCCCTATGATTTCTGTTATTTCCATCAACATGAAGCCTCTTCTTTTCATTCTTTTTCTTCTCGGGATTACTGTAGTCTCTGGTATTATTCGGCTAGATGATGGTGGTGGTGGTGGATGGGATTACGGTAGCGGTGGAGGTGGAGGACATCACCATCACTCTCATTCATCTTCATCTTCTTCTGAAGAGCACGGACACGGTGGACACGGCCATCACGGGCCACGCCCACCACGTCCGGCCAGATGCCCCACTGACTGGATAACATTCAATAGACCACAAGGATCGTGGTGTGTGAAGGTGAGAGGATTGGACTACAAACTACAAAAACTACAAACTACAACATTCCAGGTATTTCATGGAGCTGGCACAACTTACACAAGAGACACCGCCCAATCGATGTGTCAAACTCAAGGAGCCGTACTGACAGGAATACAAGATGCGGATGAAAGGATACAGATGGCTAGTAAGTGGTGTAGATCAAAAGTGGGCGGAGCTAGAAAAAAGTTCTCAACTGAAAAGTTGGAGAACGGAAAATTTGCTATAAAATGATATAAATTTCATGCGATCTTTAGAGACTCTGAAGATGGTTGCAGCGCTAGAATCCATGAGCTGGCGCGCCTTCGGCGCAGACATGTCTGTGACGCTAGAATGTGATAATACAACTGCCTGGGGTGCCTGGGGCGCTTTCGGCGCAAATAAAAACACAATATCAAAAAATTGCTTTGCGCCGACGGCGCCCCAGCCTTTTCTAAATAACAATTCTAGCGCCGCAGGCACCCCAGACAGTTGTATCTAACCATTCTAGCGTCGCAGACATGTTTGCGCCAAAGGCGCGCCAGTTAATGGATTCTAGCGCCGCAGGCCTCATCAAAGGCTGATATCTCAAAAGTGGGCGGAGCTATCAAAAAACTACAAACTACAAAAATGATCTACATAAAATTTGCTGCAAAACCAATTCTCTCTTCTAGGCGCCGCCCGTATCCTGACCAATGGCATCGTAGGCTTGAATAACGTGTACATTGGAGCGATACGTCGTGCTCAGTGCCCCCATAAAGCGTCTTGTGCCCCATTGGACACTTTCGAATGGACTGATGGACACACCACTGGAACCGACGGATTCTTTTTTGCACCCCCGGAGCCGAACGCCCTTTGGGATAGAAATTGGGGGTGAGAGCTCACTTCGATTGTCAATAGAGCACATTGCATTCTGTTTCGGAACTCAAAATTGTCTTATTATGGTCGTATCAGTTGCTGATGGACAAACGGGTTTATGGAATTACCCGCATGGGTCGATGGATGATGGCTATTGTCAACGGCCATGGCCAATGTATGCGTGTGGAAAGACTCCCAGTTAATTGTGTTCTAATTATAGTTAATTATTATATGGCATACACAATAAAAATTTCGAAAAATCTACCCACTTTGAGAGCCCATCCTTTGCTCTTTTCTAGTCCCATTTTTTCCATTTTTAACTTGTTTTATAGATCTCGTTTTGTTCTACATTTTTGTAATTGCCAACTTTTTGATAACTCCGCCCACTTTTGAGATATAAGCGTTCTAATAAAGAAGAGACTCATAGCACTCTCGTTTCTCTGCGCTTCTTTAAGCGCCTGTATCTCAAAAGTGGGCGGAGCTATCAAAAAGTTGGCAACTACAAAAATGTAGAACAAGACGAGATCTACAAAACAAGTTAAAAATGGAAAAAATGGAATAAGAAAAAAGCAAATGACGGGCTCTCAAAGTTGATCGATTTCAGAGTTTTTGCAGATTTGTTGATTTGGAGATGTTTGATGAGGTTACTTTTTTAACCCAGGCGTTTCACAACCACATCCAGTGCTCGATAAAACTTCATAAAACCTGGTTTAAAAATCGTTAAAAATTGCATAAAAATTCTCCTGAAAAACCGAAAAAATAATAAAAAGATAATGGAAATGAGTGAACTTTTTGTGATTCTGTCTGTGGCATAACTATCTTAATTTTAATTAATTTTGTAGATCAAATCCTGATCTACATTTTTGTAGTTGACAACTTTTTGATAGCTCCGCCCATTTTCGAGATATAAACGCTTGAAGTCGGGTTACCAAGCGCCGCCACCCAGAAGAGAGACGCAGAGAAATGAGAGCGCTCTCGTTTCTCTGCGTCTCTCCTCAGGGAGGCGGCGCTAGGTAGCCCAACTCCCAACTTCAAAGGGGTGTATCTCAAAAGCTAGAGGATTTAGAAGAACACTTTCAACTAAAAAAAATGTAGAGCTGAATTTGATCTACAAAACTAACTAAAAATGGAAAAAATGGGATAAAAAAACGAGCGAGTAACGGGCTCTCAAAGCTGGCAGGTTTTTCAAAGTTTCACAGCATGTTATCTTCATTTTTGTGCAATAATTAGAATAATTAACTTGGTTTCTTTCCACATGCATACATTCCCCATGTTGTCTGACAGTGCTCATCATCCATCGAGCTATGTGGGTAATTCCAAAAACCCCCTTGTCCATCAGCAGGTGACACGATCATAACAAGACATGTTTGAATTCTGAAAGCAATTCAAACGTGCTCTATTGAGCATCTGGATGAGCTCTTACCCCCAATTTGCAATCCAACGGGCGTTTGGCTCCACGCCTTGAAAAAAGTAACCGGCGTTTCCAGTGGTTTGTCCATCAGTCCATTCGAAAGTGTCATTTGGAGCACAAGACTCTTTCGATGGGCACTGGGCACGACGTGTCGCACCAATCCACAAACTAGTTGAACCACCATTGTTGGCGTTGCTCACGAGTCGGGCGGCGTCTGGAGGATCATTTTTGTAGTTTATAGTTTTTTGATAGCTCCGCCCACTTTTGAGATATGCGCCGTTGAAGATAGGTTAGGTTATTTTGTAGCGTCCTACCTCATCACTTTTTTGCTCAAATTTTATGAAATTTATAACATTTTATAGCAAATTTTCCGCTCTCCAACTTTTTAGTTGACAACTTTTTTCTAGCCCCGCCCCCTTTTGATCCACATCACTTACTAGCCAACTGTATCCTCTCATTCGCATCTTGAAGCCCTGTCAATACGGCTCCTTGCGCTTGACACATCGATTGGGCGGTGTCTCTTGTGCCGGCTCCAGAGAACACCTTTCAAAATTGTAGTTTTTGTAGTTTGTAGTTTGTAGTCTCCTTACCTTCACACACCACGGTCCTTGTGGTCGATTGAATGTTATCCAGTCAGCGGGGCAGTTGGATGGGCGTGGTGGGCGTGGCCTAGGGGGGCGTGGCCCGTGATGACCGTGTCCACCATGTCCATGTTCTTCAGAAGATGAAGAGGATGAATGAGAGTGATGGTGATGTCCTCCACCTCCACCGCTACCGTAATCCCATCCACCACCACCATCTAGCTGAATAATACCAGAGACTACAGTAATCCCGAGTAGAAAAAGAAGAAGAAAAGGCTTCATGATGATGGAAATAACAGAAATTGAGAGATTGTAGATCACTTTTTATACTTGTTGGCTTCCGAAAACCAAGGGGGACGCTGTTTTTATTGCAATTTTAAAGGGAAATGAGGGGTTTTTTTGCAGAGTGGTTTGTTGATTCGGAGAAGGAATGAAAGGTGGTTTTTTAACGCCTGTATCTCAAAAGTGAAAGGAGATTTCAAAAAATGTTCAACAACAATAATGTAGAGATAGTTTTGATCTACAAAACAAACATAATTTCAAAAAAATTGGGTCACACACGACCTCGTGACGGGATTTCTAATAAAACGCATTTTTTCACTGACCAAAAAATTGTTTGATCTTTAAAGGCGCATATTTCCAAACTGGGCGGAGATATCAAAACGTTGTCAACTAGAAAAATGTAGGCCTGGTTTTGATCTACAAAAAAATTAGAATTTGATGAAATTGGGATAAGAAAAGAGCAAGCGACGAGCTCTCAAACTTGTTCAATTTTTCAAATTCAATTTCATTCTTTTGCAATTAGATAATTAACTTAATTAAGACAATTAACTCGGTTCCTTTTCACACGCATACATTGGCCATGTCCGTTGACAGAAGTCATCATCCATCGACCCATGCGGGTAACCCAAAACCCCCGTTTGTCCATCAGCAGCTGTCACGATCATAACAAGACATGTTTCGGTTCTGAAGACAATGCAAATGTGCTCCATTGACAATCTACAGTATACCTACCCCCAGTTAGCATCCCAATAGGCGTCTGGCTGGGGGCCAGGCCACCAGAATCCGATGGTTCCAGTGGTGTGTCCATCAGTCCATTCGAAAGTGTCCAATGGAGCACAAGACGGTTTATTTGGACATTGAGCACGACGTTTCCCACCAAACCACATATTATTTTTACCTCCGATGACATTGTTCAGGATACGGGCGGCATCTGTAGATCATTTTTGTAGTTTGTAGTTTTTTGATTGCTCCGCCCACTTTTGAGATATGCGTCTTTGAAGAGAGGAATGTCTCGAAGAGCGAGAGAGAGTGAGGGAGAGAGCACGCAGAGAAGCTAGAGCACGTTTTTCAAAAATAAATTTATATCAAATTGAAGAAAATCTACCGCTCTCAATATTTTCAGTTGATCATTTTCCTCTGGCTCCGCCCACTTTTGATCTACACCTTATTTTCCAACCTCAGGTAGTTTTATTGAGTTACTGTAGTTTTATGTATTCTAACTCACTATTTTTTTGTTCACAGCTTGTAAATTTTATACCATTTTATAGCAAATTTTTCGCTCTTTATTTTTTTAGTTGACAACTTTTTTCTAGCTCCGCCCACTTTTGAGATACATCACTTACTAGCCAACTGTATCCTCTCATTCGCATCTTGTACACCTGTCAGTACGGCTCCTTGGGCTTGACACATCGATTGGGCATTGTAATTTGTGCCGGCTCCAGAGAATACCTGGAATTGTAGTTAGCAGTTTGTAGTTTGTAGTCTAATCCTCCCACCTTCACACACCACGGCCCTTGTGGTCTATTGAATGTTATCCAGTCGAATGGGCAGCGGGATCTGGGTGGTGGGCGTGGCCGAGGTGGCTGAGGGCGTGGTGGCCAAAGAGCTACATTCTCAAAGTTTTGTGCCTTAAAGTTACCCGTCAATTCTAGCCACTATCCCCCACTCTACACTTTTCGAAGAAAATCTTAAACTTCAAACCTAATTGATATTCTTAATCGCCCTTCCCCTAACTTTTCTTCCCAGAGACCCCCCTTTATTATTGATTCTTGGTAAATCAAACAAACAACAGATGTCATTATACAACGTCGGCATGTCAACTAATTCACACATCTGTCTTTTTCGGTCATTCGTCTTCTTCACATACCCTTATATCTTCTTGGGAAATCTGACATGACCTAGTCATTAGGCTCCGCCCCCTGTGCATAACAGCTACCAGACCACTATTTAGTCATACTTCCCTCATCTCGGCCTACAAGGAGGTCGTTCCAATTGGTCTCTCTTATTTACTCAAGGATCCTTTTTGCCCTTTTTAACTTAACCCCTCATTTTTATTCTCTATCTTCCCCTAAGCCTGAAATTTGTCTCTTTGGCGACCAGGAAGCATCATTAGATATAGAACGCTGTTTCAGTTCTTTTCCAAACTTAAACTCTATGGCATTTGACATACCTCTTGAATTCTATTTTGATGTTTTAAAATTGCTACATTTTTTGGATATTCTGAGCAAACCTCTCCTATCTATTAGTGTTTCGGTAGCTCACTTGATATGCTCACTGTGTAAATGACTAGTGATCAAGATTTCAGTTTCTCGCTAGTTCACAATTAAATAATTTTAGTTACTTTCCCTTCTTAACCTCATCAGTTCCTATTAATAGAATACAATAGGCACAGCTTTTTTCCAGTTTCTAAGTTAGAACCTCAATCTTAACAATTCGAACACCTTCCGTCAATCGATATACTTCCCAGAGAACCGTTATTGCACTAGTTGGTAGGTACAGGTGCGAACACAAAATACAATTCAATATCCAAAAATGTGAAGAAGCCCGCTTGTGTTCTTATTGTTATTCTCAGCAACACCTGTCACTAATCTCCATGAGAAATCGAATAGCAGGCCAGACCATATGACATTTGGCATTTGGCATACACTAGTTGTCTCTTACACTCCCACACCGAGTAGTCTTCTATTTTTGGGCTCTCTCTGGTTTTCAAATCATTTTCTACGTACATCTCCTTCTTATTTACTTCTTTATGTAAACTCTCTTTTCTTCTATTTTTGATTCATGATTTTAATGTTGAAACGTTTTCAGCTTCGACCAGACAGCTAGACGAAAGAACTCTACAGACGATCAACGACTAGGACAACAACCAGAGATGGAGCTGAAAACAAGAGGAATGACGTCTCATCAAGTGTCAGGTTAGTGATCAGGAGTTGGAGGAACATGGGCCGGACTGCATTCGCGGTCCCACCACGCATGCCTTCTCCTTAAAATTCATAAATTCTAAGATTCTCTAACTTAATTAGGGTCAGGAGTTGGAGGAACATGGGCCGGACTGCATTCGCGGTCCCGCCACGCATGCCTTCTCCTTAAAATTCATAAATTCTAAGATTCTCTAACTTAATTAGGGTCAGGAGTTGGAGGAACATGGGCCGGACTGCATTCGCGGTCCCACCACGCATGCCTTCTCCTTAAAATTCATAAATTCTAAAATTCTCTAACTTAATTAGGGTCAGGAGTTGGAGGAACATGGGCCGGACTGCATTCGCGGTCCCGCCACGCATGCCTTCTCCTTAAAATTCATAAATTTTAAGATTCTCTAACTTAATTAGGGTCAGGAGTTGGAGGAACATGGGCCGGACTGCATTCGCGGTCCCGCCACGCATGCCTTCTCCTTAAAATTCATAAATTTTAAGATTCTCTAACTTAATTAGGGTCAGGAGTTGGAGGAACATGGGCCGGACTGCATTCGCGGTCCCGCCACGCATGCCTTCTCCTTAAAATTCATAAATTCTAAAATTCTCTAACTTAATTAGGGTCAGGAGTTGGAGGAACATGGGCCGGACTGCATTCGCGGTCCCGCCACGCATGCCTTCTCCTTAAAATTCATAAATTTTAAGATTCTCTAACTTAATTAGGGTCAGGAGTTGGAGGAACATGGGCCGGACTGCATTCGCGGTCCCGCCACGCATGCCTTCTCCTTAAAATTCATAAATTCTAAGATTCTCTAACTTAATTAGGGTCAGGAGTTGGAGGAACATGGGCCGGACTGCATTCGCGGTCCCACCACGCATGCCTTCTCCTTAAAATTCATAAATTTTAAGATTCTCTAACTTAATTAGGGTCAGGAGTTGGAGGAACATGGGCCGGACTGCATTCGCGGTCCCGCCACGCATGCCTTCTCCTTAAAATTCATAAATTTTAAGATTCTCTAACTTAATTAGGGTCAGGAGTTGGAGGAACATGGGCCGGACTGCATTCGCGGTCCCGCCACGCATGCCTTCTCCTTAAAATTCATAAATTTTAAGATTCTCTAACTTAATTAGGGTCAGGAGTTGGAGGAACATGGGCCGGACTGCATTCGCGGTCCCGCCACGCATGCCTTCTCCTTAAAATTCATAAATTTTAAGATTCTCTAACTTAATTAGGGTCAGGAGTTGGAGGAACATGGGCCGGACTGCATTCGCGGTCCCACCACGCATGCCTTCTCCTTAAAATTCATAAATTCTAAGATTCTCTAACTTAATTAGGGTCAGGAGTTGGAGGAACATGGGCCGGACTGCATTCGCGGTCCCACCACGCATGCCTTCTCCTTAAAATTCATAAATTTTAAGATTCTCTAACTTAATTAGGGTCAGGAGTTGGAGGAACATGGGCCGGACTGCATTCGCGGTCCCACCACGCATGCCTTCTCCTTAAAATTCATAAATTTTAAGATTCTCTAACTTAATTAGGGTCAGGAGTTGGAGGAACATGGGCCGGACTGCATTCGCGGTCCCACCACGCATGCCTTCTCCTTAAAATTCATAAATTTTAAGATTCTCTAACTTAATTAGGGTCAGGAGTTGGAGGAACATGGGCCGGACTGCATTCGCGGTCCCACCACGCATGCCTTCTCCTTAAAATTCATAAATTTTAAGATTCTCTAACTTAATTAGGGTCAGGAGTTGGAGGAACATGGGCCGGACTGCATTCGCGGTCCCGCCACGCATGCCTTCTCCTTAAAATTCATAAATTTTAAGATTCTCTAACTTAATTAGGGTCAGGAGTTGGAGGAACATGGGCCGGACTGCATTCGCGGTCCCACCACGCATGCCTTCTCCTTAAAATTCATAAATTTTAAGATTCTCTAACTTAATTAGGGTCAGGAGTTGGAGGAACATGGGCCGGACTGCATTCGCGGTCCCGCCACGCATGCCTTCTCCTTAAAATTCATAAATTTTAAGATTCTCTAACTTAATTAGGGTCAGGAGTTGGAGGAACATGGGCCGGACTGCATTCGCGGTCCCACCACGCATGCCTTCTCCTTAAAATTCATAAATTCTAAGATTCTCTAACTTAATTAGGGTCAGGAGTTGGAGGAACATGGGCCGGACTGCATTCGCGGTCCCGCCACGCATGCCTTCTCCTTAAAATTCATAAATTCTAAGATTCTCTAACTTAATTAGGGTCAGGAGTTGGAGGAACATGGGCCGGACTGCATTCGCGGTCCCGCCACGCATGCCTTCTCCTTAAAATTCATAAATTTTAAGATTCTCTAACTTAATTAGGGTCAGGAGTTGGAGGAACATGGGCCGGACTGCATTCGCGGTCCCGCCACGCATGCCTTCTCCTTAAAATTCATAAATTCTAAGATTCTCTAACTTAATTAGGGTCAGGAGTTGGAAGAACATGGGCCGGACTGCATTCGCGGTCCCGCCACGCATGCCTTCTCCTTAAAATTCATAAATTCTAAGATTCTCTAACTTAATTAGGGTCAGGAGTTGGAGGAACATGGGCCGGACTGCATTCGCGGTCCCGCCACGCATGCCTTCTCCTTAAAATTCATAAATTTTAAGATTCTCTAACTTAATTAGGGTCAGGAGTTGGAGGAACATGGGCCGGACTGCATTCGCGGTCCCGCCACGCATGCCTTCTCCTTAAAATTCATAAATTCTAAGATTCTCTAACTTAATTAGGGTCAGGAGTTGGAGGAACATGGGCCGGACTGCATTCGCGGTCCCGCCACGCATGCCTTCTCCTTAAAATTCATAAATTTTAAGATTCTCTAACTTAATTAGGGTCAGGAGTTGGAGGAACATGGGCCGGACTGCATTCGCGGTCCCGCCACGCATGCCTTCTCCTTAAAATTCATAAATTTTAAGATTCTCTAACTTAATTAGGGTCAGGAGTTGGAGGAACATGGGCCGGACTGCATTCGCGGTCCCGCCACGCATGCCTTCTCCTTAAAATTCATAAATTTTAAGATTCTCTAACTTAATTAGGGTCAGGAGTTGGAGGAACATGGGCCGGACTGCATTCGCGGTCCCGCCACGCATGCCTTCTCCTTAAAATTCATAAATTTTAAGATTCTCTAACTTAATTAGGGTCAGGAGTTGGAGGAACATGGGCCGGACTGCATTCGCGGTCCCGCCACGCATGCCTTCTCCTTAAAATTCATAAATTCTAAGATTCTCTAACTTAATTAGGGTCAGGAGTTGGAGGAACATGGGCCGGACTGCATTCGCGGTCCCGCCACGCATGCCTTCTCCTTAAAATTCATAAATTTTAAGATTCTCTAACTTAATTAGGGTCAGGAGTTGGAGGAACATGGGCCGGACTGCATTCGCGGTCCCGCCACGCATGCCTTCTCCTTAAAATTCATAAATTCTAAGATTCTCTAACTTAATTAGGGTCAGGAGTTGGAGGAACATGGGCCGGACTGCATTCGCGGTCCCGCCACGCATGCCTTCTCCTTAAAATTCATAAATTTTAAGATTCTCTAACTTAATTAGGGTCAGGAGTTGGAGGAACATGGGCCGGACTGCATTCGCGGTCCCGCCACGCATGCCTTCTCCTTAAAATTCATAAATTTTAAGATTCTCTAACTTAATTAGGGTCAGGAGTTGGAGGAACATGGGCCGGACTGCATTCGCGGTCCCGCCACGCATGCCTTCTCCTTAAAATTCATAAATTTTAAGATTCTCTAACTTAATTAGGGTCAGGAGTTGGAGGAACATGGGCCGGACTGCATTCGCGGTCCCACCACGCATGCCTTCTCCTTAAAATTCATAAATTCTAAGATTCTCTAACTTAATTAGGGTCAGGAGTTGGAGGAACATGGGCCGGACTGCATTCGCGGTCCCGCCACGCATGCCTTCTCCTTAAAATTCATAAATTTTAAGATTCTCTAACTTAATTAGGGTCAGGAGTTGGAGGAACATGGGCCGGACTGCATTCGCGGTCCCGCCACGCATGCCTTCTCCTTAAAATTCATAAATTTTAAGATTCTCTAACTTAATTAGGGTCAGGAGTTGGAGGAACATGGGCCGGACTGCATTCGCGGTCCCGCCACGCATGCCTTCTCCTTAAAATTCATAAATTTTAAGATTCTCTAACTTAATTAGGGTCAGGAGTTGGAGGAACATGGGCCGGACTGCATTCGCGGTCCCACCACGCATGCCTTCTCCTTAAAATTCATAAATTCTAAGATTCTCTAACTTAATTAGGGTCAGGAGTTGGAGGAACATGGGCCGGACTGCATTCGCGGTCCCGCCACGCATGCCTTCTCCTTAAAATTCATAAATTTTAAGATTCTCTAACTTAATTAGGGTCAGGAGTTGGAGGAACATGGGCCGGACTGCATTCGCGGTCCCGCCACGCATGCCTTCTCCTTAAAATTCATAAATTCTAAAATTCTCTAACTTAATTAGGGTCAGGAGTTGGAGGAACATGGGCCGGACTGCATTCGCGGTCCCGCCACGCATGCCTTCTCCTTAAAATTCATAAATTCTAAAATTCTCTAACTTAATTAGGGTCAGGAGTTGGAGGAACATGGGCCGGACTGCATTCGCGGTCCCGCCACGCATGCCTTCTCCTTAAAATTCATAAATTCTAAAATTCTCTAACTTAATTAGGGTCAGGAGTTGGAGGAACATGGGCCGGACTGCATTCGCGGTCCCACCACGCATGCCTTCTCCTTAAAATTCATAAATTCTAAGATTCTCTAACTTAATTAGGGTCAGGAGTTGGAGGAACATGGGCCGGACTGCATTCGCGGTCCCGCCACGCATGCCTTCTCCTTAAAATTCATAAATTCTAAAATTCTCTAACTTAATTAGGGTCAGGAGTTGGAGGAACATGGGCCGGACTGCATTCGCGGTCCCGCCACGCATGCCTTCTCCTTAAAATTCATAAATTCTAAAATTCTCTAACTTAATTAGGGTCAGGAGTTGGAGGAACATGGGCCGGACTGCATTCGCGGTCCCGCCACGCATGCCTTCTCCTTAAAATTCATAAATTCTAAAATTCTCTAACTTAATTAGGGTCAGGAGTTGGAGGAACATGGGCCGGACTGCATTCGCGGTCCCACCACGCATGCCTTCTCCTTAAAATTCATAAATTCTAAGATTCTCTAACTTAATTAGGGTCAGGAGTTGGAGGAACATGGGCCGGACTGCATTCGCGGTCCCACCACGCATGCCTTCTCCTTAAAATTCATAAATTCTAAAATTCTCTAACTTAATTAGGGTCAGGAGTTGGAGGAACATGGGCCGGACTGCATTCGCGGTCCCGCCACGCATGCCTTCTCCTTAAAATTCATAAATTTTAAGATTCTCTAACTTAATTAGGGTCAGGAGTTGGAGGAACATGGGCCGGACTGCATTCGCGGTCCCGCCACGCATGCCTTCTCCTTAAAATTCATAAATTTTAAGATTCTCTAACTTAATTAGGGTCAGGAGTTGGAGGAACATGGGCCGGACTGCATTCGCGGTCCCACCACGCATGCCTTCTCCTTAAAATTCATAAATTCTAAAATTCTCTAACTTAATTAGGGTCAGGAGTTGGAGGAACATGGGCCGGACTGCATTCGCGGTCCCACCACGCATGCCTTCTCCTTAAAATTCATAAATTCTAAGATTCTTTAAATTAATTAGGGTCAGGAGTTGGAGGAACATGGGCCGGACTGCATTCGCGGTCCCACCACGCATGCCTTCTCCTTAAAATTCATAAATTCTAAAATTCTCTAACTTAATTAGGGTCAGGAGTTGGAGGAACATGGGCCGGACTGCATTCGCGGTCCCACCACGCATGCCTTCTCCTTAAAATTCATAAATTCTAAGATTCTCTAACTTAATTAGGGTCAGGAGTTGGAGGAACATGGGCCGGACTGCATTCGCGGTCCCACCACGCATGCCTTCTCCTTAAAATTCATAAATTCTAAAATTCTCTAACTTAATTAGGGTCAGGAGTTGGAGGAACATGGGCCGGACTGCATTCGCGGTCCCACCACGCATGCCTTCTCCTTAAAATTCATAAATTCTAAAATTCTTTAACTTAGATAGGGTCAGGAGTTGGAGGAACATGGGCCGGACTGCATTCGCGGTCCCACCACGCATGCCTTCTCCTTAAAATTCATAAATTCTAAGATTCTCTAACTTAGATAGGGTCAGGAGTTGGAGGAACATGGGCCGGACTGCATTCGCGGTCCCGCCACGCATGCCTTCTCCTTAAAATTCATAAATTTTAAGATTCTCTAACTTAATTAGGGTCAGGAGTTGGAGGAACATGGGCCGGACTGCATTCGCGGTCCCACCACGCATGCCTTCTCCTTAAAATTCATAAATTCTAAAATTCTCTAACTTAATTAGGGTCAGGAGTTGGAGGAACATGGGCCGGACTGCATTCGCGGTCCCACCACGCATGCCTTCTCCTTAAAATTCATAAATTCTAAGATTCTTTAAATTAATTAGGGTCAGGAGTTGGAGGAACATGGGCCGGACTGCATTCGCGGTCCCACCACGCATGCCTTCTCCTTAAAATTCATAAATTCTAAAATTCTCTAACTTAATTAGGGTCAGGAGTTGGAGGAACATGGGCCGGACTGCATTCGCGGTCCCACCACGCATGCCTTCTCCTTAAAATTCATAAATTCTAAGATTCTCTAACTTAATTAGGGTCAGGAGTTGGAGGAACATGGGCCGGACTGCATTCGCGGTCCCACCACGCATGCCTTCTCCTTAAAATTCATAAATTCTAAAATTCTCTAACTTAATTAGGGTCAGGAGTTGGAGGAACATGGGCCGGACTGCATTCGCGGTCCCACAACGCATGCCTTCTCCTTAAAATTCATAAATTCTAAAATTCTCTAACTTAATTAGGGTCAGGAGTTGGAGGAACATGGGCCGGACTGCATTCGCGGTCCCACCACGCATGCCTTCTCCTTAAAATTCATAAATTCTAAAATTCTTTAACTTAATTAGGGTCAGGAGTTGGAGGAACATGGGCCGGACTGCATTCGCGGTCCCACCACGCATGCCTTCTCCTTAAAATTCATAAATTCTAAGATTCTCTAACTTAATTAGGGTCAGGAGTTGGAGGAACATGGGCCGGACTGCATTCGCGGTCCCACCACGCATGCCTTCTCCTTAAAATTCATAAATTCTAAAATTCTTTAACTTAATTAGGGTCAGGAGTTGGAGGAACATGGGCCGGACTGCATTCGCGGTCCCACCACGCATGCCTTCTCCTTAAAATTCATAAATTCTAAAATTCTCTAACTTAATTAGGGTCAGGAGTTGGAGGAACATGGGCCGGACTGCATTCGCGGTCCCACCACGCATGCCTTCTCCTTAAAATTCATAAATTCTAAAATTCTCTAACTTAATTAGGGTCAGGAGTTGGAGGAACATGGGCCGGACTGCATTCGCGGTCCCACCACGCATGCCTTCTCCTTAAAATTCATAAATTCTAAAATTCTCTAACTTAATTAGGGTCAGGAGTTGGAGGAACATGGGCCGGACTGCATTCGCGGTCCCACCACGCATGCCTTCTCCTTAAAATTCATAAATTCTAAGATTCTCTAACTTAATTAGGGTCAGGAGTTGGAGGAACATGGGCCGGACTGCATTCGCGGTCCCACCACGCATGCCTTCTCCTTAAAATTCATAAATTCTAAAATTCTCTAACTTAATTAGGGTCAGGAGTTGGAGGAACATGGGCCGGACTGCATTCGCGGTCCCACAACGCATGCCTTCTCCTTAAAATTCATAAATTCTAAAATTCTCTAACTTAATTAGGGTCAGGAGTTGGAGGAACATGGGCCGGACTGCATTCGCGGTCCCACCACGCATGCCTTCTCCTTAAAATTCATAAATTCTAAAATTCTTTAACTTAATTAGGGTCAGGAGTTGGAGGAACATGGGCCGGACTGCATTCGCGGTCCCACCACGCATGCCTTCTCCTTAAAATTCATAAATTCTAAAATTCTCTAACTTAATTAGGGTCAGGAGTTGGAGGAACATGGGCCGGACTGCATTCGCGGTCCCACCACGCATGCCTTCTCCTTAAAATTCATAAATTCTAAAATTCTCTAACTTAATTAGGGTCAGGAGTTGGAGGAACATGGGCCGGACTGCATTCGCGGTCCCACAACGCATGCCTTCTCCTTAAAATTCATAAATTCTAAAATTCTCTAACTTAATTAGGGTCAGGAGTTGGAGGAACATGGGCCGGACTGCATTCGCGGTCCCACCACGCATGCCTTCTCCTTAAAATTCATAAATTCTAAGATTCTCTAACTTAGATAGGGTCAGGAGTTGGAGGAACATGGGCCGGACTGCATTCGCGGTCCCGCCACGCATGCCTTCTCCTTAAAATTCATAAATTTTAAGATTCTCTAACTTAATTAGGGTCAGGAGTTGGAGGAACATGGGCCGGACTGCATTCGCGGTCCCACCACGCATGCCTTCTCCTTAAAATTCATAAATTCTAAAATTCTCTAACTTAATTAGGGTCAGGAGTTGGAGGAACATGGGCCGGACTGCATTCGCGGTCCCACCACGCATGCCTTCTCCTTAAAATTCATAAATTCTAAGATTCTCTAACTTAATTAGGGTCAGGAGTTGGAGGAACATGGGCCGGACTGCATTCGCGGTCCCACAACGCATGCCTTCTCCTTAAAATTCATAAATTCTAAGATTCTCTAACTTAGATAGGGTCAGGAGTTGGAGGAACATGGGCCGGACTGCATTCGCGGTCCCACCACGCATGCCTTCTCCTTAAAATTCATAAATTCTAAAATTCTCTAACTTAATTAGGGTCAGGAGTTGGAGGAACATGGGCCGGACTGCATTCGCGGTCCCACCACGCATGCCTTCTCCTTAAAATTCATAAATTCTAAGATTCTCTAACTTAATTAGGGTCAGGAGTTGGAGGAACATGGGCCGGACTGCATTCGCGGTCCCACCACGCATGCCTTCTCCTTAAAATTCATAAATTCTAAGATTCTCTAACTTAATTAGGGTCAGGAGTTGGAGGAACATGGGCCGGACTGCATTCGCGGTCCCACAACGCATGCCTTCTCCTTAAAATTCATAAATTTTAAGATTCTCTAACTTAATTAGGGTCAGGAGTTGGAGGAACATGGGCCGGACTGCATTCGCGGTCCCACCACGCATGCCTTCTCCTTAAAATTCATAAATTCTAAAATTCTCTAACTTAATTAGGGTCAGGAGTTGGAGGAACATGGGCCGGACTGCATTCGCGGTCCCACAACGCATGCCTTCTCCTTAAAATTCATAAATTCTAAAATTCTCTAACTTAATTAGGGTCAGGAGTTGGAGGAACATGGGCCGGACTGCATTCGCGGTCCCACCACGCATGCCTTCTCCTTAAAATTCATAAATTCTAAAATTCTTTAACTTAGATAGGGTCAGGAGTTGGAGGAACATGGGCCGGACTGCATTCGCGGTCCCACCACGCATGCCTTCTCCTTAAAATTCATAAATTCTAAGATTCTCTAACTTAATTAGGGTCAGGAGTTGGAGGAACATGGGCCGGACTGCATTCGCGGTCCCACAACGCATGCCTTCTCCTTAAAATTCATAAATTCTAAGATTCTCTAACTTAGATAGGGTCAGGAGTTGGAGGAACATGGGCCGGACTGCATTCGCGGTCCCACCACGCATGCCTTCTCCTTAAAATTCATAAATTCTAAAATTCTCTAACTTAATTAGGGTCAGGAGTTGGAGGAACATGGGCCGGACTGCATTCGCGGTCCCACAACGCATGCCTTCTCCTTAAAATTCATAAATTCTAAAATTCTCTAACTTAATTAGGGTCAGGAGTTGGAGGAACATGGGCCGGACTGCATTCGCGGTCCCACCACGCATGCCTTCTCCTTAAAATTCATAAATTCTAAGATTCTTTAAATTAATTAGGGTCAGGAGTTGGAGGAACATGGGCCGGACTGCATTCGCGGTCCCACCACGCATGCCTTCTCCTTAAAATTCATAAATTCTAAAATTCTCTAACTTAATTAGGGTCAGGAGTTGGAGGAACATGGGCCGGACTGCATTCGCGGTCCCACAACGCATGCCTTCTCCTTAAAATTCATAAATTCTAAAATTCTCTAACTTAATTAGGGTCAGGAGTTGGAGGAACATGGGCCGGACTGCATTCGCGGTCCCACCACGCATGCCTTCTCCTTAAAATTCATAAATTCTAAGATTCTTTAAATTAATTAGGGTCAGGAGTTGGAGGAACATGGGCCGGACTGCATTCGCGGTCCCACCACGCATGCCTTCTCCTTAAAATTCATAAATTCTAAAATTCTCTAACTTAATTAGGGTCAGGAGTTGGAGGAACATGGGCCGGACTGCATTCGCGGTCCCACCACGCATGCCTTCTCCTTAAAATTCATAAATTCTAAGATTCTCTAACTTAATTAGGGTCAGGAGTTGGAGGAACATGGGCCGGACTGCATTCGCGGTCCCACCACGCATGCCTTCTCCTTAAAATTCATAAATTCTAAGATTCTCTAACTTAGATAGGGTCAGGAGTTGGAGGAACATGGGCCGGACTGCATTCGCGGTCCCACCACGCATGCCTTCTCCTTAAAATTCATAAATTCTAAGATTCTCTAACTTAGATAGGGTCAGGAGTTGGAGGAACATGGGCCGGACTGCATTCGCGGTCCCACCACGCATGCCTTCTCCTTAAAATTCATAAATTCTAAGATTCTCTAACTTAGATAGGGTCAGGAGTTGGAGGAACATGGGCCGGACTGCATTCGCGGTCCCGCCACGCATGCCTTCTCCTTAAAATTCATAAATTCTAAGATTCTCTAACTTAGATAGGGTCAGGAGTTGGAGGAACATGGGCCGGACTGCATTCGCGGTCCCACCACGCATGCCTTCTCCTTAAAATTCATAAATTCTAAGATTCTTTAACTTAGATAGGGTCAGGAGTTGGAGGAACATGGGCCGGACTGCATTCGCGGTCCCACCACGCATGCCTTCTCCTTAAAATTCATAAATTATAAGATTCTCTAACTTAGATAGGGTCAGAAGTTGGAGGAACATGGGCCGGACTGCATTCGCGGTCCCACCACGCATGCCTTCTCCTTAAAATTCATAAATTCTAAGATTCTCTAACTTAATTAGGGTCAGGAGTTGGAGGAACATGGGCCGGACTGCATTCGCGGTCCCACCACGCATGCCTTCTCCTTAAAATTCATAAATTCTAAGATTCTCTAACTTAATTAGGGTCAGGAGTTGGAGGAACATGGGCCGGACTGCATTCGCGGTCCCACCACGCATGCCTTCTCCTTAAAATTCATAAATTCTAAGATTCTCTAACTCAGATAGGGTCAGAAGTTGGAGGAACATGGGCCGGACTGCATTCGCGGTCCCACCACGCATGCCTTCTCCTTAAAATTCATAAATTCTAAGATTCTCTAACTTAATTAGGGTCAGGAGTTGGAGGAACATGGGCCGGACTGCATTCGCGGTCCCACCACGCATGCCTTCTCCTTAAAATTCATAAATTCTAAGATTCTCTAACTCAGATAGGGTCAGAAGTTGGAGGAACATGGGCCGGACTGCATTCGCGGTCCCACCACGCATGCCTTCTCCTTAAAATTCATAAATTCTAAAATTCTCTAACTTAATTAGGGTCAGGAGTTGGAGGAACATGGGCCGGACTGCATTCGCGGTCCCGCCACGCATGCCTTCTCCTTAAAATTCATAAATTTTAAGATTCTCTAACTTAATTAGGGTCAGGAGTTGGAGGAACATGGGCCGGACTGCATTCGCGGTCCCGCCACGCATGCCTTCTCCTTAAAATTCATAAATTTTAAGATTCTCTAACTTAATTAGGGTCAGGAGTTGGAGGAACATGGGCCGGACTGCATTCGCGGTCCCACCACGCATGCCTTCTCCTTAAAATTCATAAATTCTAAGATTCTTTAACTTAGATAGGGTCAGGAGTTGGAGGAACATGGGCCGGACTGCATTCGCGGTCCCGCCACGCATGCCTTCTCCTTAAAATTCATAAATTCTAAGATTCTTTAACTTAGATAGGGTCAGGAGTTGGAGGAACATGGGCCGGACTGCATTCGCGGTCCCACCACGCATGCCTTCTCCTTAAAATTCATAAATTCTAAGATTCTTTAACTTAGATAGGGTCAGGAGTTGGAGGAACATGGGCCGGACTGCATTCGCGGTCCCGCCACGCATGCCTTCTCCTTAAAATTCATAAATTATAAAATTCTCTAACTTAATTAGGGTCAGGAGTTGGAGGAACATGGGTCGGACTGCATTCGCGGTCCCACCACGCATGCCTTCTCCTTAAAATTCATAAATTCTAAGATTCTTTAACTTAGATAGGGTCAGGAGTTGGAGGAACATGGGCCGGACTGCATTCGCGGTCCCGCCACGCATGCCTTCTCCTTAAAATTCATAAATTTTAAAATTCTCTAACTTAATTAGGGTCAGGAGTTGGAGGAACATGGGTCGGACTGCATTCGCGGTCCCACCACGCATGCCTTCTCCTTAAAATTCATAAATTCTAAGATTCTTTAACTTAGATAGGGTCAGGAGTTGGAGGAACATGGGCCGGACTGCATTCGCGGTCCCGCCACGCATGCCTTCTCCTTAAAATTCATAAATTCTAAGATTCTTTAACTTAATTAGGGTCAGGAGTTGGAGGAACATGGGCCGGACTGCATTCGCGGTCCCGCCACGCATGCCTTCTCCTTAAAATTCATAAATTTTAAAATTCTCTAACTTAATTAGGGTCAGGAGTTGGAGGAACATGGGTCGGACTGCATTCGCGGTCCCACCACGCATGCCTTCTCCTTAAAATTCATAAATTCTAAGATTCTCTAACTTAATTAGGGTCAGGAGTTGGAGGAACATGGGCCGGACTGCATTCGCGGTCCCGCCACGCATGCCTTCTCCTTAAAATTCATAAATTCTAAGATTCTCTAACTTAATTAGGGTCAGGAGTTGGAGGAACATGGGCCGGACTGCATTCGCGGTCCCACCACGCATGCCTTCTCCTTAAAATTCATAAATTCTAAGATTCTTTAACTTAGATAGGGTCAGGAGTTGGAGGAACATGGGCCGGACTGCATTCGCGGTCCCGCCACGCATGCCTTCTCCTTAAAATTCATAAATTCTAAGATTCTCTAACTTAATTAGGGTCAGGAGTTGGAGGAACATGGGCCGGACTGCATTCGCGGTCCCGCCACGCATGCCTTCTCCTTAAAATTCATAAATTCTAAGATTCTCTAACTTAATTAGGGTCAGGAGTTGGAGGAACATGGGCCGGACTGCATTCGCGGTCCCGCCACGCATGCCTTCTCCTTAAAATTCATAAATTCTAAGATTCTTTAACTTAGATAGGGTCAGGAGTTGGAGGAACATGGGCCGGACTGCATTCGCGGTCCCGCCACGCATGCCTTCTCCTTAAAATTCATAAATTCTAAGATTCTTTAACTTAGATAGGGTCAGGAGTTGGAGGAACATGGGCCGGACTGCATTCGCGGTCCCGCCACGCATGCCTTCTCCTTAAAATTCATAAATTCTAAGATTCTTTAACTTAGATAGGGTCAGGAGTTGGAGGAACATGGGCCGGACTGCATTCGCGGTCCCGCCACGCATGCCTTCTCCTTAAAATTCATAAATTCTAAGATTCTCTAACTTAATTAGGGTCAGGAGTTGGAGGAACATGGGCCGGACTGCATTCGCGGTCCCGCCACGCATGCCTTCTCCTTAAAATTCATAAATTCTAAGATTCTTTAACTTAGATAGGGTCAGGAGTTGGAGGAACATGGGCCGGACTGCATTCGCGGTCCCGCCACGCATGCCTTCTCCTTAAAATTCATAAATTCTAAGATTCTCTAACTTAATTAGGGTCAGGAGTTGGAGGAACATGGGCCGGACTGCATTCGCGGTCCCACCACGCATGCCTTCTCCTTAAAATTCATAAATTCTAAGATTCTCTAACTTAATTAGGGTCAGGAGTTGGAGGAACATGGGCCGGACTGCATTCGCGGTCCCGCCACGCATGCCTTCTCCTTAAAATTCATAAATTCTAAGATTCTTTAACTTAGATAGGGTCAGGAGTTGGAGGAACATGGGCCGGACTGCATTCGCGGTCCCGCCACGCATGCCTTCTCCTTAAAATTCATAAATTTTAAAATTCTCTAACTTAATTAGGGTCAGGAGTTGGAGGAACATGGGTCGGACTGCATTCGCGGTCCCACCACGCATGCCTTCTCCTTAAAATTCATAAATTCTAAGATTCTTTAACTTAGATAGGGTCAGGAGTTGGAGGAACATGGGCCGGACTGCATTCGCGGTCCCGCCACGCATGCCTTCTCCTTAAAATTCATAAATTCTAAGATTCTCTAACTTAATTAGGGTCAGGAGTTGGAGGAACATGGGCCGGACTGCATTCGCGGTCCCGCCACGCATGCCTTCTCCTTAAAATTCATAAATTCTAAGATTCTCTAACTTAATTAGGGTCAGGAGTTGGAGGAACATGGGCCGGACTGCATTCGCGGTCCCACCACGCATGCCTTCTCCTTAAAATTCATAAATTTTAAAATTCTCTAACTTAATTAGGGTCAGGAGTTGGAGGAACATGGGCCGGACTGCATTCGCGGTCCCGCCACGCATGCCTTCTCCTTAAAATTCATAAATTCTAAAATTCTCTAACTTAATTAGGGTCAGGAGTTGGAGGAACATGGACCGGACTGCATTCGCGGTCCCACCACGCATGCCTTCTCCTTAAAATTCATAAATTCTAAGATTCTTTAACTTAGATAGGGTCAGGAGTTGGAGGAACATGGGCCGGACTGCATTCGCGGTCCCACCACGCATGCCTTCTCCTTAAAATTCATAAATTCTAAGATTCTCTAACTTAATTAGGGTCAGGAGTTGGAGGAACATGGGCCGGACTGCATTCGCGGTCCCACCACGCATGCCTTCTCCTTAAAATTCATAAATTCTAAGATTCTTTAACTTAGATAGGGTCAGGAGTTGGAGGAACATGGGCCGGACTGCATTCGCGGTCCCACCACGCATGCCTTCTCCTTAAAATTCATAAATTCTAAGATTCTTTAACTTAGATAGGGTCAGGAGTTGGAGGAACATGGGCCGGACTGCATTCGCGGTCCCACCACGCATGCCTTCTCCTTAAAATTCATAAATTCTAAGATTCTTTAACTTAGATAGGGTCAGGAGTTGGAGGAACATGGACCGGACTGCATTCGCGGTCCCACCACGCATGCCTTCTCCTTAAAATTCATAAATTCTAAGATTCTTTAACTTAGATAGGGTCAGGAGTTGGAGGAACATGGGCCGGACTGCATTCGCGGTCCCACCACGCATGCCTTCTCCTTAAAATTCATAAATTCTAAGATTCTTTAACTTAGATAGGGTCAGGAGTTGGAGGAACATGGGCCGGACTGCATTCGCGGTCCCGCCACGCATGCCTTCTCCTTAAAATTCATAAATTCTAAGATTCTTTAACTTAGATAGGGTCAGGAGTTGGAGGAACATGGACCGGACTGCATTCGCGGTCCCACCACGCATGCCTTCTCCTTAAAATTCATAAATTCTAAGATTCTTTAACTTAGATAGGGTCAGGAGTTGGAGGAACATGGGCCGGACTGCATTCGCGGTCCCACCACGCATGCCTTCTCCTTAAAATTCATAAATTCTAAGATTCTTTAACTTAGATAGGGTCAGGAGTTGGAGGAACATGGGCCGGACTGCATTCGCGGTCCCGCCACGCATGCCTTCTCCTTAAAATTCATAAATTTTAAAATTCTCTAACTTAATTAGGGTCAGGAGTTGGAGGAACATGGGTCGGACTGCATTCGCGGTCCCACCACGCATGCCTTCTCCTTAAAATTCATAAATTTTAAAATTCTCTAACTTAATTAGGGTCAGGAGTTGGAGGAACATGGGTCGGACTGCATTCGCGGTCCCACCACGCATGCCTTCTCCTTAAAATTCATAAATTCTAAGATTCTCTAACTTAATTAGGGTCAGGAGTTGGAGGAACATGGGCCGGACTGCATTCGCGGTCCCACCACGCATGCCTTCTCCTTAAAATTCATAAATTTTAAAATTCTCTAACTTAATTAGGGTCAGGAGTTGGAGAAACATGGGCCGGACTGCATTCGCGGTCCCACCACGCATGCCTTCTCCTTAAAATTCATAAATTTTAAAATTCTTCAACTTAATTAGGGTCAGGAGTTGGAGGAACATGGGTCGGACTGCATTCGCGGTCCCACCACGCATGCCTTCTCCTTAAAATTCATAAATTTTAAAATTCTCTAACTTAATTAGGGTCAGGAGTTGGAGAAACATGGGCCGGACTGCATTCGCGGTCCCACCACGCATGCCTTCTCCTTAAAATTCATAAATTCTAAGATTCTTTAACTTAATTAGGGTCAGGAGTTGGAGGAACATGGGCCGGACTGCATTCGCGGTCCCGCCACGCATGCCTTCTCCTTAAAATTCATAAATTTTAAAATTCTCTAACTTAATTAGGGTCAGGAGTTGGAGGAACATGGGTCGGACTGCATTCGCGGTCCCACCACGCATGCCTTCTCCTTAAAATTCATAAATTCTAAGATTCTTTAACTTAATTAGGGTCAGGAGTTGGAGGAACATGGGCCGGACTGCATTCGCGGTCCCGCCACGCATGCCTTCTCCTTAAAATTCATAAATTTTAAAATTCTCTAACTTAATTAGGGTCAGGAGTTGGAGGAACATGGGTCGGACTGCATTCGCGGTTCCACCACGCATGCCTTCTCCTTAAAATTCATAAATTCTAAGATTCTTTAACTTAATTAGGGTCAAGAGTTGGAGGAACATGGGTCGGACTGCATTCGCGGTCCCACCACGCATGCCTTCTCCTTAAAATTCATAAATTCTAAGATTCTTTAACTTAATTAGGGTCAGGAGTTGGAGGAACATGGGCCGGACTGCATTCGCGGTCCCGCCACGCATGCCTTCTCCTTAAAATTCATAAATTTTAAAATTCTCTAACTTAATTAGGGTCAGGAGTTGGAGGAACATGGGTCGGACTGCATTCGCGGTCCCACCACGCATGCCTTCTCCTTAAAATTCATAAATTCTAAGATTCTTTAACTTAATTAGGGTCAGGAGTTGGAGGAACATGGGCCGGACTGCATTCGCGGTCCCACCACGCATGCCTTCTTCTTAAAATTCATAAATTCTAAGATTCTTTAACTTAATTAGGGTCAGGAGTTGGAGGAACATGGGCCGGACTGCATTCGCGGTTCCACCACGCATGCCTTCTCCTTAAAATTCATAAATTTTAAAATTCTCTAACTTAATTAGGGTCAGGAGTTGGAGGAACATGGGCCGGACTGCATTCGCGGTTCCACCACGCATGCCTTCTCCTTAAAATTCATAAATTTTAAAATTCTCTAACTTAATTAGGGTCAGGAGTTGGAGGAACATGGGCCGGACTGCATTCGCGGTCCCACCACGCATGCCTTCTCCTTAAAATTCATAAATTCTAAGATTCTTTAACTTAATTAGGGTCAGGAGTTGGAGGAACATGGGCCGGACTGCATTCGCGGTTCCACCACGCATGCCTTCTCCTTAAAATTCATAAATTCTAAGATTCTTTAACTTAATTAGGGTCAAGAGTTGGAGGAACATGGGTCGGACTGCATTCGCGGTCCCACCACGCATGCCTTCTCCTTAAAATTCATAAATTTTAAAATTCTCTAACTTAATTAGGGTCAGGAGTTGGAGGAACATGGGTCGGACTGCATTCGCGGTCCCACCACGCATGCCTTCTCCTTAAAATTCATAAATTTTAAAATTCTCTAACTTAATTAGGGTCAGGAGTTGGAGGAACATGGGTCGGACTGCATTCGCGGTCCCACCACGCATGCCTTCTCCTTAAAATTCATAAATTCTAAGATTCTCTAACTTAATTAGGGTCAGGAGTTGGAGGAACATGGGCCGGACTGCATTCGCGGTCCCACCACGCATGCCTTCTCCTTAAAATTCATAAATTTTAAAATTCTCTAACTTAATTAGGGTCAGGAGTTGGAGGAACATGGGCGGCTCGTACGGCTCCTTGCGCTTGACACATCGTTTGGGCGCTGTAACTTGTGCCAGCTCCATAGAACACCTTTAAAAATTGTATTTTTTGTATTTTTTGTAGTTTGTAGTCTCCTTACCTTCACACACCACGATCCTTGTGGTCTATTGAATGTTATCCAGTTTTCGAGATATGAACGCTTGAAGTTAGGCTACGAAGCGCCGCCATCCAGAAGAGAGACGCAGAGAAATGAGAGCGCTCTCGTTTCTCTGCGTCTCTCCTCCCCTTTCGCCTCCAGGATGCAATCTTTAAAGCATTGTATCTCAAAAGTAGGCGGAGCTATCAAAAAATGTTCAACTACAAAAATGTGGCCCTATTTTCGATCTACAAAACAAATATAATTTCAAAAAACTGGGTCACACAGGACCTTGTGACGCGATCTCAAATAATGCGCATTTTTCACACTTTGTGAGTGCAAATGCCATTTTTAAAGGTGTGTATCTCAAAACTGGGCGGTGCTAGCAAATAGTTGTTAACTGGGAAAATGTAGAGCTAGATTTGATCTGCAAGACTAGCTAAAATATGAAAAAGTGGTATGAGAAAAGAGCAAGTGACGGGCTTTCAAAGTTGGTCGATTTTTATAAATGTTCATTGTATATTATCATTTGCAATAATTTAGCCAATTAACTTAATTAAAACACAATTAACTTGGTCTTTTCCCACACGCATACATTCTCCATGTCTGTTGACAGTACTCATCATCCATCGACCCATGCGGGTACCCCCAACTAGCCGCCTGTCCTTCAGCCACCGAAATATGCATTACAATACAAGATTGGACTCTGCAAAAGACAATGCAAATGTGCTCTATTGACAATCTAAGTGAGTTCTTACCCCCACGATCCGTATACAAACGCGTTGGGCTCAGCGCCAGGCCAAAAGAATCCGGCAGTTCCAGTGGTGTGTCCATCCGTCCATTCGAAAGTGTTAATTGCTGCACATGACGGTTTATTTGGACACTGGGCACGACGTTTTCCATCAATCATCAGGTATCCACCACCGTTGTTGGCATTGTTTACAATACGGGCGGCGTCTGGAGGATCAAACTTGAGATATGCACCTTTAAAGATCGGATGCCTGCGGCGCTAGAATCCGCTAAAAGTGTGGCTGGCGCGCCTCCGGCGCAAAAGTGTCCGGGTATGCCTGCGGCGCTAGAATGCGTATCTATAACTGTTTTGGATGCCTGCGGCGCAGAATCGGCTGGGGCGCCTTCGGCGCAAAAATTGGTTGGTGGGGAGGGAGAAGAGGATATTGTTGAAACAGCTTTCTTTAAAAGCGCATATCTCAAACGTGGGAGGAGCGGGGGAAAACTATTTATTACGAAATTGTAGATTCAACCTAGCTCTACATTTTTGTTGTTTATAGTTTTTTGATTGCTCCACCCATTTTCGAGATATGCGTCTTTGAAGATAGGAATGTCTCGAAGAGCGAGAGTGAGTGAGGGAGAGAGCACGCAGAGAAGCTAGAGCACGTTTTTCAAAAAGAAATTTATATCAAATTGTAGAAAATCTTCCACTCTCAAACTTTTCAATTGACCATTTTTCTCTAGCTCCGCCCACTTTTGACCTACACCTTATTTTCCAACCTCAGGTAGTTTTATTGAGTTACTGTAGTTTGATGCCTCCTAACTTACTACTTTTTTGTTCACAGCTTATAAATTTTATACCATTTTATAGCAAATTTTCCGCTCTTTATTTTTTTAGTTGACAACTTTTTCCTAGCTCCGCCCACTTTTGATCTACACCACTTACTAGCCAACTGTATCCTCTCATTCGCATCTTGTACCCCTGTCAGCACGGCTCCTTGGGCTTGACACATCGATTGGGCATTGTAATTTGTGCCGGCTCCAGAGAATACCTGGAATATTGTAGTTTGTAGTTTGTAGTTTGTAGTCTAATCCTCTCACCTTCACACACCACGATCCTTGTGGTCTATTGAATGTTATCCAGTCGGATGGGCAGCGGGATCTGGGTGGTGGGCGTGGCCTGGGTGGTTGAGGACGTGGCGGCCGACGGGGACCTCGGCCACGGCCACGGCCACCGTACTCCGATGAGTATCCTCCACCACCGTAATACGCTGAAACTACAGTAACCGCGAGGAGGAGGAGAAGAAGTAGTTGAGAATTCATTTTGTTCGGCAAAACCCGAAAAATCGGTGATTTTTATAGGAAAAACTCGGAAAGAGGTCAGGAGATCAAAGGGGTTGAAGCTATAAAGAGGGAAGGTAGATCAAACTGAATGCGGTTTTTTTTTCAGATTTGCAACATTGCCGAGCGTTTTACACTGACCAAAAGTTCTAAAAAAAATTTTGGAAAAAAATTTTGATTAGTGTAAAAATGCCTGTAATTGAGACCCCGTCACGGGACCCCATGTAATTATGTCTTTTTGAATTTTAGCATTTATTGTAGATCAAAACGCGGGCTACATTTTTACAGTTGACAACTTTTTGATAGCTCCGCCCACTTTTGAGATACAAGCGTTTGAAAATACAGAGCCAGTTGAAAGTGATGAGAGAGTCACCACCGGAAAACGCTTGTATCTCAAAAGTGGGCGGAGCTATCAAAAAGTTGTCAATTGCAAAAATGTAGCCCGCGTTTTGATCTACAAAACAAACATAATTTCTAAAAACTGGGACTTTGTGATGGGATCTCAATATAGCTCATTCTACACTGATCAAAAGTTTCGATTTCCTGCAAAACTGGAGTGTATCTAGTTTGACGTTTTCCCGCTTTTCGTATTTTGTGATCTACCGCCTATATAATTTTACGACACTTATTCAAAAAACATATAAATTGAGAGCGTTGGGTGCTTCCGGTGCACCAAAAAATGCATTTCCCTCTTCTCCTCCTCGGGATTACTGTAGTTTCAGCTATTATTATAAATGATCGTGCTGGGGGGCGGAGTCATGAGAACGGATTCTCCTCTTCTTCTTCTGAGGAACATGGCAATAGGCCACGCCCCCACAGGCCACGCCCACCACGCCCAAACCCGCCTCGAGGTCCCAGATGCCCCAATGACTGGATTACATTCAATAGACAGCAAGGACCGTGGTGTGTGAAGGTGAGAGGATTCGACTACAAACTACAAAAACTACAAACTACAAGTTTCCAGGTGTTCTCTGGAACTGGAACTGCATTCTACGCCCAGGAACAGTGTAAAACACATGGAGCCACACTGACAGGAGTACAAGATGGGAACGAGAGGAGTCAGATAGCTAGTAAGTGGTGTAGATCAAAAGTGGGCGGAGCTAGAGAAAAGTTGTCAACAGGAAAATTGGAGAGCGGGAAATTTGCTATAAAATGATATAAATTTCATAAATTTTGAGCGAAAAAGTGGTGAGATAGGAAACAACAAACTACAGTAACTCAACAAAACTACCTGAGGTTGGAAAATAAGGTGTAGATCAAAAGTGGGCGGAGCTAGAAGAAAGTTGTCAACTAAAAAGTTGGAGAGCGGGAAATTTGCTATAAAATGATATAAATTTCATAAATTTTTGAGAAAAGGAGTGGTGGGGTAGGAGACTACAAACTATAGTTACTCAACAAAACTACCTGAGGTTGGAGAATGAGGTATATCTCAAAAGTGAGCGGAGCTAAATGAAAAATGTCAACTGAAAAGTTGGAGAGCGGGAGATTTTCTACAATTTGATCTACATTTCATACCATCTTTAGAGACTCTGAGGATGCCTGCGGCGCTAGAATCCAGGAGCTGGCGCGCCTTCGGCGCAGACACGTCTGCGACGCTAGAATTATTATCTACAACTGATTGGGGTGCCTGGGGCGCCTTCGGCGCAAATAAAAACACAATATGCGCCGCAGGCACCCCAGACAGTTGTATTTAATCATTCTAGCGTCGCAGACATGTCTGCGTCGAAGGCGCGCCAGTTCAAGGAAAAGACGCATATCTCAAAAGTGGGCGGAGCTATCGAAAAACTACAAACTACAAAAATGATCTACAAAAAATTTGCTAGACGCCGCCCGTATTGTTAACAACGCCAATGGAGGTGGAAGTGATGTATGGATAGACGGAAAACGTCGTGCCGAATGCCCATGGAAAGCGGCTTGTGCTCCGAATGACACTTTCGAATGGACTGATGGACACACCACTGGAACCGCCGGATTCTGGTGGCCAGGTATCGAGCCGAGCGGCTCTTGGAATGACCAATGGAGGTAGGTGTACTGTGTGATTGTCAATGGGGCACACTTGCATACTGTTTCCAGATTCCAATCATGTCTTGTTATCCACGTGTCAGCTGCTGATGGACAAATGGGAAATTGGGGGTACCCGCATGGGTCGATGGATGATGAGCATTGTCAGCAGACGTGGAGAATGTACGCGTGTGGAAAGAAACCGAGTTAATTGTGTCTTAATTATTGCAAAGGAATAAAAATTTCATACAACGAAAAATTGTTTTCCATAACAAAAAAAATGAAAAATCGACCAACTTTGAGAACCCGTATCTCGATTTCTTATTATCTCACTTTTTCAAATTTTAGCTTGTTTTGTAGATCAAATCTCGTTCTAAATTTTTCTAGTTGACATGTTTTCGATAGCTCCGCCCACTTTTGAGATATACGTCTTTAAAGATTGCAACCTGGAAGCGAGAGGGGAGGAGAGACGCAGATAAGCGAGAGCGCTCTCGTTTCTCTGCGTCTCTCTTCTGGGTGGCGGCATGGCATCTCAACTTCAAGCGCTTGTATCTCAAAAGTGGGCAGAGCTATCAAAAAGGTGTAAACTACAAAAATGTAGATCACGATTTGATCTACAAGAAAATCATAAAATTATAATAGTCGTGCTACAGATGGCTTTGATACAAAGTGTTAAAGTTGGACTATTTTTTCACTGAAAAAACGATTTTCTTTTATATTTTTACTTTTTTTGCAAAAGAGACACAGAGAAACGAGAGCGCTCTCGTTTCTCTGCGTCTCTATTCCCCTCTCGCCTCCAGGATGCAATCTTTAAAGCGCTGTATCTCAAAAATGGGCGGAGATATCAAAAATTTGTCAACTAGAAAAGTGTAGATCAAGATTTGATCTACAAGATAAATATAAATTCAAAACAAAAAACGGAAGAGATCGCTGACACAATGCTGTGTCATTTTGGCGGTCGGAGTATTTTTGGTAACTTTTTTCTCAAATTTTCCCAAACCAAAATATCGATAAATTTATTCTCCAAATTCAAATCCCAATAATTATTCGGGACTTTTTCCACAAGCATACATCCTGACTTCCGTCTGTTGACAGTGCTGATCATCCAGATCTCCGTGACTGTAACCGTATCTTGCACGAGCACCCGACGACACGGACACGTGGAGTTCCAGACAGTTTTGGTTGCTGGAAATATAATTGGACACTAATTAGCTAGTTATCTCTCTAATTAACAAACTATACCAGTCTGAACACTAACTCCCTTCGGACCAAATCTCAAAAATGACAGAATCGTCATAAAAACTTTATTTTTGGACAGAATTTTATAAAATTACTAGATATCAATAGAGAAAAACACGAGCTTCCTAATGGTATAAAAATCTCGTTGATCCGACCAAAACTGATAAAGATACGATAAAAACCATTTTGGTTCAAAACTACCTTTAAGTACGCCTCCTTTTCAACGCCCTCGGTGTTCCAGTGGATCAAAATTGATCGGAAACTGAAGACACCTTCAGAATCCTTCATTTTTTCTGAATCCTAAGATATGAAAAAAACTTCATGCGCTCACATGGGGTCGAACCAACAACTAACTATAGTCAACGACGCTTAACTTGCCAGATCGGACGCGGCGGCGCGTCCACCTGCGCCACGAGGGCCAAGGGAGAGGTCGCCCGGCGGCGAGGAAAGATAAGGCGACGCTTTTCCCCCTTTTTTCGGTGTCGATTTCTACGTGATTTTGAGAATTTTGGAAAAAGAAAAAAGAAAAAGACGCGCATCATTAAGAGATAATTTCTGATATTTTGGTTTAACTTCCATCTTAACTACATAATTTCCATTAATTGACTAATTAAATAACTCACCCCCAATTAGTCCATACGACAGCATTGGGTTCTGATCCTGGATAATAGAATCCGGATGTCCCTGTGGTATGATCATCCGTCCATTGGAAAGTGTCATTCGGGGCGCAATCAGTTCTCGCGTTACAACCAGTTTTCCGGGTGGCACCCAGCCAAACCTCTCCGAAACCACCACCGTTCTGGTTGTTGACGACACGGCCAGCGTCTGAAAATAAAGAATGGGCATATGGGGGTGAAGGAGGTGAATAAGGAATTGGAAAATAATACGAAAGTGTAGAAATTATCATGTAGATCAAATTTCCAGGTGAAATTTTTGAAAAATATGGTTTGAGTGGTGAGATATGAAGGAAAGAGTAGGGAAGTCGCACTTTGTAGTTTGTAGTGTCTTCCCAGACTGTTGAAAAGGAGAAACCATTAATAAATTATATGATTAAATAGGAAATGTCATGTAGATCAAATTTCCAAGTAGAATTTTTGAAATAGGTGTACTGGGCGCAGAGATACTAAAGAAATCGTAATGGTAGGTAGTTCTACACTGAGAGCGCGCGCGTTGCAGTTTGTAGTGTCTTAACAGACTTCCAGAAAAAATGAAATTGTTTAAACATGTACAGTTTTATAGAAAATGTCCTGTAGATCATATTTCCAGGTGGAATTTTTAAGAAAAGTGTACTGGGCGGAGAGATATACGCGTTTGAAGGTGATCACCTCAGAGCAACCAATTTTTGCAGTTTCCAGCTCCCTATCTCACCGCTAATCTAGCCAAATTTTTTGAAATTTATATTATTTTAAAGCAAATTTTCTGCTCTTCATTTTCCTTTTTTGAAATTTCAAAATATCTTTTTCCGTTGCTAAGACATGACACTTTGAAGTTTGGCGTCGCGCTCTCGCCCTCTTTTGTAGTTTGTAGCCTTCTACCTCACTTCTATTCAAACCAAAATTATTGAAATTTATACCAGTTTATAGCACATTTTTCGCTCTTTATTTTCCTAGTTAACAACTTTTTTCTAGCTCCGCCCACTTTTGATCTACACAACTTACCAGCCACCTGCATCCTCTCATTCGCATCTTGAAGCCCTGTCAACGTAGCTCCATGCGTTTGACACTGACTCTCTGCATCCCATTGCGTGAGCTGTCCGAAGAACACCTAGGAGTTTGTAGTTTGTAGTTTTTGTAGCTTGTAGTCTAATCCTCTCACCTTCACACACCACGGTCCTGCAGTTCTATCAAAGGTGATCCAGTCGGATGGGCATTTTGCCGGGCGAGGTGGACGAGGTGGGTGTGGTCTCGGTGGGCGTGGCCCGTGATGGCCACCACCGTATCCGTGCTCTTCAGAAGATGAATGATGGTGTCCTCCTCCATCGCCACCGTAATCACATTCATCGCCTCCACCACCTGGCCGAATAATACCAGAGACTACAGTAATCCCGAGAAGAAGGAATAGCAAATGCTTCATGATGATGGAAACAATAGGAAGCAGGGGGATTGTAGATCACTTTTTATACTTGTAGGTTTCCAAAAACCCAGGAGGACGCGGGTTTTATTGCATTTTGCGGGTAGTAAATAAGAGTTTTTGCAGGAAAAGAAAAGAGGAGTGATTTTTTGATTCTGAGATGTTTGATGAGGAATAATAGGGATTTTTTGGACGTTTCGCAACCACACCAAGTATGCCAGAAATCCTCATAAATAACTGTTTTTCTATAACAAATTTTTAAATCATCATGTTGTACCCAATTTTCTGGCTTACCTACCTTCAACCGGTTGTATCTCAAAAGTGGGCGGAGCTATCGAAACATTTTTAACTACAAAAATGTAGCCCTAGTTTTGATCTACAATTCAAACATAATTTCAAAAAAATTGGGTTCCATGGGGCGTCGTGTCAGAATCTCAAGTGAAGGGCATTTTTACACTAACCAAAAAAAAATTTTTGAACTTTTGGCCACTGTAAAACGCACGGCGTTGCAAACCCAATAAACCGACTGTATTCAGTTTGATCTACCGTCCCTTCCTCCTATATAACTGCAGTTTTAGAGCTACAATATGAACACAATTTCGAAAAAGTTGGGTCCCATTATCTGACAACACCTCAGAGCGTGACGGAATCTCAAAAAACACTCCTCAACTTACACTGACAATCTACACTGACAAAATTGTCACTGTAAGTTAGACTTCGCGTATCTCAAAAGTGGGCGGAGCTATCAAGAAGGTATCAATTAGAAAAATGAAGTTCTAGGTTTGATCTACACATACAGTATAAATTTGAAGCGATCAAAGTCACATTTTCAATTTTTATACCAGTTTTTTTCCGAAAAAAAAAAGAAAATTAAAATCAAAAATCAAGACCAAAAAGTTTTTGCAGGAGACCACCCCCGCCTTCGCACTTTAATTATCCAATAAAAAAGATTTGTTCCGTATAAAAAGCTCTCTGTTTTTCAAACATCTCTATCATGAATCCCCTATTCCTTCTTCTTCTATCCCTCCAAGGGATTACTGTAGTCTCATGTATATTTATTAATAAAAATGGTGTCAGTGGTGATTTCGGAGGTGGATTCGGGTCCTCGTCCTCATCTGAAGAACACGGAGGACGTCGACACCGTCATCGTCACCGTAGACCCCCAAGGCCACGCCCACCACGACCCCACAGCTCTGAGGAGCCACCAGAGCCTGCGAGGTGTCCGGATGACTGGATGACATTTGATAGGAGTGATGGTCCGTGGTGTGTTAAGGTGAGGGGGGAGACTACAAACTACAAAATGGGTATAAGAGTGATTAAAATTGACTGAAGTCGCTGAAAATTTGCAAAAACTGTTTTTGAGGCTCAAAATCGGCTGAAATTGCAGAAAAACGTTGAGAACCGGAAAAAACGTTTAAAACCCCATTTTTTACATCAAAACTCATAAAAATTCAGGAAAAATTCGCCGAAAGTTCCATTTCTACTCAATTTTACCTATAAAATTGTCCCAATTTTAAAATTGAAGTTGGGTTACCAAGCGCCGCCGCCAAGTGGAGAGACGCAGAGAAACGAGAGCGCTCTCGTTTCTCTGCGTCTCTCTTCAGTGTAGCCTCGCGGAAACGCATTTATCTCAAAAGTGGGTGGAGCTATTAAAAAGTTGTCAACTAGAAAAATATAGAGCAAGGTTTGATCTACAAAACTGTGTTAAAATTTCAAAAATTGGATTAAAAATAAAATTACTACGGACACTCGAACTTGGAAATTTTTAAAACAAAAAATCGAATTTTTAAATCAATTTAAAAGTTTTCGATTGAAACAGATCGGTTCAAGTCAATTTCTTTTATATTTTTTTAAGGTATTTTACGGTCCTGCCACTCAAGCTGTGGCCGAACAACTATGCCAAGGCCAACAAGCCACACTATCCGGACTACAGAATGCCAATGAGAGGTCACAGGTGGCAGGTAAGACCATTTTGAGTGAAAATAACGTATTTAGCTCATTGAGACCTTTCAAACAATACTCATATCGACTGTATTTCAAAATTTTGGTTTTTAACGTTTTTTCGCGGCGAGACCCAAATTTTCCAAATTTCCCAAAATTTACAGAAGTGTGGCGTGATTATACTTTTCTGAAAGCCCTTGTCACGCTGATTCTAAAAATATAAGTTTTGAAGCAATAGGACCAAATCTGGCGGGGTTACTGTAGGTTGAGTGATTTCGTAGTGAGACCCAAATTTTCAAGAATTTACAGAAATGTGGCTTGATTATACTTTTCTGAAAGCTCTTGTCACGTTGATTCTAAAAATATAAATTTCGAAGCGGTAGGTCAAAAACTGGCTGGATTACTATAGGTTGAGTGATTTCGTTGCGAGACCCAAAATTACCATTTTTCAAAAAAAAATTCAAAAGCGTGGGATGATTATACTTTTCTGAGAGCCCTCATTCCGCTGATTTCTAAAAAATAGGTTTCAAAGCAGTTGAACCAGATGACTGAGTTACGGTAGGTTGTATGAATTCGTGGTGTGACCCAAATTTCTCACTTTTCAAAAATTTTCAAAAGGGTGGCATGATTATACTTTTCTGAAAGCTCTTGTCACGGCAATTCCATAAATAGTAATATCGATTTGGTAGATCAAAATCTGACCGCGTTTTTCAGCCGCCGCCCGTGTCGTAGCCAATCAAAACGGTGGTGGTGAAATGGATGTGTGGCTCGGAGCGAAACGACGTGACGTCTGTCCCCGAGTGAATGTATGTGGAAAGTTAGACACATTCGAATGGACAGATGGATCAACTACGGGGACTGATGGATTCTGGTGGGGAGGAAATGAACCGAATGGATTCCTTCTAGCCAATTGGGGACAACAGAACTGTCTCGTACAACTTGTGAGTGGAAACTCGGAGGTGGCGAGATTCGGATACCCGCATGGATCGATGGATGACCAGCATTGTCAAAACAGTTTTAGAGCTTATACTTGTGGAAAGAGAGCCTGATTTTGAAAATGGGAATGAATAAATCTGTTGAAAAATTTGTGTGAAAATTTTTAATGTCCGCGATTATATTCAGCAAAGTTACAGGTGTTTGAAGCCTAAAATCCAAATTTCCCAAAAACCCGAAAGTAACCAAAATAAAAGGGGTGACCTGCCACGGCCAGTGCTCCATAAGCCAGGGTTGGGAAATCCCGGGCCGGGCCGAGGAAATGTGCGGCCCGGTCCGGGCCGGTCGGCCCGAATTCAAAAATTGTGCATAACCTTTTCACATATTTTTTCGAAATTTTCCTTGAAAAATGATCAAAATGCTACAAAATTCTCGCACACTTCAGTTTTTATCGATATTCCAAAACATAGTCGAAAATTCGACTTTTCTGCAAAAAATTCAAATTTCTACAGTAGCCGGGCCGGGCCGGGCTGAGGAAAATTTTTCGGTCGGCCTGGCCCGGCCCGGAATTTCCCAACCCTGCCATAAACTACAAAAAACGGTGTAAGATCCAAAGAAAAAGGTAAAAATGGACCAAAAATAGTAAAGACGCGCCCAAAAGTCCCGAAAGTCTCCATTTTAAAAAGCGAGATCGATAAAACAGGGACGACGAGAAATTCTCGCGCGCGCAACAGTAGGTCAACACAGTGATACACGGATAGGTGGGTCTAGAAACTCAGGCTAATTTAAAGCTGACTTGCGACGGGCCGGGCCGAAATCATATTTATTTTCGGCCCGATCCCTGAGATTTGAATTTTTCGAAAAATTTCCAGTTTTCGACTAAGAATTACAAATTCAATCAAAAAGAGAATATGTAAGATAGTTTAAGCACACATGGTCATATTTTGTCCATATGAATTCAAACTATTTCCCCCGCAAAACCGAAAGTCTAGTGAAGCGCGTTTGCACACCATTTGGCACTCTGAGTCGCCGCTCAGTCAAATCGTGCGTTTATAACGTGGAAGAGTTATATTGTTTAATCCTTTTTTTATCGCTATTTTCTATCAAACTTCTTACAAAAAACATCGAATTCATTAAAACGTGAAAAAATGCAATTTTTCGACATACAAAAAAATGTTGTATAATTTTTTTGAATTTCGCTCTGATTTACCTTTAGTGCAAATGATGGATTTTCTATGACCCTGTGAGATTTGCAACTAGCCGGATTAGGCTGATTTGACACTTTTCACCAGCCCGTTCCGGTCTAGGTCTCAGTACAAAAATTTGAATAATTGAATATTTATGATTATTTGAAAAAAAAAAGTCGAAAATTCGACTATGTTCTTAATTATCGATAAAAATATAATCGTACATAGGATTTTTGACAATCTTTGATAAACATTTGTGAAAAATTGTACACATTATTTGAGTCCGGGCCAGGTCCAAATTTTGCAACTCTGCTATAAAGACTTGTTTAGAAAAGTATACGGTGTCAACAGTGCAACAGTATCTTTACTATGAAAACCTGGTAGTGAGAGTCAATAATTCTTGGGTTAGTAGGTTAACAGTCATATTTTTATATGTGTGACAGTTGTGTATCTTCAATTAGCCTCAATCAATACTATACCCCGCCCCAGTGACCTCCTTCCCAACAAATAGCCGTAAAGACAACCAGAACACTCAATACCATCTTCTCATTCTCATTCCTGCGTCTCAATCGCTGCGAGACCCGTAGGAATCGAGACTGTCTCTCTGATCTCAGATATCTAGATTCTCATTCATTCATCAGTCTTCCTTCTCTCTCCCTCAAATATGTCCTCCTCATCTCAGCCCTTCCCACTGCTCTCTCTGCCCTGTCTGGCCATGGAGGAGGTGCTCAGGCATCTGACACCTATCGAATTGTAAGTTACTCTTTTTCTAGAGTTTTCTAACTTCTGAAAATATAGAAAAGATTTTAATCCTCATACTTTTCGAAGCTAAAACTCAACATTATGAGCTGAAAAATATACCAAAATATAAGTCTCAGCGAGTTCTATATTCGTGGCCTATTACGGTCCAAATAACCAAGAAACATAGGCAAAAATAACCAAAAAAAACCATTCTATCCCGGCCCGCGGTACATTGACAGACAGTCGTCCGACCCTGTAGTAGGCCTAGGACTCGTCGAGATCTACATTTTGGCATACTTGCAAAATATCGGCCCGGCCCGGCTCGGCCCGTCGGCCCGGGCCGGTAGAGGAAGTTGCCGGCCCGGCCCGGTCGGCCCGGAGTCAAAAAATGAGCACAATTTTTTCACAAAATTTTTCGAAATTTTTGAAAATTTTCATCAAAAATAGTCAAAAATCCTATGTAAACTTGAGTTTTATCGGTATGTAGAAACATAGTCGAAAATTCGACTTTTTTGCGAAAAAATCGAAAAAATTTCAAAAAAATTCAAAATTTCAAATTTTTGTACTGTGACCCGGGCCGACCGGGCCGGGCCGGGCCAGGCCGGGCCGGGCCGGTGAAAATTCTCACATCGGCCCGGCCCGGCCCGGCTCGGCCCGTCGGCCCGGCCCGGCCCGGCCGGTAGAGGAAGTTGCCGGCCCGGCCCGGCCCGGTCGGCCCGGAGTCAAAAAATGAGCACAATTTTTTCACAAAATTTTTCGAAATTTTTGAAAATTTTCATCAAAAATAGTCAAAAATCCTATGTAAACTTGAGTTTTATCGGTATGTAGAAACATAGTCGAAAATTCGACTTTTTTGCGAAAAAATCGAAAAAATTTCAAAAAAATTCAAAATTTCAAATTTTTGTACTGTGACCCGGGCCGACCGGGCCGGGCCGGGCCGGGCCGGTGAAAATTCTCACATCGGCCCGGCCCGGCCCGGCCCGTTGCAAGTATGCATTTTGGTATATTTTCAGCTCATAATATTGAAATTTAGACATACTCAAAGCTCTTTTCAAACTGAATCCAAATTTTCCAGTCTCCTGGTTCAAATTTGTGATTCAAGGTCAGTTTTGACCAGGGTACTAACTTTTTCAAAATCTGATTTTCTAGGCTATGAAGTTTAGACGTTGATAAGGAGTTTAAACTATTCAAAAGTATCGAAAATAGTGAAAAATTGCCAAAAAACAGAAAAAAACTACGAAAATTGGACAGGGGACTAACTTTTTCAAAATTTGGATTTCTAGGCCATCAACATATTTTTGATTTTTTTAAACTCATTTTTCACGCTGAATCCGAATTTTACAGTCTCCTGGTTTTAATTTGTGATCCTAGAATAGTTTTGACAGGGGGACTAGTTTTCCAAACTTTGGGTTTCTAGGCCATCAAATTCCCAACAATTTTTTTTGGTTTTGAGGGTAACTGACCCGGTTTACAAGTATGATAATCCCTTCCCTTCTTACAGACTCTGTTTCTCCATGATCGAGAAATCATACCTCCGCCGCACAATCCGTCGTCTCACCAGAAAAAATCCAGTGGATCTCCGCGTCTACTTCACACCAACCAAGAAACTCTTCTGTTTCTTCCCCTACGGACTCAAACCGGAAGCCATCGATTTGAGTGTCCCCACACCAGACTACGCAGACGCATACGGTGGATACAACCACTTCCTCAATCTTGTCACCGAGCGGTTCCACACAAAATCGATCAGTTTCCATATCGACGATTCATCAGACTTCAAAGTGACGGGACTGATGAAGGAGGCGGTGGTAAAGGGATTCGAACTGAGCGGACTCTTGATCAGAGCTAGAGAACTTCCATTCAGTGTCTCCTACTTCCTGTCAAAGTGTACCCGGGAGGCCAATCTCCAGTTGTACTCCACTCAATCCCGTAGTCTCCTTGTCCATCAATTCTCTAATAGTCTCTCTCTTCAATGGATTCGAGTCAGGGAGGGTGCTGGGTTGAGATTGAGCACTCTGATGAGTATGATGCATTGTAGAAAAGTTGATATATCCTTGGTCTTTATGGAAGGCGATAAGTTGAATAGACTACTCAGAAGGTGGATGAGACAGCCCGAGTATCGATTGGAAGAGATGGAGCTTCGTTTTGATCGACATCGATTGGATACGAATTGGAAGATTATGGAGGGAATCGAGGCTATTCAAATGCATGATAACTGTTACAGTATCCAGAGGAGAGATGGAGTCAAGGCTACGGTATTC
Organism: Caenorhabditis latens; assembly: GCA_002259235.3. Lineage (NCBI taxonomy): Eukaryota > Metazoa > Nematoda > Chromadorea > Rhabditida > Rhabditidae > Caenorhabditis > Caenorhabditis latens. Next base: position 16,329,903 of record CM056092.1, on the reverse strand, counting down.
TTCACAGAGCAATTGTTTTTAATGAAAGTTTTTAATTGATTGTTATGGAAATTTGTTTAATAAAATTTAATAAAGATTTAATCGAATTTTTCAATGTTTTTTCATGAGCAACTCTATCACTGAACCAGACGGCACCCATTACCGGATTAGAAAAATTTAACAAAATTTTCGAAAATTTTTCGAAAATTTAAAGTAAATGGGGGGCGCTCGTCAGTAGTATTAGGTTGATACTTTGAGCTTTCTACCACCCACAGACCTTGTCTCAACGGTTTTTACTGTTGAATTCGGCATCGTCTCCCGAAGACGATAAATTTGATATTTTTGAAAAAATAAAAGTTCGAGCATCAACTGAGCTCAATTTCCAATCTACTTATCTAAATTCAATTGAAATCGGAATATTATTAGTAAAGATAAAGATTGAATTTTAAGGAGAAGGCATGCGTGGCGGGACTTCGAAAACAGTCCGGCCCATGTTCCTCCAACTCCTGACCCTATCTAAGTTAGAGAATTTTAGAATTTTAACAATTTTAAGGAGAAGGCATGCGTGGCGGGACTTCGAAAACAGTCCGGCCCATGTTCCTCCAACTCCTGACCCTATCTAAGTTAGAAAATCTTAGAATTTATGAATTTTAAGGAGAAGGCATGCGTGGCGGGACTTCGAAAACAGTCCGGCCCATGTTCCTCCAACTCCTGACCCTATCTAAGTTAGAGAATTTTAGAATTTTAACAATTTTAAGGAGAAGGCATGCGTGGCGGGACTTCGAAAACAGTCCGGCCCATGTTCCTCCAACTCCTGACCCTATCTAAGTTAGAGAATTTTAGAATTTTAACAATTTTAAGGAGAAGGCATGCGTGGCGGGACTTCGAAAACAGTCCGGCCCATGTTCCTCCAACTCCTGACCCTATCTAAGTTAGAAAATCTTAGAATTTATGAATTTTAAGGAGAAGGCATGCGTGGCGGGACCGCGAATGCAGTCCGGCCCATGTTCCTCCAACTCCTGACCCTATCTAAGTTAGAGAATTTTAGAATTTTAACAATTTTAAGGAGAAGGCATGCGTGGCGGGACTTCGAAAACAGTCCGGCCCATGTTCCTCCAACTCCTGACCCTATCTAAGTTAGAGAATTTTAGAATTTTAACAATTTTAAGGAGAAGGCATGCGTGGCGGGACTTCGAAAACAGTCCGGCCCATGTTCCTCCAACTCCTGACCCTAATTAAGTTAGAGAATCTTAGAATTTATGAATTTTAAAGAGAAGGCATGCGTGGTGGGACCGCGAGTGCAGTCCGGCCCATGTTCCTCCAACTCCTGACCCTATCTAAGTTAGAAAATCTTAGAATTTATGAATTTTAAGGAGAAGGCATGCGTGGCGGGACCGCGAATGCAGTCCGGCCCATGTTCCTCCAACTCCTGACCCTAATTAAGTTAGAGAATCTTAGAATTTATGAATTTTAAAGAGAAGGCATGCGTGGTGGGACCGCGAGTGCAGTCCGGCCCATGTTCCTCCAACTCCTGACCCTATCTAAGTTAGAAAATCTTAGAATTTATGAATTTTAAAGAGAAGGCATGCGTGGTGGGACCGCGAATGCAGTCCGGCCCATGTTCCTCCAACTCCTGACCCTAATTAAGTTAGAGAATCTTAGAATTTATGAATTTTAAAGAGAAGGCATGCGTGGTGGGACCGCGAGTGCAGTCCGGCCCATGTTCCTCCAACTCCTGACCCTATCTAAGTTAGAGAATTTTAGAATTTATGAATTTTAAGGAGAAGGCATGCGTGGTGGGACCGCGAATGCAGTCCGGCCCATGTTCCTCCAACTCCTGACCCTAATTAAGTTAGAGAATCTTAGAATTTATGAATTTTAAAGAGAAGGCATGCGTGGTGGGACCGCGAATGCAGTCCGGCCCATGTTCCTCCAACTCCTGACCCTATCTAAGTTAGAGAATTTTAGAATTTTAACAATTTTAAGGAGAAGGCATGCGTGGCGGGACTTCGAAAACAGTCCGGCCCATGTTCCTCCAACTCCTGACCCTATCTAAGTTAGAGAATTTTAGAATTTTAACAATTTTAAGGAGAAGGCATGCGTGGCGGGACTTCGAAAACAGTCCGGCCCATGTTCCTCCAACTCCTGACCCTATCTAAGTTAGAAAATCTTAGAATTTATGAATTTTAAGGAGAAGGCATGCGTGGCGGGACCGCGAATGCAGTCCGGCCCATGTTCCTCCAACTCCTGACCCTATCTAAGTTAGAGAATTTTAGAATTTTAACAATTTTAAGGAGAAGGCATGCGTGGCGGGACTTCGAAAACAGTCCGGCCCATGTTCCTCCAACTCCTGACCCTATCTAAGTTAGAGAATTTTAGAATTTTAACAATTTTAAGGAGAAGGCATGCGTGGCGGGACTTCGAAAACAGTCCGGCCCATGTTCCTCCAACTCCTGACCCTAATTAAGTTAGAGAATCTTAGAATTTATGAATTTTAAAGAGAAGGCATGCGTGGTGGGACCGCGAGTGCAGTCCGGCCCATGTTCCTCCAACTCCTGACCCTAATTAAGTTAGAGAATCTTAGAATTTATGAATTTTAAAGAGAAGGCATGCGTGGTGGGACCGCGAATGCAGTCCGGCCCATGTTCCTCCAACTCCTGACCCTAATTAAGTTAGAGAATCTTAGAATTTATGAATTTTAAAGAGAAGGCATGCGTGGTGGGACCGCGAATGCAGTCCGGCCCATGTTCCTCCAACTCCTGACCCTAATTAAGTTAGAGAATCTTAGAATTTATGAATTTTAAAGAGAAGGCATGCGTGGTGGGACCGCGAATGCAGTCCGGCCCATGTTCCTCCAACTCCTGACCCTAATTAAGTTAGAGAATCTTAGAATTTATGAATTTTAAAGAGAAGCCATGCGTGGTGGGACCGCGAGTGCAGTCCGGCCCATGTTCCTCCAACTCCTGACCCTATCTAAGTTAGAAAATCTTAGAATTTATGAATTTTAAGGAGAAGGCATGCGTGGTGGGACCGCGAGTGCAGTCCGGCCCATGTTCCTCCAACTCCTGACCCTATCTAAGTTAGAAAATCTTAGAATTTATGAATTTTAAGGAGAAGGCATGCGTGGTGGGACCGCGAGTGCAGTCCGGCCCATGTTCCTCCAACTCCTGACCCTAATTAAGTTAGAGAATCTTAGAATTTATGAATTTTAAAGAGAAGGCATGCGTGGTGGGACCGCGAGTGCAGTCCGGCCCATGTTCCTCCAACTCCTGACCCTAATTAAGTTAGAGAATCTTAGAATTTATGAATTTTAAAGAGAAGGCATGCGTGGTGGGACCGCGAATGCAGTCCGGCCCATGTTCCTCCAACTCCTGACCCTAATTAAGTTAGAGAATCTTAGAATTTATGAATTTTAAAGAGAAGCCATGCGTGGTGGGACCGCGAGTGCAGTCCGGCCCATGTTCCTCCAACTCCTGACCCTATCTAAGTTAGAAAATCTTAGAATTTATGAATTTTAAGGAGAAGGCATGCGTGGTGGGACCGCGAGTGCAGTCCGGCCCATGTTCCTCCAACTCCTGACCCTATCTAAGTTAGAAAATCTTAGAATTTATGAATTTTAAGGAGAAGGCATGCGTGGTGGGACCGCGAGTGCAGTCCGGCCCATGTTCCTCCAACTCCTGACCCTATCTAAGTTAGAGAATCTTAGAATTTATGAATTTTAAAGAGAAGCCATGCGTGGTGGGACCGCGAGTGCAGTCCGGCCCATGTTCCTCCAACTCCTGACCCTATCTAAGTTAGAGAATCTTAGAATTTATGAATTTTAAAGAGAAGGCATGCGTGGTGGGACCGCGAGTGCAGTCCGGCCCATGTTCCTCCAACTCCTGACCCTATCTAAGTTAGAAAATCTTAGAATTTATGAATTTTAAGGAGAAGGCATGCGTGGTGGGACCGCGAGTGCAGTCCGGCCCATGTTCCTCCAACTCCTGACCCTATCTAAGTTAGAAAATCTTAGAATTTATGAATTTTAAGGAGAAGGCATGCGTGGTGGGACCGCGAGTGCAGTCCGGCCCATGTTCCTCCAACTCCTGACCCTATCTAAGTTAGAGAATCTTAGAATTTATGAATTTTAAAGAGAAGGCATGCGTGGTGGGACCGCGAGTGCAGTCCGGCCCATGTTCCTCCAACTCCTGACCCTATCTAAGTTAGAAAATCTTAGAATTTATGAATTTTAAAGAGAAGGCATGCGTGGTGGGACCGCGAGTGCAGTCCGGCCCATGTTCCTCCAACTCCTGACCCTATCTAAGTTAGAAAATCTTAGAATTTATGAATTTTAAGGAGAAGGCATGCGTGGTGGGACCGCGAGTGCAGTCCGGCCCATGTTCCTCCAACTCCTGACCCTATCTAAGTTAGAGAATCTTAGAATTTATGAATTTTAAGGAGAAGGCATGCGTGGCGGGACCGCGAGTGCAGTCCGGCCCATGTTCCTCCAACTCCTGACCCTATCTAAGTTAGAAAATCTTAGAATTTATGAATTTTAAGGAGAAGGCATGCGTGGCGGGACCGCGAATGCAGTCCGGCCCATGTTCCTCCAACTCCTGACCCTATCTAAGTTAGAGAATTTTAGAATTTTAACAATTTTAAGGAGAAGGCATGCGTGGCGGGACTTCGAAAACAGTCCGGCCCATGTTCCTCCAACTCCTGACCCTATCTAAGTTAGAGAATTTTAGAATTTTAACAATTTTAAGGAGAAGGCATGCGTGGCGGGACTTCGAAAACAGTCCGGCCCATGTTCCTCCAACTCCTGACCCTATCTAAGTTGAAGAGTTTTAGAATTTTGTAGAAAAACTTGTAGAAAAAAAGTTATGGGAAATGCCCAGTTTTGGCCTCTACCAATTAGTCTGAAACTTCAATCACTGCGATCACAGAGATTACTGTGTCAAATGGCCTGAATTTTTGCACAAATACTAAACAAAACATGCTTGTTCAGATGCACGTTAGCGTTTGTAGATATCTCTTGTAGAAAAAAAGTTATGGGAAATGCCCAGTTTTGGCCTCTACCAATTAGTCTGAAACTTCAATCACTGCGATCACAGAGATTACTGTGTCAAATGGCCTGAATTTTTGCACAAATACTAAACAAAACATGCTTGTTCAGATGCACGTTAGCGTTTGTAGATATCTCTTGTAGAAAAAAAGTTATGGGAAATGCCCAGTTTTGGCCTCTACCAATTAGTCTGAACCTTCAATCACTGCGATCTGCGATCACAGAGATAACTGTGTCAAATGGCCTGAATTTTTGCACAAATACTAAACAAAACATGCTTGTTCAGATGCACGTTAGCGTTTGTAGATATCTCTTGTAGAAAAAAAAGTTCTGGGAAATTGCCCAGTTTTGGCCTTCACCAATCAGTCTGAAACTTCAATCACTGCGATCACAGAGATTACTGTGTCAAATGGCCTGAATTTTTGCACAAATACTAAACAAAACATGCTTGTTCAGATGCACGTTAGCGTTTGTAGATATCTCTTGTAGAAAAAAAGTTATGGGAAATGCCCAGTTTTGGCCTCTACCAATTAGTCTGAAACTTCAATCACTGCGATCACAGAGATTACTGTGTCAAATGGCCTGAATTTTTGCACAAATACTAAACAAAACATGCTTGTTCAGATGCACGTTAGCGTTTGTAGATATCTCTTGTAGAAAAAAAGTTATGGGAAATGCCCAGTTTTGGCCTCTACCAATTAGTCTGAACCTTCAATCACTGCGATCTGCGATCACAGAGATAACTGTGTCAAATGGCCTGAATTTTTGCACAAATACTAAACAAAACATGCTTGTTCAGATGCACGTTAGCGTTTGTAGATATCTCTTGTAGAAAAAAAGTTATGGGAAATTGCCCAGTTTTGGCCTTCACCAATCAGTCTGAAACTTCAATCACTGCGATCACAGAGATTACTGTGTCAAATGGCCTGAATTTTTGCACAAATACTAAACAAAACATGCTTGTTCAGATGCACGTTAGCGTTTGTAGATATCTCTTGTAGAAAAAAAGTTATGGGAAATGCCCAGTTTTGGCCTCTACCAATTAGTCTGAAACTTCAATCACTGCGATCACAGAGATTACTGTGTCAAATGGCCTGAATTTTTGCACAAATACTAAACAAAACATGCTTGTTCAGATGCACGTTAGCGTTTGTAGATATCTCTTGTAGAAAAAAAAGTTATGGGAAATTGCCCAGTTTTGGCCTCTACCAATTAGTCTGAAACTTCAATCACTGCGATCACAGAGATTACTGTGTCAAATGGCCTGAATTTTTGCACAAATACTAAACAAAACATGCTTGTTCAGATGCACGTTAGCGTTTGTAGATATCTCTTGTAGAAAAAAAGTTATGGGAAATGCCCAGTTTTGGCCTCTACCAATTAGTCTGAAACTTCAATCACTGCGATCACAGAGATTACTGTGTCAAATGGCCTGAATTTTTGCACAAATACTAAACAAAACATGCTTGTTCAGATGCACGTTAGCGTTTGTAGATATCTCTCGTAAAAAAAGTTATGGGAAATGCGCAGTTTTGGCCTCTACCAATTAGTCTGAAACTTCAATCACTGCGATCACAGAGATTACTGTGTCAAATGGCCTGAATTTTTGCACAAATACTAAACAAAACATGCTTGTTCAGATGCACGTTAGCGTTTGTAGATATCTCTTGTAGAAAAAAAGTTATGGGAAATGCCCAGTTTTGGCCTCTACCAATTAGTCTGAAACTTCAATCACTGCGATCACAGAGATTACTGTGTCAAATGGCCTGAATTTTTGCACAAATACTAAACAAAACATGCTTGTTCAGATGCACGTTAGCGTTTGTAGATATCTCTTGTAGAAAAAAAGTTATGGGAAATGCCCAGTTTTGGCCTCTACCAATTAGTCTGAAACTTCAATCACTGCGATCACAGAGATTACTGTGTCAAATGGACTGAATTTTTGCACAAATACTAAACAAAACATGCTTGTTCAGATGCACGTTAGCGTTTGTAGATATCTCTTGTAGAAAAAAGTTATGGGAAATGCCCAGTTTTGGCCTCTACCAATTAGTCTGAAACTTCAATCACTGCGATCACAGAGATTACTGTGTCAAATGGAATGAATTTTTGCACAAATACTAAACAAAACATGCTTGTTCAGATGCACGTTAGCGTTTGTAGATATCTCTTGTAGAAAAAAGTTATGGGAAATGCCCAGTTTTGGCCTCTACCAATTAGTCTGAAACTTCAATCACTGCGATCACAGAGATTACTGTGTCAAATGGAATGAATTTTTGCACAAATACTAAACAAAACATGCTTGTTCAGATGCACGTTAGCGTTTGTAGATATCTCTTGTAGAAAAAAGTTATGGGAAATGCCCAGTTTTGGCCTCTACCAATTAGTCTGAAACTTCAATCACTGCGATCACAGAGATTACTGTGTCAAATGGAATGAATTTTTGCACAAATACTAAACAAAACATGCTTGTTCAGATGCACGTTAGCGTTTGTAGATATCTCTTGTAGAAAAAAGTTATGGGAAATGCCCAGTTTTGGCCTCTACCAATTAGTCTGAAACTTCAATCACTGCGATCACAGAGATTACTGTGTCAAATGGAATGAATTTTTGCACAAATACTAAACAAAACATGCTTGTTCAGATGCACGTTAGCGTTTGTAGATATCTCTTGTAGAAAAAAGTTATGGGAAATGCCCAGTTTTGGCCTCTACCAATTAGTCTGAAACTTCAATCACTGCGATCACAGAGATTACTGTGTCAAATGGAATGAATTTTTGCACAAATACTAAACAAAACATGCTTGTTCAGATGCACGTTAGCGTTTGTAGATATCTCTTGTAGAAAAAAGTTATGGGAAATGCCCAGTTTTGGCCTCTACCAATTAGTCTGAAACTTCAATCACTGCGATCACAGAGATTACTGTGTCAAATGGAATGAATTTTTGCACAAATACTAAACAAAACATGCTTGTTCAGATGCACGTTAGCGTTTGTAGATATCTCTTGTAGAAAAAAGTTATGGGAAATGCCCAGTTTTGGCCTCTACCAATTAGTCTGAAACTTCAATCACTGCGATCACAGAGATTACTGTGTCAAATGGAATGAATTTTTGCACAAATACTAAACAAAACATGCTTGTTCAGATGCACGTTAGCGTTTGTAGATATCTCTTGTAGAAAAAAAGTTATGGGAAATGCCCAGTTTTGGCCTCTACCAATTAGTCTGAAACTTCAATCACTGCGATCACAGAGATTACTGTGTCAAATGGAATGAATTTTTGCACAAATACTAAACAAAACATGCTTGTTCAGATGCACGTTAGCGTTTGTAGATATCTCTTGTAGAAAAAAGTTATGGGAAATGCCCAGTTTTGGCCTCTACCAATTAGTCTGAAACTTCAATCACTGCGATCACAGAGATTACTGTGTCAAATGGAATGAATTTTTGCACAAATACTAAACAAAACATGCTTGTTCAGATGCACGTTAGCGTTTGTAGATATCTCTTGTAGAAAAAAGTTATGGGAAATGCCCAGTTTTGGCCTCTACCAATTAGTCTGAAACTTCAATCACTGCGATCACAGAGATTACTGTGTCAAATGGAATGAATTTTTGCACAAATACTAAACAAAACATGCTTGTTCAGATGCACGTTAGCGTTTGTAGATATCTCTTGTAGAAAAAAGTTATGGGAAATGCCCAGTTTTGGCCTCTACCAATTAGTCTGAAACTTCAATCACTGCGATCACAGAGATTACTGTGTCAAATGGAATGAATTTTTGCACAAATACTAAACAAAACATGCTTGTTCAGATGCACGTTAGCGTTTGTAGATATCTCTTGTAGAAAAAAGTTATGGGAAATGCCCAGTTTTGGCCTCTACCAATTAGTCTGAAACTTCAATCACTGCGATCACAGAGATTACTGTGTCAAATGGCCTGAATTTTTGCACAAATACTAAACAAAACATGCTTGTTCAGATGCACGTTAGCGTTTGTAGATATCTCTCGTAAAAAAAGTTATGGGAAATGCGCAGTTTTGGCCTCTACCAATTAGTCTGAAACTTCAATCACTGCGATCACAGAGATTACTGTGTCAAATGGAATGAATTTTTGCACAAATACTAAACAAAACATGCTTGTTCAGATGCACGTTAGCGTTTGTAGATATCTCTTGTAGAAAAAAGTTATGGGAAATGCCCAGTTTTGGCCTCTACCAATTAGTCTGAAACTTCAATCACTGCGATCACAGAGATTACTGTGTCAAATGGAATGAATTTTTGCACAAATACTAAACAAAACATGCTTGTTCAGATGCACGTTAGCGTTTGTAGATATCTCTTGTAGAAAAAAGTTATGGGAAATGCCCAGTTTTGGCCTCTACCAATTAGTCTGAAACTTCAATCACTGCGATCACAGAGATTACTGTGTCAAATGGAATGAATTTTTGCACAAATACTAAACAAAACATGCTTGTTCAGATGCACGTTAGCGTTTGTAGATATCTCTTGTAGAAAAAAGTTATGGGAAATGCCCAGTTTTGGCCTCTACCAATTAGTCTGAAACTTCAATCACTGCGATCACAGAGATTACTGTGTCAAATGGAATGAATTTCTGCACAAATACTAAACAAAACATGCTTGTTCAGATGCACGTTAGCGTTTGTAGATATCTCTTGTAGAAAAAAGTTATGGGAAATGCCCAGTTTTGGCCTCTACCAATTAGTCTGAAACTTCAATCACTGCGATCACAGAGATTACTGTGTCAAATGGAATGAATTTTTGCACAAATACTAAACAAAACATGCTTGTTCAGATGCACGTTAGCGTTTGTAGATATCTCTTGTAGAAAAAAGTTATGGGAAATGCCCAGTTTTGGCCTCTACCAATTAGTCTGAAACTTCAATCACTGCGATCACAGAGATTACTGTGTCAAATGGAATGAATTTTTGCACAAATACTAAACAAAACATGCTTGTTCAGATGCACGTTAGCGTTTGTAGATATCTCTTGTAGAAAAAAGTTATGGGAAATGCCCAGTTTTGGCCTCTACCAATTAGTCTGAAACTTCAATCACTGCGATCACAGAGATTACTGTGTCAAATGGAATGAATTTTTGCACAAATACTAAACAAAACATGCTTGTTCAGATGCACGTTAGCGTTTGTAGATATCTCTTGTAGAAAAAAGTTATGGGAAATGCCCAGTTTTGGCCTCTACCAATTAGTCTGAAACTTCAATCACTGCGATCACAGAGATTACTGTGTCAAATGGAATGAATTTTTGCACAAATACTAAACAAAACATGCTTGTTCAGATGCACGTTAGCGTTTGTAGATATCTCTTGTAGAAAAAAAGTTATGGGAAATGCCCAGTTTTGGCCTCTACCAATTAGTCTGAAACTTCAATCACTGCGATCACAGAGATTACTGTGTCAAATGGAATGAATTTCTGCACAAATACTAAACAAAACATGCTTGTTCAGATGCACGTTAGCGTTTGTAGATATCTCTTGTAGAAAAAAGTTATGGGAAATGCCCAGTTTTGGCCTCTACCAATTAGTCTGAAACTTCAATCACTGCGATCACAGAGATTACTGTGTCAAATGGAATGAATTTTTGCACAAATACTAAACAAAACATGCTTGTTCAGATGCACGTTAGCGTTTGTAGATATCTCTTGTAGAAAAAAGTTATGGGAAATGCCCAGTTTTGGCCTCTACCAATTAGTCTGAAACTTCAATCACTGCGATCACAGAGATTACTGTGTCAAATGGCCTGAATTTTTGCACAAATACTAAACAAAACATGCTTGTTCAGATGCACGTTAGCGTTTGTAGATATCTCTTGTAGAAAAAAAGTTATGGGAAATGCCCAGTTTTGGCCTCTACCAATTAGTCTGAAACTTCAATCACTGCGATCACAGAGATTACTGTGTCAAATGGAATGAATTTTTGCACAAATACTAAACAAAACATGCTTGTTCAGATGCACGTTAGCGTTTGTAGATATCTCTTGTAGAAAAAAGTTATGGGAAATGCCCAGTTTTGGCCTCTACCAATTAGTCTGAAACTTCAATCACTGCGATCACAGAGATTACTGTGTCAAATGGAATGAATTTTTGCACAAATACTAAACAAAACATGCTTGTTCAGATGCACGTTAGCGTTTGTAGATATCTCTTGTAGAAAAAAAGTTATGGGAAATGCCCAGTTTTGGCCTCTACCAATTAGTCTGAAACTTCAATCACTGCGATCACAGAGATTACTGTGTCAAATGGAATGAATTTTTGCACAAATACTAAACAAAACATGCTTGTTCAGATGCACGTTAGCGTTTGTAGATATCTCTTGTAGAAAAAAAGTTATGGGAAATGCCCAGTTTTGGCCTCTACCAATTAGTCTGAAACTTCAATCACTGCGATCACAGAGATTACTGTGTCAAATGGAATGAATTTTTGCACAAATACTAAACAAAACATGCTTGTTCAGATGCACGTTAGCGTTTGTAGATATCTCTTGTAGAAAAAAGTTATGGGAAATGCCCAGTTTTGGCCTCTACCAATTAGTCTGAAACTTCAATCACTGCGATCACAGAGATTACTGTGTCAAATGGAATGAATTTTTGCACAAATACTAAACAAAACATGCTTGTTCAGATGCACGTTAGCGTTTGTAGATATCTCTTGTAGAAAAAAGTTATGGGAAATGCCCAGTTTTGGCCTCTACCAATTAGTCTGAAACTTCAATCACTGCGATCACAGAGATTACTGTGTCAAATGGAATGAATTTTTGCACAAATACTAAACAAAACATGCTTGTTCAGATGCACGTTAGCGTTTGTAGATATCTCTTGTAGAAAAAAAGTTATGGGAAATGCCCAGTTTTGGCCTCTACCAATTAGTCTGAAACTTCAATCACTGCGATCACAGAGATTACTGTGTCAAATGGAATGAATTTTTGCACAAATACTAAACAAAACATGCTTGTTCAGATGCACGTTAGCGTTTGTAGATATCTCTTGTAGAAAAAAGTTATGGGAAATGCCCAGTTTTGGCCTCTACCAATTAGTCTGAAACTTCAATCACTGCGATCACAGAGATTACTGTGTCAAATGGAATGAATTTTTGCACAAATACTAAACAAAACATGCTTGTTCAGATGCACGTTAGCGTTTGTAGATATCTCTTGTAGAAAAAAGTTATGGGAAATGCCCAGTTTTGGCCTCTACCAATTAGTCTGAAACTTCAATCACTGCGATCACAGAGATTACTGTGTCAAATGGAATGAATTTTTGCACAAATACTAAACAAAACATGCTTGTTCAGATGCACGTTAGCGTTTGTAGATATCTCTTGTAGAAAAAAGTTATGGGAAATGCCCAGTTTTGGCCTCTACCAATTAGTCTGAAACTTCAATCACTGCGATCACAGAGATTACTGTGTCAAATGGAATGAATTTTTGCACAAATACTAAACAAAACATGCTTGTTCAGATGCACGTTAGCGTTTGTAGATATCTCTTGTAGAAAAAAAGTTATGGGAAATGCCCAGTTTTGGCCTCTACCAATTAGTCTGAAACTTCAATCACTGCGATCACAGAGATTACTGTGTCAAATGGAATGAATTTTTGCACAAATACTAAACAAAACATGCTTGTTCAGATGCACGTTAGCGTTTGTAGATATCTCTTGTAGAAAAAAGTTATGGGAAATGCCCAGTTTTGGCCTCTACCAATTAGTCTGAAACTTCAATCACTGCGATCACAGAGATTACTGTGTCAAATGGAATGAATTTTTGCACAAATACTAAACAAAACATGCTTGTTCAGATGCACGTTAGCGTTTGTAGATATCTCTTGTAGAAAAAAGTTATGGGAAATGCCCAGTTTTGGCCTCTACCAATTAGTCTGAAACTTCAATCACTGCGATCACAGAGATTACTGTGTCAAATGGAATGAATTTTTGCACAAATACTAAACAAAACATGCTTGTTCAGATGCACGTTAGCGTTTGTAGATATCTCTTGTAGAAAAAAGTTATGGGAAATGCCCAGTTTTGGCCTCTACCAATTAGTCTGAAACTTCAATCACTGCGATCACAGAGATTACTGTGTCAAATGGAATGAATTTTTGCACAAATACTAAACAAAACATGCTTGTTCAGATGCACGTTAGCGTTTGTAGATATCTCTTGTAGAAAAAAGTTATGGGAAATGCCCAGTTTTGGCCTCTACCAATTAGTCTGAAACTTCAATCACTGCGATCACAGAGATTACTGTGTCAAATGGAATGAATTTTTGCACAAATACTAAACAAAACATGCTTGTTCAGATGCACGTTAGCGTTTGTAGATATCTCTTGTAGAAAAAAAGTTATGGGAAATGCCCAGTTTTGGCCTCTACCAATTAGTCTGAAACTTCAATCACTGCGATCACAGAGATTACTGTGTCAAATGGAATGAATTTCTGCACAAATACTAAACAAAACATGCTTGTTCAGATGCACGTTAGCGTTTGTAGATATCTCTTGTAGAAAAAAGTTATGGGAAATGCCCAGTTTTGGCCTCTACCAATTAGTCTGAAACTTCAATCACTGCGATCACAGAGATTACTGTGTCAAATGGAATGAATTTTTGCACAAATACTAAACAAAACATGCTTGTTCAGATGCACGTTAGCGTTTGTAGATATCTCTTGTAGAAAAAAGTTATGGGAAATGCCCAGTTTTGGCCTCTACCAATTAGTCTGAAACTTCAATCACTGCGATCACAGAGATTACTGTGTCAAATGGAATGAATTTTTGCACAAATACTAAACAAAACATGCTTGTTCAGATGCACGTTAGCGTTTGTAGATATCTCTTGTAGAAAAAAGTTATGGGAAATGCCCAGTTTTGGCCTCTACCAATTAGTCTGAAACTTCAATCACTGCGATCACAGAGATTACTGTGTCAAATGGAATGAATTTTTGCACAAATACTAAACAAAACATGCTTGTTCAGATGCACGTTAGCGTTTGTAGATATCTCTTGTAGAAAAAAGTTATGGGAAATGCCCAGTTTTGGCCTCTACCAATTAGTCTGAAACTTCAATCACTGCGATCACAGAGATTACTGTGTCAAATGGAATGAATTTTTGCACAAATACTAAACAAAACATGCTTGTTCAGATGCACGTTAGCGTTTGTAGATATCTCTTGTAGAAAAAAGTTATGGGAAATGCCCAGTTTTGGCCTCTACCAATTAGTCTGAAACTTCAATCACTGCGATCACAGAGATTACTGTGTCAAATGGAATGAATTTTTGCACAAATACTAAACAAAACATGCTTGTTCAGATGCACGTTAGCGTTTGTAGATATCTCTAGTATAAAAAAGTTATGGGAAATGCCCAGTTTTGGCCTCTACCAATTAGTCTGAAACTTCAATCACTGCGATCACAGAGATTACTGTGTCAAATGGAATGAATTTTTGCACAAATACTAAACAAAACATGCTTGTTCAGATGCACGTTAGCGTTTGTAGATATCTCTTGTAGAAAAAAAGTTATGGGAAATGCCCAGTTTTGGCCTCTACCAATTAGTCTGAAACTTCAATCACTGCGATCACAGAGATTACTGTGTCAAATGGAATGAATTTTTGCACAAATACTAAACAAAACATGCTTGTTCAGATGCACGTTAGCGTTTGTAGATATCTCTTGTAGAAAAAAGTTATGGGAAATGCCCAGTTTTGGCCTCTACCAATTAGTCTGAAACTTCAATCACTGCGATCACAGAGATTACTGTGTCAAATGGAATGAATTTTTGCACAAATACTAAACAAAACATGCTTGTTCAGATGCACGTTAGCGTTTGTAGATATCTCTTGTAGAAAAAAAGTTATGGGAAATGCCCAGTTTTGGCCTCTACCAATTAGTCTGAAACTTCAATCACTGCGATCACAGAGATTACTGTGTCAAATGGAATGAATTTTTGCACAAATACTAAACAAAACATGCTTGTTCAGATGCACGTTAGCGTTTGTAGATATCTCTTGTAGAAAAAAGTTATGGGAAATGCCCAGTTTTGGCCTCTACCAATTAGTCTGAAACTTCAATCACTGCGATCACAGAGATTACTGTGTCAAATGGAATGAATTTTTGCACAAATACTAAACAAAACATGCTTGTTCAGATGCACGTTAGCGTTTGTAGATATCTCTTGTAGAAAAAAGTTATGGGAAATGCCCAGTTTTGGCCTCTACCAATTAGTCTGAAACTTCAATCACTGCGATCACAGAGATTACTGTGTCAAATGGAATGAATTTTTGCACAAATACTAAACAAAACATGCTTGTTCAGATGCACGTTAGCGTTTGTAGATATCTCTTGTAGAAAAAAGTTATGGGAAATGCCCAGTTTTGGCCTCTACCAATTAGTCTGAAACTTCAATCACTGCGATCACAGAGATTACTGTGTCAAATGGAATGAATTTTTGCACAAATACTAAACAAAACATGCTTGTTCAGATGCACGTTAGCGTTTGTAGATATCTCTTGTAGAAAAAAGTTATGGGAAATGCCCAGTTTTGGCCTCTACCAATTAGTCTGAAACTTCAATCACTGCGATCACAGAGATTACTGTGTCAAATGGAATGAATTTTTGCACAAATACTAAACAAAACATGCTTGTTCAGATGCACGTTAGCGTTTGTAGATATCTCTTGTAGAAAAAAAGTTATGGGAAATGCCCAGTTTTGGCCTCTACCAATTAGTCTGAAACTTCAATCACTGCGATCACAGAGATTACTGTGTCAAATGGAATGAATTTTTGCACAAATACTAAACAAAACATGCTTGTTCAGATGCACGTTAGCGTTTGTAGATATCTCTTGTAGAAAAAAGTTATGGGAAATGCCCAGTTTTGGCCTCTACCAATTAGTCTGAAACTTCAATCACTGCGATCACAGAGATTACTGTGTCAAATGGAATGAATTTTTGCACAAATACTAAACAAAACATGCTTGTTCAGATGCACGTTAGCGTTTGTAGATATCTCTTGTAGAAAAAAGTTATGGGAAATGCCCAGTTTTGGCCTCTACCAATTAGTCTGAAACTTCAATCACTGCGATCACAGAGATTACTGTGTCAAATGGAATGAATTTTTGCACAAATACTAAACAAAACATGCTTGTTCAGATGCACGTTAGCGTTTGTAGATATCTCTTGTAGAAAAAAAGTTATGGGAAATGCCCAGTTTTGGCCTCTACCAATTAGTCTGAAACTTCAATCACTGCGATCACAGAGATTACTGTGTCAAATGGAATGAATTTTTGCACAAATACTAAACAAAACATGCTTGTTCAGATGCACGTTAGCGTTTGTAGATATCTCTTGTAGAAAAAAAGTTATGGGAAATGCCCAGTTTTGGCCTCTACCAATTAGTCTGAAACTTCAATCACTGCGATCACAGAGATTACTGTGTCAAATGGAATGAATTTTTGCACAAATACTAAACAAAACATGCTTGTTCAGATGCACGTTAGCGTTTGTAGATATCTCTTGTAGAAAAAAAGTTATGGGAAATGCCCAGTTTTGGCCTCTACCAATTAGTCTGAAACTTCAATCACTGCGATCACAGAGATTACTGTGTCAAATGGAATGAATTTCTGCACAAATACTAAACAAAACATGCTTGTTCAGATGCACGTTAGCGTTTGTAGATATCTCTTGTAGAAAAAAAGTTATGGGAAATGCCCAGTTTTGGCCTCTACCAATTAGTCTGAAACTTCAATCACTGCGATCACAGAGATTACTGTGTCAAATGGAATGAATTTTTGCACAAATACTAAACAAAACATGCTTGTTCAGATGCACGTTAGCGTTTGTAGATATCTCTTGTAGAAAAAAAGTTATGGGAAATGCCCAGTTTTGGCCTCTACCAATTAGTCTGAAACTTCAATCACTGCGATCACAGAGATTACTGTGTCAAATGGAATGAATTTTTGCACAAATACTAAACAAAACATGCTTGTTCAGATGCACGTTAGCGTTTGTAGATATCTCTTGTAGAAAAAAAGTTATGGGAAATGCCCAGTTTTGGCCTCTACCAATTAGTCTGAAACTTCAATCACTGCGATCACAGAGATTACTGTGTCAAATGGAATGAATTTTTGCACAAATACTAAACAAAACATGCTTGTTCAGATGCACGTTAGCGTTTGTAGATATCTCTTGTAGAAAAAAGTTATGGGAAATGCCCAGTTTTGGCCTCTACCAATTAGTCTGAAACTTCAATCACTGCGATCACAGAGATTACTGTGTCAAATGGAATGAATTTTTGCACAAATACTAAACAAAACATGCTTGTTCAGATGCACGTTAGCGTTTGTAGATATCTCTTGTAGAAAAAAAGTTATGGGAAATGCCCAGTTTTGGCCTCTACCAATTAGTCTGAAACTTCAATCACTGCGATCACAGAGATTACTGTGTCAAATGGAATGAATTTTTGCACAAATACTAAACAAAACATGCTTGTTCAGATGCACGTTAGCGTTTGTAGATATCTCTTGTAGAAAAAAGTTATGGGAAATGCCCAGTTTTGGCCTCTACCAATTAGTCTGAAACTTCAATCACTGCGATCACAGAGATTACTGTGTCAAATGGAATGAATTTTTGCACAAATACTAAACAAAACATGCTTGTTCAGATGCACGTTAGCGTTTGTAGATATCTCTTGTAGAAAAAAGTTATGGGAAATGCCCAGTTTTGGCCTCTACCAATTAGTCTGAAACTTCAATCACTGCGATCACAGAGATTACTGTGTCAAATGGAATGAATTTTTGCACAAATACTAAACAAAACATGCTTGTTCAGATGCACGTTAGCGTTTGTAGATATCTCTTGTAGAAAAAAGTTATGGGAAATGCCCAGTTTTGGCCTCTACCAATTAGTCTGAAACTTCAATCACTGCGATCACAGAGATTACTGTGTCAAATGGAATGAATTTTTGCACAAATACTAAACAAAACATGCTTGTTCAGATGCACGTTAGCGTTTGTAGATATCTCTTGTAGAAAAAAGTTATGGGAAATGCCCAGTTTTGGCCTCTACCAATTAGTCTGAAACTTCAATCACTGCGATCACAGAGATTACTGTGTCAAATGGAATGAATTTTTGCACAAATACTAAACAAAACATGCTTGTTCAGATGCACGTTAGCGTTTGTAGATATCTCTTGTAGAAAAAAAGTTATGGGAAATGCCCAGTTTTGGCCTCTACCAATTAGTCTGAAACTTCAATCACTGCGATCACAGAGATTACTGTGTCAAATGGAATGAATTTTTGCACAAATACTAAACAAAACATGCTTGTTCAGATGCACGTTAGCGTTTGTAGATATCTCTTGTAGAAAAAAGTTATGGGAAATGCCCAGTTTTGGCCTCTACCAATTAGTCTGAAACTTCAATCACTGCGATCACAGAGATTACTGTGTCAAATGGAATGAATTTTTGCACAAATACTAAACAAAACATGCTTGTTCAGATGCACGTTAGCGTTTGTAGATATCTCTTGTAGAAAAAAGTTATGGGAAATGCCCAGTTTTGGCCTCTACCAATTAGTCTGAAACTTCAATCACTGCGATCACAGAGATTACTGTGTCAAATGGAATGAATTTTTGCACAAATACTAAACAAAACATGCTTGTTCAGATGCACGTTAGCGTTTGTAGATATCTCTTGTAGAAAAAAGTTATGGGAAATGCCCAGTTTTGGCCTCTACCAATTAGTCTGAAACTTCAATCACTGCGATCACAGAGATTACTGTGTCAAATGGAATGAATTTTTGCACAAATACTAAACAAAACATGCTTGTTCAGATGCACGTTAGCGTTTGTAGATATCTCTTGTAGAAAAAAGTTATGGGAAATGCCCAGTTTTGGCCTCTACCAATTAGTCTGAAACTTCAATCACTGCGATCACAGAGATTACTGTGTCAAATGGAATGAATTTCTGCACAAATACTAAACAAAACATGCTTGTTCAGATGCACGTTAGCGTTTGTAGATATCTCTTGTAGAAAAAAGTTATGGGAAATGCCCAGTTTTGGCCTCTACCAATTAGTCTGAAACTTCAATCACTGCGATCACAGAGATTACTGTGTCAAATGGAATGAATTTTTGCACAAATACTAAACAAAACATGCTTGTTCAGATGCACGTTAGCGTTTGTAGATATCTCTTGTAGAAAAAAAGTTATGGGAAATGCCCAGTTTTGGCCTCTACCAATTAGTCTGAAACTTCAATCACTGCGATCACAGAGATTACTGTGTCAAATGGAATGAATTTTTGCACAAATACTAAACAAAACATGCTTGTTCAGATGCACGTTAGCGTTTGTAGATATCTCTTGTAGAAAAAAAGTTATGGGAAATGCCCAGTTTTGGCCTCTACCAATTAGTCTGAAACTTCAATCACTGCGATCACAGAGATTACTGTGTCAAATGGAATGAATTTTTGCACAAATACTAAACAAAACATGCTTGTTCAGATGCACGTTAGCGTTTGTAGATATCTCTTGTAGAAAAAAGTTATGGGAAATGCCCAGTTTTGGCCTCTACCAATTAGTCTGAAACTTCAATCACTGCGATCACAGAGATTACTGTGTCAAATGGAATGAATTTTTGCACAAATACTAAACAAAACATGCTTGTTCAGATGCACGTTAGCGTTTGTAGATATCTCTTGTAGAAAAAAAGTTATGGGAAATGCCCAGTTTTGGCCTCTACCAATTAGTCTGAAACTTCAATCACTGCGATCACAGAGATTACTGTGTCAAATGGAATGAATTTTTGCACAAATACTAAACAAAACATGCTTGTTCAGATGCACGTTAGCGTTTGTAGATATCTCTTGTAGAAAAAAAGTTATGGGAAATGCCCAGTTTTGGCCTCTACCAATTAGTCTGAAACTTCAATCACTGCGATCACAGAGATTACTGTGTCAAATGGAATGAATTTTTGCACAAATACTAAACAAAACATGCTTGTTCAGATGCACGTTAGCGTTTGTAGATATCTCTTGTAGAAAAAAGTTATGGGAAATGCCCAGTTTTGGCCTCTACCAATTAGTCTGAAACTTCAATCACTGCGATCACAGAGATTACTGTGTCAAATGGAATGAATTTTTGCACAAATACTAAACAAAACATGCTTGTTCAGATGCACGTTAGCGTTTGTAGATATCTCTTGTAGAAAAAAGTTATGGGAAATGCCCAGTTTTGGCCTCTACCAATTAGTCTGAAACTTCAATCACTGCGATCACAGAGATTACTGTGTCAAATGGAATGAATTTTTGCACAAATACTAAACAAAACATGCTTGTTCAGATGCACGTTAGCGTTTGTAGATATCTCTTGTAGAAAAAAGTTATGGGAAATGCCCAGTTTTGGCCTCTACCAATTAGTCTGAAACTTCAATCACTGCGATCACAGAGATTACTGTGTCAAATGGAATGAATTTTTGCACAAATACTAAACAAAACATGCTTGTTCAGATGCACGTTAGCGTTTGTAGATATCTCTTGTAGAAAAAAGTTATGGGAAATGCCCAGTTTTGGCCTCTACCAATTAGTCTGAAACTTCAATCACTGCGATCACAGAGATTACTGTGTCAAATGGAATGAATTTTTGCACAAATACTAAACAAAACATGCTTGTTCAGATGCACGTTAGCGTTTGTAGATATCTCTTGTAGAAAAAAGTTATGGGAAATGCCCAGTTTTGGCCTCTACCAATTAGTCTGAAACTTCAATCACTGCGATCACAGAGATTACTGTGTCAAATGGAATGAATTTTTGCACAAATACTAAACAAAACATGCTTGTTCAGATGCACGTTAGCGTTTGTAGATATCTCTTGTAGAAAAAAGTTATGGGAAATGCCCAGTTTTGGCCTCTACCAATTAGTCTGAAACTTCAATCACTGCGATCACAGAGATTACTGTGTCAAATGGAATGAATTTTTGCACAAATACTAAACAAAACATGCTTGTTCAGATGCACGTTAGCGTTTGTAGATATCTCTTGTAGAAAAAAGTTATGGGAAATGCCCAGTTTTGGCCTCTACCAATTAGTCTGAAACTTCAATCACTGCGATCACAGAGATTACTGTGTCAAATGGAATGAATTTTTGCACAAATACTAAACAAAACATGCTTGTTCAGATGCACGTTAGCGTTTGTAGATATCTCTTGTAGAAAAAAGTTATGGGAAATGCCCAGTTTTGGCCTCTACCAATTAGTCTGAAACTTCAATCACTGCGATCACAGAGATTACTGTGTCAAATGGAATGAATTTTTGCACAAATACTAAACAAAACATGCTTGTTCAGATGCACGTTAGCGTTTGTAGATATCTCTTGTAGAAAAAAGTTATGGGAAATGCCCAGTTTTGGCCTCTACCAATTAGTCTGAAACTTCAATCACTGCGATCACAGAGATTACTGTGTCAAATGGAATGAATTTTTGCACAAATACTAAACAAAACATGCTTGTTCAGATGCACGTTAGCGTTTGTAGATATCTCTTGTAGAAAAAAGTTATGGGAAATGCCCAGTTTTGGCCTCTACCAATTAGTCTGAAACTTCAATCACTGCGATCACAGAGATTACTGTGTCAAATGGAATGAATTTTTGCACAAATACTAAACAAAACATGCTTGTTCAGATGCACGTTAGCGTTTGTAGATATCTCTTGTAGAAAAAAAGTTATGGGAAATGCCCAGTTTTGGCCTCTACCAATTAGTCTGAAACTTCAATCACTGCGATCACAGAGATTACTGTGTCAAATGGAATGAATTTTTGCACAAATACTAAACAAAACATGCTTGTTCAGATGCACGTTAGCGTTTGTAGATATCTCTTGTAGAAAAAAAGTTATGGGAAATGCCCAGTTTTGGCCTCTACCAATTAGTCTGAAACTTCAATCACTGCGATCACAGAGATTACTGTGTCAAATGGAATGAATTTCTGCACAAATACTAAACAAAACATGCTTGTTCAGATGCACGTTAGCGTTTGTAGATATCTCTTGTAGAAAAAAGTTATGGGAAATGCCCAGTTTTGGCCTCTACCAATTAGTCTGAAACTTCAATCACTGCGATCACAGAGATTACTGTGTCAAATGGACTGAATTTTTGCACAAATACTAAACAAAACATGCTTGTTCAGATGCACGTTAGCGTTTGTAGATATCTCTTGTAGAAAAAAGTTATGGGAAATGCCCAGTTTTGGCCTCTACCAATTAGTCTGAAACTTCAATCACTGCGATCACAGAGATTACTGTGTCAAATGGAATGAATTTTTGCACAAATACTAAACAAAACATGCTTGTTCAGATGCACGTTAGCGTTTGTAGATATCTCTTGTAGAAAAAAGTTATGGGAAATGCCCAGTTTTGGCCTCTACCAATTAGTCTGAAACTTCAATCACTGCGATCACAGAGATTACTGTGTCAAATGGAATGAATTTTTGCACAAATACTAAACAAAACATGCTTGTTCAGATGCACGTTAGCGTTTGTAGATATCTCTTGTAGAAAAAAGTTATGGGAAATGCCCAGTTTTGGCCTCTACCAATTAGTCTGAAACTTCAATCACTGCGATCACAGAGATTACTGTGTCAAATGGAATGAATTTTTGCACAAATACTAAACAAAACATGCTTGTTCAGATGCACGTTAGCGTTTGTAGATATCTCTTGTAGAAAAAAGTTATGGGAAATGCCCAGTTTTGGCCTCTACCAATTAGTCTGAAACTTCAATCACTGCGATCACAGAGATTACTGTGTCAAATGGAATGAATTTTTGCACAAATACTAAACAAAACATGCTTGTTCAGATGCACGTTAGCGTTTGTAGATATCTCATGTAGAAAAAAGTTATGGGAAATGCCCAGTTTTGGCCTCTACCAATTAGTCTGAAACTTCAATCACTGCGATCACAGAGATTACTGTGTCAAATGGAATGAATTTTTGCACAAATACTAAACAAAACATGCTTGTTCAGATGCACGTTAGCGTTTGTAGATATCTCTAGTAGAAAAAAAGTTATGGGAAATGCCCAGTTTTGGCCTCTACCAATTAGTCTGAAACTTCAATCACTGCGATCACAGAGATTACTGTGTCAAATGGAATGAATTTTTGCACAAATACTAAACAAAACATGCTTGTTCAGATGCACGTTAGCGTTTGTAGATATCTCTTGTAGAAAAAAGTTATGGGAAATGCCCAGTTTTGGCCTCTACCAATTAGTCTGAAACTTCAATCACTGCGATCACAGAGATTACTGTGTCAAATGGAATGAATTTTTGCACAAATACTAAACAAAACATGCTTGTTCAGATGCACGTTAGCGTTTGTAGATATCTCTTGTAGAAAAAAGTTATGGGAAATGCCCAGTTTTGGCCTCTACCAATTAGTCTGAAACTTCAATCACTGCGATCACAGAGATTACTGTGTCAAATGGACTGAATTTTTGCACAAATACTAAACAAAACATGCTTGTTCAGATGCACGTTAGCGTTTGTAGATATCTCTTGTAGAAAAAAGTTATGGGAAATGCCCAGTTTTGGCCTCTACCAATTAGTCTGAAACTTCAATCACTGCGATCACAGAGATTACTGTGTCAAATGGAATGAATTTTTGCACAAATACTAAACAAAACATGCTTGTTCAGATGCACGTTAGCGTTTGTAGATATCTCTTGTAGAAAAAAGTTATGGGAAATGCCCAGTTTTGGCCTCTACCAATTAGTCTGAAACTTCAATCACTGCGATCACAGAGATTACTGTGTCAAATGGAATGAATTTTTGCACAAATACTAAACAAAACATGCTTGTTCAGATGCACGTTAGCGTTTGTAGATATCTCTTGTAGAAAAAAAGTTATGGGAAATGCCCAGTTTTGGCCTCTACCAATTAGTCTGAAACTTCAATCACTGCGATCACAGAGATTACTGTGTCAAATGGAATGAATTTTTGCACAAATACTAAACAAAACATGCTTGTTCAGATGCACGTTAGCGTTTGTAGATATCTCTTGTAGAAAAAAGTTATGGGAAATGCCCAGTTTTGGCCTCTACCAATTAGTCTGAAACTTCAATCACTGCGATCACAGAGATTACTGTGTCAAATGGCCTGAATTTTTGCACAAATACTAAACAAAACATGCTTGTTCAGATGCACGTTAGCGTTTGTAGATATCTCTTGTAGAAAAAAAGTTATGGGAAATGCCCAGTTTTGGCCTCTACCAATTAGTCTGAAACTTCAATCACTGCGATCACAGAGATTACTGTGTCAAATGACCTGAATTTTTGCACAAATACTAAACAAAACATGCTTGTTCAGATGCACGTTAGCGTTTGTAGATATCTCTTGTAGAAAAAAGTTATGGGAAATGCCCAGTTTTGGCCTCTACCAATTAGTCTGAAACTTCAATCACTGCGATCACAGAGATTACTGTGTCAAATGGAATGAATTTTTGCACAAATACTAAACAAAACATGCTTGTTCAGATGCACGTTAGCGTTTGTAGATATCTCTTGTAGAAAAAAGTTATGGGAAATGCCCAGTTTTGGCCTCTACCAATTAGTCTGAAACTTCAATCACTGCGATCACAGAGATTACTGTGTCAAATGGAATGAATTTTTGCACAAATACTAAACAAAACATGCTTGTTCAGATGCACGTTAGCGTTTGTAGATATCTCTTGTAGAAAAAAGTTATGGAAAATGCCCAGTTTTGGCCTCTACCAATTAGTCTGAAACTTCAATCACTGCGATCACAGAGATTACTGTGTCAAATGGAATGAATTTTTGCACAAATACTAAACAAAACATGCTTGTTCAGATGCACGTTAGCGTTTGTAGATATCTCTTGTAGAAAAAAGTTATGGGAAATGCCCAGTTTTGGCCTCTACCAATTAGTCTGAAACTTCAATCACTGCGATCACAGAGATTACTGTGTCAAATGGCCTGAATTTTTGCACAAATACTAAACAAAACATGCTTGTTCAGATGCACGTTAGCGTTTGTAGATATCTCTTGTAAAAAAAAAGTTATGGGAAATGCCCAGTTTTGGCCTCTACCAATTAGTCTGAAACTTCAATCACTGCGATCACAGAGATTACTGTGTCAAATGGCCTGAATTTTTGCACAAATACTAAACAAAACATGCTTGTTCAGATGCACGTTAGCGTTTGTAGATATCTCTTGTAAAAAAAGTTATGGGAAATGCCCAGTTTTGGCCTCTACCAATTAGTCTGAAACTTCAATCACTGCGATCACAGAGATTACTGTGTCAAATGGCCTGAATTTTTGCACAAATACTAAACAAAACATGCTTGTTCAGATGCACGTTAGCGTTTGTAGATATCTCTCGTAAAAAAAGTTATGGGAAATGCGCAGTTTTGGCCTCTACCAATTAGTCTGAAACTTCAATCACTGCGATCACAGAGATTACTGTGTCAAATGGCCTGAATTTTTGCACAAATACTAAACAAAACATGCTTGTTCAGATGCACGTTAGCGTTTGTAGATATCTCTTCTAGAAAAAAAAGTTATGGGAAATGCCCAGTTTTGGCCTCTACCAATTAGTCTGAAACTTCAATCACTGCGATCACAGAGATTACTGTGTCAAATGGACTGAATTTTTGCACAAATACTAAACAAAACATGCTTGTTCAGATGCGCGTTAGCGTTTGTAGATATCTCTTCTAGAAAAAAAGTTATGGGAAATGCCCAGTTTTGGCCTCTACCAATTAGTCTGAAACTTCAATCACTGCGATCACAGAGATTACTGTGTCAAATGGCCTGAATTTTTGCACAAATACTAAACAAAACATGCTTGTTCAGATGCGCGTTAGCGTTTGTAGATATCTCTTCTAGAAAAAAAGTTATGGGAAATGCCCAGTTTTGGCCTCTACCAATTAGTCTGAAACTTCAATCACTGCGATCACAGAGATTACTGTGTCAAATGGCCTGAATTTTTGCACAAATACTAAACAAAACATGCTTGTTCAGATGCGCGTTAGCGTTTGTAGATATCTCTTCTAGAAAAAAAGTTATGGGAAATGCCCAGTTTTGGCCTCTACCAATTAGTCTGAAACTTCAATCACTGCGATCACAGAGATTACTGTGTCAAATGGCCTGAATTTTTGCACAAATACTAAACAAAACATGCTTGTTCAGATGCGCGTTAGCGTTTGTAGATATCTCTTCTAGAAAAAAGTTATGGGAAATGCCCAGTTTTGGCCTCTACCAATTAGTCTGAAACTTCAATCACTGCGATCACAGAGATTACTGTGTCAAATGGCCTGAATTTTTGCACAAATACTAAACAAAACATGCTTGTTCAGATGCACGTTAGCGTTTGTAGATATCTCTTCTAGAAAAAAGTTATGGGAAATGCCCAGTTTTGGCCTCTACCAATTAGTCTGAAACTTCAATCACTGCGATCACAGAGATTACTGTGTCAAATGGACCTGAATTTTTGCACAAATACTAAACAAAACATGCTTGTTCAGATGCGCGTTAGCGTTTGTCGATATCTCTTCTAGAAAAAAGTTATGGGAAATGCCCAGTTTTGGCCTCTACCAATTAGTCTGAAACTTCAATCACTGCGATCACAGAGATTACTGTGTCAAATGGCCTGAATTTTTGCACAAATACTAAACAAAACATGCTTGTTCAGATGCGCGTTAGCGTTTGTAGATATCTCTTCTAGAAAAAAGTTATGGGAAATGCCCAGTTTTGGCCTCTACCAATTAGTCTGAAACTTCAATCACTGCGATCACAGAGATTACTGTGTCAAATGGCCTGAATTTTTGCACAAATACTAAACAAAACATGCTTGTTCAGATGCGCGTTAGCGTTTGTAGATATCTCTTCTAGAAAAAAGTTATGGGAAATGCCCAGTTTTGGCCTCTACCAATTAGTCTGAAACTTCAATCACTGCGATCACAGAGATTACTGTGTCAAATGGCCTGAATTTTTGCACAAATACTAAACAAAACATGCTTGTTCAGATGCGCGTTAGCGTTTGTAGATATCTCTTCTAGAAAAAAGTTATGGGAAATGCCCAGTTTTGGCCTCTACCAATTAGTCTGAAACTTCAATCACTGCGATCACAGAGATTACTGTGTCAAATGGCCTGAATTTTTGCACAAATACTAAACGAAAATTGTTTGTTCAGATGCGCGTTAGCGTTTGTAGATATCTCCTCTAGAAAAAAGTTATGGGAAATGTCCAGTTTTGGCCTCTATCAATTAGTCTGAAACTTCAATCACTGCGATCACAGAGATTACTGTGTCAAATGGCCTGAATTTTTGCACAAATACTAAACAAAACATGCTTGTTCAGATGCGCGTTAGCGTTTGTAGATATCTCTTCTAGAAAAAAGTTATGGGAAATGCCCAGTTTTGGCCTCTACCAATTAGTCTGAAACTTCAATCACTGCGATCACAGAGATTACTGTGTCAAATGGCCTGAATTTTTGCACAAATACTAAACAAAACATGCTTGTTCAGATGCGCGTTAGCGTTTGTAGATATCTCTTCTAGAAAAAAGTTATGGGAAATGCCCAGTTTTGGCCTCTACCAATTAGTCTGAAACTTCAATCACTGCGATCACAGAGATTACTGTGTCAAATGGCCTGAATTTTTGCACAAATACTAAACAAAACATGCTTGTTCAGATGCGCGTTAGCGTTTGTAGATATCTCTTCTAGAAAAAAAGTTATGGGAAATGCCCAGTTTTGGCCTCTACCAATTAGTCTGAAACTTCAATCACTGCGATCACAGAGATTACTGTGTCAAATGGCCTGAATTTTTGCACAAATACTAAACAAAACATGCTTGTTCAGATGCGCGTTAGCGTTTGTCGATATCTCTTCTAGAAAAAAGTTATGGGAAATGCCCAGTTTTGGCCTCTACCAATTAGTCTGAAACTTCAATCACTGCGATCACAGAGATTACTGTGTCAAATGGCCTGAATTTTTGCACAAATACTAAACAAAACATGCTTGTTCAGATGCGCGTTAGCGTTTGTAGATATCTCTTCTAGAAAAAAGTTATGGGAAATGCCCAGTTTTGGCCTCTACCAATTAGTCTGAAACTTCAATCACTGCGATCACAGAGATTACTGTGTCAAATGGCCTGAATTTTTGCACAAATACTAAACAAAACATGCTTGTTCAGATGCGCGTTAGCGTTTGTAGATATCTCTTCTAGAAAAAAGTTATGGGAAATGCCCAGTTTTGGCCTCTACCAATTAGTCTGAAACTTCAATCACTGCGATCACAGAGATTACTGTGTCAAATGGCCTGAATTTTTGCACAAATACTAAACAAAACATGCTTGTTCAGATGCGCGTTAGCGTTTGTAGATATCTCTTCTAGAAAAAAAGTTATGGGAAATGCCCAGTTTTGGCCTCTACCAATTAGTCTGAAACTTCAATCACTGCGATCACAGAGATTACTGTGTCAAATGGCCTGAATTTTTGCACAAATACTAAACAAAACATGCTTGTTCAGATGCGCGTTAGCGTTTGTAGATATCTCTTCTAGAAAAAAGTTATGGGAAATGCCCAGTTTTGGCCTCTACCAATTAGTCTGAAACTTCAATCACTGCGATCACAGAGATTACTGTGTCAAATGGCCTGAATTTTTGCACAAATACTAAACAAAACATGCTTGTTCAGATGCGCGTTAGCGTTTGTAGATATCTCTTCTAGAAAAAAGTTATGGGAAATGCCCAGTTTTGGCCTCTACCAATTAGTCTGAAACTTCAATCACTGCGATCACAGAGATTACTGTGTCAAATGGCCTGAATTTTTGCACAAATACTAAACAAAACATGCTTGTTCAGATGCGCGTTAGCGTTTGTAGATATCTCTTCTAGAAAAAAGTTATGGGAAATGCCCAGTTTTGGCCTCTACCAATTAGTCTGAAACTTCAATCACTGCGATCACAGAGATTACTGTGTCAAATGGCCTGAATTTTTGCACAAATACTAAACAAAACATGCTTGTTCAGATGCGCGTTAGCGTTTGTCGATATCTCTTCTAGAAAAAAGTTATGGGAAATGCCCAGTTTTGGCCTCTACCAATTAGTCTGAAACTTCAATCACTGCGATCACAGAGATTACTGTGTCAAATGGCCTGAATTTTTGCACAAATACTAAACAAAACATGCTTGTTCAGATGCGCGTTAGCGTTTGTAGATATCTCTTCTAGAAAAAAGTTATGGGAAATGCCCAGTTTTGGCCTCTACCAATTAGTCTGAAACTTCAATCACTGCGATCACAGAGATTACTGTGTCAAATGGCCTGAATTTTTGCACAAATACTAAACAAAACATGCTTGTTCAGATGCGCGTTAGCGTTTGTCGATATCTCTTCTAGAAAAAAGTTATGGGAAATGCCCAGTTTTGGCCTCTACCAATTAGTCTGAAACTTCAATCACTGCGATCACAGAGATTACTGTGTCAAATGGCCTGAATTTTTGCACAAATACTAAACAAAACATGCTTGTTCAGATGCGCGTTAGCGTTTGTAGATATCTCTTCTAGAAAAAAGTTATGGGAAATGCCCAGTTTTGGCCTCTACCAATTAGTCTGAAACTTCAATCACTGCGATCACAGAGATTACTGTGTCAAATGGCCTGAATTTTTGCACAAATACTAAACAAAACATGCTTGTTCAGATGCGCGTTAGCGTTTGTCGATATCTCTTCTAGAAAAAAGTTATGGGAAATGCCCAGTTTTGGCCTCTACCAATTAGTCTGAAACTTCAATCACTGCGATCACAGAGATTACTGTGTCAAATGGCCTGAATTTTTGCACAAATACTAAACAAAACATGCTTGTTCAGATGCGCGTTAGCGTTTGTAGATATCTCTTCTAGAAAAAAAGTTATGGGAAATGCCCAGTTTTGGCCTCTACCAATTAGTCTGAAACTTCAATCACTGCGATCACAGAGATTACTGTGTCAAATGGCCTGAATTTTTGCACAAATACTAAACAAAACATGCTTGTTCAGATGCGCGTTAGCGTTTGTAGATATCTCTTCTAGAAAAAAAGTTATGGGAAATGCCCAGTTTTGGCCTCTACCAATTAGTCTGAAACTTCAATCACTGCGATCACAGAGATTACTGTGTCAAATGGCCTGAATTTTTGCACAAATACTAAACAAAACATGCTTGTTCAGATGCGCGTTAGCGTTTGTAGATATCTCTTCTAGAAAAAAAGTTATGGGAAATGCCCAGTTTTGGCCTCTACCAATTAGTCTGAAACTTCAATCACTGCGATCACAGAGATTACTGTGTCAAATGGCCTGAATTTTTGCACAAATACTAAACAAAACATGCTTGTTCAGATGCGCGTTAGCGTTTGTCGATAGCTCTTCTAGAAAAAAGTTATGGGAAATGCCCAGTTTTGGCCTCTACCAATTAGTCTGAAACTTCAATCACTGCGATCACAGAGATTACTGTGTCAAATGGCCTGAATTTTTGCACAAATACTAAACAAAACATGCTTGTTCAGATGCGCGTTAGCGTTTGTAGATATCTCTTCTAGAAAAAAGTTATGGGAAATGCCCAGTTTTGGCCTCTACCAATTAGTCTGAAACTTCAATCACTGCGATCACAGAGATTACTGTGTCAAATGGCCTGAATTTTTGCACAAATACTAAACAAAACATGCTTGTTCAGATGCGCGTTAGCGTTTGTAGATATCTCTTCTAGAAAAAAAGTTATGGGAAATGCCCAGTTTTGGCCTCTACCAATTAGTCTGAAACTTCAATCACTGCGATCACAGAGATTACTGTGTCAAATGGCCTGAATTTTTGCACAAATACTAAACAAAACATGCTTGTTCAGATGCGCGTTAGCGTTTGTAGATATCTCTTCTAGAAAAAAGTTATGGGAAATGCCCAGTTTTGGCCTCTACCAATTAGTCTGAAACTTCAATCACTGCGATCACAGAGATTACTGTGTCAAATGGCCTGAATTTTTGCACAAATACTAAACAAAACATGCTTGTTCAGATGCGCGTTAGCGTTTGTCGATATCTCTTCTAGAAAAAAGTTATGGGAAATGCCCAGTTTTGGCCTCTACCAATTAGTCTGAAACTTCAATCACTGCGATCACAGAGATTACTGTGTCAAATGGCCTGAATTTTTGCACAAATACTAAACAAAACATGCTTGTTCAGATGCGCGTTAGCGTTTGTAGATATCTCTTCTAGAAAAAAAGTTATGGGAAATGCCCAGTTTTGGCCTCTACCAATTAGTCTGAAACTTCAATCACTGCGATCACAGAGATTACTGTGTCAAATGGCCTGAATTTTTGCACAAATACTAAACAAAACATGCTTGTTCAGATGCGCGTTAGCGTTTGTAGATAGCTCTTCTAGAAAAAAAGTTATGGGAAATGCCCAGTTTTGGCCTCTACCAATTAGTCTGAAACTTCAATCACTGCGATCACAGAGATTACTGTGTCAAATGGCCTGAATTTTTGCACAAATACTAAACAAAACATGCTTGTTCAGATGCGCGTTAGCGTTTGTAGATAGCTCTTCTAGAAAAAAGTTATGGGAAATGCCCAGTTTTGGCCTCTACCAATTAGTCTGAAACTTCAATCACTGCGATCACAGAGATTACTGTGTCAAATGGCCTGAATTTTTGCACAAATACTAAACAAAACATGCTTGTTCAGATGCGCGTTAGCGTTTGTAGATATCTCTTCTAGAAAAAAGTTATGGGAAATGCCCAGTTTTGGCCTCTACCAATTAGTCTGAAACTTCAATCACTGCGATCACAGAGATTACTGTGTCAAATGGCCTGAATTTTTGCACAAATACTAAACAAAACATGCTTGTTCAGATGCGCGTTAGCGTTTGTCGATATCTCTTCTAGAAAAAAGTTATGGGAAATGCCCAGTTTTGGCCTCTACCAATTAGTCTGAAACTTCAATCACTGCGATCACAGAGATTACTGTGTCAAATGGCCTGAATTTTTGCACAAATACTAAACAAAACATGCTTGTTCAGATGCGCGTTAGCGTTTGTAGATATCTCTTCTAGAAAAAAAGTTATGGGAAATGCCCAGTTTTGGCCTCTACCAATTAGTCTGAAACTTCAATCACTGCGATCACAGAGATTACTGTGTCAAATGGCCTGAATTTTTGCACAAATACTAAACAAAACATGCTTGTTCAGATGCGCGTTAGCGTTTGTAGATATCTCTTCTAGAAAAAAGTTATGGGAAATGCCCAGTTTTGGCCTCTACCAATTAGTCTGAAACTTCAATCACTGCGATCACAGAGATTACTGTGTCAAATGGCCTGAATTTTTGCACAAATACTAAACAAAACATGCTTGTTCAGATGCGCGTTAGCGTTTGTAGATAGCTCTTCTAGAAAAAAGTTATGGGAAATGCCCAGTTTTGGCCTCTACCAATTAGTCTGAAACTTCAATCACTGCGATCACAGAGATTACTGTGTCAAATGGCCTGAATTTTTGCACAAATACTAAACAAAACATGCTTGTTCAGATGCGCGTTAGCGTTTGTAGATATCTCTTCTAGAAAAAAGTTATGGGAAATGCCCAGTTTTGGCCTCTACCAATTAGTCTGAAACTTCAATCACTGCGATCACAGAGATTACTGTGTCAAATGGCCTGAATTTTTGCACAAATACTAAACAAAACATGCTTGTTCAGATGCGCGTTAGCGTTTGTCGATATCTCTTCTAGAAAAAAAGTTATGGGAAATGCCCAGTTTTGGCCTCTACCAATTAGTCTGAAACTTCAATCACTGCGATCACAGAGATTACTGTGTCAAATGGCCTGAATTTTTGCACAAATACTAAACAAAACATGCTTGTTCAGATGCGCGTTCGCGTTTGTCGATAGCTCTTCTAGAAAAAAAGTTATGGGAAATGCCCAGTTTTGGCCTCTACCAATTAGTCTGAAACTTCAATCACTGCGATCACAGAGATTACTGTGTCAAATGGCCTGAATTTT